>JAWNMS010000041.1:4922500-6122500 GCA_035043785.1 Drosophila planitibia
CGTTCAGCTGCTGCCACAAATAAAATTGATAAAATTTGTGTAGAACATAGACCAAAAAAAAAAAAAAAAAGAAAAAAGCTATAGTATAAATATCCAAGCAAGAAGCATTTAATTTTATAATTATGATGATGATGATGTATTTGTTCTCTTTTGTTATTTTGTTATTTTGTGGAGCACTATGGTGTTAACTAAAATCTACACATACAGAGCAATGCACACACATACACACACACACACACACACACATACACATGTACACATATACAGACAGTAGCTGCTGCTATTATATGTACACATATTATACATTACTTATATATATATAAATCTTTTTTTTTTGAGCTTTAGATTTGATTCCATTTTGTCGTTTATCGCAAATGCTGCTGACATGCGTATGCATGTATTTCTCTCGCTGTACGTGTGCGTGTGTTGCTGTGTGTTGCTGTGTGTTTCGCGTTCAGAATTTTTTGTTCACTGATTATCTGCATCAGTTGTTAATTGTTATTTGACGCGTTTTAATCGGCTACCGACGTGTCCCGTGCTCATATCCAAAAAAACGCGCGCTACCGAAACCCACAAGGCGCAAAAGCCTTGCCAGCTGTATACAGAGTATATAGTATATATATATATAAGTAAGTTGGCTAACTATACTGAAGAGCAAACAAGTTGTAAATCTATTTTGCTTATGAAACAGGAACTGGAAATATTTAGACAAATTTCTTTAGATAGGAGTCGGCAATAGTCTCGAATGTGTTATCCAACCTAAGCAGTTATTACAGGCATTACAAGCCCACGAGACTTACGTGGCTCGGCTGTCACAAGAATCATGTCTGCCTATTCAATGACTACAATTTTTGTATATTTACAGCATTTTAGTTGGTTTTTAATTAGTGACTTATTGTGTCACTTATTTCATAGTCTATGTAAATGGTTTGGCTTCACATAAAACTAATGCAATTCATTTTTACTCGTTACAGGTAATTACAACAAATACAGAACATCAGACATAATTTAGGCAACTGGGTTACCACGCGTAAGTTTTTGTAGCTCTTGTTTTTTTTAGTATTTTTTTTTTAGTCTTTAGTTTTTAGTAATCCTAAAGATGTTTGTCAGCTTGGAGTCTATTCGGGTTTTGTTTGGCCACATCGTTGCCTGGGCTATGGGATGCCCGGGCACTGTATTTGCCAGCCTCTGACTCTGCCTTCGTCTCTGGCTCTGGCTCTGGCTTTGGCTCTGGCTCTGGTGTTGTCCGTGTTTGTGCTTGTACTTTTTTGCGGTGCCCCTGCCGCTGCCAGTGCCTGTGCCTGGCTGTGTATTCATTCATTTGCGTTTCATTCATGTCCTCCTCATCAATGTGGCACACACACAAAAACACACTCCACAAAAAAAAAATATGTCAAAACTTGTCTCGTCTGCCTGCCATTAGCAGCAAAGCGACAACAACAGCAACAACAGCAACAAGAGCAACAACAGCAACAACAACAACGAGAAGAGAGGCCAGCCCTTGGCAACAAACAGCAGACAGCAGCACGCCCACGCGAAAGTAGGCGCAACATCATCTTGATTTTGATTATGATAATATGCCATGCTGATGATCAAGATCATCAGACTTAAAGTTTAAGGCATTTTCAAGGCTGCTGCTGCAAAAGATTTCTTGTTGCTGCTTTTTTCGATTTGCGTTTTCATTTCTTTTTTTTTTTGAGAATTACATTTGGTATACATTTTTTTGATATATATTTTTGTTGTGAATGAATTTAACGCTTTTAACTCGTTCCTGTTGCATTCATCCTTTTTTTTTTTTTTGGGCGTCAGACGCGTCGCCTTAAATGTAATTTATGTGCCAGTTCACAATAGACGAGTTGCTACCTTTCCGGGCAACCTCTGATTGCAGCTACTGTGCAGCACACACACACACACGCACACTCTTTCGATTCTAGTTGTTCTCTGCTTCTTTCTTTGAGACGCCCCCGCACTGCCTGCCTGCCTGGCTGTTTGCCTGTTTGCCTGCCTGCCTGCCTGCCTGTTTGCCTGCATTCATTATATGCAAATTTCAATTATTTGCACAAATCAGACGCGCAGATCTACCATATAACAACAACAACAACAACAGCAACAACAACAACAACAGCAATATCAACGGCAATAACAACCGCAACGACTACAACAACGACAAAGACGACAACGACGTCGACGCATTATTATCATCATCGACTTCATTATGGCAATTCCACACCGCCACCCCCGCAACGGCGGCTTGCGCGGGCTTGCCCCATTGACGATCAGCAGGCAAAACGACAAACGTTCAATTCAATTTCTGTGGCTCTGTCGCTGGCTCTTTTTTATCGGGCAAACAGGAAGAGCCATAATATAATTTATTGTATTAATGCCTCGCATGCCCCTCATAATATTGCCCCGACTCGTTGCCAAGTCGACTTCGACATCGACATCGACGCCAGCATCAGAAGCAGCAGCAGCAGCAGCAGCACCAGCAGCAGCAGCAGCAGCAGCAGCAGCAGCAGTTGCTTACATTTCAATTTCTCATCTCATTAATATCCCAATAGGCGAAGACCAACTGAAAGTTGTATACATATATATATATAAAATATATATATATATATATATATGTATATATATATGCATACACATATTACATATCTGAAATTTTTTGCGTATTATTTGGTTTTTGCTCTTTTATTATTAATTTAAACATAAACATGGATTTCCTGTTGCCGATATGCAAAAAGCGTAAAGAGCTTTGACTGATTCGCTGCCTTTGTTGTTGTTGTTGTTGCTGTTGTTGTTGTTGTTGTTGTTCGCTTTCGACATAATTCTTTCGATCGAATTTCACAAAAATTCTGGCCTCGATTCTCTCGCACACACACACACACATACACACACACACGCGCACACACACACACACGCTGGGAGGAAATTAAATTAAGCGCTTGTCTCGTTTTTTTTTTCCTTGGTTTATTATTTTTTTTGTTTTTTTTTTTGGTTTTGGTTTTGGAATTCTGTATTGTTTTGCTGATCAACCGCATTAACAGGCAAAATTGCGTGGGAGCATCGATTTTGATTTGATTTATGCTGAAGGTCAGAGGCGAGCGCGCTTAGCAGCTCAGGACGAGACAAGCCTAACACACACACACACACACACACAGACACACACAGACACAGAGTGGCATATGGAACATAGCTGTTGCTGTGGCAGACAGCACAATGATAGCAACAGAAATGCAGCATTGCTGCCTGCCGGAACCAGAAGCTCAAAGCTCCATGTGTCACCAAAAGAGTCGCCGTTAGAAATTTATGCACTCACAAGCGGTCCATGCACACACACAGACACACACACACATAGATACAGATGTGTATATGCATATAAGTTCACATACACTCTGGCAAAGTTGAAACAATCGCAACTTCTCACAGCAATTTAGCGTACAGCGTGGTTGGGTGGTGGGTGTTGGGTGGCGGGGTCTTGTGGCTTTAGCTGCAACGGACGACACGACGAACTTGTGTTTTTCGACGAGATGCTGGAGGTCAGTCCATGACAGGGCATAATGCAGCAACAGAGTCGAGTCGGGAGCGAGTTAAACTATCACTTCAATTTTCTACGGTTAAAGAAAGTTGTCAATTGCTGCAAATAGACGCACAGAGAGATGTGCAGCGCCTGAGTCGACTCAATTGTGCTACCATATTTAAAAACTACTCCATTTTCCTGACACTGGTTGCATCGACAAGATCCGAAGGGCATCCAACGGCATGCGTCCTAAATTGGCTAACTGAGAAAGGTTGGCTTGAAAGTTACAATTTTGAATTTAGAAAAAAGCATTGAAAGCCCAAAATGCAGTTAAGTATTTTGTTTTGCCGGCGACTGTTGACTGCTTTGGGGTTTGTTGCCCATCCACATGCGTGCAGCATTTTTGCGCGACATGTCGCATGTTGTCGACACTGCCAATGTTTGGCCCGGGAAGGTGGAGGAATGTGGTTGTCGGCTGGAGGGGTGGGGGTGGGGATGGCAATAACGGCGGGCAGACAGACCAGTGGGCACTGCAATTGACACAATTTTCAAACACGACGACAAGGCCGGTCGGCCAGCTGGCATTGACCAAGCCAAGCCGCACGTGGCAAGTTCGGTGTGTGTGATGTGCAGATGATGATGACGATGATACACTCGTGGGCCACACCCACACACACACACAGGCCCTTATCCACATTGATTTGTACTTTGGGGTCAGCCAGCAACAGCAAAAACAACAACAGCAGCAGCAGCAACAATAACAACAACAGCAGAATGCCAAACACGCCAATAACGCCAAGGCAAAGTCAGCAGTCACAAAAGAGACCCAGTTGGACCGTTGTGGCAACGTGAAGCTGTCGGTTGTGGCATTGCAGCAACAGCAATGCCATGCATTAAATAGGAAACCTTTAAGATGCAATGTGTGCTGCTTGTTTAACTGCTCAAAGGCAATGCCCAATTGTAGTTTTAGGCAAATGCCAAATGGCAATGAAATTCTCATAATTTTCATAAATTTGTTGCCTAACGCTGTGCGCCAAATGTGCGTCAGGCATATTATTGTGTCCCACTGGGTGTGGCAGCAACAGTTTGTTCGAGGCAACGATGACAGCTACGCACAACATGAAAACCGCAACAGACACAAGCCCGAACTCCCCTCAACCCCCACCCCCACACACACACACACACAAAACACACTTTCACCCAGCTGCCGAGCCGCCCCACTCAGTAGCACCTCCGCGCCATTTGCCGGCGCGAAAATTTCGTTGTTGGCTTTTATTTATTTTATACTTTTTTTTAATATTTTTTTTTTTATTTATTTTTTTTTTTTTGCGCGCGCGTTTTTCGCCAGTTGCCCAATTTGTTGTGTGTGGGCGTGTTTTTATATCACAATGGCAGGCTGAGAGTGTGCGGCGGCTTCTAGGAGTGCAGTTGAGCCACTGGGTGGCACTGTGCGGCCGTCAAGGCCACTTAGTGGGCCACATGCGACAGGTCAACAACTCACTTGGGTCAAAAGAAACTCTTCGACAAAAATATCAAACTAGGAATAGGACGGGCAACAAGAAAATATTAAGGAACGTTGAGTGAGACTGGAGGGCAGAACAAATGCCAACGACAAATGATCAACACACACACAAAGTGAGGAAGAGTCTGGAGCTGAGAGGGAGAGAACGAAAGAAAGAGATGGGCTGCTGCTGATTCTTCTTCTTCTCCTTCTTCTTCTTGTCAATTAGTGAAAATCGAATTAATATTGTAATACTTTAATGAAATAATGCATGCACACGCAGACATACAGATAAACGCCAGACAGAGTGCGAGGGGGGTTACCAGGGGCGGCGGTGGGGTGGTGTGTAGGGGGAATTACTGCGACAGTTATTTATGCGAAACGACAAGATGATTCTGTAGATATATATACATATATATATATATATATATATATTTGAATCTGTGGATGTGACTGTGACTGTGGCAATTGCTGATTGTGTGTCTTGCCTGTGTCTTGCAACAAAAAAACCCAAACTAAAGTTGATAAAAATAAACGAGACACATATGCACATAGAGAGGCACATAGAAAGAGACAGCGAGCGAGCGAGAGAGAGAGAGAGATAGAGAGAGAGAATATAAGCGAGTGCAAGCCTTTGTGCTGGTTGTGTCTTGTGAATTGTTTGGGCGGCAATAACAACAACAACGACAACCAGATCGACAACGACGACGACAACGGCAACGTATGTACGTATGTACGTATGTATGTACGTATGTATGTATGTACGTATGTACGTATGTACGTTGGCTAGGTGTGGAATGTATGACAGGAATTGATATAAAATATGCTAATTGGTGCATAGACTTTGGAGTGTGGACTGATGTGCTGATGTTGCAGAGTGCTCAGTGCTCAGTGGTGAGTGCCAGCGCTGAGTGTTGACTGGGACAGGTTAGTCAACTTGACTTGCTCTTGTGCTGAAAGGCGCTTGAAAGGAGCAGATCATTTCGCACAACTTCGATTGATTATAATCTATGCTTTAAGCTTGCGTGTAACCAGCTTATAGATCCTCCCATTTTTGCCGATTATCATTGTTTAAGCTCATAATGTTTAGGCTTAGTTTCTCTAAAGACTTTAAGACTAGTTTTGTCCGCTATTTTTTTGCTTTAATTTTTGCAAACAATAAAACTCAATTTGTTGCAACTTAGCTTGCTACATCTTCATTCAATGAGTCACAATCACAAATCACAATGGCGCTGTTTTTATTTATATAGTTCTTGTTGCTATTGTTGTTGTTGTTGTTTTCATGGTGTCTATGCCAAAAACAATGCGAGGATGCCATTTATGTAAATTATTGGCAAAAATGCATAACGGCAAACAATTGAAAATGCAATCAAGTGTTGGCCAAAATGGCCCTGTTGCTGCCAACGGCAACGGCAACTGGCAACGCAAAATTTGCATTCACCACCAGCAACAACAACAGCCAAAACAACAACAACAACAGCAACAACTACAACAACGCTGCCAATTAATCAAGAAATTCTTAAATAATTATTTGCCTATTTTTATAATCGTACAAAGGGGTGGCACGGCGGGTGGGCATGGTCTGCGGGGATGGGGGGGGGGGGTGGAGACTGCTCTGCGATGGGGCAGCGGCCGACGCGGCTGACTGACTGACTGGCACGACGACAACAACATCGACAACGACAGCGACAACGACGACATCATCGTCTGTTGGAGTGTAAATTTGATGTTGCCATAAGCCAGATACAAATCTATCTGCACTTAAAAAAAAAAAAAAATAAGCACATACATATATATTTATATATTTTTTTTTATATATATATGCTTATTCATATAGATCTGTTTATATACATATATAAAATATATGTATATGCGTATATCGTACAATGTATAGAACCATGCACTTTTCGATTTTCATTTTGTGATTTGCGTCCGTCTGAGCATTCATTGTTGTTGCAAAAATAAGTCAGAAAGGCAGCCAGACCCCGTTCCCGTTCCCGTTCCCGTTCCCGATCCCGTTCGCGTTCCCGTTCGCGTTCGCGTTCGCGTTCTCCTTCCCGAGCAGCATCACACAAACGAAATTTCTATGAAGCATTGCAGTTAGATGAGCCGTTTAGTGACAGTCAAGTCGTTGAGAGCGGAGCGCGGCAGGTGAGGGAGCCGAGGGGAGGAGTGTGTGTGTGTGTGGCAGCGGGGAGCATGGATCGTTGGCATGCAATCTGCTTCTCGAATACACTCTCTCTCTCTCTCACTCACACTAGCTGTCTCTCCTCTCTCCCTCTCTCCCTCTCTCCCTCTCTCTCTCTCTGTCTCTCTCTCTGTCTGGGTGCTGCTGATGAGTGCATTGCCGCTTGCCGACTAATAATAATAAATATTTTTACAGAAATTAATTAACAACAACAACAACAGCAACAATGGCTAGAAAGTGTAAACAGAAGTATGCAGCTTGTCTGACATATAGACAGGCATACACACACACACACACACACACACACACGCACACACACACTCTGCAGCTGAGCAGAAAATTTTATTTGAGTTTTGTTGCTTTTGCCAATAAATATTGCGTATGCGTCATGTGGGCCGCGCATTGTCATTTTTCAGCGGGCTGTGATTGTTCCACAAATTATATATGAGTAGCTGAGACACACACTCGCACACACGCACACACACTTCCTTGTGATTGTTGGTAAAAATGTTGTTAAAGCACTGCTAACTGGCGAATAAATTTGTGCTTAAACTGTACCAAATCTGTTTCGGGTTTTCATTAACTGGATTTTTTGTTTTGTTTTTGTGTTGCCAGCTGAATTTTCTAGTGTTAAATATTAAATTTGCTAATACCAAGCTGAAGCGCTTTTAACACTGCTGCCAACACTGTTGCCTGTTGTAGTTGCCTTTAGCCAAACTATGTAAGTGCTTCACTGTTAGCCCATTGTTATTGGCCGCAAGACACGCCAACATCTTGGCAATTACTCAAATTCAAATTAAGTGGCAGCACACACACACACACACACACACACACACACACAGTCCCAAAGCGAAATCCCATACAATCCAAAATGCCGCAACTTGTCTCGTTTTGTAAATAACAAATCAGGCATTTATAAATGATGTGAGCATAAAATATACGCTATTACGTATCGAGCAAGCAGAGCACCACCACCAAACCATCACCTCTCCCCACAACCACTGAAAGCTCAACCCAAAGGGAATCACTAGCCCCTTCGCCCAATTCTAACCAAAGCCATGCTATGCCCAGGACAACACTTAAAACAAAAGCATTTCGCTCACAAGCTCTCACAACTGGCAACTCTTTGAGAAACAACAACAAAATTGTCTTTCAGCTATACAAGCCTCCCCGTCCACCCTCAACCCACCACCCCATTCCTCACTGAGCGGGAACCCTTCTTACTGTGTCGTCTTCGTCGTAATCATCGTCTTCATACGTCTCTAATAAGACATGATTGTAATTAATTAAATTAATTCGTTTCGGTTTTAATACACGAAATGTTTTTCGATTTTGTCCCAGACCCAGGACAAGCTACTATCTACCTACCCCAGCATCCAGCATCTAGCTTCCAGCGCCAGCATCAGTAAAAGGGCATAAAAGGATTGCCAAATGAAAGTGAAAGATTTCTGATTTACGTTTTCAAATATTTGTTTGTCACACACTCGCTGCCACGCCCCTTCCCCACACCAGACTCTCTCTCTCTCGCTGGTGGTGTCTTCACTGTCTGACTGTCTGACTGTCTCTCCGTTTCTCTGTCTGACTGTCTGACTGTCTGTCTATCTGACTGTCTGTCTGTCTGTCCGTCTGTCTGTCTTCCCGGCCAAACTATAAAATGTTGTCGATTTTGATTAGGCAAAACTTGACAGGGAACTTTGTGCGTGGCTTTCATTAAAAATGCCAGCGCCGTGTTTCCATCGCTCGCTCAGGGTTGCTTTTCAAGCGTTTCCATCAGACGGTGTTGCCTTGGTGCTTGCTTCGAGGTGAATGTGGAGGTGTGTGTGTGTGTGTGGTGACTGGAGAGGGGTACATCTTTTGTGGCTGTCCTTGGTGCTTGCTGGCTGGGCGCATAATGAATTGACATTGATTGGAAATTTTGATTGAAATTGTAAAATACTAAAGGATGGCAACGCCAAAAGGCTTTTTGCTCCTCGTCTGTCTACAGAGTCTAAGCAACAAAATTAATTGCTTAATTTTTGGCTTAATTAAAGATTTGATAGATAGCGCAGCGGCCAAGACCGAACCCAACGCTACCCGCCTCCCTCTTCAGCTTGTCTCCCATCGATGTCGATGAATGCTTTAACATTCATCTTAGCATTTGCCAAATCAGAGCTTTTTCATATGCTAATTGGCATGTATATATATTGGCATATATATAGATATACATATATATATATATAGATAAGATATCAGTAATCGTACGAGTTTTTACAATTTTCCGAGCCTTAAGATCGAATTTGCCAATATGCCGTTCTAGTTTGGACTAAGGTCCAAACTAAACTCTCTTTTATATATACATATTCATAGATTGGGACTTATTAAAAATCCAAAACAAAAAGGGGTTGCAAAATAGAAGGATGCCTTGGGCTAGGCCCTGAAATATTTTGCATTGTCTGCCTTTTTTAAGCCTCAATAACAATGCTCATATCTATGTCCGGGATAAATAGATGAGGAGGTGGATGGGACTTACTCAGGATAGCTGATTATTAACACTGGTTCCTGCGCTTTTGCTATTTTTGTGCACAACTGTACCTGCAGCTAAATAGAAATCATTATTTTCTCTTAGATTTTACAATTTTACAGTGTCAAATTTATGTTATACACCAACAAACACACAACCCGGATGTACATCGAAACCCCAACCCTCTCACCCTTTTTTTGGGCACATTAACTTTGAAAAGCTTTTTATTTTATATATATATATATATATTTTTTTTTTGTAGATCTGCCTTTAGTTTGAGGCCCGCATAAAAATGTCAAAAATTACACACACACAGTCTGAAAAAAACAAAGTAAAAGCCAAACTCACAAACACACACACACACACACACATGCATATATATATATAAAAAGAGCGCAGGGGGTGGGTGGGTTGTGCGAAGGGGTGTGAGAAGGGACTTCTAATCATTATTTGTATGGCCCCGCACTGCCCACATACATACACGAGTTATATATTTATTTGTATTTGTCTGGACCGTGTGTGCCTTGACTTGATCTGACCCACAGCCCCCCAACATCAAGGCCAATCCCACACCCTCCCCAACCCCCCTTTTTTTGTTGAGTGTGTGTGTGTGTGTGTGTGTGCTATTTGGTCAGTGTAATGCTTAATTATTTACTTTTTTTTGTTGTGTTTTCAAAAATGTTGCCGAAAAGGCCTACGAACAAAGTGACCAAAAGAGCGTTCGAAATTGGTTGCGATGCGAGTGTGGGTGTGTGGGTGTGTGGGAGAGGGCAGCTACAACAATGGCTCTAAAACATACCGACACAAAAAAAGGGTCACACATCTCACGTGTGTGCGTTAATTTTTCATGTACGATTGGTCAGCGGGTGAGGCAGATACGTGCATGTCCAGCTACAAAAAGGTATGCATACTTTATGTAATAATAAGGATAAGCCAAAAAATTATTATTACTTTCATGTGCGGGGTGTGCCGTGAATGTGCCTCAACATTGACTGGTGGGTGGAGGGTGGAGGCTGTACAGCGGTAAGGGTTGTCCACACACACACACACACACACACACACACTAACAGGCAGTCGCTTGGGTTTTGATTGTTAATGAGCAGAAGCCATAAGGAATCAGTATTTCGACTAACCTGACAAGCACTCAAACATTTGCTTTCATTAAACTCAAATTGAAGTAGCCCGCAGCATTGCAGTCATGTTTTCAGCTCTTGAGTTCCATACCAAATAATGATGCAAACGCTTTTAGTCTGTCACTTTGCTTTTGTGAAAGCGATCGACAGAAAGATGATTTACTATCGTGCTAAGCAATTTGTTTGTGTGCATTCAACTTGCTCTGCTGCCAGCAATTTGTGCTTATCTGAAACGATATTTTACGCTTTGATCTAGGTAAATCTATCATATGCCATATCCTGCTTCAACCCCTGGAGCCTTCAATGTGTCACTTTTAATCCCTGCCACTCCTTTCTCAACAGATAGCAATTAGAAATCGTCTAATTTGATGCAAGCACACACACACACACACACACACGCACACACACACACCAGCAGCTGTGTGTAACTGTAGCTTTTGAAAAGAAAATACCGCATACATTTTTCTTTGACACTTTACAGCCCCCAAAAAGCCGAACCCCCTACATCCTCGCACATCCTCTTACCTCCTTCCAGCAGTCGCTCAACTCGCAACTTTGGATTTTTGCTTGCCTCTTGTCAGACCAGGACAGACAATTACCCACACACACACACACACTCGCACACAAAACTGCTGGCTGCCTTGTCATATGACGCATTAAAAATCGAAGCATATAGCTGACTGCCCCTGCCACTCTTCCTCATGTACGCCCCCCTGTCCGGTTGTTGTTGCTGTTGCTGTTGCTGTCTTCTTGCTTGGCGCGCGCATTAATCCTTTTTTCAGCATCTTTTCACACACACACACACACACATATGAAGCACGCGTGTATATAATCCTTTTTTACAGTTCAGCCCACTCTGTCAAGCTCCACTCCCACTCCCACTGCCAGCTTCTACTCTGACTTCCACACCACACTTGCAGCCCCGGCCAAACGCCCAGCGGCTTCGCATATCAAAGCTAATTTATATTTTGTATAGCATACATTTGGGCGTACACAGGATCCGCAGCAGCAAAACATTGAATTCCCCGCAACCAGCTCAAATCCCCCCACCCTCCAACTCCCTATCTACCCCCATCTACAGCTGCTGCTCCTTCATCATCTTTTGCTTCTTCTTCTTCAGTTTTAACTTCATGTTTTTCATTGCCTGCTGTGCGAATTGTGCCCGTTATAAGGGTGAGGGCTAATAATAAATACAACTCTTTGTTTTTTCAATGGTTCGTCGCTGCCTGATTTTTGATAAGTAAATAGAAATTTTATAAATTTACATACACATGTTTGGGGAGTCCCCATGTGTCTGTGTGTGTGTGTGCTGTGTGTGTGTGTGAGTGTGTGTGTGTGTGTGTTTGTGCCTATGCTTGTGCTTGTGCTTGTGTGTGTGCCAGGCAATAAAAAAGAAACAGAATTTTAAATTAGAAAATATTAGTTAACTGGGCAGACGGAACATAACTGAGCAGAAGGACAGACAGACAGACAGACAGACAGACGAACAGACGAACAGACAGACAAAGTGCCAAACCAGAGTGTATGTACAGTTATGTGCGAGCTTTGCATGCATGCATATACGTATCTCGCTCACACTCCTTCTCGCTCACACTCCTTCACGCTCACACTCCTTCTCGCTCTGGCTGCTCGCTGCTCGTGCTTTACCTTGTCTTCGTCATTGCTCGTCGTTGTTTGTTGCTTCTTTTATGTGTGTGTGTGTGTGTGAGTGTGTATATTTTTATTTTTTATTATTATTTCTTTTTGTTTTTGTTTTTGTTTTGTATTTACTGCGTACGTCTTTGCTGCACAGATAGCAAATACAACTCAACTTTGCACAGTCTCCGCCCACGCCCCCGTCCGGCCCCATATCCTACCTCAATCTCTCACAGCAACATCAATACATAATTTTCGTCTTCGCTTGACGTGTGTGTTTCTGTTGATTTTACGCCACTCTTTTCACATCTTTTTTTCACCGTTGATCTCTCTCTGTGTGTGTTTGTGTCTATTTTTTTTTATATGTTTTTCTTGTTGCAGTTTTAATGGCGCGCTATCTCGCTCTCATTGGCCATCTTTTCCCATCCATCTCTTTCTCGGGCATGCTTCATGTTTCTCTTTCAGCGTGTGTTTGGGTATTTTTTGTTTAATATTTAAATAAATAATTAGCAAAAAGGGATTTGTGCGTATGTGTGTGTGTGTAAGAGCTCTCTGTTTGTCCTTGCACCCCTTACACCTCCCTTCACTATGTCTGTGTGTGTGTGTGTGTGTGTGCGTTGCTAATGATGTTTGAAATTGTAAAGCAAATGCAAAGGCATGTCCCGAAAATAAAAACGCAGTAAATATGGCAAATTGTGTGGGCGTTTGTGTGTGTAAGTTTGTGTTAGCGTGTGGGAGGCATTACACAAATAAATATATGTAAAAGGAAAAACAATATTGCTGCGGCGCATAATAAAAAGTTAATGGATCGCTAAAAGCCCAAAGCTTAGCAACAAAATTACAAGCTGCCTGCAAATAATCCTAGTTAGTTGATAATGAATTTGTTCTGCTTTGCTCTGCAACACGAAGCAGTGAGAAGAAGAGACGAGAAGAGGAGGGTCAAAGACATATGGCAAGTACAGGTGCAGCTGATTGGGAATCCGTTCTCAGTTTTAATTATTGCATTTCGATCAGTTGGCTTTTTTTGCAGGTTGCTTTTCACTTTTTTCAAAATGTATATTGAAGTTTCTGATATTATTACCTCTGTTACACTCCCTCTCTCTCTCTCTCTCTCTCTCGTTTTCTCTCTTTGGATGTTCGCTACTTGTCTCACTCTTTGCATTCTGTTAAATGCACACTGCCCCAAGCCACAAACCACTTGGCACATTGACAGGACTATATACCACAGCCACACACACACACACACACATACACAGACACAGACACATGACAGGTAGAAGACGAGCATCTGTGTGTGGCGTTTCCTTCTTTTGCATTCACAGCTATCAAGACATAAGCGCTGCGTCGTTCTTTGCGCCTAATGTCGTGCTACGTTTTTTTCTTTCTTTTTCTTACTTTTCAATGGATTTCAGCACACACACACACACACCCAACCACACCAACACTGGCATATTTAACCCCTTCTTGCCTACCACTCGTCCACCTGCACAATTCACAACTTTTTAACTTTTTGCAAGTCTTTTGCTGCTGCTGCTGCTGCTGCTGCCAGCCGCCTGCCTGATGTTTAATGTGTGTGTAATTGTTAAAACGCCTTAGCTTCAATTTTCTTGGGTAGCTTAGCAGCGCCAGCATACCTTCTCCCCCTCCACCTACTTACCAGCCGCTGCTGCTTGTCATGTCATGTAGGCGTTTAAGTGGCATTGGCAGAAGCCGCCTCGGCGCTTTTTTTTTTCTTTTCTATTTTAACTCATGCGCTGCCCCGTCTGCTGGCAACTGAAATGTCAGGACAACAACTGACTGCCGCCCCTAAATCAAAGCTCAAACCAAATTCAAAATCTGCACCCTCGTCAGTTCCCCTGTGTCTGTGGCCTCTCCCGACTCCCACTTACGCGCCAGCGGACGTCGCATTGATTTGCTTTGATTTATTGTGCCGCCAAAGAATGCAGCGACGTTTCCCAGACCCGGTACCAAATGGAGGCTGTCGCTGTTGCTGTTTGCTGTTTGCTATTGCTTTTGCTTTTGCTTTTGCTCTTCATGCTCCTGAGGGGTTGCGACCGCCTACAACAACAACAAACACAACAAACAACAACAACACACAACAACAACAACAATAACAACAAGAACTTGCACTCGAGCTGAGCTTGAAGCACAATTCATAACGTCGCTTTCGTACTAATTACAAAGAGTGCTACCCCGTACTACCAGCTGACCCTACCTCTCTTTCTCTCTCTCTCTCTCAATCTCAGTGTCTCCATATCATTCTCTCTTGCTCGCTGTCTGACAGCTGCCATGCGACAAAATATCGCGTCGACCGTTCGACTCACTTCAGAAAACAGCTTGAGACAATGCTGCATGCAAAAATTCTTCATGACTACCAAAAGAGTACGAGTATTTATGCATTATAATACATACTGCCACACACACACACGCAGTCACACACACACACACACACACATTGCCAAAGGGCTGGCATCTTTTTCTGTTCGAAAGTGCGCGCTTTTTGACATGTGCCGCGCGCACGACTCGCACACAGCGATTGAGAGCGTTGAGAGCTAGGGTAGCGGTTAGGCCGGTGCAGGCGGCGGGGGTCGCGGGGGGATGTCGGCGAGTGGTATTTGACTTGGTTGTAAGGCATTGAAGTGCTTATGTGCATGCGATAGTTGCTACAATTGCTGAAGAGAGCGTGTAAAAAAAAAAAAATAAAATAACAAGAGCTCAATTGCCCAGCGGCTGATCCTTGAGAGAACCTTTGAGCTCTGAACCCACAATCAACTTGAAAGCGAAACCTCTAGAAAAAAAAAATGGAGCAGACTTACTTTGTTACTACAATAATATTGAGTACAAATATTCAAACATAATCCAAATTGTTGCAGGCTTGACCCCAAAACCAAAGCTGTTAAGTCAGCTTATGTTCAGATTAAATAATTTCTCAAGTTTTGGTTACTTTTTGTATTATTCATCTATGAAGCATATAGCAGGAAAAAGCTTAAAGAATAAATCTACTTTGTTAGCACATTTTTGTTCTTTCGATTATTTGGAGTTAAAGTGAGTTACATTCTTTGCTTAAATTTGTACATCAAGTTGACTGCTTTTCCCAGACTCGATTCTTTTTCAACCAGCCAGTAATTTCTATGAAGCCCAATTGAAGTAAAATGTATGGACCCTTCCAGCCGCCGCTTACATGCGCCCATTAAAAGTTCAAGCTGTGCTTGGAGCCCGCTCGTTTTTGGCTAATAGAAATGATAACAGCATTGCACATTGGTCCCGCTGTTAACATTTCACTTAACATTTTTGGCTAACGTTTGGTTTTTTGTTTTGCTCATGTTATTTTATTTTATTTTATTTCCATTTCTTTTTTTTTTGTTGCTATTTTTGGTAGGTCCTTTGAAGTGGCGACGCCGGCACATGCAAAAATATTAAATGAAACTCGCTGTGCAACCCGTCAAAAAATAAAACCAAAAAAACAGAAAAGTGCCCCAAAAAGAAAAAAGAAAAAAAAAACGCTAAAAGGGTGCTCAATACTAAAGCCTTTTCTGCCATAAGCTGACCACACACACAGACTGGACACACACACACAAAAGCGGCAAGCGGGCGGCCAGCCATTTGAAGTGGCCACCGAGCCTATACAACTGCCCGCACTCTTCCACATGTGTGTGTGTGTCTGCAAAAAAAACCAACAAAAAAAAAACCCGGAAAGTAAAACACGAGCAAAGTCACCCGCATTTTAGTTAATTAACTCATTTGGTTGGCAACTGCTGCTAAGCCGCTCGAACTGGGCCACAAAAGGCTGAGAACTGGGCCCCAGACGCAGCATCCAGCTCCTGCTGTTGTTGCTCCAGCCACTCCTTTCCTATTCCAATTTGTAGTTCCCATTCGAGTCGTAACAGTACATTAATTGATTTGCCCAGCAAGTGAGCAAAATGCTGCGACGTTGCCAAAATTCGTTTTCGGCCAGCAACTAGTTTTGCCACGGTGGCCAGCAGCAACAAAGCAAGTGTTGCGTTTCTCACGGGGATTGCATTTCAAAGGACGCCAAGAAACAAAAACGTGGCAACTGCTCGAGCTGGCTGGCTGGCCAGCTCGCAACAGTTTGAGTGCCACTGATCGATTTTGCAGCAAAAAGTCAAAAGAATAATTTGTGTTTTGTTTTTTTTTCCCTTTTTTTTTTGTTTGTTCTTTCTTGTATTGGTAGTCATCGACTGACTGGCATTATGAAAACAATTTTCAAGCTTAAGCAGCTCAACTACAGTAACAGCAACGTGCCACAGACATTGCCGCAAACAGTAAGCACGAAAATCACAGAGCCCCTAGACGCCTCCACAACCAACCCACCACGCCCCCACACCATACACACCCCACCCTCAACCCACGACCCTTGCGCATAACAGTCCGCCCAGTTGTAAAAGCCTGCGCGCTCTTGAAGGCTGTCTGGCATTTAAAGTCCCAGCAAACGGCAAGGACAAAACTGCAGCTTCCTTTTTGCCACCCAACAAGCCCCCATCGCAGACGCGAATTGCGCCCAACAGCCGCTTGTCTGTTGTTTGTACCTAAGAGCTTTTAAATATCATAAATATATATCTATGAGACGAGTCGAGCCCAAAACCGAGACTGCGTCGCCTGCCCCGCCAGCGCCTCAGGCTTTTGCTTACGTTACATTTGGCTGCGGGTTCAGGTTTGGGTTTTTGGCTTCGGCTTCGACTTGGGCTTGGGTATGGGTTTGGGTATGAGCTCGCTTGGTTTGTTGATGATGTTGACAAATATGCCTCGAGGGCCATTCATCTGCAAGAAAAAGATAAACACAGCGCACGACAACAACTACAACAATAAGTACAGCAAATTCCGGCGGTTGTACGAAGGCAGTCTGTTGTCTTTTAGCTGCATTTTAAACCAATACACATTGTGGTGAGCAGCTAACTCTTCAAGGCTGACGCTAAGATAAACATGGGCAGCCAGCTGATTTTCAACCTAATGGACTTACCAAGTTGCAAGTTGTCTATGTTGACACACGTCTAAGATAAAGCTCATCAGACTTGACAAAACATATATTGCTCAATTGCTTTATTAGGGTCCATAAGGAATTATTAGTAATATGTAATATATTATCCATATTGCGGGTGTGTGTGTGGGCTCCCACTTCTTTGATAGTCATGCGCGTTAATCGATCAGTTGATTCCGATCCAGACACATCGATGATAAGGACAATATAAGGAATGGTATTCGTACACTTTTTCTACATTTCCTTGATAGTCATAACCTCCGAAAGTTCAGTCTGAACCCCAAAGAACTTCTCCTAATCGCTTACATTTAACCACTCCCAACTCAACTGCATTGCAATTCAACCTTAACCCGACCCTTATAACGACTTCCTGCTTAACTTTGTGAGAGGCAGGGGGTGGCTGCCATCGTCCTCGACGTCGTCGTCATCGATATGAGGAAAAAAAACTTGTATAAGAACTGCAAAGGCTGAAAAACTGTGGCTCACACCGACAAAGTCTTTTTGGCAATAGAGAACTATATGCCCATCGACTAATTTCCAAAGTTCTTTATTGCCTGCAACGCCCCGGCTGCTTTGGACCTCGCCCCCTCCTCCCCCTCCTCGTCAGTCGTTTCGTCTCTGGCCACCCATTGGCTTCCGGTATTTATACAAATAAAATTGCACAAAACTCAAAAACCAAAACAAGTACAAATCAACAGAAAATCGAAGTCAAAGTGCCCCATTCCTCAGGCCCCCCCCCCCGTACCCAAAAAGTCATTGCCATCCGAGACCGAGGAAAAGTCGTAGGAATCGCTTTCTAGCATTAAGGACAGGACACTACTACGGCACACTGCGCCGGACCCGACTTGACTGTGGGTTGGGCCTGAGGCTTTTGGGTTAGGCTGAGCTCTGGCTGGTTTTGGCTCTAGCTCTGGCTCTGGCTCTGGCTCTGACTCTGTTGCTGACTCTGGCTCTGGCTGGCGCTAGGTCCTGGGCCCAGACTAATTTGCCAAAAAAGTTTGCACCGCATATTTTTGTAACCTTTTTTGTCGCTGCTGATGTTGCTGTTGTTGTTTTAATTTCTCATTTGGCATTTGATTTCAAGCAAAGTCCACGTCGCCATCGTCGTCTGGCTGTGGCCCGCAGCCTAGGACTACCCCCTTGGCGAAGGTCAACGCTAATAGCACTAAAATTTCAAGTTGGCTTATCGATACCAACGATAAACTATAAATTGTGTCGGCTGTTTGTTGCTATTTGGTTGCTAATGCAAATGGGCCACTGCAGACGCCACACTTGGCCACCCCAGCAATTCGTATGTTTTTTTTTTAAGCCTTTTTTGTGTGCTGGCTGGCTGGCCAAAAGTTTTGCAACGTATTAATTTGGCTAAATTTAACCCGTAATGACTTTAAAAGTAAAATTAATGAGGGTCGATAGTTGCCTTTTGGTTTCGGAAAAGTTTGCGCCCAGAAACATATGCGCCTGACAAGGGGCAACCAGGCGCAAGGGGCGTGCGGGCATGTTAAAACTAGACTTACTCTCTTTTACTCTTCTTCTCACACATTCTCTCTCTCTCTCTCTCTCTCCCTCTCTGTCTCTTTTGGATTTTTACAGCGCGCTACACTTGCCGAGAAGGAAGTGAACACACTCAAGGAACAACTATCCACAGGCACGCCAGGCAGCAACAGCGATAACAGCAACAGCGACAACAGCAATACAGGAACAGCAGCAGCGGCAGCGGCATTGGCCAGCGGCGAAGAGGAAGCCACTGGGAACAGCGAAAGTGAGAGTGACAAGCTGCTGAATAGCTCGATTGTTGCAGCGGCCATAACGCTGCAACAGAACGGCGGCAATCTGCTAGCCAACACAAATACACCGTCGCCATCGCCGCCGTTGCTGAGTGCCGAGCAGCAGCAACAGTTGCAGAGCAGCCTGCAGAACGGCGTCGGTGGCGCTTGTTTAAATCCCAAGCTCTTCTTCAATCACGCACAACAAATGATGATGGAAGCGGCAGCGGCTGCTGCGGCGGCAGCAGCTGCAGCGGCAGCACAACAACAGCAGCAACAATCGCCCATGCACTCGCCCGTTGCTGCAACAAACAATACGCAAGCAGCAGCAGCTGCAGCAACTGCAACAACAGCAGGGGTGGCACAGCAGCAATCAGTACGCGATCTTGCTGAGGCAACAGCAAGTAGCAATTGCATCGACGACGATGGCGAGGACGATGACGAGGAGGATGCTTCGATGCAATCAAATGTGGCGCATGCCGATGGTGATCTAGACGATGATGATATGGAGTTGGAACCGGAGCATGTTGCTGATGGCGGTAGTGTTGCTGCCACTAAGTCATTGGCAAGAACTGATAGCATCGGCGATGCGAATGCAACACATAATGTTGATGATGGTCATCATCGTGATGATGATGATGACGATGCTGCCGATGTGGCTACCGATGAGCATGAGGATGACGAGGAAGCTAGTTTAAATATTAGCAATAATCACAACAACAACAATAATAACAGCAACAATACTGATAGAAACAATAGCTGTAGTCGAAAGAGCAACAACAGTGAAGCGCAACATGTTGCACTGCGTGATAATAATGTAAATGAGCAACATGTGGCACATTGCGCTGAGGACGACGATTGCACCAATAACAATACTAACACCAACAATAATAACAACAACACCAACACCAACACCAACAGCAACAGCAATGAGAAGCGCAAAAAGCGCAATGCAAGCAACAACAACAACAATAACAACAACAACAATAATCAACCCGCTGTTCTATTAGCTGCCAAAGACAAAGAGGTAAGTTTTTCAATACTCTACACAATACGCAATTTTGCGAGCAGCCGCTCTCCGTTCATTTAATAAACTGTCTATGCAACACCATACCACAATACACTACACTCTACCATGCCACGCCTCCCTCCCTCTCTATGTAGCGTCAGCGGGCAGACAATTACCCAGAGCAATGAAATGTAAAACCGTTAAGATTAGACAAATGTTGCCACCCAAAAATACAAGTAAGAGCTGCGGAGTAATATCGCAACCCTAGCCGGTAAAAAAAAAAATGAAAAAAGAAAGAAAAAAAAGAAAAACATTTTCAAACCGCAGACGACGACGCACGACTGACCCGCCTGTCCTTGGTCCTTGGGCTCGTCGTGGCTGTCCGCACGCACAATTGAGAAAACACTTGCATAAGTAAACAAAACAGCCAACTCGCCACGCCATGCCCCGCCTCCAGCCCACCTTAACCACAGGCAGCCAGGCAGCCAGGCAGCCAGTTTAGCGCATTTTTCTTCTAATTTTCTAGCCAAACACAAGTGCAAAAAAAAAGAGAACAGAAACAAAAAAAAAAAAAAACAGCAAGATATACAAGGCAAACAAATGAGCGTCCCGGCAGCTATCGAAACAAAGCAGAAAAAATAAAAAGGACTTTTGACTTATTCTTTACACGACGCTATAAGAAAGGGCAACGTGAAAGCAAAAACACAAAAAATATGCGAGGTATTTGACTCGGAGACCAGAAGGAAATATCCCAAATAAAAAAATAAAAAACTCAACAAAAAAAAAATGTTGTAAAAAAAGTTAAAATAAACTTTCTACGAGACACTTTGATTGGGGAAGGTTGAACTGTGGACTGTTCACTGTGGACTAACTGGCTGCAGGGTGAAGGAGCTTTGTGTAAAGTGATATCATTAAAATATTGACATGACAATTTTAACGCCTACAATTTGTTGACGGCTTTTGTTTACATTTCTTGTCAGCCGCGTTGCCAATTCCTGTTCTTACCACCAATCATCATTTGTGGAAGGCCAAACCACATACTCTTAGGGAGCAGAAACAGCTTAAATAAATCTATTAAGCTGGTTATCGTTTTAACTATCGATTGGATCTTATTTCTGTCTACGCCAGTCTTAAATATCAGTCACACAACTCAGTATCTGCTGCTGGGGCAACGTTCAAGGATATGCCAAAAAGAAGAATTAGGCAAATGTTTGCCAGGGTTCTTTAACTTTTATCCCGTTCTTTCTGTCTTCTTTCTTTCTCCATTTATCCATCTCTTTCCCTTAGATTTCTGTCTTCCTTTCTCTTCCCGTGTTTTTTCTGTCTCCCTCTTACTCTTACCATTTCGTTTGTTGCATCTCTTGTCCCCTGTCGCTGCTTCTTTGCAATTTCTCTAATGCAGGACAAGCTTCGCGGCAATCTCCTCGCCATTGTGCGCACATTGAATGATTGCTTATTGCCAGTGCCACTGCCCCAATACCCAAAAACCCAAACCCCCAACACAACAAACAAAAAAAAGAAGCACGCTGCAAATGTTGCGTGCAAATTTGGTGGTTGTCTTGCAACACAGGGCTGCATGCACTTAAGCATCAATCATTATCATTTGCACTGCAACATCTTTGCCATTCTGCGTACACAGGGCATCTTTCGCAGCTTCTAACTGCCATTAGCAACCCCAAGGTGTTGATGCAACAGAAAGAAAAAATCGACGACGACAACGACAACAACAAGAAGAATACGAACCGCAGCGCCCCTCGTTGCATTTCTTTAATGTTTTATCACTTCAGTTGGCAGACAGAGCAGACACAATCTCTTAGCCTCATGCCTCCATAACACTCCCACTGCCACTCCCACTGCCACCACCATCCCCCCCCACTTGCTCTCGCTTTATATATTTTACTTACCTGCCACTTATAGCTGTTTTCTTTACATATATATTTTTCTTCGTTTGTTGTTTATTTGAAATCCATTAAATGCTATTTTTGCCAAATGCAGCATTTGGCTCTAAAACGTTTTCCCACAAACGAACCTCGTTTTGTTTTAGCTCATTAGTTTGATTACTAGCGCCCTCGGCGGCGCCCATACACAACACCCAGCCATATGCACAGCTCCAGAAGCCAGAAGCCAGAAGCGAGCAGCGATACACAGCTGTAATAAATGCACTCTGCTGACAACTAAATCACTTACGTGTGTGCCCAAAGATCCCAGATTTATCTGTTACACATGTTCATAAATATGCGACAATATTTTTTAGACGCCGGCACGCAACAGGCAACCGAAATGAAAAACCAAAAATAAAATGCAAAAACAAAAAATTTTGCAAAAACTTAAATGAAAAAGAAATGGAAAAACAACAACAAGCAAGCAAATATGATCGACAGTTGTGCAAAAAATTATGTTAAATGGAATTGCAACAGTTGTTTGTTGTTAGAGACTGTCTTGTCTGGTCTGTTCTGCTATCTGGTATCTGGACGTCAATTCCCCTGCCACCCTCCCATTCCTCCCTCCCACTTGTTTAGTGCATTTGTTTGTCTTGGCGCAATGCGTGTTTATTTTTTCGCAGAAGTGCATTTTATAGACAAAGTGCACGAAAAGCGTGTAAAAATAGCAGCAGGCCAACCATGGGTTAAACACGCCACAAACAACAACAAAAAATATTGTATAAAATTAAATGAAATGATGCATGATAAAAATTGTTAACAAATTAGCAATTCTAAAAAATGCCAAAGACCACATACCACCTACCTAATAAAATCTAAAACACTTCCGCTCTGATTTCTTTACAATATATTATAGTATCTATGTATACCATCTCTACATACATACACACATACATACATAGGTATATATATCAGAAGAAGAAAAGAAATGACACGTTCAGTTTGGTTTCTTATTGGTGTTTGTTGTTTTGTTGTCTGTTGTTTTTTTTTATCACGCAACAAACAAAAACAAATAGTTCAACCCAAAAAGAAATAATAATAGAACACTATATATGAACATGCATGTATATAAAAAATGCTAAATGCTACTTTAAAAATAATACGATAAAAAAAAAACGAAACCATTTTTGCGAAGCCGAAGCTTAAATACACTCGCGAGTTTATTCTATAAGGACAACATAAATATGGTTAACGTGTAGAACAAAATATACAACAACTTTAACAATATCATTTTTTAGGTACATTTATACATATCTACCCTTACACTTCATAACATAAATTCAAACAAAATTAAACGAGCCATAGTACATGTTCACATATGTATGTTATTTGCCTTGTTTTGCGGGAAATGCGAGTTTTTATCGCTGGTTGTCAAAAAAAAAAAAAACAACTTTTTTTTTATATATGTATGCATATATAATAATATTTAATAACAAAAGAAAAAATGTTTATCGAATTCTACATATTTGTTTAATGTGTGTATGTGCGTTAAACAAGAAAAAAACACAAAAAACAGATCCCAGCTGAAAAGCAGCACGACAACAGCAACAACGATGAAAAAAACAATGAATATTGTATTTGTTTTGTCGCTGACAAACCGAAATCAATTTTTTATGACTCTGCGGTTAGTCGGTTAGCTGTTATTGTAGTTAATATTTATCCTAACACTTGTCGTGCCCCAACTTAAAAATATAACCGAAGCAACAACAGCAGCAGCGGTAGACAAATTCATTTCTACATTTATTAGATTATCAGCTACCAAAAAACTCATGTGAATAATTTTGAAATTCATGTGAATGCTCTGAGACCACAGCTAGTGGAGTATATATATATGTTTAATCTTTATTTCAAATTTCCAAATTTTCGACTTCCGTTTTAATATTGAGATATTAATACAAATCACTGGATTTTATCAGAGACCAACAGCTCTGATCAATTTAATTTGTTTATTGTGTAGTCTTCACATATGTTCATTGAATCATTGACAATACAATGCATTTTGTCAACATACAACGTAGAAATCGCTATTAAAAATTGTCCATGGCACAAATGATTCTTGGAGTGGATTGTATGATAGAAATATTTCAAGTTCATTATACTGTCAATCAGACAAATCGTCCCGCATAGAGTCTGCCCACTGACTTTGACTTGGACATGGACGTGAACTTCCCCCACCTCTGCCAGTTGACCAGCATAATGCGTACCGAATATGTATGTATATGTATATTCACATATATATATATATATATAGATAATCATAATAATAATGATTTTCATGCACAAATTCGATTTGTGCTTATCATTGCGTGACGCGACGTGTGTGCCACAGCTTCTGGAACCGGAGCAACTGCGGAACTGAGGAGCTGAATGAAACGAACAGCGGATGTCGGGGGCGAGCTCAATGATGAGCTATCAAAATTGTATTGCTCAGTTGACGGATGGGTTTTTAACTAATTAGAATTTAAGCATACTCTTGCATATGAGCAGATATGAATGTATATATGCGTATGACAATTGCTCAACCCGCAGATGAATATATGTTGTTCTTTTTTTTCTTCAAATTTTGCATTTTTTGACTGTGACGCAGTTGGGCAAAAATATGAATATAGCCAACGTCATGGTTATTATCTATTGTAGTATATTAACAGTTTGGTACACTATTAAAGTATTAGCCATTATATTAACTGACAAATACTTGTGCACTCGTGCTCTATGGTTGCGTGTGTTCTGTGAGACAATTGAGTTTATTTTTAGAAAATTGAAAGTCGAATCAAGCGGAAAACAAATATCGAGGCCAACATAAGTTGTCTAAAATTAAAATTAAACTAAATTAGCCCCAGATCAACAGCAACTGTGCAAACAATTGATCGATAAAATGTTAGATTTGAGCGTTAATCGTTCGTAAACCCCAAGTCGGAGCCGAAGCGGTAGCCAAAAACCACATCCCAAATGCTTGGGTTGGGAATTACTTATCTGGCAGACATACGCACAAGTACACGTGCATAGGCGTGGCAATCGTCAATAATAATGACAATGTACAATAATATCAACAGCACAAGTGGCAGCAACTGAGACATTCGTAATAAATTTGATTAGGCAGTGTCAAGGCAGATCAATTTAAATTTGGGCATTGTTGTTATTTTCTATTAGATTTGTA
Source organism: Drosophila planitibia (assembly GCA_035043785.1). Lineage (NCBI taxonomy): Eukaryota > Metazoa > Arthropoda > Insecta > Diptera > Drosophilidae > Drosophila > Drosophila planitibia. Next base: position 4,947,840 of record JAWNMS010000041.1, read on the forward strand.
TTAATATTCATCATAATTTATAATTCATAATCACCACACACACACATTCATGTTCACGCACGAAAATACAAACAATTTCAAATGATTGCCCAGCTTTCGATGGTTTCAAAAATTTTGTGTTGGGCTCTTCAAAATTATTGGCGATTATTTTAATTTAGTATGATTTTTCCAATTAAAGCTTAAGTTCGACTTTTTCTAGCACGTCACTTGTGTGTCAAATAACATAATATTCATATGCATACATATTATATTAATGCATCACTCAAAGCGGGTAAGCGTCTTTTAGCTTAATCATATGCTTTAGGAGCCTAAAAGATCAGTTCATAAAGCTACTAAACTATAAGCATAACTGTCAAATTAGCTTGAAACTTTCGCCAAAGGTAATACAAACTATTTATGTTTTGATATTATGCGTTTTGTTTTCTACAACTTTGCAATACGCTTAATGTTGAAAGTTAGACTTTTGCTACTGATTGACAGCATTTTTACCTGGGCAGATAATTAGTATCTGGCTGTGGTCGCTTATTTGCTGATGTTGCTGCTTCAAGGCAACGCAAACCAACAAGCGAACTTTATTCATTATTAGTTTTAATTTAAAAAATATTAATGTTTGTTTTTCTTTCTTTTTTTTCTTGTTTTTTTTTTGTCTGTTGTCGCATTTGCTGTTGTTGTTGCCATTGTTGTTGTGGCATGCGCTATCGCACCACAAGCCACAAACACAATTGCAATTATTCAATTCAAATCAATCAGCAACAAATCGCACACACACCCACACACTCACAGACATTGCTAGAGACATTGAGCTTAGTTAGAACTGCCTGCAATGATTTAAGTTGCTGTCGTTATCGTTGCTGCTGCTGATGCTGCTTTTGTTGCTGTTGCTGTTGCTGCTGCTGATTAAAGTGAAAAATAGTCATTATCATGAGCACACACACACACACACACGCACACACACACACACACGCACACACACACGCACACACACACACTCACATGTTGTCCATTGAATTGCTGCTGTCGTCGGCGTCGTCTCTGTTCGACCAATTGCGGATAAATTCAATTTATTTATCGCATATGGATTTTCATCAGCAGTGCCCCCCCCCACCACCGCCCGCACCTCGTTGAGCGTGCAAGCGGGCTGACAATAGTGTCACAGTGTGCCTCGCTGACCCCCTGTCCCTGCTAGCCGTCTCACTTGCGTATACGCTCTTGTCTAGTATTTGCTGTCGCTGGATACATTGACTGATTGTTGATTGCTGACAGTTTTTTTTTTATTTCTGTTTTTTTTTTGTCATTTATTTTTTTTGAAGTATATGCCCTGGCATAAAGTCGCCATATAGCTATAGTTCAGCAGCTGCCGTTTGTCTGTATGGTAAATGGCGATTTTGATTTTTTTAAATTGATTATTTCCTTATTTTCGTGTACCAGTTCCTGTTGTTGTTGTTGTTGCTGTTGTTGCTGTTGTTGCTGTTGTTGTTGCTGCTGTCGTCGTCGTTCTTATTGTTGTTTTAGCGTGCGCTAGTTGGCTTGGCTCGGTTTGCTTCTGTTTTGATTGTTCGCCATGTGATTTACATGCAATTTGTGTGCTGATTTGTGTCATCAGCAATTGGTTGATGTACTTTGCTAATACAATTCCCTCATCTCATTGCAAAGCTGACAAAAAAAACTTCTTTCTATAATAGGACTTATTTTCATGGCTCGTTGATTTCTGCAATTGCAATTGGCTTTCACTTTGCAATGGCGCCCATCACTAGAATTTATAATGAAGACAAAAAAATCGAATAGTTTCTAACTTTCTGCTATTCTCTATCTGTTTTACAGGTAAGCAATCCATATTCATCGCTCACAAGCGTAAGTAACATTTTTTATATGGTATTTACCCATTTATTCAGGCTTTTTTTTCTGTTTTTGCCATACACTGACTTGCCCCAAGATGACAAACAAGTTGGCCACGACACATCTGCGATTGCTGCTTAAATACCCATTTGGCACTTCATAAATTGCTACAAGCTGCAATTGCATTTGCTTAATTAAAAGTCATTAAATTTGTGGCACCTCAACTGCAAGACAGTTAAGATCTGCGCCTGGCCAAGTCATCGAAATTTCCCGCCTGATTAATGACTTACAAATAAGTTGGCAAGTTTGCAGCCAACTTGTCAAACAATTTTTTCCTATGCCTTCCCTTCATTATGGTTTTCGTCTGCCTTGCGGTTGATATGAATAATTACGCAGCACTGCCCCAAAAATATGTGACCATCCATTTGATCGCCTTGTCAGCTGGCCAAACTTAACACACACACACACACGCACATATGGAATGATGTCGTTTGAAATCTGAAATTGTCAATTTAAATTTGCATATCCTGCATCATAAAATTGTCTGTAAATGAAGTCTATATTCAGAAGCCGGACACTTCTCAATTACTTCATGCCTTGCAATTCCTTTAAATTCAATTTTTATTAATATATTTCGCCCAGCTCAATAAATGTTTTCACAAAATTCATTTTGAGTAATTTAATAGCACTGTTGCCTTTTGGCCGGCTTCATATGATTTGGTCGTCTTCGGGTGGCAGCCAAAGGCAATTACAAGCTAGGACGGAAATTTAAGATTTTAATTAGAGAAATGGAAGACTATTTTGTCTGTCAATACATCAAATTGCATTTATTAATTGGGCATTAAATTGATAAATATATGCAGAGGCAGACAGAGTAGTTGCCCCATGCAACAACAGCAATTGCTGCAAGTGCGGCTCCCACGGAATGTGGCAAATCATCGAATGCAATGGCACAAAAAAAAAGTACTTGCAGAAAGTGGTTAGGCAATTAATTAAATATGCATTCATTAATTTATTACTGTGGTCTAGCTTGACAACAGCAAGTGGTTAAAAAAAAAAATGTACAATCTACCAACTGATGTGTTGTGTTTGTTGTTGTTTCTTGTTGCATTTGCACATCTGTGTGATTAGCTTTGCGGTTTTTTTTTTTTTTTGTTTGCTGACCTTCTGTGCGCTACGTGCGACACGTTCAAAACGATGAAACCCATGATAAGCATAAAGCACATGATTATCATAATATCTTTATCATGATAATCGTGATCACGTGATGTACAAATATGTATGTTGCTTTAGATTGGGTACCAACGGAGAAATAACAAGACAAATGAAAATGAGAAAATCATACTATAAAATACGCAAAGGGCACAAAAAACATTTAAGAAACCTCACGCAATTACATACATAATTGATTTCAAATTAAAAGACCCCCCACACTGCCTTCTGCTATAGCAATTTGATGAAATTCTCTGGCATACAAATTACCAAATAAAAAAAGGAAATGGAAATAATTATTGACGCCATGCATTTAAGTTACGGCATGCCCATCAAGTTCAGGCTACAATTTCTCGATTGTCCTCCCTCTCCATCCATTTTGCTGGCCACCAGTCTTTGGTCATTCTCCCTCGCTCTCTCTCTCTCTCTCCAGCCCTATCCCAGTCCAATTGCCTGCCTGCGTCTTTCAATCTAACGATTGAACAATTAAAAAAGGCTAAGCGTTAAAATCGTTCATTTTCGGCCAGCAAACTGCAATTGGGGCGTCTGCGATTTTCTTGGGTGTGTGTCTATGTGTGTGTGTGTGGAGGTGGAGGGAGGCGGTTGCGCTGGTTTTGTCTGCGTCTTGGCTTTAATTAGTTTGCTACGCTGTCGCCTCAATTTTGACGCAGAAAAAACCGCGACATCTTCGTTCACGTCGTCATCATCTTCATCATCCGCTTCGTCAACGCAAATTACGCATCGTCAAAATAATTGCCGTGGGTCGCTCAAATGCGACCAGTCAGCTTCATCAGCCCAGCTCAGCCCAGCCAGCCAACCAGTCTGTCCCTCGGTCGGTCGGTCGGTCGGTCGGTTAGCCCTTAGCCCACTGTCGCACTATGGGCCACAACTGAAAGACCAATTAAGAGCAATGTTTTTTTGTTTTCTTAATACAATCTGACATTGAATTTGCCTATTTTTATCCCTACTAAATACAAAAATATTTATCATATTTTAAATATTTATTAATATAAATTGAGTATTATGCTCAATATTTTATTTTTCGACAATTCCATCAATATTAGTTGTCACACTTGCATATCCATAATTCAGGTGCCCACTGTGCGGACATAATCAACCAGCCAAGCAGGCGGGCAATTAATATAAGCTTGCTATCTATCTATCTATCTATCTATCTTTCTATCTATCTATACATATTTTTTATTTTTTATTTTTATTATAGTTAATAGTCCCCGTCTCTTGCCACCTATTTGGCTTTGGCATGGCTGTTTTTTATGCATTCCACCACCCTCTGCAGAGCGCCCAGTCCATTTGGCCAGCAATTGGCATTACAATTTCTCGTTAATAGAAAATTAAATTGTCATTAAATGAAGATTGAGCTTAGCCACAGACGCAGTGCCTGCAGAAAATCCAATTAGAATCTGATGCTTAAATCAAATTAGAATTCAACTGTCCCTCCTTGCTGCCACACTCACATTTTGCATTTGTCTGTTGTTAACTGTTTCATTTCGTCGGCATTCCACTTTGTCGGCAATCTTCAGAAGCAACCGTTTCACAAATCAATACCAGAAATATAATCGCATATTCTATTTACTCAAGATTCGCGAATGCTTGTGCATCGCGATTGAATTGCAGCTGTCCGCAGTTGGGTGGCGGCGGAGTGGAGTGGAACCAAAGACAGGAAATGCATACCAATTCTCTTGGAGACAACCGAAATTCGTAAATTCACTTATTAATGTGGATACGTCACAGCGTCACATGTGACGACTTTAAGAAGTACCAAAAAATAAAGAGTTCCTCGATATATGCCACTCTGCTGCCCTGCAGAACAAAATGTGGGAGTTGGGTCATATGAAAAAAAAAAAACAAAAGTAAAAGGACAACTAAAAGAGGAAGGAAGTTGAAACCATTAGAAAATGCCAACAAGCTGGCCCGTCCGTTGCACAAACAAAAGCAGGGCAAGCCACAATGTGAGGCAGGCAGCAGTGCCAAGCTCGCGTCCTGGTTAAGCCTCAAGCCACAGCATGTCACTGCCCGCCTGCCCCGCCCACTACGCCCTTAAGTCCTTAACGTAAGCGAGCTGATATTAAGGTGTTGTTGCCTTTTTTTTTTTTGCTACTTTTTTTGTGTGAAGCTCGAGCCGACAAACCGGCACATTCATATTTTTATATCTATTGGCGAAAAAAATCAACGAGCACAACGTGAAAAAAGAAGCAGAACAACAATGACAACAAGCAAGGACGTGCACGAGGATATGATGCCTTACGAATGTTTGCTAGAGATGTTGATTGGCATTGCGTTTTTTTTTTTTTGGGCGGGTTGGGGGCGGGTGTATTTTTTGGGTGGAGTACGGGTGCGGTCTGCTGGCCGTTGTCTGCTTTTCTCATATTGATGATAATGCGGGCAAAGAGACAAAAACCGACAAAAAAGACAACAGCGACACGAACAAATACAACAAGCAGCAGCAGCTTCAGCAGCAGCAGCAGCAGCAGCAGAAGAGCAATGCTGTACTCATAAATTATTGTCTAGACTATGATTTTAACGTTTTTTGATTATGAAAGCCAAAAAACATGAAGAATCCCAGTACTCACGACTGCAAAAAAATTCGGTTATTGTATAGCGCAATATATAAAATAAAAATCGCTGGCATAACCTTTTTAGCTTGGGCTTTTTTTTCTTTTTTATTTTTTGCACTTCCATACGTATGGTTGGTTTGTTTGCTGGTTTCTGCGTGTAGATATCATATCAATAAGCAAAAGGATTAGACATGTGACTGGACCAGTCGCTGCCTGCGTCAGCTACCCCTACATGCCCCACACTCACACTCAAGCGGTACATTTTGGGTCGACTTTGTAGTCGTCGGGCAGTGCTTATCGGGGGTAGTCGAAAAAAAAAACAAAAAACAAAAAACAAAAAAAAAATCACAATTTTTTTTTTTTCTGTAATATATTTTTATGATATTGAGACCGAAATATGAATAAAAGTCAAGCTCGCGTTTTATGGTGTGGATTTGGGGTGCACCGGAATTGAGTTCGGCATGGCCAGACAATTATTAAGCAAAAGTTTAACGAATTAGAAACGAAACGGGCGACTGAGTGGATCAGGTATGCCCGGAGTGGGTTAAAGGAAGAGCTTTGATTAAAATGTAAAACTTGATGCATGGCTTAAACACACAAATATACATATCTATATGTGTGCTGGAGTGTGTATGTATTGAGCTAGCAACAGTCTCGGCCCCACATTCATAAAATCTGCAACCACGGCCAGAGCAACTCTTCAATAAAAGCCGCCCAACCACCGCGCAGCACGCACAAAATTTTAGACAATAAAATCGAAACATTTATCGAAAATTGTAAAATTCGAATAAGAAATTGCGGCGCTAAAGGGTTTTTGCCTTTGACTCACTGACTGACTGTCTGTCTGACTGACTGACTTGACTGTCTGCCTGGCTGCCGCCTTCTTTGCCATCGTTCTGTTCCTGCGCCTGGGAATTGTAAAGCTGTCAAATTTTAATTACAAAACTTTATAATCCAAAAAATACAACAACAAAAACAACAACAACAAGACACACAATCGCACCGCCTTGCGGGGAGTGGGTGGGGGTTGTCCACAACCACACACCCACCCAACCCTCCAAGCTCCACCTGCTTTCGATTCGTTCAGTTGTTGGTGTCGTTTGCTCCCAAATCAATTCAATAACTGTACCGTTATGTGCGTGTGTGCGTAAATGAATAACTGTTTGACTGACTGACTGACTGAATCACTGAATGAGTGACAAACTGTATATAACTGTCTGACTGCCAGTCTGTCTTGTCTGTCCGCCTGACAGACTGCCTGAAATTGTTTGATTTATGCCTTTGAATTGTTGCAAATTGGCAAGGCACCACCCCCTGTAACCAGTCTCCCCAATTCACCACAGTTCCTCATGCCGTCAGCTATTGACAAATAATGAAAATTACAAAATTACCTGACGCTTAGGGTCTTCAGGTTGTGTGAATACCGACAATCGCACTCAAAACTCGCTTCATTTGATTCACGGATCAGCCATTCAGATTGATAGTCAGGCAGCTGCTACACTTGTGAATACTTCATGAATGCACTCATAAGTGCGCTTGTCAATGGCATAATCAAAAGACTACCCAAATACTACTAATAATACCATTTAATGCAGTCATGAATATACTAACAAATACATAAATTAATTTGTGCGTCGCTAATAATATCATTTGAATGCATGCCTGAATACTGAATACTCATTAATGAAAAGCCATACTCAAAGCATAACTCGAAGCAAGCGCAAATGACAAGTCGACTGCATTTCGAATGCACTCACTCTCACACTCATTCATTCGAGCACTCGTTGTGAGTTATTATTGCATTTTTCTCTCACATTTTTGCCTGCGTTTTCATGCGCTTTGTTGCCTTTTGTTGCAAATTGCCAACTTGGGCATTGCGAGCTGCCAGCAGCAAAAGCAACAGCAACAGCAACGGCAATAATAAAGAATACTACAAAAGCTTTGGCGTCAAAGCTCTGGGGTGCACTTGGCAGACTTTAAGCCACAGCCGCAGCCCAACCCAACCCAATTTCTCTCCCCCAACGTCAGCAACACTTGAAACAATCAAAAATCAATGGCAAACGAAGAGCAGCAAAAAAAAAAAATGTTAAATGAAAAAAAAGCAGTACATTGAGACGACAAAAACGATGCTACGCCGGCTACGGATGCCGCTGCTCTTTACTCATTTGTCTTTTGGCTTTTTGGAAATTAACAACACACGCCCCCCGCCGCCCCCGGCCGCCCCAGCCGCCCACAGTCGCAGCAGTCGACAGCCTCTTTAGCAGACTGCTTGAAAAGTAACCCCGTTTTTATAGAGCCCAAGCCAACTGACTTCATATTCCCTCTCTCTCTCTCTCTCTCAGACACTCCAACTAACTCTTTCAGACAACCCATCTCTGTCTTTGACGCTGTCGCTGTATCTATGCGTCCCTTTATACATATATATACATATATATATATATATACATATATATATATATTTTTATATTTATTTATGTAGACATACACATGTATATATATTTTAAAATTTTTATGCCCGAATGAATTTTAATTCCTTTGACGGTTGCTTTTGGCTTTGGCAGCTGGCGTGCCTAAAAGGCTGCTATAAAAAATAATATACACACATATATATATATATATATATATGTATATATATATGCATATGCAGCTTCTTCTTCCCTTAGAGTGATTGTGTGTGTGGGTGTGTGTGTCTTTGATTGCTTATTGTTAATTTGTATTTGCGTATTGGTCGTTTCTGTGTGTGTGTGTGTGTGTGTGTTTGTCTGAGTTCTGAGATGTTTTTACAACTCCTGCGTACACTGATTAAACCCTTTTTTTACCCAGCCCATGTGAATGAATGTGAAAATGACACACACACACACACACACATGCACTGAGCATCTTAATTCCTTTTGGCGTTTTTTGCATCGACCCAAGCAATTCGCCCACCTGCTGCCACATTATGTTCATGCGTGTGTGCGTGTGTGTGAATCTCTGTGTGTGTGTGTGTGCTCGTGTATGTATTCGCCTTGGAGTGTTTGTTATTATTATTATTGTTGTTGTTGTTGTTGTTGTAGCTGCTGCTGCTGCTGTTGTCTTGTGCTTTTGTGTGTATGTGTGTGTATTGACTGCTTTGTCAATTGTTCGGGGGCTGCCTGACTGCCTGCCTGCCTGCCTGCCTGCCAGCCTATCCCATCCTCCCTCCATCATTCACATGCTTGTCGTCGCTCCGGCTGCCTGGCAATTTTGTTAATTACAAATCGTTTGCTTTTGGCTCTATGCTAATGTCTCCGGCTGGGACATCAACCCCCAACTCCGCAGCACTGCCTCGACCCCCATACGCCTGACTGTCATGTATGTGTGTCTATTTTTGCATAACTTACGCAACTTTTTACAATTCTGACAGCTCCCCCAACCACACCCAACTCCCACACCCCACCCACTCCCGCACCCATGCACAAATAAAAATAAAAATAAACACAAGGGTTGTTGTTCTATTATATATATATATATATACATATAAATATATACATATTATATATATGCGTATACAGTTATTGACTATAAACTGAATATCGCCCGAGTACTTTGCATGCCCCACGCATTTCTTGTGGCTAGCAACAAACCATCGACAATTAACAGTTGCACACCCACAGACACGTACACACACACACACACACACACACATACACATGCACAACAGCTTGAACTGTCAGTCAATGTCCGAACTGTGCACTCATCTCTGCCCACCTCCAACTCCAGCTCCAGCTCCACCATCGCCATCATCGTTCAGCTGCCCCCTGCCAAAATTCCCAACTATTCACATTGTTGGAAAAATGTAAATTTTCATAATTTTACAGTCAATACTTTGGGTATGTGTTTGGTTGTTTTTCTGCATCCCCCCTCCCACCCCTCTGCTCTCGTAGTAGTTTTTGTTTGATTGCTGCGTAGTTGAAGTCGGACACCTACCCCTCATTTGCCTGCCCCACTCACCGCCCGCCCCTTTTCATTCGTATATGGGCATTCAGTGAGCTACAGAGCCAAAGCCACAGGCAGCCAACGAATTGGACAGGCAAAAGTTTTTGGCGCAAAGGGTTGCAAATGATTTTTGAGTTGTGTCGAAAATCCCCAAAAAGTTGATTTATCGTTTTAATAATTCTTCAACAGAGCCAGCTCCTGCTTCTGTTCTTAATATTAAACAAATTTAAATCGAAATGACAAAAATGTGTTTCTGTGTGTGTGTGTGTGTGTGTGTGTGTGTGTGTGTGTGGGTGTGTTTGTGTGTATCTGAGTGTGAGTGCGCGCTTCAAAAATGCACTCATCTATTAATATTTACCTAAGTGTTGCGCAACGTTGCCAAATTTCAGCTAGCCATGTTGCCAAAATTTAAATTTCAAGTTTAAGCCTGCATTTCTAAGGCGTTGTTGTGTCTGTGTCGCAGGCAGTTGATTATTAATGAACTCACGCATGTGTGTGTGTGTGTGTGTGAGTGTGTGTGAGTGTGTGTGTGAGTGTGAGTGTGTTTTTAAGACGCAACAGACAAACACACACCAACACTCATATGCACAACCCTTGGCATACCCGTACACTTGCGCCGCATGCTAATTGCGTTTATTTAACAAAACAAATTTTTTACATTTTCCACTTTTTGTTTTATTCAGGCGGAGAGGGGAGGGGGGAGTAACAGGATGGGGTTGTGGGTGACTCAATTGAGTTGGCAATTAGACGTCAGCCAGAAGGGATTTTGCTGTATTGGTCTACATGGGGTATACAACATTTTTATGCAATTAATTTGAGTCGTCGTCGCTGTCGTCTTGTGCTGCTTCTTCTTCTGTAAACAGGGGGTTGTTGTCCTTAGCAGTTTTTACATGTCTCGTATGTTAATGAAAAATCGAACACGCAACCTCAGTCCTCTACAAACGAGGTGGGGAGATGTCTGTTGCTGCCTTTTGATTGATAATGAAATTAACTGCTTAGCATTTCCAGGCATGACATGTTCCGCGACCTGGTAAAGGACACATGTTTCCACATGCACAGATACATATACATATTTATTTATGCTGATGCGTTTTTAATGCCAATTATATATTATTGCATATATGTGTGTGTGTGTGTGTGTATGTGTATGTGTTTCCCCTTCTCACTCAATGTGTATGGCCAATAATCATAATCTGGCTAGGCGCATTCACTTTATTTTATTGATAAAATATATGAGTAAAACAAAAGTTTTACCAATCAACTTTTTCGTTCTTGTGTGGCTTCCCATACATGTATTAACGTGCCACACAAATAACGCAATGACACGCAAATTACCAATTGGCATTATGTTGATTTGAGGCATTCTCTGCTGCTTCTTATTTGTCTTACTTGGGTACAGTCAGCGCCAAGAGTTGCTGTGCAAGTTTGTGTTTGACGCTGTCTTTGGCATATGCGTCAATTAAAAACCGCGCCATTAAATTAATTTTAATCACATAATAAGAAATACACACACATACACATACACACACACACACACACACGCCACCTGGCTGTCATTAAAAAAATTTGGTGCATACCGCACGGCGCAAAACTTTATCTTGTCAACTTTGTTGCGGCGCCACGCCTCCTCCCATAGCAGCTACCACGCCCACACTCACTCCCACTCCCACTCCCACACAAGTCGCGCACACGTCGACGCACTTAAGAAAAATTCCCTTGTCAAATTTGCCAATTATCATATTTTCATCAAACAAACAAAGTTCCAAAAACTCAAACGCTCGCTGCAGGCACATACTCCCCATAATCCCCAACCCGCCCCTCTGTCTGTCTATACATTGAACGTATTGCTGTGCTGCCCCTTCACCCCTGCGCCCCCTTTTGCCTCTATACACCTGTGGCTGTATCTGTGGCCTGCTGCCAGCAGCTTCACTTCAGTCGCACGCAATCAGCGACATAGCCGTCGTCCTCGTTGTTAATTTTATTACAAATTATTTTATAACTCTCGAACTTTTACACACACATACATGCGGCACAAAGAGACGCGACTGCTCCTCCCTTTCAGCTATGCATTGTTGTTGTTTAAATATTGATGTGTGCAATTACAAAAAAAAAAAAAACAAAAACATGAGCGAGACTGCCAGCCACAATGAAAATGTAGCCGCACAATATGCAACCATAAAGTTTTTCCCACTTGCCACCTCTTCAAAAAATTCGAAAATCTGACAACTACTGATTGTTTATGCAACCCAAAACCACTCTGAAAATTAGCCATAGCCTGTTCTCTGCTTAATTTATTTCGAAAGCGTAGTGAAAAATGTTGTTTGCAGAGCAAATAATGCAAAGAGCGGATTTTAGCTTAGCTTTATTATCGTTTAAGAGTTGATTGATATCTTTATATAATCAAATGTTTAAGTTCTTCATTCATAAAAATATAGTCTATAAGTTGTTGAAATGTGTCCAATTGAATGCCAGTTGCTAATTTTATTTTTCATTTGTCTTCATCTATTATAGATTAAAGCACTTTTGGATGAGTTGCAACGCCTGCGTGGTCTGGAACAAACTCACCTTGTACAAATCCAGAGGCTCGAAGAGCATTTGGAGGTGAAGCGACAGCACATAATGCGTTTGGAGGCACGTTTGGATAAGCAACAGATAAATGAGGCACTTGCCGAGGCAACTGCATTGGCTGCCGCTGTTAATGCGGCTGCGACAAACAATAACAACAACAACAACAATAGCAGCAGCAACAACAACAATAATCACAGTAGCCAGGGCAGCGAAAACAACAACGAGCTGAGCGCGGTGTTTAAATCAACAGATCTAACATCTACCCATCAGCACAATGACGATGAAGACGATGATGATGATAATGATAATGATAATGATAACGATAATGATAACGATAATGATAATGATACTGATAACCATGCTGAGCTGCGCGATGTCGATGATGATGAGGAGGACACGGATATGGCTAACGAGCAGCATCATTCTGCCATTGGCAACAATCGGCACAACGATGATAACGAAAAGGATGATGACGAGGAACAGGATGCCGATCTATCCCATGCCACAGCCACAGCGGACAGCAATGAGCTGAAAATCAAAAAGGAACAGCAGTAAGTTAATCACAGAGGTATCTGCTGAATATCAACCCAAAGCCGAACTCGAATCCTTACTCCAGCTAATTTTAATCAGAAACTAACTGTGCAATTATATTGAGTTTCATTTGTCGCACACGCTCGCTAACAACTATCCATTTCCATGTCGTTTTTTTCGCCCTTAACAGCAGTCCACTGGATTTGAATGTGCTTAGCCCACATGCGGCTATTGCCACAGCCGCCGCGGCCGCAGCAGCCGCTGCCTGCGCCAACGATCCGAACAAATTCCAAGCTCTGCTCCTGGAACGCACCAAAGCTTTGGCAGCCGAGGCTCTCAAGAACGGCGCCAGCGATACAGCGAATGCCAGCATTGATGGTGAGTATATTAGCAGCGGCTATCTTCGCCCCAACTCTAGCGGTACATTTGAATTCCGTTCGTTTCAAATCGATTTCAACTCGGTTCGGTTCATGCTTCGTTATTTCCTTTTGCTGCGCTGCTGTTTTGTCGCTTGTTGCAATTGAACGGTTGATCGCTTTGCTTTGTCCCGCCATCCGGCTCCCAGAAGTGCCGTCGTTATGAGTTGTTTGCTTGATGGGACGAACCATCCGCAACTCCGTTATCGGCGCTAACGGACTGCGGCGCCAATGTTTATGGCTGTCAACAAGCGATCAAAAAAACCAGCGACGATCAGTCGAGGCGAACGTGTGCTTTGTCTCTTCTCTCCACTCTCCTTTCTTTGTTCTTCAGTTGTGTTTTTTTTTTGTTTTTGTTTTTTTTTTTCCTTTTATTTCTTTTACAATATTTGCATCGAAACGTCTGCGTATGTTGTCGTTGTCGTTGTCGTTGTTGCTGTTGTTGTTGTTGTTTTACACCTTGAGTTGCTCTGCATGTTTATCGATAATTGATATTGACATATCCAAATACACAACACTTAAGAATCAGCACAACAACACGCTTTAATCCTGTCTCTCTCTCTCCTTCTGTCTCTATCTGTCTCTCTTGTATGACAAATATTTATCTATATATACATTTGATAAGTATCTATATTACAACAACCACATTCACACACACACACACATACAGTTTCTTTGTTGTTTTGTTGTACGAATTGGCAAGCGAAAAGTAAAAAGTGCAAAATGTTGGCAAAAAAAAGACAAAAAAATTGAAAAGAATTCTAAAAGAATATTTTGATTCATTTGGCGTTTTGTTCCATGGATGTTGTTGAAATCGGTATACCAAATACAAATACTAAATACCATTATATCAAATACAAAAAAAAAAAAAAAAAAAAAGAAAACCGTATTTTATGATAGATCATTCAAAATAAGTAGCAACAACAAAAAGCACAACTTTTTTGTTGTTTCCCGCAGAAATGCCGCAACAACAAGCAGCAGACGCAGCAACAACCGCTAATCAAGTAACAGTAGAAGATGACGGAGATGATGATGAAGATGAAGATGAAGAACAAGAACAAGAAGCAGTAAGAGCAGCAGCAGAAACAATCACAAATGTAACGGCAAAGCCTGAAAATGATACATTGACCGAGGCCAACTTGCAGCCCAAAATCGAAATCATAGACACAGACGATGCTGATGGGGGCGGCACTGAGATTGCCGCTGGCCAAACACTAGAAGAACAGCTGGTCAATAGCTATTGGAGGCGCGGCTTTGAAACATCAACAGCAGCAGCAACGACAACAGCATCAGCAGCAGTAGCAGCAGCAGCAGCAACCACTGGGAGCAAAACGCCAACAATTTATCAAAATGCCAATGTGGTGCAGCAGCAACTGTTGCCGCCACCGCCACCGCCGCCGCCGCTGCCGCCGTCACAACAGCAGCAGCAGCAGCAGCAGCACTTTTCTGCACAGCAACAACAACAATATCACCAACAGCAACAACAACAACAACAGCAGCAGCAACATGGACCCTCGTCCACAGTGCTACTAAGTCAATTGGTTAACTCAACTTTCTTACATGCCAATCACTCCTCTTGTTCCAATTCCAAATCCACACGCCTAGATGCCGCATCCCACCACCAACACCAGCAGCATCAGCATCAGCCACAGCAGCAGCAGCTGCTTCAACAGCAGCAACATCACCACAACAGCAGCAATAGCAGCAACAGCAGTTCAGTAACCGGCAGCGATCCACTGAATCAACATCATCATCATGCGCACCACCATGGCCATCCACATGGACAGCTGTTGCATGCAGCACATCATCTGCATCACGGTGCCGACTCGAACTCATCCAGCGCCAATAGCACACCCAACAGCACCGCCCAGCTGGCGGCCACCATTGCTAGCACGCTGAATGGCAACAAGTCACTGTTGCAGGCCGCGGCCGCTGCCAATGTGGCAGCTGTTGCTGCCGTTTCCGAGGATAACAACAACAGCCTGACGCCAAATGCGAATGCGGCTGTGGCCGCTGCAGCAATGGCTGCCCATGCCCAGCATGCGGCCGCATTGGGTGCACCCAGTTTTCTGCCCAACTTGCCCAGCCTGCCGGCGTTTCAATTTGCGGCCGCCGCTGCGGCTGGCCAGGATCCTCGAGCCCAACATTTTCGCTTTGCGGATGCCGAACTGCAAATGCAGCCGGGCGTCTCGATGGCCGGTCGATTGGGTGAATCGCTAATACCCAAAGGTGATCCCATGGAGGCCAAACTGCAGGAGATGCTACGCTACAATATGGACAAGTATGCGAATCAGGCGCTCGACACTCTTCACATCTCGCGACGCGTACGTGAACTGCTCTCCGTGCATAATATCGGGCAGCGGCTGTTTGCCAAATATATTTTGGGCCTGTCGCAGGGCACCGTCTCCGAGCTGCTCAGCAAGCCAAAGCCCTGGGATAAGCTAACCGAGAAGGGTCGTGACAGTTACCGCAAGATGCACGCCTGGGCCTGTGATGATAGTGCCGTCATGCTCCTCAAATCCCTCATCCCCAAGAAAGGTGAGTGCCCTAAAAGTTGTTTTTTGTTGTGCTTTGCAGGTGGTTATAGTTTTTTTGGCCGTTACCAGCGGCCATACAGCTTAATTATTTGACAGGTTTCGCAGCGAGCGTTGCCAGACTGTTGAAAAATATCTGACATCTGACAGATGCTGGTTGCTATGCGCGCAGCTTGTTGTGGTTGAAAACTAATAAGATTCCTTCAGAACAATATCAAAGTTGAGCTCTAAAAATGTGTACTTAAAAGCGTACAACCTACTTAACTTGGCTATGATTAAGTCTAGGCTTGAAATCTCGACCATATCCGAAAATTTAAAAATATATACAGTAGATGAAACATTTTCATTTGAATGTTTTAATATTTGCTATTGTTTTTCCCATTTTCGAGTTAACTTTTTGGATTCGTCAATTTATTTTCATTGTGATGCTTTGTAATTTCACCTACACTGTAAATAATTTGAAGCTGAAACACTTGAAATAAAACACAGTGTAATTGATTCCCCATTTCCAAATCGTCTTTGCTCATTTTTTGGTTGCTTTCGTGTTTTCATTTTGATTATTAATATTTGTTTTTTGTTTTTTTTGTCATTTCATTTTTTTTTTTTTTTTTTGGACAGCCGCCAAACCATTAAAATGTGAAATTTTAATTATTTTTGATTTTTGCGTATAATAAACGTGCTAACAAGCAGCAACGATGGCGACGACTTGATGCATTTCATGCAACCATTTCGCTTGTCATCATAAATTTTGGCAAATTCGCACATTAGGCGTGAAATTCGAATGTATAACCTAAAACGAGGCTCGGAATAGTCAGTCGTGTTGTGTATTATTTTTTTATTTATACTAATTTTTTTTTGGTTTTTTTTTTCCGCGCCAAGTCAGATCTTTGGCCAACGATAGCTTCGCAACTTGCCCCATATGATTATAAATCTAAGCTGTTTGGTGCCGTTCTAAGCTGTGCTATTTGTTTGTTTTTGTTGTCTTGGTTAAGTTTATTGATTAGTCATCAATTTGAATGGGCCGCAGCAAAAGTAACAGCAGCAGCAGCAGCAACAACAACTAAATAAGCCACAACTATGCCAGACAGGGCTACAAATATGTCAATGCAAAAGTATTTTTAAAGTACGAACTGTGGCACAGACACGCACCAAGCCCCCAACCAGCCAGCGAGCGAGGCGGCTCGGCAAAGTTAATCAAAGTTTTACTGTCGCCCTCTGTGTTTGCCCAATGCACATGTGTGTGCGTGTGATGTGTGTGTGTGTGTGTGTGTGTGTGTGTGTGTGTGTCTAAGTGCATGCAAATGTTGACAATTAATTTATGACGATTACTCATGGCAGCTAAACTAACTGTTTATATACTTATTTATGCATGTTGAACGCAAGCGCTGCAATTTTTTTTTCTTAATGCGATTGAATGTGCTTAGTGACCCCACAAACACCACACTAAACCCCTGCCCCTCCCCCTCTCCCTCCCCCACCACTTTCCCTTCACACCCTTCACCTGTGCTCTGTCAGTTGTCAGTTAATTATAAGCAAACAGGCAGTTAGATGCATGTCACAAGCAGCTTGGCCAAGACTTGGCGCAGCTGCAAGAAACAGTTGCCTAGCGCAGGGCGCAAATACATAATAATAATTATAAAAATAACAATTATAATAATAATTATAGTAAATGCAACAAAACATAATACTTTGAAGTCACTTTGTAGGCTGCAAAGTTGACGAGCAAAGCGCGTCAATGATTTTTGAATTGTAATTGTTTAAAGCGCCCGCAAGCATGGAACGAGTTGGAATGGAATAGAATCGGTGGGGGCGACGCGACGACTGCCCTAACAATTGGTCGGTGAAAGGCTTGAAACAAAATACATATACAATAAAATGGAAAATAAAACAACAATTTAAAAAAGAAAATCAACAACAACAACAACAGCGGCAAACGTGAAGTAGAATTAAATGTAAACAACGACAACAGCAACAGCAGCAACAACAATAACAACAATGCAATGCAACTGCTGCCTTCAACGAGGCATGCAAAACGTTGACGTGCCGCGCGTTTGAAGTCGTCTTTGTGCTGGACAAAGTGCGGCAGCCGGCTGGTGACCAAAGGGGGCGTTGGGAGTTGCAATGCGGAGTTGCGCCAAGGGCGGCTGCCTAACGATTGGTAGCCGGTGTAAGCCACGCATAGGGTTTGGGTTAGTTGCTCGTGTAGGGGTGCCAAGAGAGAAGGGGAGTGAGAGAGAGGGAGTGGGAGAGGGAGAGAGAGAGAGAGAGAGTAAGAGTAGCAAGCGCCTAGTTGACGCAAAACTTTTCACGTTTTTGGTTTGTTTTGCCGTTGATTTAGCTTGTTGTTGTTGTTGTTGTTAAACATTTAACGACAATTGTTGCATATTAAACGGCGCACGGGCAAAGTAAGTGGAAAATTGTTGGGGGCACAACTATTGAAAAGTTGTAAAAAAGTTTTGAAATGCGAATGAACGCAAAAAAAGGCCGATAAATGTTATCAAACATAAATTCGAATACGAAAATACATCTCTGAATTTATAAAGTAAACAATCTCAAAACTTATAAAGTGCCAAAGTTGAGGAATTAAATCTAGCCTGCTTAGCCATAGCTTTAATAACAGTATTGAGCATAAAAATGCCGAAGATCCGTGACTATAAAAGACTTTCGATGTATGACATCCTTCAACAATACATCTGATATTGATTAGTACCATCACCATTTGAGCCATACAACCACTGTGCAGTGTGCACTAGTCGCCGGAAAGTTGATAATGCCTTGCCACAACACACAAACAGGGAAAATGGAATGGAAGCGAAGAGGGAAATGGAGAGGGAGCCAGCGTAAGCGATTGAAAGGGTAAAGGGGATGCAGTAGAGTTCAACCGAGTGCCAAATTCAAACTACGCTTAGCATTGCAAAGACAAAACATGAAAAAAAAAACAAGTTGGAGTTGGGGTGGGGTGGTTGCAAATAAAAGCACGACGTCATTTTAGCTCCGTCAGACGCGGCGTATACGTAATGACAAATATTTGTATATGTTGACGGCAGTGGTAGCAGTAGCAGCAAATGTAGCCGAGCCAACTCGTTATGGCAGCTAATAATACTAGCATATTAACACATAATTTTAGCAGACATCGTTTATTTGCTTTAGCCAACCGGTCGCTGACGCAGCAGCAGCGGCAGCAGCAGCAGCGGCAGCAGCCATAAAGTCGGGCGAAAAGTGCGTGGCCTAAAATAGAAAAGCACGCGGCCAAGAAGACAAAAGAAAACAACTCAAACACAAAACGCACGCGGTATGCAGAGGGCAGTTGTCGTAGTATATGTAGTAGTAGTTTGGCAGCGGGTGGTGGGGGGGGGACGGGCGGCGCCTTAACAGATCGGGGAGGTAGAGACAAAGGCATTCCAAATGCCAAACAGACAGACGACAAAACATTGCCTGGCACTTTTATTTGCCGCCGTTTCACAAATTATTTGTCACCAGCCATAAAGCGAAATATGTGCCTCACATATACATGAATACAGATACACACGCACACATACACACATACACACACAGAACACAGAAACATACAGAAACACTGCCTGACTAAGTGGCCAACGGGCCGTATCAATTCCTGCGCTTTTTGGCCTCATATTTAAGTATTTTTCTTTAGACATTTTCTATTTTTCGTTTTTGATTGTAATTTAATTTATTTGATTTTATGAAAATTGCGGAATGTGCTTCGCATAACAATGGGGCGTGCCCCAGATGCTTGGCGACAACACAAATATAACGAACATAAATTAGCATAAAACTCGTTGAACAATTTTTATTAAATACGATTTTAAATTTAATCGCATACATTTGAATATTCCGAAATGAACGCCCCTTTTACATACGGATTCGGTGTATTAATCATTTATGAAACTTTTGAATTAAACCAAACCCTTTCAAAATATATGACTGAAATCTGTGAATGAAGACAGATTCAATATACGTTGTGCCCCATGCGACTAATACACTTTGCCACCAAATAAGCTTTATCGTATAGAATTTAATTTAATTTATTTAAATATCGAAAATATACAGATGTTGTTTGATAGGTATAAATGTATTTATAAACATATATGAATACATAGATAAATGGTGTATATAAAACAAATGTATGTAGTTTATATTGCCCTCATGTTAACCGACATGGCATGCCACTGGGCCACAAGGCAAAAGTTTGTCTTCGACATTTTACCATCATGCCGCAAAATGTTGCAGATGTCCCGCGCCGCTCGTGTTGCACTTTCGCAACTTTTATTTCCCTCCCTTGTTTTTATTATTTTTTCATTTATAATTTCTTGTGTTGCTTGGGCTAATTACTTTGTAATGAACTTTGACAACAATACAACACAACAAAAAAAAAGAAAAAAAAAAGAAGTCGTCTGGCAGATACCCTGTACACAAGGTATAAGGTCTCAATCTCATGGACAGAATCGGTTGTTAATGCTGTTCCCAGAAAAGCCTTATAAGGTCGGCCTTATTCTTGCTGTTACACACACATTGACCCAACTTCATGGTACAATTCTTACCCACTTCGAATGGGTTCAGTGCATACAAAAAAAAAAAAAAAATGAAAAGGAATATAAAACTTGCAAATTACCTTGAGCCAGCGCATAAAGCATGGCTCAAATATCTTGTCATATTTTTGCGCCTAATTGCAAGGCAATAACAACCCATTCCGTGCGGCCCCAACCCTCTTGGCTTGGATTTGACTGGAATTGGAATTGGAATTGGAAAATTGGCGCTTCTGCTGTTTGATGTTGTTCACTGCTGTTACTGCTGTTGTTCCTGTTGATGAGGCAATGCATACCACTTAAAAAAATGCCACCGCCACCCACATGCCCAGAGCAGCCACCCACTTCATTTGCCATGCTACGTTTGCCCTCAGCTCAGTTAGAAGAAAGCAGTTGAAAGCTGCTCCTCAAGTAGGTGTCTCTGTGTCTGAGTTTCTGCCTTCATTTTTAATTGACACTTCTGCTAATACCGCCCCCTGCCCCGCCCAGAACAACAACAAACACATACACATTGAAAAGCAAATGACTGGCATTTTAATTAGAAAATTTTTCTTGCAATTAATGCAAATTGCGTGCGTGTGCCAATTTCAATGCGCCAGTTCAATTGTGGCAACAAACCACCCAAACAAACCCCCACATCCTACACCTGCTTGTAAACCCTTTTTTTTGCGCGACTGAAGTATGATTACATATTTGTGTGCTGGCAAATATTTATTGTATTAGGAAAAACTCCACTGGAAAACTCAACAAAAGCAAAAAAGACAAAAATAAAAAAACACAGTCGAATGAGCAGGGAAAGGCAGTGGGGGGCTATGGGGTGCCAGGGTGCCAGGGTGCTGGGCACTCATCGTGTCAGGCGGGGAATATTCGTCTGATTTGTTATAAAAGGCAAATATTCATCAAGCAAATTGTGGCACTGGTGGTGGCTAGTAGTGCTGTGAGTTCTGCCAAATATATGTAAATGTATATATATATATATATATGATAGCCATGATATCCATATTTTTATAACAGCTAACGGTCGCGCAAAATCCATATCCTTTTGAATGACAATTTGGTCAACATGTTCCTCTCTAATAAATTACAAACAACACACATACCCAACACACAAAGCAAAAAACAGTCAGATGAACAGCACAGACAAAAAGTAACTAACATTAACACAAAGCGAGTGGAAGCGTTGCAGTCGGGCATAACCAACTGATCAATACCCTGAAACTAGTCGAATACCAGCTGAAAACAGTTGAGGCTGGTTGCGGTGTGGCCAAGATATCGATAATCTGCCTTTCAAAGTTGGTGACTCTAGCTTTGAGTTATGGAAACCGATAGATAGAACCAATATACTTTATCACCATTGGGATCAGAGTATAAAACAAAAAGCCAAACAAAAAAAAATAAACGACAAATATTCAAATACCCAAATATATATGTAAACATATTTATATATGTATCCATGTAGGATGACGACGGGGTAGATATGCGATTGGGGTGTGGGTATTGCGTTATTTAAAAGTCGCTTCTGTCTGCAAATCTGTCGCTCTGTTGAACAAATGTAACGAATGCCACGTGAACAGCTTAAAAATATAGCTCTTTTTTATTTGTAATATTCCTTAAAACATTTTTGAAGCTCACATATGGATGGCAAATGGGCATATTTAATTTATTAAAATTTTTTAAAAATTGACTCGTAATATTTACTTAAACGTATTTTATTGATTTAAGCGACTTTGTTAGTTATAATTTCAAAATATTCCAGTTTCCAGGTCGTATTACTACTAAAAAATCGGACTCATTCGTAAGCTAAACTTCAAGAGCAACTTACAGTTATTTTTAAAGCCCAAATCCATAGCAATCCAAGAGTTTATTGATCGCTAAGGTTGACAGTGCATTGGCCTGTCTTAACTCGACTCCACTCCACATCCGTTCTACATTTCCATTTTCAGTTTCATTTTCAGTTCCAGTTGCTACCAGCTCCGTCTAAAGAGCGCTTAAGCTGTCTGTGTCTGTGTCTGTGTCGCATTTCCTCTGTCCTCTGTCTGTCCTGGCGTGGGGTCAGCCAGGTGTCATCAATGTCATCTTCGACTTTATAACACAAAAACACTTTGTAATCCCCAAATGAAGCGACGACGACGACGACAAAGAGCTAAACTAACCAAAAAAAAAAAAAAAACAGAAAAAACATTTTTTAGAAGACCTTAAAAAAACAATATTTGAAAAAATTGCAAAAATCATATGAGGTAAAGCAAAAACAACACACAAAAAAAATACAGAGATGTAAAATCCACAACGTTGGCCACAGGATATTTCATGCGGCATGCGGCATGCGGCAAGTAGCATGTGGCGTGTGGTGGGGCATTTGTCGTCACTCTGCAAAACGTAACGATCTATTGTAGTTGGCCCCTTTATCGCCTTTTATCCAGCTCGAAGGCAGTCGCCATTCGAGTATTATTGTATTTCAATGGGAACACTTTTCAATTCGCCAAAAATCTCTCGCTTCAATTGGCAACGGGCGACCAAACATTTGTCATTCATGTGTTGATTTCCGTTTCCTGTGCCAGCAACTGATACCACATAGCCCAACTACTCCGTTGATGCTTTGTGCTGGACAAGTGTTTGCTCCTTTGGGGCATCGATTATGCTTTGGCAATTGTAAAGCGATTTTCAGTTATTTCGTTGCGTTGCCACGCCCCACGCCACTCCACCATCCTGCAGCGCCCAATTGCGCTGATTGATGTTTGTTGGCTCGCAGCCACAAACATGCCGCAGGACACAAAAAGGACGGTGGCAAAGAGCTCAACCACTTGTGCGATTTTTACAATTTGGCAGTCGATTCTTTGTCGATATTTGTTTGGTTTTTTTGTTTTATATTCTTTCAGCGACATTTAACGAGTGGAACCAAAAAACCTCCATTTCAATTGAATTTGTGCAAAGAATTGTGTGGTTTTTGTTATTGTTGCTGCTTCCACCGCTGCCGTGTTGCTCTTGTTTCAGTGCTCCATGTACTTTTTCAATTGCAATTGAATTCACATTCATTTCGACTCGTTTCGTCTCGTTTCGTTGTTTATTCAAACTGGCTCTGCTCCACGGCCAGCTCGGTCCGAACTCCATATTCTCCATCTATGGCATTCCCAGGCATTCCCCCTTAACCAGCTTCCAGTTATTCTCTACCCAGTTTTTGGTGCCATGGCGCGTGCCAAATTAGCGCGCCGCATGCATTGAACTATTTAAGGGCCCATCCAGTTTTTTTGTTTTTTATATTTTTTATTTTGTTTGCTTTTTTGGAGTGAACTTTTGTCTAGCTTTTATTTTATTTGTTGCGTCCGCCCATTGATGTTGATGCTGATGTTGCTGTTGCTGTTGCATCTCCGCCGGCTCCGGTTCACGGTTCGCTTTGTCTGTGGTCGCCGTTTTGTTGATTGGAAATCAAATGGTGCTATAATTGAGCCCTTTGGACTGGTCAGCAGGCTGCCACCTAGAGCCGCATGCAGCTAAACGAGTCGGTGGCTTTGAGGCAGTGACTCGCGAAAGCTGCTTTGGAATTTATAATTCACAAAATGTTTATGAAATATATGTACACTGCTCAACCAACGTTTTGACATATTAAACGAAATTCAAAATTCTCACCAGAAAATCCCTGTAAAATCGGAACCAAAAAAATATATATTATTTTCCCCTATGTGGCAATGACTGCATCAAAGCATTAAATAATAATATGTTGGGCATTTTATCAAGTTCCTTTATTGTTGTTATGTTGCTGGGTGTTTTTGCTTAGTGCATCTGGTAGAAATCATAGGTGCATCGGAGTTGCCTTTTAAATGCTGCTGCGCCGCTTTATGGCCACAAATTTGTGCTGGCTTTTTGAACGCTTTATGGCTTAATTTGCCTGTTGGCTCGTCGGCCTGCTTGTCTGTAGGCCAGCGTCTGTTGGCCACTACGGGTTCGGTGCTTTTTTTGGTTCGCAGATATCAATTGGGCTTCAATAAATGAATGCAAAAACCGAATGCGCATAAAGTTTATAACGTTTAATGGGCAAAGCCACTTTACGATCAATATACAATATACAATATACAACATACAACATACAACATTAACTCATTGCCCTTTTCTATATATCTGTTTTAAAGATTCGGGATTGCCACAGTATGCTGGTCGCGGCGCTGGTGGCGATGATTCCATGTCCGAGGATCGACTTGCACACATACTCAGCGAGGCATCGTCCCTGATGAAGAGCAGCGCGGTCGCCGCACAGCAGCAGGAGCATCAGCGTCGCCATGTCGTCGACGATACGCACAGCAATGAAGATAGCAAATCGCCGCCGCAGAGCTGCAGCTCCCCCTTCTACAAGGACCAGCAGATTAAGCATCTGCAGCCGCAGCAGCAGCAGCAGCTGCAGCATGCCACCGAGCATGCCCAACGCGAACAGCGCGAAGCGGCCGCCGCCGTTGTTGCCGTACACCAGCAGCAGCAGCAGCGGGAGCAGCGCGAACAGCGCGAGGCCGCTCAGCGTGAGCAACAGCAGCGCATTCGTCACGACGAGCTGGGACCGGACAAGATGGCGCGTCTCTATCAGGAGCTAATGACGCGCACTCCGCGCGAAGCAGCCTTCCCCAGGTGAGTCTTGCAGACATCAAAGAAGAGCCAGTTAAATGCTTCCATATTCTTCTGTGTGAATTGTGTCAACTTTGCCATTTTGTATATCAAATAACAGAAGCACAATAGCTGAACCGGTTCAGTGTTGGCTGCTTGAACCGGTAATTGAAACCAATAGAGTTTTTTATTTGAGCTTTTCAACTTGTTTGCCACTTGTTCACTTGCGCTCCGATTAAATAAAAATGCTCAACAATTCCACTTTTTGGTTAACTAAATATTTAATTTTTCAATACAATATGTCAATCGCGTTCGAAACATATTAAAACAAACAGATAAACCAGCTGTGCGTCAAAAAATAAGCAATATAAGCATTGTTAAAATGCTGTTTAATTTGTCAGGGATGGGAATCTATTTGTTCAATGTTTTTTCTTGAACTGTATTTTCTGAGCTATTTGCAAGAGAATTGATGCATTTTCTTGTCGTCTTTTGTGTATTGCAGCTTTTTGTTGACGCCGTTCTTTGGCGGAGCCGCTGGCATGCCTGGAGCAACAGCCAATCCATTCCCCACAGCAATGGCCGCCGACGAGAATATGCGTCATGTACTCGAACGTGAAATAGCCAAGCTGCAACAGCAGCAGGTGCAGCAGGCTGCCAGTTTTCCCAACTTTTCCAGTTTGATGGCACTACAGCAACAGGTGCTGAACGGTGCGCAGGATCTATCGCTGGCCAACAAGGATATTAAGTTAAATGGACAGCGCTCATCGCTCGATCAGCACAGTGGCGGCAGCAGCAGCTGCTCCAAGGATGGCGAACGTGGCGACGATAACGACAGAAGCTATCCATCCCTGTCGCATGCTGCTCGCAAATCGGAGGGCGGCAACACACCAGCACCGCCAGCACCATCACTAACACAGACATCAGCGGGCAGCGGCAGTAATTCAAATGCAGCCAACTCAACGGTTGCCAGCGGTCACGGAAGCAACTCGGCGGCACCCAGTCCGCTGAGCAACTCAATACTGCCGCCAGCGCTGAGCAATCAGAGTGAGGAGTTTGCGGCGACGGCGAGTCCACTGCAGCGAATGGCATCGATTACCAATTCCCTGATTACACAGCCGCCCGTAACGCCGCATCATTCACAGCCGCAGCGGCCCACCAAGGCGGTCCTGCCACCCATCACACAGCAACAGTTCGATATGTTCAACAATCTGAACACCGAGGATATTGTGAGGCGTGTGAAGGAGGCGCTCTCCCAGTACAGCATCTCGCAGCGTTTATTCGGTGAGTCTGTGTTGGGATTGTCGCAGGGTTCCGTGTCGGATTTGTTGGCTCGACCCAAGCCTTGGCATATGCTCACACAAAAGGGTCGCGAGCCGTTCATCCGCATGAAGATGTTCCTCGAGGATGACAATGCGGTGCATAAACTGGTCGCCAGCCAGTATAAAATTGCGCCTGAGAAACTGATGCGCACGGGCAGCTACAGCGGCAGCCCCCAGATGCCCCAAGGATTGGCCAATAAAATGCAAGCGACGCTTCCCATGCAAAAGATGATGAACGAGCTGAAGCTGCAGGAGCCCGCGCAGGCGCAACACATCATGCAACAGATGCAAGCAGCCGCCGCAATGTCGGCAGCAATGCAACAGCAACAGCAGGCCGCTGCCGCTCAAGCTGCCGCCGTACAGCAGGCGCAGGCACAGGCCCAAGCTCAGGCGAGCCAGCATCAGCAGGCGCAGCACCAACAGCAACAGCACCAACAGGTCCATCAGCATCAGCAGGCACAGCAGCAGGCGCAGGCGCAGGCACAGGCACAGGCACAGGCGCAGATGCTGCATCATCAGAATATGCTGCTGACCTCGCCCGGCTTGCCGCCGCAACACGCAATCAGTCTGCCGGCAGCGGTCACCCCTAGTGGCATCCAGTCGGTTGCAGGTAATCCAACGGCAGCGGGCAGCACTCCGGGTAGCAACGAGAAGAAGCCAATGATGATGCCGGTGCTGGGTGGTGTACATGCACCAAATGCAATGCGCAGTCTGCATCAGCATATGTCACCCACGGTTTACGAGATGGCCGCACTCACCCAGGATCTGGACACGCACGATATAACGACGAAAATTAAGGAGGCACTGCTTGCCAACAACATTGGCCAGAAGATCTTTGGCGAGGCGGTGCTCGGTCTATCGCAGGGCTCCGTCTCGGAGCTGCTCAGCAAACCAAAGCCCTGGCACATGCTCTCGATCAAGGGTCGTGAACCGTTCATTCGGATGCAGCTGTGGCTGAGCGATGCCAACAATGTGGAGCGTCTGCAGCTGCTGAAGAACGAGCGACGGGAGGCGAGCAAGCGACGACGCAGCACTGGACCCAACCAGCAGGACAACAGCAGTGATACGTCCAGCAATGATACGAATGATTTCTATACGAGCAGCCCGGGACCGGGCTCTGTGGGCTCATCGGTGGGTGGTGCACCGCCCAGCAAGAAGCAGCGTGTCCTCTTCTCCGAGGAGCAAAAGGAGGCACTGCGTCTGGCATTTGCACTCGATCCGTATCCGAATGTCGGCACCATAGAGTTTCTGGCCAACGAGCTAAGCTTAGCGACGCGCACCATCACCAACTGGTTCCACAATCATCGCATGCGGCTCAAGCAGCAGGTACCCCATGGCCAGCCAGGCCAGGACAATCCCATACCCAGTCGTGAGAACACAAATGCAACGCCCTTCGATCCCGTCCAGTTTCGCATACTGCTGCAGCAGCGTCTCGTCGAGCTGCACAAGGAACGCATGGGCTTGAGTGGTGCGCCCATTCCCTACCCACCGTATTTCGCTGCTGCTGCTCTGCTCGGTCGCAGCCTGGCCGGCATACCGGGCGCGGCGGCTGCTGCTGGCGCTGCGGCAGCTGCGGCTGCTGCAGTGGGTGCCGCCGGCGGCGATGAGCTGCAGGCACTAAATCAAGCATTCAAGGAACAGATGAGCGGCTTGGATTTGTCGATGCCAACGCTGAAGCGCGAGCGCAGCGATGACTATCAGGATGAGCTCGAGCTGGACGCAAGCGGACACAATATGAGCGACAACGAGTCCATCGAGGGTGGCAGCCACGAGCCGGAGCATACACCCATATCCGAATACGAGAAGGCGCTGCAGAAATCGGCGCTCGCCTCGGCTGCGGCCGCTGCTGCATATATGAGCAATGCGGCGCGCAGTTCGCGTCGCAAGCCGGCGGCACCACAGTGGGTCAATCCGGCGGGTGCCAGCACACCGACAGCGGCCGGTGTCGCAGCGAGCAACGCTGGCGTCGACATCAGCGGCACCAGCAGCAGCAGCGAGCGCATCATCAACGGTGTCTGCGTCATGCAAGGCTCCGACTACAATCGCGATGAGAGTGACAGCATCAAAGGTGGCGGCGGCGATTCCAATGCTGCCGATGCCGAGCACGACGATCATGCCCAGCTGGAGATTGAGCAGCGTTTCATGGAGCCCGAGGTGCGCATCAAGCAGGAAGAGGACGACGAGGACGAACAACCCCAGCAGCAGCAAAAGCAGCAGTTAGAAGACGCAACGCCTCTCGACAGCGATGCGGAGAAGCAGCTCAGCGTGATCAATGAGGAGAAGTTGCGTTTGGTGCGCGTGCGGCGCCTCAGCAGCAATGGCGATGCCGATGAGCTCTGCACTGCTGCACAGCAGGCGACGACAGCCGGAGCGGCAGTGTCGCCGGCGGCAACATCATGGAACTACTAAGCTTGGAACTGTAACTGGAACTGTAACTGGAACTGGAACTGGTAACCAGCAGCTGGCGTGTGCAATGTTGAAGACGATTTCTTGTGATTAAGTTTGGCAGCGGCCCCAGAAAATCTTTAGCCACTGGCTAATTACGTATCTATATATAAATATTATATATACATACGCATAAATGATTGATATATACACATATATTTATATATATATATATAATATATATATATGTATATTTATATATATACATAGCACATATACATACATATGCATAAATCATATATATAACTAGTTTCTAGTGCACTAAAGTTTTTTTTTTTTTTTTATAAATAGTTGTAGCTAAAAAGTTTAGAGACGCTATGCGAAGCGCAGCAG
This sequence comes from Drosophila planitibia, assembly GCA_035043785.1. Classification (NCBI taxonomy): domain Eukaryota; kingdom Metazoa; phylum Arthropoda; class Insecta; order Diptera; family Drosophilidae; genus Drosophila; species Drosophila planitibia. The sequence continues at coordinate 4,976,698 of JAWNMS010000041.1, forward strand.
CGATAGAGCAGCGCAAAAGTATTAAATTGTTGGCTTTAAACTTGCCACATACCCACTACCACAAAAACAAAAACAAAAACAAAAAAATAATAATAATAAATAAATAAAACGCCCCCGCCCCCTTAATCTCCGCCGCGACATCTCTACCTAAAAAAAAAAACTCTACCAAAAGCCAAATCTGTTAAGGCGCAGATTTTTTGATTTCTTTACGACTTAAAGACTGTAAGCAAATGGCGGTAGAATTTTATTATTATTATACTTATTATTATAATGATTAATAACGTTTTTTTCTGCATTGTTAAGTGTATATAGAAAAACAATAAATATATAATATAAACATAGAAACTCAAGGCCGATTTGTAAATAGCTAATTGTAGATGTTAACGGCAAAGCTGAGCAAACAAGGTCTTTTCATTTTCCAACAAAACACAAAAGAAAACTATTATTATAATTCTACTCTTCGATATGTCTTATTATTATATCCAATTTTTTTTTTTTTTTTTTTGTTGCACAAAAGTTTTAACTATCTTTTGATCTCAAGCAGCAACAACTCACACACACACAGAACTACAAAATAAATACATACCTAACAAAAATCACATGAAAACAAACTCAAAACAAACAACAAGGCGAACCCAAAGTAAAAGATAGTTAAAAGTAACCTTATACATAAATGAGAATCCTTTTATTTAATTTTTTCCTGTTTTAATTTTTCGTGAGAAATAAACCACTTCCCCAATTCCCCCAAAAAGGAAAAACGAAATATAAACTAAATACAATAAATTTTGTAAATTTTGAATTTACGTATAAACTTATAATGCAAATTAATTATTATGTACAACACAATATAGCAAAATAAATGCAAAGTGCACTAAATTATTATTTATAATAATAAAAATAATAATATATAAATAAAAAATAATTGTAGTAGGCATTATGCAGTTTATCAACATAATATAACAGTACTTTAAATTTGCATTACAAATAGCATAAATTTTTTTTGTGAATTTAAATATTGCAAAAAAAAAGAATACTAAAAATAGACACCCGCATATCGTACTAAAGAAATTCACAGATTAAATAATAAAATTAAAATTAAAAATAAAGTAAAAAATTATATCTAAGTGAGCCAATTTTTTTGCATAGCACATAAGTTTAAATCATAAACATAAAAAACACTGTTTTTCTATCAATAAGCAAAACGTAAATGAAAAAAGAATCCATCATCAAAATTTTAAATAATTAAATACACATTTTTTCGCTAGGTTAACGTTTAAGCTGAACGAAATCTTTAAAAATAGCGAAAAGTTAAGACAAAAAAAACACAAAAAAAAAGAAGAAAAAACCCACACACATCCAAAAAAAAATAACGTCAAACATTTTTGCATAGGCCCAAACTTTGCCGCGTTATAATTATATAAATTTAAAAAAATGAAAAAAAAAATGAAATAAATTTAAAAAAATATAAAACTTACCAAACACATTTCAATACCTAAAACAATAAAATTTGCGTCTTCAAATTTAAAACAAATATATTACAAATTCTAGAAAAGATAAATTTTATATTATTTTCAAAGAAAAGAAAAATATGCAAAACAAATTTTGTTGCCGCTGTCAACAAATTTGTTGAAAATTATTTAAATTTAATTTAATTTTTTTTTTTTTTATTGAAATGTATTTAGTTTTTAAAGTTAACGTGTTAAATACTTTGCATTTTCATACGCTTTAGCTAAATAATATTTACAAATATAATCAAATAAATATTTATGCATAATATTAACACCCATGTATATATATGTATATATATGTATATATATATATATATATATATGTATATATGTATATATATATATACATAATATATTTTATATATTTATATATATACATGATATATATATAATATACAAAATATTAAATAATGAGATATGTTTAAAGTTGAACGTAATGTGTTGAGAGAGATCACACAAAAATAAATGATGGCAACATTTAGTTATAATTATTTTTTAAATCGACTATTTTTTTCGTATTGTAATAATTATGATCAATTTTTTTTATTATTATTATTATATTATGATTATTATTGTAATAAAGATAAAAACAAACAAAACATACCAATAATACATGAACATAAATGAAACTTTATCAAATAAAAATGTTTTCTTAAACAAAAAAAAAAAACAACCCCATCGAAATTCCTTTTTAATTTTACACCAAAACATTCCTTATTAGCAAATATGTATATGTGAGTATATATAAATACATATATATATATATATATATATACAAATTTTAGGGCCTTTTAATTTCCATGTTCTGATGTGTCCAATGCCACCCTATGAGGAGCATGCGATATGCAAATGAAATGCTGCAGAGGAACTACAGCACTCGCAAAATATTTTAACATAACCCTGCATAACAGACCCCTCCCCCCCCCCCAATCCCCCTCCCACAAACAGACACGCACCTAGGCCAAAGGGGATCCACCTTAGCTGATTTGCGCAGCATTTTGTGAGTTGTCTATCAAAAAGAAAAGGACATAAACTCAAATGCTTGATCTATAATTTGATACGTTGTAAGACACACACATCCTCACAGCAAAGCGAATGAATATGAATATATAGAGTTACATACGAGTATATTAACAATATACGGTGCTAGCCAAGTTTACATAACAATAAACATTAAACTAAACACAGCTGCAGATCAGATACAAGTTTAATGATACATTATAGTACACTTAAATATAGTCTAGTAGGCAGTGAAATTGTTTGCATAGATCCCGTAGCGTTGAAATTTATAGACATACTTATTGACATTACGCATATAATAATAAATTCAATGCAAATCAAAAAGTAATCGAAATGATAATGAGAAATACTCGTAAATGAAAATATATGGAAAATTATACGTAATTAATATTACTTGCAAGCGAAGGCATAAGAATAAACGCCAGTAAACGAAATAATTAAAAAAGTCAAATATATATATATATATATATATGCATATATATATATATACATATTATCTAGCTATATTTGTAAATATAAAACATAATATGTGAGTATTTGTATTTGTATTTGACAGAGCAAAACGTAAACCAAATCAAACACAAATTGCATAAGAAATTATCCTTCCAATTCTAAACGAAAAAAACAGCGTACATAAGAAATGCCGATGAAATAAATAATACTTGAAAACAACAATTTTTTTTATCAAAGATTAATTTTACATACTTACATATATAAACGTATGTGTTAAGCTGTGTGAATAGAAATGAATTTAAGCCCACGGTGATATACAGTCTTTTATACATATACGCACACGCGCCCACACACACACACACACACACACACACACACACACACACACACACACACACACACACACACACACACATCTACAAACAATAAACAATAAACAAAAAAGAAAACAATTTTTTTTAGCTTTTGCCAAGTAACTGATGATGTTTTTTTTATTTATAAATAGAAAAAAGAAATACGAAATGTACATAAAATAGTGGAAATGGCAGTAAATTAAAAAATATAAACAATTAAAAAATAAATATTTATATATAAAAATAATTAAGTTCACATCGGAAAACAGACCATATCAACATTATATATATATATATATATATATGTGTGTGTATATGTGTGTATATATATATATTGTGTTGCTATATGCAGTTATTTTAGCAATACACATACAGACACGCATACATAACGTATTTTAGATCTACAAAGCAGTTACACACACACACACACACACAGTACATACTTGCATATAGCCATATGTAGTACACACAAGAACAAGAACTATTGAACTTGAACCAAAAGCCACAGTTAACACCCACACACACACACAGAGACTAACTCATGTTTACAGATAAAAGAATTACAAAAAATCTCTTCAGTTTGCAGATATTTTAGAAATTCAACAGAAGCAAAGAAACCAACACCGTTTTCAGTTTCAAGTCCGCCCAGTAATGAACAAAAATTAACCCTGAGTAAACAGAAAAGCAAAAACTGATTAAGCAAATGAAAAGAAAAAATAGAAATAAATGAATAAATAAATAAAGCAGCAAAAATATCAAAAATTATAAATATATTTATATATATAACTGAATAAAAGGAAATGAATGAAATCGAAAATTAGCTTAGTGGCCTAAACTAAAGCACTCGACACTTTGGCAAAAACATTCGACTCGAAATAATTTTTTAAATTTAAGAAATTTAAAAATGAACGGAAATATACAATAAAAAATGCATTACGTAATTAAATAAAGCAACAATTTTTTTCTAGCATTTCTTGTAAAAATTGTTGCAAGCATACAATTAAATTATAAACAATTTTTTTGTTAACTTAAGAATCTGTTTTTATATATAGTACATATATATATATATATATGTATATATATATATTTATATACGTATATATATGTATATTTATATTTATATATATATATTTATATATATATATATAGATATATATATATATATATATGTATATATATACATATACATATACATATATCTACATTGTGTTAATTTGTAAATTAACATTTTCATTCGAAAAATGCAATTTTCAAAAACTTTGCGCAAATATAGATATAAATTATTGAAGCAAATACTAATAATAAAAAAGATAAATTAACAAGAAAATAATGCAAATACTTCAAAATAAAATATATAAATAATATTAATAAATAGTTTATATAGCATGTAAAACTGAACAGAGAAATCAAATTCAATAAAGACGAATATACTGTATTCAAAACAATGCTGCAATCTTGTTTTTCTTGACGAATCCAAACACCAAATCCGACACTGGTGTTCTGAAGGCATTTCTGTGAAGTTGCCGTGTATTATTTTGCAATTGGGGGATTTCCGACATTGGTAGAAATGCGTTATCATAGTTTTGCTGCTGCGTTGTTAGTATAGCGCCATCTAACTGTTACTATATAGTTTTGCTCTTACGTTGTTAGTATAGCGCCATCTAACTGTACTACTAAGAGCAACTTAAAAAAAGGTTGGATTATTTGCAAGCCGAATATGCCAGCGCCATCCATATCTCGTTTTTGCTTTGCATGTATAGCGCCATCTATCGGCGCTTAGGTTAACTAAATAATAGACTTGGTGTTACTCTCTGAATCAAAAATGTCCGCTGAAATTGTGTGATTTTTGTGCCTCTGCCGTTACCTTCTGAATGTTTAAAGTGAATACATTTTGCACACAAATATGATTTATCTGTATTTAGAAAATGATCATATCTTAGCAGTTCCTTGTGTGTATCTATGGGAGCTTCTCAAGATTCAATTGAAAATTGAATTATCCATAAAATGATGACAACAAATGATTTTTGACAATATCGGTCAATATGACATTCTCTGCTTTTATTTGCACTCTAATCGTAACATGTTTTAAATTTGTTCAGTTTTCTTGTATGCTATAAGTTGTAATGCCATATATACATATACATATATGTGAATGTATATGCATTTAAATGTATCTGTATATGCATAGTATATACATGCAAATTTATCTATTTTGAAAGGCCTTTCATATACAATTCATAATCCTATGGCATTTCAATGTGCACAGTTGCAGCTCGTCAAGCCCGAAATCAGTCAAAAACAATCGGCGCTTCAGCACTTTCGGTTAATAAGTTGTGTTTTGCATTTGCTGTTGCTCTTCGAAAAAGTAGAAAAATATTGCTCTAAAAAATACAGGGCAACTCTTTTCTTTCATTGGTATGTAGATATACCACATACTATATATATATATATATACATATATATATATATATATATATATACTTTAGATACTTATATTTTATAATTGTTTGTGTGTTTGTTTCTTGTTGTTGTTGTTGTTGTTTTATTTTGGTACAGGTTTAGACATAAAAACAGGCGCTCGAGTTGAAACCTTGGAGGGCAACAGATTTACAATTTTTATGACATATATTTATCTATGTGTGTGTGTGTGTGTGTGTATATATGTAAACAGAGACATTATTATTTTCATGGCCTGCCTATGTATAAACTATAGTTTTTCTGGGTGCAGGGGGGTAGGGGGTGCGCATAAATGTGTGTGACTAAAGTGTTTCCCTGTACGTCTAAATGCGACTTGATCAGACTTCAGACGTGTTACTGTGTTATTGTTGTAGAAATGTTTGGATACCCTGTAACTGTGTTTAATTCGTCCGAACGAGTTGTTTCGGTCTCCAAGCACAAGTTGAGGCGTAACAGCAACTACCGTAAGCTTTAAGCTAACACTTTAACAAATTAACGACTCTTAAACTATAACGACTCTAGTTTAATCACCTCTGAACACGTTCAAATGCTGTCGACTAATATGTAGTATGGAAAACAATTTTTATAACATGAAGAACACAAAGATACATGAATCCATAAATACATACACACAGTTTCAGAGGCACTTTCAGTAAATAACATACATTGCTTTTATCATGAAGTTTAGCACTAATTATACCTTTTGTTGAATTTAATAAGCAAATTAATCATTTTTAGTTTTTTATTCTTATAGAATATATGTGTATATATAATTAAAAATAAAAAAAAAACAAATTAATAGCTGGCTAGTAAGCGCAATTATTGAAACAGTACATTTGACTAAGTCATTTTTGATTAAAGAAAATTACAAAAAATAAAAGATACTTTTGGCTTTGTTTAATGTTAAATTGATTACCTCATACGAAAAATGTCTCAAGAATATAATTTGTAGAAATTCTTAAATATTTATAGATCGATTGGATTGTATTTTAGCAATGCATCACATCACTTGCTACATAACAAAAATGAGATTTAGTTGCAGCATATAAACTTGCCCCGCACAAAATACCCAATTGCCCCAAACGAAACCAAGACAATAGAATGAAAAACAAAAATAGGTGAAATGAAATCACATTTTGTGTGTATTTGGTACGCAAAGAAATCATAATCATATATGTTTAATAATAATATTAAATTTTTATAGCAATAAAAAAAAACATTAACAAACTGGTTTGCTGATCTTAATAATCGATGATATCATATCATATTAAATCGTACGTCATTATTGTAATAATAGAGGTAAAAGGTAGTGGTGTTTTTGAGGATGGGGTGGAGGTGGAGGGGGGGGGGGGGGGGTGAGTGGGGCATTTCACACTTTAGGAAGATGCGTCTCATCCTTAGCCTAGTCTCGCATTTTAGCTTGCAGTTTTGCTCAGTTATTATCTGATGATGTATATAGACTATAACAATATTTGAAATATATATATATATATATATATATATGTGTGTGTGTGTGTGACTGTAATGCATATAGAAATTTGATTCTCATACGTGTTGCAACAGGGCGGCGATTGTTTGCATAAAACAGTGAATGGTGCTTTTTTTCATTTTCTTTGTTTTTTGTTGTTTGTTGCACACACACATAAATATATATATATCGATATATATAGATATACACTGATATATATATAAATATGTGCATGATCTTAAATATACACTGCTTAGAAGTATTTGTTGTTTTTGTTGTTGTTTGTTTGTTTAAAAAAAGGCGTTCGCATTGTAAAGCTACCAAAACTCTTCATACAATAGATGCATATCCATATTTAAACAATCAAAAAGCAAACGTTTAACATTTTAATTATAATTTTTCTTTGTTAACAACTGCTTCTGCTTGTCTCACATTATTATTATTATTTTTGTTTTGCTTTGTTTTGTTTTGTTTTGCTTTTTATCATGAGCTGTTCATTATTCTTTAAATTACTTTAATGCTTTTTGCTAAAAAGGTACTTGAAGTGTATACACTTAGGGGGGGGCAGGGCGAGTCCATTATTGAATGTAACTATGTATGTGTGTGTGTGTTATGTGTGTGTGTGTGTTATGTGTGTGTGTTTGTAAATTAATTGCAGCTTATTTCCAACTGTGTTGAGGTTTAATTTAGTCGTTTGTTTTCCTTTTTAAAAAAAAAATTTTTTCTTTTCTTTTTTTTGCAACTGCTGTCAACGTTCAACAAAGTTTTAGATATCAATTAAAGTTTTGAATTTTGTGAGCTGACATACAAAAAAAAATAGTTAAAATAAAAACTAAACCAAAAGTTTTTGTAGTGTTTGTGCTTGCAAGCAGCAGAAGGAGGAAACGAAACAAATTCTGAACAAGGTTCGCATCAATTTTTAACTACAATATTTTAATGCCTAAAACCTATTTGTATTTAGTTTGTTGTTATTTGTTTTGTTTTGTTTCTTGTGTTTTTAGCTTAGGGTACTAAACGTATCTTTGATTTAACATTTACTTGAGTGTTGCATGTTGTGTTCTTGTTGTTGTTGTTTGTTGTTGTTGTTTTAGTTAGGATATTCGGATTGCTATGCTACGCTTGATTGGCCCGTGTTTGTTTTGTGTTTTTTTCTTTCTTTTTTTTTGTTTTTTGGTTGATTTTTGTTAGCACTTAAGTTAATAATATATAACATATGATAATTACAAATATAATAGTAATAATAATATATATAGTAAGTAGTATATAACATGTAGCGATTTAAACAATTCATTTTTTAACAGCTGCTGCTGCATTCTACTTTCTCTTTTTTTTTCTTTTTTCTTTTGTATTCTTTGCTAAGGACTCAATAATAAGGCGCTAAATGTTGTTGTTTTTGTTGTTGATTTGTTGTTGTTGTTGTTTATATAAATGTGTGTATATATAAATATGTGTGTGTTTCACCTTTCTGCTCGTGGGAAACAATAAGCCAATACAAAGTAGTTTGTTAAAGCAAATGTTACTTTTCTTAAACACTTTTTATTTTTAGTTGATTTGATTTGGATACCCTTTCGAGAAAGGGCATTCGAATTTGATTCATTGAAGAAGATGTGTTTCTTGTTCTATTCTGTTTTTACCATTTTTTTTTGTTGTTGTTGTGTTTGTGTTTTTGTTTTGTTTTTTGTTTGTTTTTTAATTACTTAGCACAATTTGTTACTTGTTGTTTTGATATACATAGTTTTTTGCTTTTCCACCTTCCATTTTCTGATTTTCTGATATACTTCTTGTGCTACCCTGGAAAAGTTGTTACCCTTCTTGTCTCTCACGTTTCTCACGTCATTTATCTTGTACAAACAATTACAAATATTTATCGTGCCCATCTAGCACCGTTAGACATTTTTGTGTTTCAGTTTCTGTGTTTCTGTTTTTTTGTTTTTTGTTTTTTTTGTTTTTTGTTTTACTTTTTTCTCTCGTGTTCCAAGTGAGTTAAAAATGTTTAAAAATGTTTTGTTATATATACATACATATATATATAAATATATATGTGCACATATTATAAATTAAAAGCTAACAAAGAAAATTGCAACTATTAAAAAAATATATAATGGCCAACAATTAAAAGGCAACGTGTTTGCCACTAAATCAAGTCCAATGAAAAACTAACAGCTAAAATTAAACTATAAAAAATAGTTATAAAATATGATATACATATACATATACATATACATATATATATATATATATATATGTGTATATATATAATCGTAATCAAGAAAAATACCGCTCGATAACAAAAACATAAAAAGAATATGTAAAAAAAAAAAACAATATTTCAAAATGGGCAAAACAAAAATATTTGACTAAATGCTCCAAGTTGAATAGAATTCGCTTTAGAAAGAGACAACAAGTGCTGCGAGCGGGATGGTAGCTGAGGGAGCGAAAGCTACTACAAATATACACATATATGTGTATGTATATATATGTGTGTGTGTGTGGGTGTGTGTGTTTATGTGTGCCAGTTAGACAGGCGAGAGAGAGTCAACGGCCTGCCGCTAGCTTTGCGCCATATTCACCGCATCCAGGCGGCCTTCCGCTTGATCTTCGTGCGCAGTCCCCGCAATGGCTTCACTTTGCTCTTGGTCGCCACAGCATTGGCCATGGCAGCACTCAGCGAGAGCATTGGCTGCCCGCTGCTGACAGTTGCAACGGCGCCGCCGCCGCCTCCGCCGCCGCCAGCTGGCATACAGCTCAAACTTTGCATATATAAACTGTTTGCAGCACTGCTGCCCGTCACAGTTGGTGCCACACTTGCGCTGTATGCCTCCTCGTAGAGTGGTCTCTGCAGATGCTGTTGCTGCTGCTGGTGCTGCTGCTGGTGCTGGTGCTGGATTAGGGCACCGGCGGCGGCCACATTGGCAGCGGCACTACTAAGTAGCGCCATTTTGCTGCCGGTGCCATTTGTATAGACACCGGTGACCTGCTGATGCTGATAATGCTGATGCTGCTGATGCGGCTGATAGTGGACATCGAACTGCTGCCATTTCTCCTCCTCAACGCTGCGACTGGAGGCACGCTTGTGCGGTGAGCCATGGCTGCTGCCGCTGCTGCCATTGCTATGATAGTGCGTCGTTGCCGTCGACGAGCCGCACTCAACAATTGAGGAGCGCGAGAGCGAGAGCAGGGCGTCGACACCATCACGATGCCGCTGCTGGTCGGCCAGCTCCTCGGGCGTGATGTTATGACTGCAAACGAAATGGATTAGCAAACAGTTTGAGCGATTTAGTTGTTGGTTGTATTAACTCACTTCTCCTCGCTGCTGTCGTAGGCCGCATCGGAGCTGGCACAATTGCTGTCGGCGCCATGGCCAACGCTGGTCTGTTGCTGCTGGGCGGCTTGCCCATTGCCATTGGTCAGCGGCGTTGAGGCGCCACTGTCCGCATTGCTATTGCCGCCCGCCGAGTAGGTGTGATCCTCACTGGGCGAACTGGTTATCACCGGTGCCCTAAGTGTGTATGAAGCAAAGGTAAACACAATTCGTTAACGTTCGTTATATATATCTAGCTATATATATATATATATATATATACACATACAACTTCTGAGAATTTCCTAATCAATAATGACAAATGACTGTTGATTGTACGCAAGCAACTTCGATAAGCAAACAAAAGCCAAAAAAGAACATCAAGTTTTAAGCCAACTTGCTCATGTTCAATTTTAGCCATTTCAATCTTTGACTTTGTTATCGTCTCAAGATCTGCAAACGCTGCAATGAAACCAATACTGGCAGCAGTTTAAAGCTTAATATGCGTATCAAGAAGAACTTGTTCAATCTTCCAAAGGAGCATTCTTATCGAGCAGATATATATATAGACGTGAACAGACACACATACGCAGATAGATACACCAGATAGGATAATGAGTCTAGGCGCATTTGCAGCAGTAAATATGTATCTAGATAATGTCCTAAGTAGGATACGAATAATCGTATATAGCTAGTAAGATAATTTAGAAGTTTTCAATAAACTATGTCTATGCTCGATACTTAAACAAAGTGGTTGCGTTCTAAATTTGGTTTTGGGTTCACCTTTCAGTTGTACTTTTGCCTCATTATTTACACAGCTTGTAAATTGAATACTGCCAGTTGTCTATTGCCATTTTCTCACTGCATTTTCTCTGTCAATTTTCCACTTTCCATTTTCGATTTTGCACTCACCCATTTTGATATGAGTCACCGAAGGCTTTTGATCCGTGCTTAAGGAAAAGCATCGCCGCCGCTGCGTGAACATCGTCGATGCTATCAGCGCCGCAGTCGTGTGCCAAACGCTCAAAGTTGAAGGCACAGACGGGAACAGTTGCAGCTGCCGGAACAGCTCCAGCTCCAGCTGCAGCTGCAGCTGCAGCAGATTCGGCTCCAGTTACTGAACCAGCGCCAGCACTGCCAGTTGCATTCGAAATGACATAGCTGTACTTGCAATTGTTGTTGTTATTATTATTATTATTATTGTGGTTATTGTTGTTGTTGTTGTTGTTGTAAGTCACATAATCGCCAGGCAGCTCCTCGTTTAGAACATCAAAGAGCAGCGGCGGCTCCTCAATATTGCGAAATGCCTTGGACAGATTGGGGAACAATTTGGGATCGAAGCGAACATGGGTGCCGCCAGCAGCATTGCCGGCTGATGTGGGCGTGGCGGGATTGCTGCTGATGATGCCACCATTTGGGCCATTGACCAGCGCCAGTGACCCGTTGGCTTTGGCGGGCGTAACAGGCGTTGGCGGCAGAACGGCGGCGCCATCCAGGCTGTCATAGTTGCCAGCGATGCCGCTGCCATTGCCGCCGGTGCCATTGGTGCCATTGGTGCCATTGGGACTCTTGAGCATGGGGCTAATCTTGTCGACGGCCGAGTTGGGAAAGTAGGGCGATCGATTGAGTGCCTGCATGAGATTTTGACGCTGTTGCGGCTCAACGCGCCACAGCGAACCCTTGCCCATGTTCGGCGCCTTCTCCACCTTCACAAAGCTCTTGTTCAGCGACAGATTGTGCCGCACGCTGTTCTTCCAGCCGTTCGGTGCCGTTTTGAAGTACGGAAAATGTTGCACGATCCATGCATAAATCTCCTTCACTGGCAGCGCCTTCTCATTCGAGTCCTCAATGGCCATGAATATTAAGGAACTGCAAAAGTATATATATATATAGATATAGCAACTGTATACGATATGTATATATATCTGAGCTTACCTAAAGCTATATGGCGGCTTGTTATTGGTATGCACGAACGGATCGTATGGCACATTGTTGGGATGCTTTTGCTTTTGAGGCGTGTTATTATTGCTGTTGATAATGTTGCTGTTGTTGCTGTTGTTGTTGCTGTTGTTATTGTTGCTGTTGCTGTTGTTGTTGCCGCTAGATGTGCTGCCGTAGCTGGCGCTAGTAGATGAAATGTTGTTGTTATTGCTGCTGCTGCTGCTGCTGTTATTCATATGGTTGTTGTTGCCGTTGCCGTTGCTGTTATTGCTGTTGTTGTTTTTGGACATTGGATGATACTGGGGCGTGCTGGTGTTTACCCGCGTCGGGTTGCCCACAACCAAATCGAACTCTTTGAGCGAATCCTCATTGTCGTAGCTGGCGTAGCTGTTGGGACTACGCTGATTGTGGTTGCCAGTGGCGGATGCCGAACCCGAAACTGAGCCGCAACCGGAACCGGAACCAGAACCATTGTGTGCCGCGGTCGTCGGCGTTGTGGCCGGTGGCGGTGGCGACACCGACAGCTGTAAGGCACCGGAACGAGACACCACCGCACTGTAGTAAGCGCCGGGCGGCAACAATGCTACTCCACCACCCGGTGGCGTCTCCGGTGAGGCAATATTGGCGGGCTGTTGTTGTGAGCTAAAACACAGACAAACAAAGTTACAATTATTATAATTATTAGACTCGATCTAGTGTGCCCCCTCCTTCTGAGCCCATAGCTCTTCCATCAGCCCCAGTTCTTTGTTGGGTTGAGGTTGATAACATGCAACTGCTTCTAGTTGAGGCGACACAGTCTGCTAGGATGTGCAGCGAGGATTCCTCCTCTCTTTAGTTAGGTTAGCTAGGCTACTTAGTCCATCATTAGCCAATACAGGCATCTATAGCTATAGGCAACAGTCTTTGACTAAACTCCTCGGAAACCCCTTAAATGGGTTTAGATAAAGTCCCAGTGATAAAGCTAATCTTGACTTAGAGTTGAGCTCAGACTCAGATCTTGCTTTATATATATATTGCTAAATCTATGCAACAGACAGTGAGTCAGAGAGTGAGAGAGAGTGCAGAGAGAGAGAGAGAGAGAGCGAGCGAGCACAGAGAAAGAGAGAGAGAGAGATTAAAGAGGGATTGGATTGGATGGGAGTGGAGACTCTTGTGCAGCTCTTTGAAGCTTAACTTTGCAGTTTACGGGGCAGATCTGAACGAATGAATGTGGCTATAATGGAATGTTTGCAACGAGCTGCGAAACTTACATGACATGCGGCTGTTGCAAGCTGCTCACATGGCTAACGAAACTGTAGCCCGACTGCAGCGTTGTGGTGCTGACCACCGTTGAGGGTGTCGTAAGCTGTTCGCTGGCTATGCTAGCGGCGGCGGCGTTGATGATGCTGCTGCTGCTGCTGCTGCTGCTGCTATTGGGCGGCGTTGTGTAGTTAACGGCATCGAAGACCGCCTTGAAGCTGCTGGTTTTGGGCACCGGACTGCTGCCGCCGTTAACGGCTGCCGTCGATGAGCCCGATGCTGAGCACGAGCTAAGCGTTGAGTTGTTTGAGGTGGCGGGTGAGCTGACCACAGTTACTGTTGATGCCACCACATGACTGTTGTTGCTGCTGCTGTTGTTGTTGTTGTGGTTGCAATTGTTGCTGTTGCTTATGGTGCTGGTGTTGTTTTGATCAACAAGAACATTCATCTTCTCACGCAAATATTTCTTGTGCGGATGATGCGTTGTTGTGTTGCCAGTTGACTTGTAGGCAGTGGCAACTGTTGCACTCGTCCCATTGCTGCTGACAAATATCTGTTGCTGTTGCTGTTGTTGCTTGACGCCTGCTGCTGCTGTTGTTGCGGCCATAAAACTATTGCCAGTTGCAACACGCGGCAAATAGGCACCGGCAGCTGCTGCTGCTGCTGCTGCCGCGGCGGCGGCGGCATTCACTTTGCTCGCTGCTTTATACTCGACAACGGTGGTGGTACCGCTAGGTCCCTTGTGCACCGTTGTGGTGCTATATAAGGCGGGTGGTGCTGTTGTTGATGGTTGCTGCTGCTGCTGCTGTTGCTGCTGTTGCTGCTGGTGCTGCTGTTGCTGATGATCGTTTGATTGCTCATTGGCATCGCCATGCGATGGCAGCTCTTCGATTAAATCGCCAACTAAACAAATATTGTTGCCCACTGTGCTGGTGGTTGTCGTCCCTGCTGTTGTTGTGGTTGGCGTCGATTTCAGCGCCAATGCACCGCCGCGTTTGACTTGAGCTGTTGTTGCTGCTGCTGCCGCCGCTGCTGCTGCTGTTGTTGTTGTTGTTGTCACAATGCCTTTGATCAGATTGCTGTCGTTTAGCCAGGACAGCGGACGCAGCTCACCATCGTCGGCGGCAGAAGACGCCAGTGCTGCTGCTGCTGCTGCTGCAGTTGTGCCCAAAGCATCGGCTGAGCTCAGTTCGAGCGGTTCGGTGGCAAGCAAGACAATGCTGCCACCGGTTGAACCTGTGACTGCACCGCCAACACCAACACCACCGCCACCACCATTTCCAACAGCAGCAGCAGCAGTGCAGACTGCCAATGGTGGTGCACCGTTCTGATATGTTGCAAAGCCGTCGCGATGCACGAAAACATATTTTGAGCCGGAGCTCATGTGCCCGCCGTGACCGTTCCCGTTACCGTGTCCGTGCCCGTGAACGTGTCCGTTCGTTGACGGTGCTGTGGTTGCTGCCGTTGGGCCTGCCACGCTGCGATAGCCGTGCGTGGCAGCTGCTGCTGCTGCCACCACTGCTGTGGTTGCGGCTACTGCCGTTTGAAGTTGGCCTCGAAATTGGCTCAGATCGTGTTGTGTTAGCAGCTGTGTGGGATTATCTGTTGACATGCTGCTAATGAGAAGACATAGATAGATGGATAAAAAGAGAAGAAAGGGAGAAAGAGAGAGAGAGAGAGAGAAGGAGAGACAGAGTTTAGTAATATATCATAAATCAGAAATGTACATTTAAAAACAATTTATAACTAATTGAATTGCTCAGTTTATTTGTGTTTTATTCATTTATGTTTTTCTGTGTTTCTTTTATTTTTTATAAAACTGTAATATTATATGTGGGCATATGTAGCATGTAGAATAGAATAGAATCTCGAATTGATAGCCATATTCAACTGAATTCAACATAGATTCGAATCGAATTCATGAATCATTTGAGAGACTCAAAATTCGCTTTACGTCGTCATTTTGGATTGGAAGAACGCAGCAAAACGCTAATCATGTGGCATGCCTCCTGTGCATTTACATATATATGTATGTATATGTTAGAGGGTATAGTTGTCGGCACACTGGTGCAACTTTACTTGATATCGTGCTTTTGTTGTTGCTGCTGTTGTTTATCAGCAATTGCTTATAAAATCGGCCAATAAAAAACAGCACATGTTCAAAAAATTCGTGTTTGTGTTAATCGTTGTGTCCTTCAAAGTCTGCGTTTTTTTTTCTTTCTCTTTTTGTATTGCATACCTTAATGCGGGCACTCACTGTACCGCTGTGGATAATAGCTAAATGCTTCAAGCACATACATACTCATACATGCATAGATATACACACATAGTGTGTGTGCGTGTGTGTGTATGTGTGTGTCTAAGTAAAATGCTAAACGCTTTACGCAATCAACGCCCGACGCAGCCATATTCTATGTTTGTGTTTGGTTTGGTTTTCTTTACTTTTTGTTTTTTTTTGTTTTTCTTTTTGCAATCTTTTTTCAAAACAGAATTTTTATTGCTTTTAATTTACGCGTGTAGTTTTTGCTGTTTGCTGTTCTCTATGGATCGATGAGTGGCTGCGACGCCAGCAGCGCAGCTCGCGTTCACCTGCTGCTGCTGCTGCTGCTGCTGGTTTTCATATTTTTTGGGCTAGTTTTTACGAGCGTCACTCGAAGTTTGTGCATGTGTGAGTTTGCCGCTCCTCGCTTTCCACCTATTATCGCGCTCCCTCTCTCTCTATCTATCTCCCTCTGTCGCATTCCCATTCAGTGCTTGTGTGTGTTTACTGTTCGGATTATCTTATCAGCATTTGCATTCTAGTTGCTAGTTTGGTGTCGCTTGAACAGTAATTTCGTTTGTTCTTTAAGAGCAGGTGAAGAACGGCAATGAAAAAGAGGCGAGAAAGTAGAAATGCATAGAGTATGTATGTACATATATATGTATGTCTATCTGCATGTGTGCTCAAATTTGCTGAATTATTAAAGAACCTTGGTCTCTTGGATATTAGAACTTTCGCAATTTCGAATTTTAAAACAATCAGACTAAAAATCTTTTTGAAATGAAAACATTTTTCAAACACTTGAACATACAAAATTTATGAATTGCTTGAGTGCACTCAAGACACCACCAGTTGTCAACATTTGAGTAAATATTTGCGGGCAGAGATGGAGACATGAAAGGAATACTTTGCCAAAAATGCACGCGCTAGAAACGAATATTCATTTTTTTTTAACCGAAACTAAAATATATTTATATTTATTTCGATCTTGAAGCATAAATATGTCAAAGAAAAAGATTTAGCTCTAATAATAGGGGAGAAATGAAAAGAAAACAGAAAAAACAGGGCACGGGCTCATCTCAAAAAAAAATTGTCTAAAAGCTATGATGAGGTATACCACTGTAAATGTATTATTATTTATTGATTTTTATTGGCTACCAACAAAATTACTTTGACAGAAACAAAAACAACGACATTAACACGGCAAGTGCAAAACGAGCGCGCCACAACAAAAGCGAAAAGCGTAAAGAAAAAAACAAAAAAACAAAAACAAAAACAACTTAAACGAGTCACAACAAACGAAACGAAGAGAACAGCAAAGCGCAAAAGCAAAAGCTTAACAACAACAACAACAGTTTAAACTAAGCGCCACACAAAGTTATTTTACAGTCGCATACAGAAATAACAGCACACATATTTACATGTATATGTATGTGTGTATGTACGTATGTACATATATATGAATGTATGTATGTACCTCTTGACAGCTGTTCTTGTTGTTGTTTTTGGTCAGCCGCAACACAAACCAAACGCGATACGTTAAAAAGCTTGCGACGCAATTTTGAAAGTTGCGTCGTCGTCTTGGCAACTTTTTATAAACAAAATACAACAACGATAATTTGCACACACAGTAGCGTCTCGGAGAGCAGAGCGGCAAACGAAAACGTGGTTTGATTACGCTGTTGCCCATTTTTCAATGTGTCTTTCTACCTTTGCCATAATTAATTTGCTAAAATAGACGCACACAATCCCAAATAGACACACACACATTTTTATATAAAACATTGCAAATTTGTTCTTACTCTCTCTCTCTCACACACACACACACACACACACACACACACACACAGATGCATGCACACAATTTGAACCGCCGTTGTGACGTGTGCCAAAAACAAAAACAATAAACAAAAAAGAAATGCCGTTTGTGGATGTAGCCGCTCTGACTCTTTCTCAGTCTCTCTCTCTCTGCCGTCCGTTCTTGCTGTTAACTCGCTCGGCCTTTGTGTTGGTCTCTCTCTCTCTCTCTCTTTGTTGTTTATCTGCTTTTCCTTTGCGTTGGTTTTTGTTTGTTTTTTTCTTTTGTTTTTGGAGCACAAGCAAATGGCGCAGTTTCAGTATGAGAGCCAAGAGCGGAAAGCGGAGCGCGCGCGTTTATTTAAGCCGTCGTTTTGTTGTTATTATTAAGCTTTTGTGTCTCGACTTCGTCTCCGACCCGAGATTAGCAGCAGACGTTGTGCATGCCCCGCTCTGTCAGCTGTCAGTTTTTCGTTCTAGAAACGTCAACCGCTGCTGTTGCGCTGCTGCCGTTGCGCCTCTCGCTCTCTCTCTCTCTCTCTCTCTGTCGGTGTGACCTATGAAACTTTTGAATGGCGAGCAGAGGAATTGACGACGACGACGCTTTCCATGCTCCGTTCTCTATGCAGCTAATGTTGACGTGTTTGTTGTTGTTGCTGTTGGCATTGTTGTTATTGTTATTGTTAATGTCACCGTTAAATTGCCAGCCCTCAGCGGGAGAGGGGCGTGCAGTTCTAACTCTTGCTGTTGTTTTTATTGTTGTTGTTGTTGTTGTTGTTAACAATAAACAAGGGAAATCAAAAAAAGAGAAGCAAAGCAAAACTTTAAGACAGTTGGGCCAACTGTACCTGCTGCTGTCATTGCTGTTGCTGCTGCTGCTGCTGCTGTTAAAAACGCGAATAAAACGCGCGCAATGCTTTGTAGTTGTATAGATGAATCATACACGAGCACAACACACACACACACACACACACACGCACTCCACAAACACACACACAAATGTCCCACAGAAGCAGTAACAACAACAACAACAACAACAACAAAATGAACTGCGTGTCAATCACGTTGAAATTAACAACCACAATCTATTTCTTCGTTGCTGTGGTGAATGTATGTATTTAGGGATATGTGTTAAATGAGCTGCTTCCTCTTTAAATGTAAAATAATAAATACACATCTCTGTATGTAAAATAGACAAAAAAATAAAAATAATAATAATAAATGTGGGAAATGAGCGAACAGTTTATAACAAACTCATTTTCATGACGAGTACGGCGTGGGTGCGAGCGAGAAAGAGTCATCATCATCAGTTTGCTAATATGCCTTGTTTACCTATCTCCATTTCAATCGCTCTCCACATAAATAATAACAAATAACAAAACAATTCACGTAACGACAACGGGACAGACAGACCCGAGGCGAGAGAGCGAGCTTTGCATATTTCCGGCAGCGCAACAACAACAACAACAAACAACAGCTGGCCAAGCATTTTTTGAGAGCTTTTTAATGGCGACGGCGTCCAATGACATATGCTCCTCTCTCTCTCTCTCTCTCGCTCTCACTCTCTGGCGCTCTCTTTTTGCCATTGTTGTGTTTGTGTGCGTTGTTGAAATATAAACAAAAATTCTTAAAGTTGATTTTATTACGATTGCCTTTGGTAGCGGAAAACAATAGAATATAAATGAATAGATTTCGTTTGTCATCGCAGCACAGATGACAAATGCAATTTTGCATTTCAAAATCTATGCAATAAAACAGATTGTTTAAATATATCAAAATCCTCGAATCTGCTTTCATTTGTTTATTTTTATTTTTATTTTTTTCTACTAATTTTTCAGTTTATATAATGTTGTATGTGTTTTGCTTATGTGTGTTGCTAGTTTTTATTCAGTTTCCGAAAGCTATTCTTTTATGCATATACATAAGTATGTATGTCACACACACACACGCACACACACACACATACATATTTCAGAATTTTCTCGAGCCTCAGAAAGAAGAAGCAGCAGCCGCAGCAGCAGCGAAGCGACGGCAACAACATCAACAACGAAAAGCTGAACGGCGACCACGCGGCGTATACGTAACCCCATGCATACAATTTGCTGTGCGGGTGTCTGTGTGTGTGTGTGTGTGTGTATGAATACCTATACACATATATATACATACATATATTTAAACATATATACGCATACATATATATATATATATATATATATAGTGTTTTGTGATGCCTTCAAGTTGGGTCACACGTTTTTGCATTACGTATACGCCTCGTATGAAGACAGCTACAGTCAAAGAAAATGGGGGAAACGAACACACACACACACACATACACACACACACACACACACACACACACACACAAACACACACACACATACGAACACACATGCCACACTTTACAGCACAACTGATAAGACAACTAATGGCGAATGTTATAAAAATGCGCAATACCAAGAAAAATAAAAACAAGAAAATAATGAACAAATAATTCACAAACAAAAAACAAAAAAAAAAGCGAAAAAACAACTTTAAACTAATTCGAAGGAGAGAGAGGGAGAGAGCATAAAATAAATGCGACAAGGCCGCTTTGTTGTTGTTGTGCTCACGTTTTTATGTGTGCGAGTGTGTGTGTGTGCGAGTGTGTGTGTGTGTCGTGTGTGTGTGTCGCCATGTTATTGTTTTCATTGTTGTGTTGCATATTGTTTTTCTTTTCACACTTTCGTTCTAACTGTTTATGGAATCGACTAATAAGAACAACTAATTTAAATCAATAATTTATATTTTAATTTATTGTTTTAAATAATAAATAATGAATTTCATATAAAAACTATTACAATTAAATCCCCCTCTCTGCCTCTCGCTCTCTCTCTCGCTCTGTCTGCCTCTGCCTCGTTCTCTCTTTCAGTGAAGCTTTCACTCTCCTCACACACGCACAATGCGGGTAGGCACTGCTCTCTCTCTCTTTCGCTCTCGCTCTCATTTTGACACAGACTCACACACACACACACACACACACACAGATGCTCTGCTGACTTTTCAACGTGGTTTTTACTTATTTTGTATGTATTTTTATACATTAGAGGCGATTTTGCGAATTTCTTATTTTTTCAGCATTCAGATTATGAAATCGAGCCACAGATTGAGACGTTTACGTTTAAAGAAAACGACACAAAATAATAACCGAAAAGAGCAACACATTGCATTTTTTGTTGTTATTTTTTTTTTTTGTTTTCTTGTTGGTGTACTTCGTGCCTACCACGACGACGACTCCCACTTTGAACGCTCTCGCCGATTGTTGGCTCTCTCTTCCTCTTGTTTAAGATCACGCTCCTTCGACTACACACAGACACGATCACACAAAACTTAGTATATATATATACATATATATATATATATGCATATATATATATATATATATATATATGTATATATGCAACTGTTTATTGTTGTTGTTGTGGATGATCAACACATACCTTTTCACTAGAAAAACTCACGACGTCTTCTTCCAAACATTCATTTGGCACACACAGAAAAAAATTATTCAATTTCTGTTTGACTTTTATAAAATAAACTTTAGTTTTTGTTTCTATTGAAGCTTTTCACAATTCGAACTGAACTGTAAAGCACGCGAGCAGACAAGCGAATGAAGCGAAACGGCGGCGGCAGCAGCAGCAGCACCAGCAAATGAAATGCCGAAACGAGAAACAGACACAAACACACACACATACACACAGACACAGGCACATGCACACTCACGAGCCGACGTAACAAAGACACGTAAGTTGGCGATGTGTGAGAGAGCCGGCATGCAACATACAAAGTCAAAAGCGCGTCGTAAACAACAACAAGAAAGCTTGCTTTGACAGTCAAAGAGAGATAAAGAGCGCCACCAGCGTAGGAGAGAGCAAAGGCAAAAAATGTATATCTGTGTGTGTGTGTGCGTGTGTGTACTTGCGAGTGGGAGCGCTGGCGCATGACATTGCCATTTATTGAAAGCTGAATAACAGCAGCAACAACAAAACAAACGACGTTAGCGTCGGCATCGGCATCGGCGTCGGCGTCAACGTCGACCTTATGGACGCGATTTACACGCGATTTGTGCTTGTGCATTGCTCAAAAGGATAACAAAAAACAACAACAACAAATAGGAACGGCAGTCAACAGTCAGTCACAACAAACAGCTGTTTGGGTAAGGCCCTAAACACAAGCGTGACTCAATTGAAAGAGAGAGCGAGAGAGCGCGATTGTTGCTGGTTCGTTTACGATCACTATTCGATTATCAACAAGAAGAAGACGCAGAAGAAGATAAAGGGGAAGAGAAACAAGAAGAGGAAGAAACATGTTAATATCGAGCAATTTGACGATTAGCCAAGCATTGCAAATCGAACATGATTGTTAATTGTTGTTTTGCATGTTATGCAACAAAACATACCCACTAAAAGCTATAAGCGAAACTAACTAAAGAAAATGAATTCTGTTTAAATCGCAAAAGCATAATTTCTATTGACTAATTGAATGTCAAGTAATAACATTCAACATTTAATAAATACCTGTAGCGTTAGGATATATATATATATGTAAAAGAAAAACTATAGTCAGACATGCATACATATGTACACACACACACACACGCACTTTGTTGCTTATTCCTGCAAGCTGCTATTTGGCATTTGCATAAATGAAGTGCAAAACTTGATTACCCAATAAATAATTAAGTTAATTTAAAGAAATAAAAAAAAATGTGCTAAATGCGACAAAGCGTCAACACGTGCGCTGCCAACGCAGCAAGGCAGAGCAAGGCAGCGACGGTGACAGCGGCCGCAGCAGGAAATACAAGAAGCCCAAAAGCGAACGGCTGAGCAAAAACAAAAACAAAAACAAAAATAATAATAAAAAGCTTACACAGGCAGTAATCAACAGCGAGAGCAGAAAAGCTCAGCCAAATGCAGCGCAGGCATTTATTGTGCTTGTTGTTGTCGTTGCTGTTGTTGTATTTAGCAAATCTAAGCAAGCGGAAAAGAAAAATTGAAAAACATCATTGTCTTTGGCTGGCGCTGCTTCTTCTTTAGTTTCTTTTGTTTAAAAATAAATTAAACATTTATTTTGGTTACGCACAAAAACAACGCGACGCAAACGAAAGCGAGCGAGAGAGAGAGAGAGAGAGAGGGAGAGAGAGTGTGTGTGTGTGTGTGTGTGTGAGGCAGAGAGTGCGAGACGAGAGCAAACCAAGTTTTGCCGGCTTTTTTGGGGACTACGTAAAAGGGGCAGCAACTGCAGCCTCAGCAGCAGCAGCAGCCTCAGCAGCAGCAGCAGCCGCAGCAGCCTCAGCAGCAGCGATAACTAAAAAAAGCGCATCAAACAAAATCGTCAACTAAAAATAAACACACAACATTGTTGTTGTAGTTGTAGCTGTCTGTTGTTGTTGTGGTTTGTGCTGCTTTAGCATTAGGTAAAAGAGAGAGAGAGAGAGAGAGCGAGAGATGGAGAGAAAGAGAGAGAGAGAGCGAATTGTTTTTGGCTTACGTTTGCTGCTGCTGTTGCTCTGTTGCCAGGCGCTAGAGAGTGCAGCGCTGCGCTTTCCCCTCCCTCTTACCCTGCCACTGCCCCACCTCCCTCTACTCAACCAGCCACACACCTTTTACGCGACTCACTCGAGTTGAGTGACAGTTCTTGGGCAATTTCAATTTCAATTTCAATTGATTTCGTCGTTTTCAAAATAACCGCTTGCCATGTGCGTGCCTCTATATACATATATATATAAACATATATATACACACATATACATATATATATACATATATATATATATATATATATATGTGTGTGTGTGTGTGTGCTTTTTGGCTAAGCACATTGCCAGCATTAGAACAAGCACAATAGCAACGGCAACAACAGCAAAAACAATTTGGGTCAACCACAATTAATATTACTAAATATAGCCAAAAGGCATTTGCTGCGTTTTGCACCACCACCAACAACAACAAGCTCCAAACAACCTCTAATTTTGCTGATAACTGGCGAAGAAGAACAAAGTAAAACAGAGGGCGAACGAGAGAGAGAGCGAGACCGAAAGCGTCGCCGGTGAAAAGAGAAAATAACAGAGCAGCAGGTTAACTTCATCTCCCCCACCAAGAGAACCTGTTTTAGTACAAATTGCGCTTAACTGTAAGATGGCTTAATTGCACACCCGACAACATTGTCGATTGACATCTGACAAATATATTATTATGAAATAGATTTAAAATACTTTTCTTACAAGTATTCATCCAATATTTGCGATGCTAAAAACAATTCCAATTGTGATTTAGTGAGATATGTTTATGAAATTAAACGAAAATTGGGAAAATACCACCACAACTTACAGGCTTTAAAATCATTTTCTTTTTACCGAAAATACATATGTATATTTAATTTATTATTTTTTTTTCGACAAGTTGTACCTTTGATTGCTTACAATCCGTTTGTTTGTCTTTGCCCTTCGGTCGACTAAAAACTAACTCAAAGCAATGGGCACACATATCAGAGCAAGAAGAAGAGGCAGAAAAAAAGAGTGTGATAAACGTTTTCAGCTAATTAGCACATTCAAAATGTCGGCAATTATTCAATGCAGGGACAACTACAAACTGAACTACATAAAAACTACACAGAGATAAATACATACAAATGTACACATCGTGAGCGTAAACACAAATAAAGCTATTAGTATAATAATATGCATGAATATATCATCAAAATCGCACCAGTTATGCACAGAACAGGCCTGAACCGCAGAGAAGTCGCCCAAATGAAATAAATCCATACGAACGTAGATTCGTTGTCGAGCTTCGACTAATTTGGGGGCAGATGATGATTTAGATGTACATACATACATACATATAGTTATATACATATACAAATGTATGCACAATACATTTGTAGACTTCACATCCACGTGACGAGTTATGCGTAACATTTTGTGAAGAATTAACATTAGTATTTGCATCCGCTAAGTATTATTTGTGTATTTTCAATATTTGAACTGATTAAATTATTGTATATTTACTTAGTATTCATTGTACAAATGCATATGAAATTGTGTTAGTCTGCTAATTGTTGCAATTTAACACTTTTCACTTCTTATCTTTTTTTCGCTCTTGACATTCCTGTCGCCTGCACCAAAAAGCGATTGTGTTTGTAGAAAGAGCCTGTTGCGATATCTGTCGCTTTGTGTGTTGCCAATAAGAAATTCAATGCATTTATTTAATTTTAAGTTTGTTTATTTATTTATTTGTTGTTATGATTATACATAAAATGAAATGAAATAACAAAATGTATTTAATAAACAAATTGATCATTATTTCCACTTTGTTTTATGTTCGCTAAATGCTCGTTTCTGAGCTCGATTAGGTAAATGGTCGCTCGCAATTTGGTCTGCTGCGTACACACACACACACACACACACAGACACACAAATGCATACATATGTATGTATATCTTATCGCGCTAATAACACAAAGTTGTTTCTTGTCGCTGTTTTTTGTTGTTGTACACATACACACACACACACACACACACATACATACATACATATATAGCCTGTGAGCTAAATACATACATCCAAACATACATAATTATTTTCATTTTTTATGTAATCAACAAACAGCGGCCACATGCGGCGGCAGCGTCGACTGCTGCCTTTTGCTTCTTCCCTCCTTAACGAAGGTTCTCAAAAAAAGCATAGAACACACAGAAAACACAGCCACGCATAGCGTGCGAGGTGCAAAGTCAAAGCGTCAACAAATAAAGAAGACAGAGAGCAGAGAGCAGAGAGAGAGAGAGAGAGGAGAGAGCGCGCAAATAGCCGTGACTTGGTTATGTGCCTAGTGGGTGGGCAACAAAAAGTGTCGCCTGTCTATGCATGCGTACGGCGCTCTTCCTTCCCGCCATCCATCCTTCTCCTTCTCGTTCTCTTTCTGTTTTTTTTTTTGTATGTAAGTCAAAACTGATGATATGTACACACATACATATATACATACATACATACATCATATTCAATTAGTTTTTAATGGGGGCGCGTTGAAGAATTTACAATTGATTTTTAAGTCCAAAATTGACAGTGGCACGCACAAAGAGCTTAAGAGACCCCTTCAAGTTGCATAATCTCACTTCCCCACCCCTCTCCTCTCTCACACACTCGCCCTCTCTGTCGATTGTTGTTGTTGCTGTTTACGTCGCTACTAATTGCACAAAGTTTTGTTTTTGTTGTTCTTGGTGTGCTTTGCGTTGATCAGGCAAGCAAAGCAAGCAATAACCAGACAACGACGAGGTCGCTTTGACTGACGACGCGACACGACACGACACGACACGATACGACACGATGCGATGCGACGCTTTATCAGAAATTCAAATTCCGACACAACAATACAATTGCGCCTCTCAATACTCTCTCGCATGCAAACAGGGCACAGTGAAGAGCAAATCGAAATAACAATACAAATCCATGAAAGGCTGATCGCGAAAACAACAACAGCAACAACAATAATAATAATAACAACAAACAATCAAACAATTTCGCTAAGCACGAACAATAACAATAAATACAACAACAACGACAACGGCGTCGTCATGGGACGCCAACGACGACGCTGACGTCGAAACGTTGTTGCCGTTGCTCTGTTTCTATTTTCTTGCTGACGCAGCAGACGTTATTGACAGAGAGCGAGAGCGAGAGAGAGACAGAGCGCGAGAGAGGAAGAGGAAGAGCAAGAGAGCGGCCCACTGTCTCTCTCCCTATTCAACAACAACAACAACACACTGAAACCGAAGACGTTTGGGACGCCACTGTAGATTGTGTGTTCCGTTCACTAGAACTGGATGGATGCAAATCAATTGAATATTTATATTTTATATATTTAATTCCTATTCAATTTGTAGTCTTTATTTTTACAAATGACAGACAAAGAAAAAAAACAAAATCTGTCTACAATTTTGTTCTTCAAATTTGAAATGAGTAAGCACGTGACGTCACACATAATGTATGTACATATATACATATATATACATAGGTATTCGGGTATGTATGTATTTACTCACGACACAACAAATTATTTATTGTGGCCTTCTCAGTCACATTTTTATACACATATTTACCTAACAACAAAAAAGAAAAGAGAAAAAAAGATGTACTCGATTCTTTATTCGTGTGTTATGCGCAGCAACAAATAAGTTGCACAGATTAGAAAACGCTGAGGTTGCCACAACACTGGTGGACAGCACTGTAGCAGAAAAGTACAAATGCGGGCGACAATATTTGCGGACACCCCTAACCCCATCCCTTAACGCAACCCCCACCCCCAACCATTCAACTCAACACTAAACGCTGTTGCAGTTGCATTTCAATTTCAATTTCAATTGTTGCTGCCACCGTCGCCGGCCGCTTGCTGCGGGCCACTGCAGCGGGGGGCGTCAAAATAATAACAACAACACCAACAACAAACCGCAAAACAGACGCGGGGGTCGCTGCTCGCATTCGTCTGCAGCAGCGTTTTATCTTTTCTTTATTTTTCGTATTTTTTGTTGTTGTTGTTGTTGGTGTGACCAAAATTTTGTATTTGTAAATTTACGCGCACACACACACACACACACACACACATACTTTCCCATGAAATTAAATTTATGTACGTTTATTTTTGTGATGTTTTGTATTTTGCACTCACGTTTTGTTGTTATTTCGTCAGTGCCAGTTTCGCTGTCCGGCTGACTCTCGGCTCCCGGCTCTCTCGCGCAACGTCGACGTTGTCAGCACGCACTGCGCTCTCCTCCTGCTTCTCTTTATCTATTGTGGGCGGCACTTGCAAACCTTCTTTTTTTTGTTTTCTTTTTTAACGCAATATTCTGTTTTAGTTGTTATTCTTCTTCTTCTTTGATGTATGGACTAATTAATTAACACAGCACACGAACGCGCCACAATCGAATGTGCTAAGCCCAAAAACAACAATGACAAAAAAAAATCAAAAAAAAAACTACGGAAAATTTATTTAAGTTTTATGTTTGCGCATTATTTCAAATCAAAGTCATCAGAATTAGCTGTGTTGATATTGAGATGCCAAGTAGTGTTTGTTATTACTATTACTTTATTTACTTTTATGCTGTGCAGTCTGTCGACACCGCACGTCCGCTGCGCTGAAAGGCACAATGCAAAATGAATAATATTGAGAGAACGCTCACCGAGCCGACAACGAAACGACCAACCAAAGAACAAGTAGCGAACACGAGCGAGACTGCTTTAGCAGATACCCTGTACACACAAATTTGTGACGTGAATTGCTTTAATTTTTAACAACTTTGTAGCAAGTAGTATTATATAGTATTATAGTATATAAAGAAATGATTTTCTGAGCCCGTACGACTTTAATTGCTGCGGCTGGAAATGATTCCCTTTGCCGGGTTACACACATTTGTAAGCCTCATAATACCCGTTTCAATTATTTGTATACAGGGTACAAGGCATAAGCACGAAACGAATGCCACAATGGGACAAATGCTTGTGGTTTTCATTTAAATAGATTTTCTCAATTCTGACAAATCTATAAATTAATATTGTCTCAGCCAGCAACAAGTACAAGTTTTAACGATAGCTGTACAATTTTCGATAGTTTCAAAATTAACAATGTTACCCATACTCTTCAAATTAAATTTGTTAAATATATGTCACTATCACTATCGCCCACTGTGCAATAGAGAGAATTACCTAAACAGTCGGCATTTCTTCTGCTTTTGTGTGTGTGTGTTTTGCCGCTCTCGCCGTAAGACTTTCTGTTTGTTATTGTTGCTGTCGGTGGCGCTGTTGTGGCGACTTGTCAACACATTTACGCGCTCTGACAACAACAGTATTGGTAGCTAGTCTCATTCCAAGCATTTTATTTTTTATATAAATGTGTAATTCGTAAAAATGTACAACTCTACATTGCAAAAAGTTGTTTATGTGATCTTGACTCACACACACACACATGAGAGCGTACTCTTTTGGCGTTCTTGTGTGTGTGTGTGTGTGTGTGTGCATGCGTGCGTGAGAGAGCGCGAGAGTGTAAATGAGCAAGACCCAAGCGCGTGGCAAACACATGGTTTTTGTTTTTGGCAAAAATCAAGAAGAAGCAGCATGGATCACTTACAGTTAGTTCAAGTGTAAATATGTATGTTTTGCACATTGCAGCAAGGCGTTTGCAAAAAATAGGTTTGATTTAATAAAATTAGATGGTGGGCCACTTACACACATCTAAATACTATAAATAATTGCTAATTGCGAATTTTTGAGCGACTTGTCATCGATTGCCAAAATACTTTTGACATGCTCGAGTTTCGCCATAACTTGAGTGTCCAATACGATATGTATATTTTACATATATTTGTATGTACATATATAAAATGTACATACAGTCAAGACACACTGGAGAATAAATGTGTGTACACCATGAGCGTTTTGCTTGTGTGCATGGGTATGTGTGCATGTGTGCATGTGTCACACGCAGAGTAACGAAAAAGTCAATCACACAAATACAGTCGCATCATCACATGGCGACTGGCGACGCTGCCGCTGCCGCTGCCACCCGCCCGCAAATAACAAAACACCGCCGTCGACAACAATCATCATCGACCGTTCTCATTCCTTGTCCCTCTCTCGCGTTCTCACTCTCTTTCTCTTTTTGTTTTGGCTCTCTTACTCATTGTCCCGCATACACAACTACATCGCCAATCGCAACTCGCGAGCTATTTAATACTTAAACACAATGTATTCACATGTAGTACGTAGTTATTTTAAAAAATATTTGATAAGACTTGTAAAATGTGTATATATTGGAGTTTTTAAGAAACTCATGATTATGTATTCAAAGCATAAATTGTATTATTTATTAATTATTTCAAAATTATAATCACCTGTGGAATCAAAACATTCTCAATTTCTCATATTGAGCGATAACAGCCCAGTTGTCCTGCATAGGAATTTAGTTTTACTTATAATATTTGTGATCAGCATACTGCCCATTTAACTAAGACAAAGTGACAAACTAAAATGCCGTTACTGTTTCTGCGCTGCAATGCGTGTGTGTTGCGCTCATATTTAGATCACCAATACAAAAATCCATCAGTGTGTGTGTGCGTGTGTGTGTGTGCAGACGGGCAGACAGTGGGGCAGACGTGGGCCAAGCACTTGTTCCACGTCGCATTATTAATGAAAATAAATTGTAATGTGAACGTGTTAATTAGACAGAGATGGCGACAAAGAGAGCGTCTTTTTGTTTGTATTTGTGTTTGCGCTGCTTACCGAAGTGAAAACAAACAACACAAAAAAGAGCACACACAGCATAGTAGAACACAAAATGTGGCCAAAATAGACTCGAAACTCCTACTACGGCAAATACAACAAAAATCAAAGCAACAGCAATAATGGCAAGCAGAAAAAAGAAAGTCACCTGATAAGCAACAAAAATAAAACAGTAACAACAACAAAAAAAGAGTTCTTATCGTTTTGTCACTCAATTATACACAATTTTTGTGATTTGCCATTGCCTTTTTCGTACTGCAGTCGCAGTCGACGACGACGTCGCTGCTGCTGGCACACAACACAGAGCAAAACATTTAGCTGCGCTCACGTAATTGAAACGTCGACGGCGTCGGGCGGCTTTTACTCTAATTGGAAATGTTGTATGCCCGTTTTCCGGCCGGTTTTGGCCAACGATTTTTATTTTATTTTTTTAAACATGGCTGGCCAAAAATACACACACACCCACAAAACAGAGATACATGTGTGTGTGATTGTATTTATATGTACAAAGTATAAAAATATAATTATGTTTGTATTAGAGATGGGAATATATTAAAAAGGTGGATACAGAGTACCTCCCAGTCGGCCACTTTCGACATTACTCTGATGACAGAATTTATTTCCTTAAAATAGGATTAGTGTTAATTATAATCATTGCTCTAGTTTTAAAAGTTATGAATCAAAATTAACTGTTTTGCAAACTTGCCAAATACAAAATAAAGCCTGACCCGAGCCCATCTCTAGCTTGTATATACAGAGGTCATTCGAAATAATGAAATCTGATTAAAAGTCGCAATTTATAGCCAATTATAAGATAATATATTTTTTTAAATAATTTGTATATGTCAATTTTATGGATGTTCCTAATTCGTATTCGGGAAGTTATTTGCGAATGACCACTGTATTCACACACTGTACATGCATCCATACATACAAATGTATGCATACAAAATAGAACAAATGAAGCAGAGGCAACTCGACAGCGTCAGCGGCATTAGCTGATACAGCGACGGTTACGGCAACAGAGACTGCATATAAGAAGCAGAAAAACTAACAAACAAAAATTATGTGGGACAAACTGAGAGTAGAATAGAAGAAGAGCGAGCACATATTAAAGAGTAAAAGAGAACGAGAAGAGAGCGAGAGAGAGGGAAAGCGAACTCATTGGTGCAAAGAGTAAGAAAGACAAAGACGACGAATTCGGTTGTTGATTTCAGCGTTTTGTTTTTGTTTTCAATGATAAATGAACTTACCGCTGGATTTACAATTGTTGACAAAGTAGTCAATTTTGACAGCAACTAAAACAACTGCACAGGGACACTGTGTGTAATAAAATGGTGTGAATGGTTCGTGTCAACAATTCTCGTTACCCTTAGCGCGTTGACAATGAAAATAAAATTAACTGCGGATTCGTTCTTTTCTTTTTTATTTGCAAAATTTGATTATATATTTTATTTATTTATTTACTTTTATTAACTTAACAAAAATCTGTAAGTTACCAACTATAAATGCGTTGACTTTGGTAATCAATAGTTGACTGTGAATGTGACTAGAATTGACGCTGCGCCAACTAGTCTTAATCCCTATTTTGTTGACTTTAAAATTACTATTGATATATTACCTTATGTGAATTGGCAATTCGAGACTAAAAGTAAAAACTACCATCCATTTTTTTTAATCGCTGACATTGGCGTGATAAGAGCAGCCCCCAAAAATGGTTACACACTGTTATAGACGATACTGTCACCATGTGGTCAGTGCTGCCATGTTAGCTTTCGTCAGGAGAGATTCTAGGATACCTTGAGTTGGCCGAAGAAATATCCGGAATTCGTATATAGTTTCTTATTTAGTTTTATATAGTAGTAAATTCAATACAATCAATGGGTTTTAATCACTTAGAATGCATTTGAAAACTTATCCGGTTTTTTTTCAATTTCCTGTGATTTATAATTCCCAAAGGGTTGAAACCATCCGCAGCCAATTTTTTGTTGTTTATTTTTAAATATTAATGTTGAACAATTTTTTATGGAAAGACTTAAATATTTTTTTGTTGTAATTTTTTCAAAATTACAATTTTTTCATTGTTAAATATTAACAAAATCATTATTTTTAAGCTGCTTGCAGAAGCATCATTAACTGGGAGGAATTCGATGGAGCAATATCAGACATAAGTCTGTGTATATAGACGAGCTTTTTTTTACAGTTTACAAACCAGAACAGATCTGCATGTAAAGTGGCAACAAAGACTAAACTGATAATAACAATAAGAGCTCAGTGTCATTATTCTAGTCTTATTTCTGTTTATTTGTCTGTGTTGCGGCTTCTGGGCCTGTTGTCCGCTCTGGTTATAGATTTAAACAACCCGCTCAAGTCCATCAAATGAGAATCTCAAGGCACAAAACCAGTTAGAACATGCCAAATGTCGAAAAGAAGAAAGAGAATATACCGAAAAACAGTTAAACAGGTGCAAAAGACCATGACAACAATGAGACGACTGCGTGAGAGAGCGAAAGCCAAAAAAGAGAGCGCGAAAGATTACGACAAAACACGCACAAACAAAAGCAAGTGAGAGCGATGCTCAAGGACGTAGTCGACTGCGTAGTACTCTGTTACTATTACTAAAAAACTGTGATATATATATATGCTTTCCGAAATTTAGGGGCATTGTCAGGGAATTGATTGGCCAATCATTACCAGTGGGAAACATCGACGTGTTATCGATTTGCCAGGCGTGGGAAAAAGCCAACACCTACTTTGATGCAGAACAGTTTCAATTCTCTAGCGCAAAATCAATATACTCTTCTACATGCATACATCGATATGAAAAGCATGTGAGCATAGGCAGAGCGAGTGCTGCGCTTGCACAGTGTGACCAGTGGCAACAATAATGTGTTTAAACCTAGAACAGTCACGATGTGTCGCCAAACACGTGATGAAAAAAAAAATGGAAAAAAGAAGAAAAACTCGACGAAAATGCGTGTGTCAAGATAACAAAACATATAAAAGCAATGAGCGAAGGCGATCTTTTACGTCACCATGCTGTGCAGAGCAGAAGCAAATAGCGACGGCGACGGCGACAAATGTTGGAGATCAACAGATCGCTTACTCAATCCCAAACGTGAACGTAAACCGAAATGCTCAAATGGCATTTTCCTTTGCTATATATTTATACACACACACACAAACACATGCAAACAGCAATTCAAGTATGTGTGTGCGTGTGTGTGTGTGTGTGTTTGTACAATCATGTGATACCAAAAATAAAGAAAAATGTGAAAATCAAATAACAGCGACTGCGACTGCGACAAGACACTAAAAAGTCACAAGCAAAAGTGGAGCAATAAAGCAAACAGTCGCAACAAAGTAAGAATGCTCGAGTCGAGAGAGCTCGATCTGGAAATACCCTGAATCCCCAAACTGTGCTACTGTGCTTAGACTCGTATATATGTTTGATTCGAAATATATATATATATGTATATTTAAAATGGTAACTATCGATTTGCAACGATATTGGCTAATCGAAGCGAGCTATCGATAAAATGAAATAAAAGTGTTTTATGTATAATTCTTAATCGACTCAACTGTGGATCCTGATCAAGAATATACATACATATGTAGCCAATGGGATCTGAAATGTAGATCTGAAATCGTTGTAAATTTTCCAGTCATAGTTTATTTTCTTTTTTTGTTTTATTTCATCATTTATATTTGAAAATATTGAGTATTTTAATTGTGAAAAGCTGCATAACTATTAATTTGACCGCAACTGTACGTGTAGCTGTGATCAGTCTGGGCAAACAGTTCGTTCATTTCAATTTGATTTTATATTTGCAATTTAAGCCAAGCAAGGCATCGAAATCTATGCAAATCGTGTCTGTGAGTGCAGCGAGAAACAGCCAAAAGATACGCACAAAATTTATTCAGATGCTGGCTGTATTCAATTTCAATGAAAATGAAAATGAAAACAGAATGCCAAAGAAAAGATCTTCTTTGCGTATGCACATATTTATTTATGTAAATATGCACGTACATACATACACACATTCATACATATGTACATATTTATGCATGTAGTCTTAATGCTCTGCACAAGCTCCCGCATACATACACGCACACACACACACACACACACATACACACAAACATCATTATTATGTTTCTCATACCCTTGTGAATGGTATTATAGTTATAGCGATGCCATAAAGTGTATCTAAATGTTTAACATCATCACTGGCCGAATCTCTGTTCTCATTTTGTTCATCCAATTTTCGAAAAACCTACTCCAATCTCCAATCCAATTATTTACTCAGTTTACGTTATTTTTTTTTAAAATACAATGTGGTAATTTAATTATCACTCAAAACTGCACTTTTCAATAAGAAAAAGCTCGGCGACATTCCTCTTGCAATATTCGATTTGTGGTCGACATTGGCGTGATAAGAGCGGCCACAAAAAATTATACACAGTTATTTCTGCACAGTACTTGTTAATTTCGCAGAACGCATGCAGAGACCAACAACAAAACAACAACATTTACATTCCCTGTAAGCTGCCTGAACACACATACACCCGAAGCTTCTTCGTGTGACTGACGAAAGTTCGCGTTCGGCTGTTGTTCGTAAGGCAGTTCGGAGATTGAGTTCTCTCACCCCTTGCATTCAAATTCTCTTACTTCTGCCGCAAGCTGCGACAAGCAACACAAATTTCCACAACACACGACAGAGACACGTACTGACTCCTGGTTGACTTTCATCTTTTGACAAATAAGAATCATCGCTATTAATTTAAAATATTTTTTCTTATAGTTTTCAAATGATAGACATTTACAGTTATGCACTACAAATTTAAATAGACTTTGCTACCTATTAATGTGCATTATTTTTAAATTATATTTTGGCAGGCTTGATGGGAAAAATTTCAATAGAAAAATAATACTCATTTCACAAGCACATTTGAATTGCGCGCCAAAGCATGATGAGTAACACCGCTTGACAGTCGTTTCGATAGATGGCGTGCATGATACTCGCTGTGGTTGATTCTCAACAGATGGCGCCATGTCATGCAAGTGTCGTGACTAGAAAACATGGCCAAAAAGACTTGGAAAATGATTGCAATTTAACAAGATTAGTTAGTAGTTAGTCAGTATAATTGTTTGAAACACTGTTACTTTAACATCGTTACTTTTTTATGTTTTATTTATGCATTTCTCTCGCTGCTCTTGTAAATATACAATTGGGTACATTCAAACATGCTTTCATTTACAAAGTTCGAGTTTAAACGTTATTTAAATTGTATGAATTCAAATTCAGTGATAATATTCATATTTTTATGTCAAGTTGTACAATTACAATACATTACAAAAAAAAAAACAATTATCTATATTTATATTCATATTTTATGTAATTAGCATCATTTGTTGCTCTTTCTCATACTCTTTATGTTGTTTTTTTTTGTTTTTTGGGTGTTTTCTTTTTATTTTTAATTTATTGTTTGTGTTTAATATTAATATATTAACTATGTAAGCTTGAATTACGTATAAAATGTTGAATGCTGTCTGCCTTACGAGCATGTACACATATATATGTAAGTGTTGCAATGTGGGCCGGGCTTGAATAGATTCTTACTCGCTTTGCTATTATAATTTATGTATATGTATTCATATGTACTTATTTATATATGTAGTAGTTATTTTGTTTCTTATTAACTTTGATGTGCCGCTTACGGGATAAAAACAATGCTGCTGGCATCGCAAGTTCCAAGTATTTACCGTATTTACCGTATTTGATCAACCAAGTGTTGGACAACGCTTATGCTCAAATTGGCTCGAAAATAAATACGGTTTGGTTGAATGCACAAAATGTTTCGTGTTCCCAATTAACTCGACGATGCGTAGCAAAAAGTCGAAGTAGAATTAGAAGTAGTAGAAGAAGAAGAATCAGGAATCTACAGCTGCTCGTTGCATTAATAGCATAGACTGCCAGAAGTGTTTCAGAAGTGAATTTCATCATATGAACATACTATGCAAGTGCTTATAGTATAATAGTTTTTTTTTGTTTTTTTTTTGTTTTCAATTTCTTAGTTGTATTTTTTTGTTTTCTCTTTTTTTTTCCTTTTTTTCGCTTACTACATTGACTAATTTTTGTAGCACGGCCTTTGGGCTGGCTCATATTTAGTTACTGTTTTTACGGACTATGGAAATGTATTCTGTCGCCTCTTTTTTTCTATCTCTCTCCCTCTCTCTCTCTCTACCCCTCTTTCATACTTGCTTTCGCTTTCTCTTGGTTTTTTTTATATTTTTTATTTTTATTTTATATACAATGATAGTCAAAGTTAGGGCTAGGTTTTCTTTGGATTTTGTTTTTTAACCGGGCGTTGCCCACAAAAAAAATTGTACACTTTAAACTGACCACTCTACGAGCTAATGACTAATACTAAATGCTACTACTTAATACTGTCCGACTGTCCGACTCTGCGACTCTGCGACTGTCCAAGCACCAAGACTCTAGATGCGCTCCACCGTTGCGATCTCGGTGTGCACAGCCTGCAGCTCGATTTCCGTCTCCTCGGCCAGTGTGTACACCTGTCCGGTGGCCTGCGACTGGCTCTCAAGCAGCGGGCTGCTCAGCGTTGTTGTGTAGCCCATCAGGCTGCTCTCGCTGCCGTGGATCGCTGACGTCTCCACGGGATTCACTTTTCCTGTCGTTTGGGCGGTGGCTGCGGCGGGCGAATATGCGGGCGTTGGCTGTGCCAGACCCAAACGGGAACCATTCGGATCCATGGTCAGTATTGGTACCAGTTCATGGTTGACATAGTCCTTCAGCACCAGCGATGTGGGCGTCTCTGCAGTCCAAGAAAACCAAAGAAAAGCATTCAGTTGAAATTTTAATTGCTTACAAAATGTTGCTTGTATTTATAATTGAGTGAAGCGTTATTTAAGAATAATAAATAAATAATAATAATAAATACAAAACACATATAAACCTATATCTTTTAAAATATAATAATATATTTAAATAAAATCGTATTTTAATTTAATTAAACTGTTTTTTTCTTTTATAGATGACTCTTTAAATTATTGTTAAAGAATTCTATTTCTTCTTCTATTTGGATATTTGGATTTTTGGATGTATTAATTTAGTTCTTAGCAGATTCCTCAGTGGTAATAATTATAACTGTATCTGAACTAAACAACATTGAGCGAAAATGATTATTTGAAGGGCAAAGAGCAGAAGAAGCCTACCTGTCACCAGTGTCTCCTCGGTGGGATTGCGCTGATAAAGATGTGCACGCTTCTCATAGTGTCAGGATGCGTTCATATAGTACTGATTACCATCCTCGTGCGTTACATCCATCATTGAGCCGCTGCTGGGGCCGGCAGCTGTTGCGGCACTTGTCTTTTTGAACTCGACAACGATGCGGATGCGATGGACGATCTCCTCGTGGATGACATTGAAGCACATGGCCGTCAGGGTCATGCCCGACATTATGTAGACGGAGCAGAACCAGGTCGTTGCATTCGAATCGCGTCGCAGTCCTGGCAGCATATCACCAAAACCGATAGTCGACAGGCTCATGAAACAGAAATAGATGCCATCAATAATTGGCCAGTTCTCCAGACGATACAGCACCGCCGCACCAAACACAATATAGATGATCATCATGGAGAAGCAGAGCAGTATCGGTGCCAATATGCTCAGTCCGTGCATTGAGCCACGCGACTCGCTGGCACTCAGCGAATCAATGTCCATGGCACCACCACTGGCAGCAGCATTGCTGGACGGTGGTCCCGGCATGCCAGTTGGTGTACAGTTGCTACCACCACCAGCACCGCCATCAGCACCACCAGTCGCACCACCAGCAGCAGCTGCTTGCTTCTCGGGCGTGGCATGATAGACATCTCGCACATAGTAGGGCTCCTGCATGACGGCCTGCTGTTTGCGCAGCTCCTCCTGCTGCCGCTTCCGTTTCATGCGACGCTCCTTCTCCGCCATCCGCTTCTCGTCGTAGCAACAGTAGCCGCAGTTCGAGCACAGGCAACAGCACAGCGCCTTCGAGAATACCTCGCGTGCCACCTTGGCCAGTATGCTGCCCGTGCTGCTCAGATAGACGAGCGTCAGCGGTATACCAAAGAATGCATATGCCACCGTCACGATTCGGCCGAGCGCTGTACGTGGTGCAATATTGCCATAGCCTGCAAAAGACGACAGGTTTCAATTAAGATCAAGATGGCCATGTAGCAAAGGGCAGGCTGAGATATATCAGTTATCTCTCTCGGATTATGCGGCCTATCCGTTTTCAGGACACTGTGTGAAAGGACAAGTTTAGCAGGCAATCCAAACGGATGCGTTACTAAAATGTGCCATTTTTATGGGGGGCCAGCAACTTATAGCCATAGAAGACTAACTGGTCCGTAAGAGATAACCTGATTGAATTAGATATAGTCAGCAGCGAACTCTATCGACTTGGTGACAATGAGCAGGAAACCTCAAAGCGGATTGTGCCTCAAAGATAAAATATCCCAAGCAAAAATATGTTTTAAGCTCTGAGCACATTTAGAGATTCAAGTTTGATGGAGAGCCATGGATCCACTAATAATCATATTGCCCACACTA
Source organism: Drosophila planitibia (assembly GCA_035043785.1). Taxonomy (NCBI): domain Eukaryota; kingdom Metazoa; phylum Arthropoda; class Insecta; order Diptera; family Drosophilidae; genus Drosophila; species Drosophila planitibia. The sequence continues at coordinate 5,015,411 of JAWNMS010000041.1, forward strand.
TACGTTGTATTGGGATTGAAATAATAGTAAAAGATACTTGCAGAAATAAAAGTGTATCAGAAAATATCACATTAAAAAATTCCAATTATTGCTAAGCTTTACTATTATTAACAGCACAGCCATTGAAAAGCAGGGAAGAATTAAGGCATATCGATTTCTCACACGCTCCTTACAAAGATCAAAAAGAAAAGTTTCGCTTGATGAGAAGCGCTTCCAAATTGATATTGGATAAACATTTTCGGCTACTCTGACTTGTTTATATATATATATATATATACAAGTACAAGTACAAGTACTCGAACTCGTATATTTATTTCGATATTACTTGCAGTCAGCGGCAGCAGAGCAAATCGTTATTATTAGCTGAATACGACATAAGTCTTTGGCAACCCGCTGTCTCAAACATAACTCACACCAACTTATACATGTGTGTGTGTGTGTGTGTGTGGGTGCTTGGGTCTAAATATTGAAATCTTTCAATATCTTTCAATAAAATATGTAGATGCCTCTAATCCACCCCAACCACCCCGTCTGGCCGGCAAAAGTTGCTGGCAAATTGACAGTGCGCCAGCTGAGCTTTACAGCTACGGCTTTGGTTTCGGGTCAATGCCAATATTATTAGCCTTAGCCTCAGTGGATATACAAATGCTGAAACCCAGCATTCACAATTGTCCCACATCACCCACAGTGCACACACATCCACACCCACACCCACACACACACACACACACACTGTGCACACAAACACATGCACTGAATGGGGTCCTGCTGCTGTCGTCTGCTTTCTGACACATTGACGTTTTAGCATGGCTCAGATTTTTTTTTTTTTTGGGCCCAGCGGAGGATTTCATTTAAATTTGCTGTCAACGCAATTACATGCTGTGTGTGTGTGTGTGTGTGTGTGTGTGTGTGTGTGTGCACTGTGGGTGAGATTGAGACCCTAAAGCAATGTAAAGTCTATGGTTGAGGTACTTCGCCGACTTCTGGCGAGTTCTATTTCTATTGCCAGTTTTGGCACTCGACTTGCTTCATCCTATTTTATATTGATTCAATTTATTTGTGATGAGTGTGTTTTGTGCTGTGTTTAATGTCCGGTGCCCGCAAGTAGGCAACACATTTCTTTTTTTTTTCGTCTGCAACAACGCGCAGCCTCAATAAAACCGAAACAGCCAACAGCCAACAGCCAAAACAGCCAACAGCCAACATTGCCTGTCACGGCAATAAACCGCATCTCTCGCCTCGCCCTGCCTTGCCTTGCCTTGCCTCGCCTTGCCCCGCCCTGCCACGCCTCGCCTTGCCTTGCCCTTTGGGGCAACATGCATAAAAATACATCAAGCGCCAACAATAAAATTAAGAAATTTTCAATTTATGCATGAGACACCTGACGACGGCGATTATGTGTATGTGTGTGTGTGTGCTTGTGCCACGCCCACTTGCAATATAAACGCACGTAAGTAGTAAAGTACACAGAAAGAAAAAGGCAAGCCAAAGTGAAGTACGGCATATGCTGCATATGATTTTATCAAAATGATTTAATAAACATTTCAAGTACATATCAAATTATAATGAAATTGACTCTAATCAAACCGGATTTAATCTTTACTTATTTCAGCTTATTATTTATTTAATCTCTTTGTGCATTTCTTTGAGTGTACACGCACAGATGTAGGTGGATATGTGGTCTACCTGGAAAAGCTTGTTAGGCATTTTTATTACCTCGGCCGTTTAATTATTTTTGCCAATATGTGCGGTTGTAAAGCACGAGATGCTCAGCATTGGAGGCATCCGGTGTGTGTGAGTGGTGGGTGGTTGGGGGTGTGTACCGTTAGTGGTATGTTCCGCATGTGTAGATCTGCTCGGCTCGTTCATTGACAAACAGAATTGTGCCTCCAAATGCTGCAACATAATTTCGGCAAATAAACGCAAACTCAACTAATGATTTCCTTTGTACAAAGCTACTTATCACCATAATCACAAATATTAGTTAAATTGTTGAGTTTCTATAAGAGATACTTAAAGCCGTAAATGCTACAAGCCCAATAATATTCGAGTAGCTAACAACTGTTTAAAATTTGGGATTGTGGGACCATATCTTAGAGTCTATGCGACTCGTTATGTACTTATAAAAGTAACTGTGAATAAATGCGTACAATACTCGACGAGCTCAACGGGGCTGCAACTATGCCACAAGTCAATAAAGCGCACAGTTATATAATATGCAGATATTGATGCTTAGATTACATGTATCCCTGTATGTCTGTTGGTATTTGTGTAGAAGTCCCAAGAAGTCCACATGATAGCCATAAAACAGAAAATGGCAACGCATAAAAGGCAATCGCCTGGGTGATTCTCTCACTAAGAATACCAAAGATGTTCCCCCAACTCGCCCGTAAACCCGGGCTCGCAATCGCAAGATGCGCAATTGATGGCAGCGAGTGCTGTGAAAATGGAAAATGAAATTTAAAATTATTTTGCAACTAAATTACTTGTCTTATTGCTGTCCAGGGATTGGCGAGCCTGGCTATTTATTCTGCCAGAGCCGGAGCCGGAGACGGAGCCGGAACAGGAGACGGAGCCAACGCCAAAGCCAGAGCCGGCAAACCGCCTATAAATTCGCATTTATGCCCAAGACAATCATAGCGAGATATAGATATATATACATATATATATATATACATATACGTGCTTATGCATGTATGGAGCATTAGAACTGGCTCTAGAAATGTGCGTAAAGCCAACTGTGTCGTGTTTGTTATTATAAAAAACTATATCCAAAATGACTACTTAAATATTCTTCCAAATATGTGCCAAGATCGAGAATGAGAGGCCTCAGCAAAACCAAATTGAACTTTTCAAAATAAATATTTAAAAAATAAAGTCAATTCAAAACAAAGAGTTTTTAAAGTATAAATCACAAAAAATCTGCAGTGCTTTAATTTTATGTGTATATATTTATCCTGATTTGAATTGTATTGACAATATCTTCGATCGCCTAATACGGAAACTGCTGTTTGTGCCGCAAAAAAAAAAAAAGAAATAAGAAAGAAAAATATACAAGAAAAGTGTAATAAGATACCATCTCTAGGTAGGAACTGTGGCAATGGTAAGTGGCTTAGTCAAGGGCTGGCCAATAATAATAATCATATTGTTGGGTGCTCGCACACAGTTTTGGTAGGCGTTCGTCCAAGAACAATGCGGGCAAGCGGCGTCCATTGAAAGCCGCAACAAACAATAATAATAATAATAATAAGCTCGCTGGTAAGCAGGAAGTCATGTTAATACAAATGTCCCAGCAGCTTGCTGACTAACGCAATTGCGAACTGACACTGCTACCCAAATATCATACGCATCCCCACCCCCATCCCCCATTACCCGACCCATTACCCAATCCCAACCCAGTCAAAATGCTCAGCATTTTATGCAGTGGGCGGCATTTTGGGATGGGCATGGGCTGGATGTTGAAATTGGGATTGGGTCTGGGATTGGCCTGTCGCTAGGGGTTTTGGGTTAAGGGGAGGTGGGTGGGGGGGGGAGGGCCGTATTTGCTGGTCGGCCCTTTGCATGAACTGCCAAGATCAGCAGAAAATTTTTGCAAATTTTATTTTATAGCATTTTCACAAGTGGAAAGTCGTGTCAATACCCCTCTCTATCTATGCATCTATCTCTCTCTCTCTCTCTCTGCCTCTCTCTCGGTCTTGCTTGTGTGTGTGTGTGTGTGTTTTGGCCATTCGGGCTAAGCAAATATCTTCGTTTGTTGTTTTGCTCTATCAATATTTGACTTTCAGCTTGTTTTTTGTGGGTGAACCTACAAAATTACCGAGTAACAAAAACTAAAAAAAAAAAATTAAAAAAAAAAAAATCGCAAACGCCAGCACTTGCCATCCCCTGGGAACTCTAACAACTGCAGAACTGACAAACACAGCACGGCTAGCTTACATCTTTGCCTTTGCCTTCCTTTCTTTAGCTCCACAAAAACAAACACACACACAGACACAGACACACACACACACAGACACACACACATAGCTTAAATTGAGGTGCGTGGGGATGTGTGCAAGTGCGCCTTGACAATGCCAATTGAAAGATATTCTTCTCACATGAACACACACAAATGACAGATGAGCATCTTTGATAAGATACACACACATACATACATACATACACACATATAACTGGTTCACATATAGAAAAGTTGTACAGCCATCGACTGTGCAACGTCTGTCATTTGGAATGCATATGTCGATGCGAATACATATTGTCTATTACCAAAGTCGAAATTGTTTTGGTAATAACGACAGCAATTCAAGCCATTTAAATGCCTTGATCCCAATCTAAAATGTTGTATTCTCAATTGAAAGGCAACGTATCGCATATGATTATCGACTAAAAGCCATTGTCAAACTAAAATGAATACACTGAAAAAATAGTATACATATGTATATGTAAGTGACATCAAATTATGGAAAAATGGGTTTGATTTTGCGATAAAGAATATATTCTATGCGAAAATAGACAAAATATCAATAAAGTAATGCTGCCGGTAGAAAATTCACTTTCCCAAAATCTACATTTATATTTTAATCACTTACATATTCTTTATAAATAGCTACAATTTAGACAATTTAAATAGCTTTATGCTTCTTCCTGTCACCTCTGTAACCATATATTAACTTTTATTTTTTTCTAGTCTTATACATAATAATATAATATATATATATATAATGTATTTTTTTCCTTACAAAATTTAAAATATAATTTCTTAAAATTTTTTTTTGTTCTACAATAGTTGGCTATTCTAAATAAAAAATATATGAAATTGGTAAAATTGACAGCACATTTTTTATTCAATTATTTTTTAAAATGTGGTGCCAAATTCGATTAAGCGCACTGCTATTAAAATTCATATAACATATAGAAATTATATACAAATATAAAATTGATAATGTGTTCAACCTCGAGATTTGTTTATAATTTCAGAAATTCGATTCGTAGCTGCTCAACTGTGTCAATCTATTGATTATCTGCATAAACTCGACGGCTCAGGTTTCCCACTTGTTTTCTATGGAATTCTGGTCGGAGTTGTTGGAATAAGGCATTTAGGTCTGGTTCAGCAAAACTTCGTCCGACAGATCACGAGTTAAGCATCACCACAGCTTCGAGTAGGGCAACATCTTTTAGACTTCCTTAATCCATCGAAATTAGATTGTATCTCATCAGAAAATGACACATATTGCCACTGCTGGGCACAGAACATGTGTTCTCTTGCAACATTTAATGTGGCATTTGCTACAGCTTTGACTTCAATTTCTTAAAAACTAATCGATCCCTGACTGATACAATTTGTTGAACACGATGTTTCGATACTTGTTGCCTTAAATCAATCAGAATTTTGGATACCGTAGCATTTTTATGCAGCCCAGTTCTTGTTAGATAATTGGTTGCTGTTGGTTTTTGTGCGATTTATGTTTTAGTTTCCTTTTAATTTCAATTGCTGATGCCGATCGACTTAAATTAATTGATATTTGCCTGTTGTTCATTCCATTATCCTTTTAAGCTAGGATCTTAGCTATCTTCTCAGGCTAGAGTGTTTTTTGCTTTTTCCCTTTTTCCCATTCAAAATTGTTGTTTGCAACTAATCTGTTTCTACCTATAAAATACTAAATAAATTTGTTTACTTAAAAAATCCACATTACGCCCCACTTTCTGGCTGCCTTTAATCGAATTTCGCAGTCAAACTAGCCATAAAAAGGAAAAAAAACCCAAAAATCTTGGAAAAACTAACGGAACTTGCATTCCAATGATGCATTGCAACAGTGCAAGAAGAAGAAGATAGACACGAGTGCCTTCAATCGAACTTCGCAGAGTGTATCTATATCTCACACTTATCGGCTTATCGAAAATCGGCAGTTCTGTCTGACCAACTATCGCGAATGGAGGCTTTTGTCTTGCTTAATCGAAAACTGAATATGGGGTCACAGCCTCCATTGTGAATTTATCTGAAAACAAAAGCACTGCAATTCAATGAAGTCAGGCAAATTTCCGTTTCGATACGAATATAACAAACGAGGTCAGTTCGGCCCGCAGCCACTTTGCTCTATTTCTTGCATTCAGATTCGTCTGTCTCTGTGTGTGCCTGTGGCACACATGTTTAGTTGGTCGGCATAGTAGGTCAGCGGCACTTACCAATTGTGGTCAAAACGGTCAGCGAATATAAAAACGCTTTGGCGAAATTCCACTCATGGGGCGGTCCACCCACGCCGCCGCCCCCAAGACGATGATGATGAAAGTGTGTGTGCAGAAGCACGGCTTCCGTTGCCGGATTGTTGGATGCTGCCGCTGCAGCCGCACCACCACCACCAACGCCAACTGCCCCACCATTAGGTGGACCACCAGCAAGCGAGTGTCCTCCAGCTGCATCGTCGTGTGATAATTGCAGCATAACATCCTCGTTCAGTCTCTTGATTAATTGGTCTTGAAACTTGGCAATTTCAAGTGCGGCTAATCTGTGTGTGCGCATATATGGTTAAACAAATAAGCAAAGAGAGATAGAGAGAGAGATAGATAGAGATAGAGAGTGAGAGAGAGAGATAGCGAACTCACTTTGTCCAGTTCTCCTTGTAGAGTATGTTGAGGGATACGGTTATGTCCCAGATATTCTCAATGGTGCGCTGTCGTACATCATAAGTATCTGGAGATAAGGCAAACTGTGTCTGCCCCGCCTCTATTTCGGACTCATCCAATCCATAAACAAAGTCATTCGATGCTTGTCCATAGACGCCTCTCTCACGCCCCAAATCCTTCCCCTGGGCAACTGCAGCGGCCATCGTGTCATTGTCGATGTGAGGTCCTTGCTGCTGATGCTGCTGATGCTGCTGCTGCTGTTGCTGTTGCTGCTGCTGTTGTTGTTGTTGTTGTTGTGACTGCGTCTGTGGCGACCTATGCTGTTGATAGATGCCATTGCTATTCCCATTGCTGTGAATGCTGCCGGACATTGCCATGTTTCGCTTGGTGGAAGCCAGTGTGTGCTGTTGATGTAACAGCGCCGAGTCCTCATTCTCGATGGTTAGGAATATGAAAGAGCCTGCGAATAGAGCAGCAAAGCACACAACAGCATTAAACTCAAGAGACTTAACAACAACAACCCCAAAGTAAGAGTACTTTAGTCGAAAGTGCTCGACTAGCTGACCATCAGCTATTAACTGTCCAAAAGAGAACCAATCAAACTCAAAACATGAAACGTTCATTTTAGATGAAATTTAAAATGGGTAAAGCTATCAAAAATCAGAAAAGAACTTCTTTTCCCCTTGGCAAACAGGCAGAAGTTTAAAGCTCTTGGCCATAACAGATCTCTAAATCTCATCTAGCTGTTACATGAGCAGCTTTATTAGAACATTTTAGTACAGGGTATAGAACACAATCCCATTTGTTTAGTGACTCTTTGCAATTTGAGGTTGGTCCATTGCTCGTCTCAAACTGGCCAAGAGTTGTGCACAGCAATCGTCAACTGCAGCTGTGTGTTTCGAGGCATTTTCAAGGCACACTGGCTTCAATGTGTTTGTAAAGTAGATCAAACTGCTACGAACTATTAACTAGTTTGTTTTACTTCATTTAAACTTGTAAATGTTTCAACGGATTTCACAAAGCTTTTTATACAATTTCATCAAAAATTCAACTTTTTCAAAGTTGCTTGCAGGGCTTCTAGCAAAACTAGAATTAAACATGTTTTGTTTTGCTTTGGTTTCCCTTTTTTTTTGTTTTTTTTTTACCTTGCTTCTTTCATAACTTGAAAGAAAACAATTTTTTTTTTTTTTATGTTTCGGTTGGTTTTTCTTAAATTAACTTCATGGTTTCATTCGCCTCACAACTTGATTAGTCAAACTTCTCGGATAGCTTTTTAATTACTTTCTTTCACTTTTGTCCTTCCTTTGCTAAGCTGCGCATCGATACTCATTCTGATCGGCACAGTAATTGGTAGCCATGCACAATTGTACAATGAACAAGCTTCTCAAATCTTTGATATCTGTCGAACAGGATGTGCCCCCAAAGATGTTGGCCCCTAAAGGCGATGGGTCAAATCGAGTTCGCTGACATGATGGTTACTCACTGTCAGTTCCCTGTTAAGCTCTTGCTGGTGCTGTGTGAGTTTTTGAGCTGAATGTGTCCTCGTCAGTCATTTAATGTCTACGCTGATCAACTAATACACACGCACACACGCACACACACAAGCACAAATACACAACATGTGTCGCTGGAGCGGCATTTTGTCAAGTTTTGAAAAAGTTTTTCGGTTACATTCGCCGTAAGTTGAACTTTTTATTTTTGTTTTTTCTTTTTTTTTTTGTTGGTTGTGCTTAGGGGCTGCAAATTATGTTATGGGGGACTGATGAGTCGATGTCGTCGGCAAAAGCCAACACATGTCAAAGTTAAAAATAATACAAGGGTAGGTGTGGGGCTGTCCGGCTGCAGAGGGTAAAGCGGTGGCAGCAACAGCAGCAACAGCAGCACAAAAGGAGCAATTGTTGATGGTGCCATTGTTTGTACTGTTGTTGTAGCTGTTCTTGTTATTGTTGTGCTTGGCCAACTTTAAACTTTTGCTGAAGCCTCAAAATGCACGCAAAATGAGCCACACACACACACACACACACAACACATGTGCATGTATTAAGACACATATATATATGTCTATATACATGAGAATAAACACACATACACAGGCAGCTGACATGTGCGTGTGCTGACGCTGACGTCACAAATTCACGCACCAGGGCCTAGAGAAAGTTAAATAATTGTTTGTGTCATTTGATGATTTCCTCTAACAAGGCAACACGGCTAACTTTTTGCGCAGCTGTCAAATACAGCCTCACACACACACACACGCACACACACAATCACAAAGCTTACATGGATATAACATGTCCATGCGTGCTGGAGATGAGCCACGAAAAATTAGACAATCTGCAATTTAAATACACAATACAAACTGTATCAAGCTTAAGTTGGCAACAGCTTTCCAGTTATTTAAATAACACAAGGCATCATTTTACAATGCAACTAAGACTTTATTTTGCAATGCAACACAATTGATTTATTTGGGCCTTGACTCAAGTGTTGAAGAGATACTGAAGAATCATTTGAAATTGTGTAAGATTACAAATAATAATAATAATAAAATAAAAGTGACTAAGTAACTTAATTTCCAAATATTTCACTTTAATTTTCAGTTTCTTAAATTAAAATCCAAACGATATTTGGTTGAGCTGAATTTTCTTCTATGCCAATATTTAAATTTCGTTTTATAATCGCGAAAACAGCGAGCAATTTAATGTTGCCAGTGACAAGTTGCAGTTTTTTTGCTATTGTAAATTATTTTGATTAACTGCGACTCGTTGGCAGTGATATGTAACGGTTTTTGGGGGAGCATCTCTAATGCGTAGACGCTGCTTTGATTTGTTTAAGCTTTAGAGTATTCGATGTGGCACATGTGCTGGCTTTTGCATACTGCCAATTTTGTCACATTTTATTTCGCAGCCTGTCACTTCCGTGGCCGTCATGTTCGCACAGCCGTCTTTGGTTTCTACATGCGAGGAGGAGTACATGCCCAGGCAACATGACAGCTGCAAAAGTGTATGCCACACTTACCAGCCGCAGAAGTTTTGCCCGTGCGGCAGTATCGCGGCCGACGACATTTTGTTGTTTCATTCGCATGCGGCTGGCAAAATGATTAATTAAATTTATCACATTGCCGTGAACGGTAGCTGCTGTTGCCTAAACTGTTTTTATTTTGTTTTCTATTTTTTTTTGTTTGTTGTTGCTGTTGTTGTTGCTGTTGTTGTTTTTCGCTGTTAATTTAAACATAGAAACTGTGACAGGATACAGGATACATTAGATATCTGTAGCCACAAATGTTTGAGCACGAGTTATCTGTAGCTGACACACAGAAGCCGCACAGCAAATTAAATTCTTGAAGGGAATCGGCGGAAAATGCTGCGTTAATTAGTCAACATGAGTACGACCAAGGAACAACAATAATGCGAACAAATGTTTGTTCAACTGATAGTTGCCATATATGCCATCAATTAATCAAGCTAAGCTCCTCACAGATTTTAATGAGCACATTTCGCCGAAATGCTAGCGACACATTACAAGCAAGCTCAGCTCATAACAAATATCTTCATTGTGTTTCTGAGCTGAACATCTTTAAGGACTCTTGAATATTTTATTCAAATATTCTTTTTCCTGACTCTTTGACTTGATCATTAATGGTGAAAATAGCATATTTGTTTGTACCGTTCACAAACATCTTTTAAGTTGAAATCAAACTTTTAACAGAAAAATATAGTAGTAAGATGACAATCAGCAAGATCTGAAGTTGAGATAAACCTAAGATCTGGAGATGAGATTAACCTGGCAGTTGAAACATGTACAGCATTTATTCATGAATCAGGTTTAAATGAATCTAGTTTAAATGAACTCAGGAAACCATAACAAATGCTGAACCATTTTACATTTTAATAGCATCAGATTTGTGTTAAGGCTTAATGTGTTTTAAATTTGGAACACTTACCGAGCAAAGTGTAGGCCAGGAGCAGCATGCAGATGCCAAGATTTGTGAGGAGGGCAGACCACACGGTTTGGGCCGTTTGTTTGCGCTTCTTTGACTTGTTCGCATAGCCTGGTGGTGTTTTGGCCTCCGAGGCATTTGGCCCGGAGCCAAAGCATGCACACCAGCCTTGGCGGCGCTGTCGCTGCTGTGACTGCGCTCCCGATCCAGCAGATCCAGGTGGATCCTTGCCGTGTCGTGAGGATGTCGTGCCGCCCACCAGCTGTAATGGCAGCAGTTTTGCGTTGCTCTTTAGAGTGCCACAATTGCTGTTTATGGAGCTGCTGGCACTGGTGCCCAGTAGTGGGGCCGGCGGTGGCAGCAGTTCGCTGATGTAGCCAATGGTCGATGCTGTTGGGTATTTAAGTATGCCGGCTGGCTGCTGCTGCTGTTGCTGCGGCGGCGCCACTGATGGTGGCTGCCGTTGTGTTGTCACTTCAATGTCCTCCAGCGTCGGCATTGGCAGCAGCTGCGTTGGCATCGGCGTCGTTGTCGCCATCGACATGGGCAAGAGCGATGCCGCCGGCGGCGTTGCTGTCGTTATTGGATTCGGAGTCAGAATCGGAGTCGGCGTTGACATCGGGATGCCGATGAGGGGGGAAGGCGTTGGCGTCGACATCGGGATCAATGGCGATGGCGAAGTCGATGTCGGCATCGTAATCGTCGACGTTTTGAACGTGCTGGTTAAAGGCGGCACGGGCAGCAAAAGCGGCAGCGCGGGCGTTCCTGTCACCCCTGTGGATATGCTGGATAGTACGCCAAAAGAACCGTAACTGCTGGTGGACGTAGTCGGTATGCCGCCATACCCCAGATTCCCGGTCGCCCCGTAGCTCTCCCTGTCCCCGCTGAACTCGCCGCATGTAGCTCTCTGCGAGGCAGGCGGCGGCCCAGATGGCATCTGCATTATTTGGTCCGAATTCATCTTGCATTTGTGTTGCTGGTGTTTGCTCCTGGCGTTCGGTTAGCTGCAAAATAATTGTTGAGCAACGAAACGATGTTTAATCTAAGATTGTAATAGTCTAAAGTCAAAAATAATTCGCGTTGGATATTCGATAAATTAATTAGTATTTATGAAATGCACTCAATAGAATTACAATATAATTGTGACATATGCTAAAGAATGTTTTTGGTTGGGAAACCGAAGAAATACGACTTTTCAAATATTTACTAAGACTATTTTACAAAAACTTCCGCTTCTATTATCAAAGCAAAGTCTGTTTGCTATTCCATATTCTTGAGTGAAAAATGGATGCTAGTTTCCAAGATACACTTATAAAACTTGCCTGACCCGACCACTATTATTGGTTGATGTTGTTGAGACTTATAAACTAATTAAATAATGTTAATAATATTAAGAAGTTGAATTAATTAATTTCTTAGTATGCCTTGTTTGCCAAGTTATAGTTTGAAATGCATTTAAGGTTTGAGGTGAGTTGACTCCAAGCGTGAACACAGCAAACAAAGGACTGCCTCTCATGAAACTGCAATTCGTTTGTCGACAGCTAATTGAATTATAAGTTCAATTAGATTGGGAAAACTTGAGCTTTTAAAGAGGTACTGATTGAGATAACCTTGTGCAATTTCACCATTCCAAATGACAGAAAACTGGATCCAAATTAAGTTTCTCACTGAAGCTTTTTCTTCTATTTATTTGCCAGCCGATGATAGCTGGTCGTTCTTTTTGTCTTAATCTTTTTTTTTATTGATTCTTACGATCTTATACAAATATTATGGGAAAAGCAAAAACAGATCAATCAAATGTGCTTTTCTCATTCAGTATAATTCGTAGCTTAAGCTACTTCATTTGCTGCAAACAAACATCTTTATCTACTTGCCATTGGCCCCATTCCAAATGTTTATTTAATTTCACTTTTGTTTTTTATATTGTGTTACTCCCGTTGGCACCTCCAAAAGCAAGAAAACTTGTTTGCTCGTTATTCTCCCAGTCTCTCAATTTCCACTATATGTTTCTTTTTCTTTTTCTGTTTTTGTTTGTTTTGTTGCTGTTGCCTTGCTGCAAGTCGTAAGCTTTTTGAAATGAAAAGACACTCAAGTCCATGCTGTCAGCCCTGTGGCAATATTCACACCTGACCACGCCCCAAGATGGGCGCCTCAAATGCTCACCTTGGACCTGCATACGAAATGTGCAACACATTTGTGCGCTTGAATGGAATTATTGCGATTGTCGCACTTGTTGTTGCAAGTTGATACTTGACGGGCTTTTGACCGCCTTTGCCGACGCGACAGCACAATCCTGCCCATTGTGTTTGGTAGGGATGATTGGACGGGTGGAGAGTGGTTTGGCGATGGGGTTGCATCTTAAAATATGCAAGGCACACTTTAGCAACTCAGTGGCAGCTGCCGCTCAGAGGCATTCCTAATTGCCATCGCCCCCAACTCTGCACTTGCCCCTTAAGAATTTTACCTGCGATTTACTTGCTTCATTTACATATTTCTTTCTGCGCTTTTCCATTTTTATTTCTTCTGTTGAATCGGTTAAGAATTTTTTTTCTTTTTTTTTCTAGCTGGCGGCTAATCAGCAGCCTCAATTCTTGTTTTATTGTTCATCAGATTTCTTTGCTCTAATTGCCTGCTATTGGTTTGCTTATGGGTATGTCTATTCGAATGAAAACTAAACAATTTCCACACTCATATGGATTTCAATCAGTTGACAAACACACAAGCAATGCAGAGAGAGAGAGAGAGAGAGAGATGAAGAGTGAAAGGCAGGCAGATGAACGTATTCCTATATTGGATCGGTTCCGGGGCAGAGCAAATAGCCGTAGACACAAATTAAGCCGCTTAGGCAATATCGACCTTCTGGAACCTTTAGCCATCCTCTCGATTTAGTTGGCAATTGCCAAAGTGATTAATTTCAAGTTAATTACAATTTAATGAAAATCATTCAATTGTGCAATAATAATGAAAATGTCTGCACCGTTTGGGGTAAATCCATAAAGTGGCCAACACCAGCTTCTTCTCCACACAGCTCAGCACGTGGGCGTGTCTCGCTTCTTCAATGTCCCTTAATTACACCCAGCAATCTCAATTGAAATTCAAAGGGCAGAATCGAAAACAAACACACACACACACACACACAATCTGCACACCCACTTACACACGAGCTATTGCGTTGGCTACGTGTTTGCAATGAGCCGATGATATTAGTTGATTTTGGTAAATGGCCCTCAAATATTCGATTAATCATGGAACTATAATCAACTATAATTGACACAGAAAATCTGCTTATTTGATTTATACTTGGACTTGCAATCCGGACAATCTCTCACCACCGCTCTCAAAGACACCACTTGAGGCCAAACTGGTTGATTGGTTGATCAAGTTTGATTGAGCAACTAAATCTAAATACAAGCTGAAATATCTTCTCCTCAACAATTCGATGACGAGAGAATAATACACTCAACAGCTAGTTAGTATTTAAGTGAACTTTTAAGCGATATGAAAATGTGTAATCATCATTTCCATCTCTCTCTCTAAGTCTAACTTGCCTTGACCCAAGGAAGCTGGTTGGCCTTATTCAGTATTTTTATTCCGTTTTCATACTTCTCTTTCTTGCAAGGACCAACCAATTAAGGAACTCGTCAAATACTGCAACAGGGTCGCAGCAAATTCTCCTATTTTTCTTGTCTTGTTTTTGTTTTTGCTTTTTTTGTTTTTCCTTTTTTTTGCTGGATTTTTGGGATTTTACTTCAACGCAAGTGCGCTTATTGGCTCAGTTCGAGTGAGCGACGAGCTCACTTCCACTAGACCCGTCAATCTGCCTCTCTGACTGTCTATATGTGTGTATCTCTGCATATCTGGTGGCTTTCATCCATCTCAATTTACTGCGTAAGGCTTTTGTCAACGGCCAGAAAATTGATGTCAAAAACTGCAGCAACTGAGAGGAGAGCGAAACAAAACAAAAAAACGATATGTCAGCAATGGGTAACTGGGTCTGTAAACGGGACTGTAACCGGCCTTTTAACTGCTGTAACTGCCTTTGGCCCAAAATAACAACCAGAAATAATAGCAATCTTTGGCACGTCGAAAATGACATACCCTCAATATTTATTATTTGCTTAAGCAAGTAAAACCTGAAAGTCGCATCGATAACCGACTGCGTAACACTCTGTAAAGTGATGTAGCAATTTACTGACTCTAGCCTTAAAACTGTGTAAGATATTTGCATGGCTGACAACATTGTTGGCCAATGTTCGATGGAAGTTGGCTTTAATTTACCTTTACAATTCAACGACTCTGCGCATTTTATGGGATCAGAGAAGAATATGTCACATACATTATCAAATACCCACTGCACGGGTATTTGAAGTGAACATCGGATTTATGCTGTTTTGGGTCGCAGCTGCGTTTGTCTGCCAGGGCGCGTAGCACTTTTGTTGATAACCAAACAGCGACGCCCATTGGCATGTTTGGATGGGCTGGCTGGGGTTGTGCAGTGTGTGTGCAAACATAAACAACAGTTATGCTCGAACAACGGCCAAAGTTGCATTTCCGTTGTAAACATTTTCCTCACGGAAATGCGTTCGACGTGTGTTTGAAATATTGGCCCAAAGTCTCTGCGGCTGCGGCTGCGGCTGCGGCTGTACGGCTCTGCGGTTGCCGCCTCCATTTCTATCTGTCTCTCTCTTTCTCTCTCTCTCTCTCTCTCTCTATCTCTCTCTCTATGTCTGTCTGTCTGTCTTACAGTGTTGTGTGGTGAGGTGGGTGTGCCCGGCTAGCTTTGACTACATACCGCTCTTGAGCGCGTAATCATTTCAACGCCAAGCGTTTCGGTACGGCATGCCACGCCCCCGTTCCGCCCAGTCGACATCCGTACATTTCAGCTCATTTGAGCGAGCAAGGCTCGTTGTGCCAAATGCGCAGACCCAGGCCTGGCCAACGACTTTTTTCTTTGCCAGCGAAACTGTTGCGTTCGACTATGGCGCAAACACCAATTAAATAGTGCAGCTTTGTTGTTGTTGTTGTTTTTGTTGTTGCCGCTATTGGGCCAAATGCACTTGAAAACTTTCGGTTCATTTCGATACGTTGTGCATTCAATTCACCACTTCTTTTGAATGGCAACAATTTTGGCTGCACGGCGGACACGTGAACACGGCATATGACAAGCAGTTTGGGCCATTTTTTAAGAGTTGATGTTTTTATACATCGCTATTTATGCAAGAAAAATCAGAATTGAAATTGAAACACACTCGTTATTTAGTCATTACTTTAACAGGTCATTTTGTCTTTTGTTTTGCATTTTTGGCTGGACTGTGTGAAAATGATAATTTTCAGCCACATACATACATACATACATACATATGTATATATAATGTTTGTTATTGTGTGCTTGGCCATTGTCATTGTTTTGTGCATGCTGCCTGCTCATAATTATTGTTATTGTGATTATTTGGAGCTGCATTAAATGTCGCTTTTATTGGCCATGCAAATGTTTCGCATTGCTTTTTTAATGCATTAATTGTATACATATATGCCGTTGCCGCCCAGTGGGCGTGCCACTGACTGATCATTGGACCAACGCGTCGCGCCGCTTTTACGAGCGGCTCATTTGAGCAGCGCTCGCGGCATTAAAATCGCATAAATGCTGCGCGTCGTTAACTCGCTGAAAGCAGTAGCTAAAACAAAAATACAAACGGGCAACAGAGAAAAACAACATTAGGAGCGGAGTACGGCGGCTTTGGAGGTTTCGGAGGGGTTGTTGGTAGGTAGGTGTACGCTGCCAGGCGACGAAAATATTTGCTTAATGAAATTGTATGTGCGCGAGAATTTTTGTGTGAATGAAATTAATTTCAAACATGGCCCAACGCCCGCCCGCCCACCAACAACACTGCCGATGTACGATGTTACACAAGGGGAGGGGTGGTGGGGGGAAGGTGTGTAT
Organism: Drosophila planitibia; assembly: GCA_035043785.1. Taxonomy (NCBI): domain Eukaryota; kingdom Metazoa; phylum Arthropoda; class Insecta; order Diptera; family Drosophilidae; genus Drosophila; species Drosophila planitibia. The sequence continues at coordinate 5,031,913 of JAWNMS010000041.1, forward strand.
GTGTGTGTGTGTGTGTGTAAAGGGGCGTCTTTGTCATTGGGCGACGGCAACGAGTGTATTTCATTAAGATTAAGATGTCGAGCTTATGAAATGAAATGCTCAACTCTGCTGTTTCTGCTGCTGGTTGCCATGCTCCACGTCTTCTTGTTTTCAGACCATTTCCTTATTGTGTTTTCTCTCAGTTTTTGGCTTTTATGGCGCATTTTTGTTTATATGGTTTATATGGCATTTATGTGCTTATTCTTTGAGTGTTTGTTTGGTTTTATTTTTATGATTAGCTGCATATTTAAATGCCTTACACTTGCCTTACGCTGAGACTCTGTCTCATTTTTGTATCCTTGCCTGTCCTTCTCCTATCTCTATCGCACTCTCACGGCAACACTCGATCTCTCTGTCTCTCTCTAAGCCAAGGCTTATGAATTAGTAAATGATGCGATAGACGGCGCACGTTTATTTGAATGGTTTTAGATGATTCCAGTTATTATGGCAAGTCTGCATAATCTTCAGACGTTTGAGAGAGTCTGATATGGCACACAAATCTGTTTGCTTGATATTGTGCCTTCATTCAAGTACTATTTATCATAATATGTGTATTATCCGACAACTTTTTCAATTGCCAATTAGAAAAATCGTATATTATTTGTGCTCAAGAAAGCTTTACATATTTTTTCCATAATCATATATTTAAAAAAACATTTGTTTTGTTGGCATGACACATTTATAAATAGTACTATAGTCTTGCTATTTGTCGAATATATACGAAAAGTAGGCAACAATATGTATTTTGTGACTGAGTGACTGAATGGCAACGTTGTACAATTGAAATTGATTACAATTCATTGGTCGCGAAATGTCAATTAATTGGATTTACCATAATTCAATTGCAAGTTGGAAATAAATTTAATGAAATGCGCTGAATGTTCATCAAATTAAGCGAGACAGGATGCGCAGAGGGTGGCGGGGTAAGCAGAGGGCGAAGGGAGGTGGCCAAGTACAAAGCATTTGAGTGCCTGAGGCCTGCGGCTGCGGCACCGTCACAGGATAATCAAACACCTCAGTTTTGGTGGCGTTAAATAAGCAAGCATCCTTGCAGCGCTGTTGATGTTGTTGTTGTTTGCGTGTTGCCTCAGCTGTTGCTGTTGCTTTTTCTGACTGTGGGCGCTTTTATTATTATATACCCTGATTTGGCTGGTTGCGCAAATAAACTTGTTCTATTGTGTTTGCTTTAAGCGTTCTCTGCGCAAATTTGATTTCGCAAAACTGCAGCATCCAACTTGGCAGCAGCTGCTCACTTTTTGGCTGTGTTGGTGTGTGTGTGTGTGTATATGGGGGCATGGTAGTTCTCCGTGCTCCTACTAAATGCAGCTGTGGAAATGCCGGAAGTAAAAATTACTTTTTAAATTAGTTGCTCACATACGCACGCACACGTACAAGTCTCAATGTGTGTGTGTGTGTGTGTGTGTAGAGGTGGTAAGCTTTTGCCGCGAGGTGTTTAATTTAGCCAGCATGTGTGCAAGTGTTGCAAAGTGGCAAAAGTTGCAACGAGTTCTCTCCCTCTCTATTTGTATTCCTGTCCATTATTGTGTGTTGGGGCCAACTAAAAAAATGTACAAGTATAAATGCTCTAGTGGAGATAGCTCGACTAGAAGATACCCTCAAGTCAAATTTGTCATAAGTCCCACACATCTTAGATATTAAAGTCTATTGTATGTAGATCTGTTGAGTGCATGTATGTTTATTAGATCTATTTGTTAATACAGACGCACGGACTAGATCGACTCGGCTGGTGATGCTGATTGAGAATATATATACATGGACCCGGAGTTACTTTCCTCTGTCTGTTACATACTTTTACAACATTTCATTATCCCTTTTTAGCCATTTTCAATGGGTTGAGGGTAAAATAAAAACAAAACCCTTTTCTATTGTTGCAACACACAAAGCTCACAAGCCGAATTGAAAGTTAGCATCGCACAAAAAGTTACTGCGCATTTTGTACTTTTTATTTTTAAACGGAGAGATAAATGTGTTTATAATTGTATTTTGTTAAAGTTGTTGAAGCCAGTTTCTGTCAGGCTGCTGTTAATGTAAACGTTATCTAATTGCACTATTAAAGCAATTTATTCTTCTTTTTTTTTCTTTTCGTACGATGTGCAGCTGAAATTTGGCACTCGTTAGGCTCTAGTTTTATTAGATTTTGTTACGTAAAATAGTTGTTGGTTTTAAGTGAATAAATGAATTATTTTCAAAAGTTATTTTCAACATTGTTGATAACTCTTTACATTTCACACATTTATGATAATAAATAAAAAAGATAGTTGTCATTAGGGCGTTCAATAAAACTTAACTGCTATTTTAATCAGACAAATGAATAATTGTATGCTATAGACGATTGTTTCGCATCAATGGATTGAATAAATTTCAGTTTGATTCCGTGCTTATTGTGTAATTAAAGTTGGTTTATTGATTTTTTAACCAATCAGCCACAGAAGAGAAGCACTTCAATTTTGCAAAGTGCTCGTTGACGTGCTGCCCTCCTTAATGGCACAGTGCTTTTCAGTGCATCTTTGCGTATATGCATTTGTATGTATGTCAGATCGCTCCGGTTACTTCATTACGAGTCGAGGCAAAAGTGTTGCTAATGTTGACACGCCCACAGCTGATGTAGTTTCAATTGCTGCCGTCGAGTGTCGGGTCTGTCTGAGTGCCAGGACCACAATTACTTCCGTATTAATGTGCATGTCAAGCCTTGGCTATTGCATTTGCTGAGAATTTCTTTCCACTCTTGACTTGGGCTTATGGCAAATCTCTGTTTTACATTGGTGATGGTGTCGCTGCTGTGCTTTTAGCATTATAATTAAATTAAATGTTGATTGAACTTATGACTATTAGATTCTCTGCCAGCCAGAGTCTCCTCTGCATTAGCGGTCCTGACGTTGCTGTTTAGCTTAATTACAAAACTCTTGGCAAAAGAATTGGAATTTTATTTTGCCGTTGCCTGTGTTTTTTCTCCCCTTTGGCATTAAGTGCTGTTTGAAATTAATGGCAAGTGCCATAAATTGCAAATCAAAGTGCAAAATGCAGTTCAGGTCCCTTATCGGGTGCGACCCCCAATGCGGAGCAGTCGATGTTGAACCAAACTGTCGATGTGTGCGACAAACACGGCTACAAAGCAATGTAAAACACAGCAAAAAATAGGCATAAAGTAGTCAGCTCGTAAAAACGACAAAACAACAGGCAAGTGGGCCAATATGCCAGATTGAAAGGTCATTTTATCATACTTCATGGAAAAAGGCCAAGTATACATTTTGTGGCTGGCAATGAATGATTGACTAGGCAATACCCTATAGCTATTTGATGAGTAGAATTATAGCAGCAATTACATACATACATACATTTACTATAAACTATCCCATAACCTGTAAAAGCTGTTAAATTCTTAAATAAAAATTAGGCTAATTAAACACATTCTTAATAATAAATTTTTGCTATTGAGTTCTTGCAATTATTTTACTTGAACTACCCCAAATCGATCTTTATAATTACTTTGTTCAAAGCAAAGCTGTCATTTTTGTCTTACTTTTTTTGGATTAATGATTCACATTTTCTTAAGGCACATTTAAGTTATAAAACACATAGTTATAGCTATGTCGGCCACTCTCGATTTACTACGAAATTCACACTTGGTCTTGGCATTAAGTAATGGATTTCAGATTCTAGTTAGATGTATACATATATATATGTATTTGCCATTAAATGACCTGATTCACACATTTTCAAATATGTTAATGTGGAAGTAACTTACAACTTTTATTTAACTTATGGTGCTGTTCGTTTTGGTCAGCGATACTTTTTCAATTTACTAATGATGCTAGTCCAGCCCTGAGAAACGAGGCGAACACCATTGGAAGAGGAAAATGCTATGACGCTGCACTTTCCTTACCGGCTAACACGTTAGCGATGGCAACTTGGCCACTCACTGGAATTAGTGGCAACGGGGCATGCAGGCAGACGGGCGGCCAGGTGGCCAGGCGGATGGAGGTCTAGGCTTACTATTCCCTTAAGCCAACAGTTGAGCCAAAAACTCAACGCCCTGCTAGCGGCTGCTCTAATGAATTTGCATTTTTTATAAATCCCCATTGATGTGCTCCACTTTTTTGGTTCCTTGCCGGCCAACTGTCAAGCGATTCTACATTTTTTATATGCAGAATGTTGCTTTTTTTTTTCTACTCTTCCTGTTGTTGTTGCGAGATTGGCATGCCCACAGCACTGTCGAGAGTGTAAGCGGATACGGAAGTGGACAGGAGACCATGGCACAAGTGAAGAATTGATAGAAACGCTTGTTGCATTTGACTATGGTTATTTATGCGCTTTTCTTTTTTCTTCTGTTTATTAACTAGGCAAATATTTTGTATTTTTATTGTAGATGACATTACTTGCTACTTTTTCATATAGCTTATCTGTATTATATTTGTGATAAATATATATATTATATGTGGTTGATCTGTATAATCATTGACTTTGCTGTTGTGCTTTAAAATTTGGGTTTCAACTGTCTTGTGTTGACCTATTTCATGCTTTATTCTGCTCAGCTCAGTCAAATTTTGAGCTGTCAGTGCCAATTTGTTAACCATGCACCACTTTGGCCATAAACAAAGGCCAGGGCCACAACAACAGCAACAACAATAGCAGCAGCAACAACAATATGAAGGAGCCTGTCGAGCCATTAACAAGTTGCTCTGGCAATTATGGCGCGATGCTTGTCGACCAAAGCACACACAAGTCAACACAGCCAAATACACACATACACAGATACACACATACACTCAGAAACACACACACCCAGTTACACTCACACAGCATGCGTTATAAATTATTGGCATGCCGAGCGCTTCCCATGAATACCAGTTGCAAAATCCATGGCATTCCCATTGGCTGTTCCGGTCCGGAGCAGCAGCAGGTTCGGGACCACGTCGACGTCCAGGTTCAAGACCAGCTCCTCTCTGGTAGGCAGTGAGTTCATTTGCATGTTTGCCCTGGTTTATTAAACAGAAACCAACCAACAAACGATGAAAAAATGGAAATAAAAAAAATCGAACTGCTATCTTATGCATTCCTAAATTTCATTCTATTTTTCTTATGGCTGCTATATGATACAGTAGCTGAGGGTGTTATTACTCTCAACTAGTGAGCTAACCAAAAAAGTGGTTTAAAGAAGAGCTCATGGAAGGAAACTATGGGAACAATGATAGAATAGTCCGATTCTGCTAAATCTGATATCTATGCTATCTGAATCAAAAAATGGCTCAATAACCGAAAGACTACTAATCAGAGAAACAGATGGACGGACAGACGGATAGATAAATATAAGCTTTTGTGGTGGGAAACGTTTCCTTTAAAATGTGACACACGGACAAATTCAAATAACCTTTTGCAAAATGGCAAGCACCAAAATCTGCAGCAGAGCAAACGAAAATTGCAAACATATTCAATAGTGTTGTGTGGATGAGGAGAGGCGCGGAGTGTAGTATTGCAATTTGACAGCTTCTGCCATGCCAGGCAAAAGTTTGCCAAAGTTAATTACATGCATTGCATCACATTTCCGGTCCCACTGGCGTCATTAGTCGCTACCAGAAAGAGACAGATACAGTAATACAGATAAGGAGAGAGATTAAGCAAGTGAGAGAGAGAGAGGTAGAGACTGAGAAAGAGAGAGAGAGAGGGAGAGAGTAAGTCTTGAGCGGTTAATAGAAAGGGGTTTCCTGGCCACGCATCGATCATTGCCATTTCTATTACTTTGTTGTATGCCATTCCATTCCATTCCACTCCATTCCATTCTATTCCGCTCCGTGTTGAATGGACAACATTGGCGCTTAGCGGCATTAACTACAAGTCATTATTATCGTCTGGGGCATTCAGACCTCTCAAGTAACAAAATGAAAGAGCTTCAACTATACACGAAGGCATCAACCTCCTCCAATTCCAATTCCAATTTGGTATTTTGGATTTGGGACTGGCGATAATACGAATCCGCATATCCGACGGCTGCACTCATGTGTGATTGTTTCTGAGTAAATTGGGGTGCACATTACACATTCATACACACGACAGTCGTTCACATGAGTGTTTCTTATAGCACTGCTCACTTATTTAGCTACATTTTTCAGTTTTTCTATGCAGCCTACTAGCGCTCCTTGGCTATAATATATCTTTGAGTTTATTCAATCTGTTTCTGCCGCTTAAGAAATAAGTAAGTGCAATAAAGCTATTAATACAAAATAATACAAATATTTTGCTTACAATAAATTGTTAGCATAAAAGATTGTACAAAATTTAAAAAATGTTGTAAAGTTCTTAAAGTTTTTTCGCTACGCAATTGTGTTTTATTTTTTTGTTGGATAGTTAAAGGATGCCTTAAAAATCAGCAGAATATGACGTGAAAGGCCTATCTGCAAATATATTTGCTGTAATCCAATAGATTTAGAGAATGCCGTACGTTATGTGCTTGGTGTTATTAAACTAATCCGCATTGTAAGTAGAAATTGAGATATGCTCACTCAGAGGTCGCCAACTCTGTGATTGTGTGCGACATGAACCTCTGGGGAAATTAAAGATACATTAAATGCCACATGCAAGCATGGCGGGCACATGCGAATGTGTGCGTGTATATATATATATACACATATATATATATATATATACATACATATATATATATATATAAATGTTGTATATTTATATATATATATCGCTATGTGTGCTTTTGGTGCTCTGATTGTTTCACGTCGACTTGCTTGCGAGCTTTTATGCTGCCACTCATGTGCGGCTCTCAAGTCTTACGTTTTATTTTTGTGGCTCCACTAATCGGCATCTATTGACCTAAGTGTATTGACCCGGACTTTGTATGCCAACTGGCTAATTAAATTGACGACAATTGAAATGATACAAAATGTACAACAAAAATTGCATCAATCGTGAGACCACCTTTAATGAAGGCCTTGTTGCCTGGTGTTAATGAAGTGAAAGAAAGAAAGAAAGAGAGAGAGAGAGAGAGAGATGGAGAGAGAGAGTGAGACTTATTCGCCATAAATATAACACAATTTTCTATTATTAATATAAGGCGTGGTATGCTGAAATTGTCGCAGAAAATGGTAGCGGCAGCAAACAGTAAAAACAAAAGCAAAAATATATTGCGCACAAGTTTAGTATTTTAATATTTAATTAAAATTTTGTGTAACGTTTTGTTAATGAATTTCTATTTGACGCGCCCAGTGCACGTGACGGGGACCAGCCGCAGGACCACCAGTTCGCACTCCTCCACAATCTCACCATCCATTGAATGTCCCGACTTTGGTGTCTTTGAACTCCCGACTGTGACTTAGAGTTGTTTTTTGTTGGCCACTTTTCGGGCACTTCGCTCGTGTACCCAAAGGAATGGTAAATTTATGAAATGTTTTTAATTAGCTGGGCATTGTTGCTGTTGCTTTGCTGGTGGTGCAAACATTTCGTGAATTTTTCGTGGGTGAGGCTCTTGTCCAGTTTTAAACCATTTTAATATAGAGAAAAAAATGTTGTGACTCGGCGCCAACAGGAAACCGGAAATCTGCCATTGAAAACCATCAAACAAACAACAGGAAAACGGCAGGAAAGTTTCATTGTGGGAAGCTGTAAAGCTGCAAATGTCGTCGGGGCGTTAGGCACTCTTTTTTCTTTATATATATAGATGTGGGCGTGCCACATGACAGTTGACAAGCGCATTAAAAGTTATGACTGCCATGCTTGTCAAAGGTTTGTATCCTGCGCCCATAAAATGCTCGAAAAGTTTTGCGATTTTCCATTAACTTCACTCAGTCAACAGCAACAGGACCTAAAGTGAAAATACTGAAATACTATATATTATATATATGTTTCGTAGTCTCCAACTCAACACCAGACCATTTTTTAATAAAAGCATTAAACAGACAATACATAGAGGCGTCAAATCGACTAAAAACCTGCATCATTTTTTTTCTATGACCGTGGACATAGGACCCATTTCCGGTCGACCCGAATAGAACGCGTCGTAAATTTTGTAGGCTACGCGGGTCGAGCAGTGAACGCAGGTCATTATTTCACTTGGCTTCGCTGGGAAAGTGGAAAGCCCAGCCTCTGAGCATGCGTGCATGCAGCGCTTCTAATAGGTCCTAAAGGGTTATGAATGTGTGCTACATATATATTGCTACCGGATCGCGCAGACCCTCGAATGTGTGCGAAGATAGCAGCAATACTTTATCCTTGTCTTTTTTTGTGCGAGATGGCACTCGATTTTTATCGATTTTTTTAGTTTTTGGGCCTGACGTGTAACTTTTCGTTGACCAATTTTGTAACCACAGCTCGCAAAATGTATGATGCAAATCTAAAACAGGGTATCATTGTATCGACATCAAAATTCTTTTGTTTCCCGACGGGCACACATACTACGCATACATACAAAGATGGGTTTCAACGGAAACATGTCACAGTGCGCAGACGGCTGTTCGAACAAACAATTTCCATGGCGAGACAATGATACTCTCATTACAGGAAAGGGTGCTCGGACACAAAATGTGTAAGTTAAATAGATATTCAAATAGGTTGCTCCAAGTTACAATTATATTATAGACTAGTCTCTTCAAATTTCAAACTTTTATCGACGTAAGCGTAGGAACCGTTTTGATATTAACAAATGATTTGTTTTCTTTGGTTTGCAAGTGTAGGGTAATGCAATGCCGACTTTGAAGGCCAACACCAACTCATGGTCGGCAAACAGCTTTTAAACATTAAAAAGTTAGCACAGTTGTTTGTTTGTTGTTGCTTACTTTGCGTGAATTATGAAAGTGAAATGAAATGTGCAAAAACCACAAGCCGAGCAGCGACGATATGCTAAGGACCGTCCAGCCGTACACCCGCCCGTCCGGCTGACCGCTCGAAACCCTCGTCTACTAATTGCAAGCTAAAAGTTGCTCATTAAGCAGCCGCCATTTCTGCTTAATACAATCAAATCAGACGTTTCCGCTTCAGAATTATGCGACTTCCGTTTCACAAAGTGCAAATTCAGCACGTGTGCGGCAATGTTTCACTGAGTTTTTATCGTTCATTACACCCATTATGCCAACTAAATAGGGTTACAAAAGGCATGAGGAAGTTTCGCAAATGTATGTAACTTAATCGATTCGATCTGAAAAACGACAACTAAACATAATGGTTCCTTTTGTCATACGTGGCTGAAGCTTAATTTTGAATGCTTTGATAATTTGCAAAACATACATTTAACTTTGTTTATCTTTTTTTCATCTCGATATTTTCAAGAATTTACAAGAATATAAGCGAAGTGTAATATAGTATGTCTTGAATAATATAAGCATCTGAATAATTTTAGACAAGAGTTGCGCAGGGAGATTGCCACCGTCAAGTTAACTTGACAGCAACTTTTTTTTTTTGATGTGGCTCTTCCGTTTAGTTCTCGCACAGGAAATAACAGGGCAAATTGTGATAGGACAGGATATTAAAGAAAGGGGGCTTAATTTAGAAATAGCATATCTATGTATTTATTAAATTAAATTTTTAAATATTGCATGAAAATGTGTAATTGTTAATTGTAGTGCTTATAATATTACTTAGTACAGGCTTGTGCGCTCTTATTATTTTCATTTTAATCACTTAATTGTAAATATAGTTGACAATTGCTATATGTAATACATATGAATTATACGTGATGTGTGTAAATTAATTTCAAAACAGAAGATATTACTTCATTCTAAAATTTAAGCCGACTTAAAACTATAATTTACCAAACTGACCGATAAATATGAGCATAAGTGGAAATATTACATCTGTTATTAAATGTCTGTGTTAGCTTCTCGATCCTGTCCATTATCTATTGAATATTTGCTTAAATCTTAAATCCAGCTTCAGTATCAAATTTTGAGTGATTTGAAAATCAGCAGGGGCCACAAAAGAGTTTGTTTTCTATGGATAAGCGGGAGATGCTATGTATAAAAGGATATACAATTCTAATAAGGTTATTTACTCTATCAACGATAGCAGAATGGTCACTGAAGATGACTTTCTTGTCTAAAAACACTCCTAAAATATATATGTGTATATATAATCCGCATTAGCTTCCATGTGCATTGACTTTACTGATGCGCCAGGGATTTCGACGAAATACTGCCGACAACAGATTTCAGCAACACATTTATGAGTTTGTTGATGTCGTTTTTGTTGTTTTTGTTTGCAGTTTCTTTTTTTTTTTTGGTTAGTGGCCGATTGGGGCACCTGTCCAGTTGTGGGCATATTTAGCATATTGGGTTACGTATACTATATGTGTGTGCAGTTGCAGTTATCTTTGAACAAGCAAACGAGCCATGAAACGTACTGCCCAAGCGGCTGCAAAAGGCGGTGACGTCTGCGGACTTGCCTCAAACTGTGGCAGTTGCTGTTGCGTTATTTAGTGTTGCATACATTTTGGGCATTGCTTTTGGGATTTATTTGCATTTAACCTAGGCTACAGCGCCAGTTCGCCAGCACCAGGTCTCAGTACTAGATGTTTTGGCTGGTTTGCCGCAATCTGTGTCTCGTTGTGGCCTGAGGGTGTCGTATTTACAATTTATGAACTTTCATATACACACATTTGCCATATACATATATATTATATATAATTTTTCTACACGTGTGCGTACATCTAAACGTTTCCACTACTCTTAAAAAACACACTCTTTCTCTCTCTCACTCTCACTGTGTGTGTGTGTATGATGCATGACTATGTAAATGGAAATTTTTACACTCTGACAACAGTTTTCGCATATTATGGAGACGTGTTTTTTTTTACTTTTGTCCACCTTTCCGTTGTTGGTGGTGCTGATACAATTGTGTTGAAAATTTGTTCTGCCCCTTTACGTTTGCATAATTCCTTTTGTCAACTTTCAAATTGTTGTAGCTCATTTTCTGCACACTTGATAAGTTATAAATATACAGGTATGCCTCACTGCCTCAGTACATACCGCAAATAACTCCTGAACTTTTGGCATAATGAATAATATAACTTATTCTTGTCTCTACACATATGTGTCTATCTATGTGTATAAATAATGAATAGTAATAAATCTTCTTTCCGGGAATAGCAACAATATATTTCACACCAATTTAAATTTCAGCAATTCTATTTTCTACAGTTTTTGACCCAAATGTATATGGAAATGCAACTATTTATATATAAATATGAAATATAAATTCAAAAATATAATTAAATGCATATATATATATGTATCTTGTTGCATCTATTTCAACAAGTTGAAATAAAGTAATAGCACATTTCCACAGAAAAGCAATTGAATTAATAAGAGTGATAAGTCTATTTATTTAATATTAAAATGTACAAATACAATTCATTGCACTCGCGTGTTTGTGGTTGAGTGTGTGTGGTTAGGTATGTGTAGTTGCTGTGTGGTTGACCATATGATTAGGACACCTTGGATGATGCACATTAATGAAATGAATTGGGGTATCCATTTAAATTGGTTGCTTTGTTTGGTGGTCATCGCTTCATGCAATTTGCATGGCCATCAAATTCAAAATTGGTTAATTAAATTCGAAAATGCCACACACAGCTCATTGAGTCAATTAAAAATTGATGGTCGTGTCGCATATAGCGGAAATTTGGCATTGATAAAAGCTGTCAATCTTGGTCATAGTTGCTGACACACAGCGACAACACACACACATACACACACACACATACACACAAACGAGGTAACTGCATATTAAACGCTTAGGTGGTTGCCGATATTCTCAATACATAAATTATTGATGCATTTCGACCAAAATTGCGGTCTCTATGTCTCTGCAGTGCACCCGGTCAGCTACCTGCCCGTGTGCTGTGCACTGCTAGCAAAAATATATATTTTAATAAATTAAATGCAGTTTGTGCATATAAACGAGAGCATCAGCATGCATTTTTCATATTTTCAGCATCAGTTTTGAATGCAGTTTCATAAACTACCCCAAGCAGTCGGGAAACAGGCAAACAACCAACTCACGGACTTAAATACATACATGTTTACTTGCAAGTGTATATGTATATGCATATAGAAATGATATGGTAAAAGTGCGCATAAATTACTTTTATATTTTGTCGCTATTTTTATATTGCCAACACTTGTGCGGAAATTGCGCGATGAAACGACTCGACGGCAAAAGCTACAGCAAAGAAATTGCTCACTGCTGCATGGATATGCATTTTTGTAGCCAGACTGTAACGGTAACATAACACAACAGCACAACAGCTAAAAACTCCCCTGGCACTTCCATCCCCCAAAAGTTGCATCCGTTGCAGCAGCGGCTCCGGCTTTGGGTGGCCCAGCACACGGCGTATACGCGATATTTACGAGAGATACGCAGCTCATGGAAGCGCTGCAAATGCGCCATATTTCAGCTTGAAACAAGCTGACAACAAAACAACAACAAAAAATATACGTAACAAAAAGAAAAAAAAACAAATAAACAATCAAAACAACAAGAGCAAAAAGCGAAAAGGGAATTAACTAAATTATGCATCTCACACTTAAAGTGGTCGCTCGATCCGCGCCACGATTTAAATTTATATTATGTTTATTTGGGCCAGAATAACAAGAGAAATGCAATGATTGGGACAGAGCATATAGGTTGAAAGCAATGAGTGCGATAACCATTAACGCAACAAAATAAAAATGCAATTACTATGCAAATTGTGAATTGGAGAAAACGTATTACGCGATATTTACTATACGCTTGGATATTTACTGTATCTGAACTGTTCAGCTATGCCTCAGATATATACTTTGAATTGCGAATGGGTTACTTAATCATTTATTTATTTATTTTGTTATATGTTGAAAATTAATTTAGGTGATACCATAATAATTGATTATATTCAATCTAACTAAATTAGTTTATTTTGATTGGAGACTATTGGGCTTTGAAACAGATTCTCAAAGAACAGTTTCCTCTTAAAACATTAAACGGGGATTTGATCAAGCCAACCGACATGTGAGAAATGGGGCAAAGTTTATTTTATATTTGTTTTTTTTGTAAAATGAAACATTTTATTTACACCATGAAAAAACATTTGCAAACCATTTTGATCTGAAAAGTTGTGAAGCGCTCGTCGCACTTATCAAGAATTTTTCATCTCTCCATTCTTTTGCATTTTTGCATTTTTCCATGCTTCCTCCTTTTTTATGGCAACAATTAACAAAAAACGCATATGAAAAAGTTGTTCATTGTAACAAATACAAATGGAAAGAGTGAAAAACAAGTGCGTGTAATGTGGATGGAGCAGCAAAACTTATAAAGCCTATTAAAACTGGACGAAAACATACAGATGCATATAGAGGGCGTAACAACAATAAGCATGCGAAATATTCATATATGACCAGTCGCTGAACTGGCATTTCTGCTTCCTAAGCGACAAAAAAACGTAATATAAGCAAAAAGAGGAAAATGAGGAAAGGGAGAGATGTGAACAGCAAAAAATTGAGTTAAATTAAAATGCGAAACAATTTCCATCAGCGCATTTTTTACCTTTCACAAGTAAACTATTTTCCTGCCGTATTACAAATTGCCATTCCCTCCTTTCCTTGATGCCGCCCTACACTTTTTTTTATTATCATATTTTGGCCCCTGTTGAAAACTGCAGAAAACAGCCTGCAAAAACAGGTAGTGTAGCACCATTAAGCAATGATAACAGTAAGTATATTTTCCGAAACGTTGTTGTGAAATAACTTCTGTGTTTTTAGTGCACGATCGTCGTAGAATTTGTATTAAATTGTTTTTGGATCAGGGGACGTATCTAAAAAGCTCGGTGCTTGTAAATTCTTCAGGCTATGCAATAAAATCCGCAAAACGGGCGTTTATTGATACCTTATGTTGACAACTGAATGTTTTTATGAGTATATGTGCTATATGGGGACTGTTTGCTGCATCCACTTGCATAAGTGCGCTTTTATATATTTGTTTGCTATAAATGCTGTTTTTTAAAGCTTTAATTTGAAGTTCGAATTGTTTTGGAAGTGGGCACGGACAGAAAGCGTTTACGAATGCAAAAACCTGAAACCAGAATGCAAGGGAAATTTCTTAAAATTATATTTTTCCAAAGAAATAAAATGAACTGATCCATAACATATCTAGTAATTTAAGAAATAACATTTGTATTATTATTATTATTATTATAATATAAAAATATTTTTAATATTATTATTATTATCATTATTGTTGTTATTATTATTGTGGGACTTCATGTACAGCGACCTTGCTTTATCTATTGTGCCCCTTTCTGATCCTACACCTTCTCCATCAAAATTGATTCTTACAAGAATTGAGGGTTGAGGGTTTCTTTGTGTTCGTAGTTTAACACATATTTCCCTAAGACCTTGCAACTTCTTCTGGCTAAGGCGACGCATTCCGATATAATGTGCATTGCGGATTCCTACTCATTGTCACAAAATCGGCAGATTCCGCAACTGATAATTCCTAGTTAAGCTATGTGACTTCTTAGTATTCTTTACGAGAGCCACTTGGGTATTCTAAGTCTGTTTTTATTATGTGCTTGAATATAAGTTGAAGTCATATATATAGATTTAGTTGGTAAATGAATTGAGTGAATACAAATGGACCATTTTACATATAACAAGTCTAGATCAAGTTGGTTTACTTGCAACACTGCTACATATATATATAAATCGATAAATATATACATATGTGGATTTATGCAGGTATGTGAACATTTTATCAGCGTATTTTTCATTCCTTGCAGGCAAATGAACTCACTTGAATAATCGTCTCGTTGGCAGTTATCTCGCACTTTAAAAACGTTGCTGCATTTTAATGAAAACGTCCTTTCAGCGCTAGATAAATAATTCAGAAGTTTGCCACTGCCACTGCCACTGTCACAGCTTTGCCGGGCCATTGTTGTTGCTGTTGCGTTGGCTGTTCTTGTTGCTTCAGCGTTTTCCGTTTTATTTATTGTTTGGCTATTCTTATTTTGCACCTTTTGCGTTGAAAGTTCGTTGGTTGCATCAGCGCTGAGGTTGAAGTGTCGTCGACCTGTTCTCGTCCTGGCCATCGCAGTTGCTCACCATTGTTACCTCTTGCTCAATTCACTGGCAGTTTCGAGTGGCTGCCAGCTCAAGTTGAGAGTGTTGAACCAGATCTCTGCATTTGTTTTGTTAGCAAAACGTAACAATTGCAAGTATTCAAGAGTGTTAAGAGGTTAAGGTGGAAGATGGAACTACCACGCTTTATGGCTTTATGGACAGGTAGAACAGATGTTTTGGGCATGTCGAATTTTATAAGCTTTTGCAGACCGGAGCTCACCTGGCCCATATCTAAATTAAAAAACCAACCGAATGTTTTAATTCAATATAGTAATTTCAAATCATTTTTTCTTGTCGCAATGCCTCAATTCCATAAAATCTTTGTTTATCTTTTATATTAAGTTTTATAATTAGCGTTGCTTAAATTACAATTTAAAAATTATTTTTTTAATTCATTGCTATTGTTGTTTCAATTAATTTTTTCCATTAATTTCTTAAATTACATTTTGTTTTACCATAATTTTATTAGTTGATTTATTATTATTTTTTTTAATTTTAAAAAAATTAAGCTTTTGTAAATTAATCTCGCTAATTAAATTTATTGTGTAATTACTTGTTTCTATTAATTCTTTAAAATAATATTTTTAAAACAAATTGTATTTATCATTTTTTTGGAATTTTTAACAATACATTTTTTTTTCATTAAATTCTTATAATTAATTTTTTAAATTCGTTTTTTTAAATAATTTTGTAAGTCAATTTTCCTGTAAGTAGTTAGAATTCTAAAGGTCGAGACCTAAGATAAGATCATGTGGCTGATGCTATTCACACCTTATTTAATTTTATTAGTATGAATAAATATTGATTATAATTGTGAAACAAATTGCAAAAATCGTGAACGTTAGTGGGAGACATGGTGATATAATGAGTTAGGATAAGATTATTTACGGGATCTTCGATTATTGTCGCCCCGAAGATCGTGGTCGGGCTAGGGTAAGGAACGCGAGTTTTGACCACCACCTCACCCTTGCCCCTTTTTAAGCACCGGTATAAGATGAAAGCCCCTAGCAAAGTTTATTAGTCGACTTATTTTGATGTAATTTTTTATCGAGGACTATCGCTTCTAATGTTAGTTTCAGAAGGAATCCTTAATAATAAAATTGTACTGTCACTATTGAGGACTATTAAAGAGATGCGAACCTGTCGCTTTGTCTCTCAACAGCAAGAAACGTTTCCCCGATTTTAAGTAAACGTTTTACGAACATTTGTAAGTACACGACTATCTATTTTGTTGTTAAATTCTATAAATTACAGATTATCATAGTAATATTCAATATATATTCAATATGTTAAGCCAATTGCTTAAAATCTTGTAGGTTGTTGATTTCGGTTGTTCTCTTTGCTGGGTGTCCCTTTTTTGCGAGATTAGCTGGGAGCCAACAAGCCAAACTATTTGTATTCATCAGGCTGTCGCTGCTGGGGATTTGCCCCATTCTGTTCGGACATGTTCATCCATTAGGCACTCCATTAAACGTACGCGTAACTGGCTGCTGTTCCAAAGTGCTATCCCACTGGCTTAAAACTGGCCTTAAAACCACAACTTTGCATCGTTCGCTCCGCATTTAACATTACGCCATCAGCTTTTATTTACTCCACACTTTGAACATTTTGAATTTGAATCTATAAATTTTAAATTACTTAAATGTAGTAAAAACTTTGCAGAGCTGAGCAAAAGCGCATCGGCATTTTCGTTTTGTCACCCGACTCGAACGACTTGACCACTGTCTGACCATCAACTAGCATACAGCTCCCGGCTCCCAGCATCTTCATCCACATTTCTCCAGCTTATGTGAGTATGTAACTGCATTCACTCCTTTTCATACACTAGTTTTAAATAGCACTTAAAACGAAGCTTGGTCTTTTATACATATACTTTATTTTAAACCCACTTTTGGAGTGCACTGCAAGTTTTGAGCTTTATAGCATTCAAGCCATAACAAGTAAAGTCTCCCAATATACGAAAATAGTGACTAATCATAGTTTAGTTTGAGTATATTATAAAAGATCTAAATAATAAATAATATAATAAGACTGTATCTACATTACTTAGGAATCGATCTGATGCATGATAAGAAGTTCGTTTTATTACAGATGTATATTCGAGTGTGAAATATGTAAAAGGGCAACGGCAAAAGGAAGCAATGCTGAGGTATTCTGCATTTGGTCAGCTTTAACAGACGACAGGCAGAAGACAGATGCATCCATCTTTTGTCTATTGTATGTATGTAAGCTTTCAATTAAGTTTTATGAAAAGATACACTCAGAAATAAATCTTAAGGAAAAATATATAATTGCAATAAAACTAAACGTTTCGACTTGAAGCTGCCATGAAAGTATATGTGACTGAGGAGTCTTACTAGTGACTGACTGATAGGCAATTGAGCCAAGAGCCAAGGCAAGACCAGCTAGCCGTAGGGAAATTATGAGCCAATCGATATTATGGCGAATAAAATAAGAATGGCGAAAACTATGCCGAAATACAGCATTGAACAGACGCACACCCAACACACATACGCATACACACATATATACATCGATATACTACACACACTTCGCGGCTCACAAATTGGCAGCGGGTATTTTTTTGATTAAGCATTCCCCAGATACGAATTAAATCAATAACTTTCGGCAGAACGACAGGCAGGCAGGCAAATGCTAAGCGGCCCTACGAATTGAGCTGGTTTCGGTTTGGCAGCTTGCCTGCTGGCAAACAAATTGAATTCAAAACTTTGGGCATCCGTAAGGCCCCACAGAAAAAGGGTAAGACGGAGTTTTAGCATTTTTGGACAAATATATTAAGTGGTAGGGAGAGATAGAAACAGAACGAGAGTGAGAAACAGAGAAAGTTTGGGTACTGTGTACCAATAAAGGTAATGAAACGAATGAATGCCACTCAAGTGGCAATGCTTCAGGTGCAAGTGCAACTGCGACTCGCCATTGGCCACTGGCCAGTGGTCAGCCGGGCTGCAAATCGAGTGCAAATTGAGTCGCCAGTGGAAAATTAACTGCTCGACCGCATGCAGTGGAAAGAAAGCCTTGTCCGATTTATAGCCCGGATAATGCAGGCGACTTACGCGTGCAAAAATTATGCAGCCACTGCATTAAATAAGCGCACATTATATGTACATATATATATACGAACCTGGCACCAGCAGGACACCAACCC
The DNA here is from genome assembly GCA_035043785.1 of Drosophila planitibia. Lineage (NCBI taxonomy): Eukaryota > Metazoa > Arthropoda > Insecta > Diptera > Drosophilidae > Drosophila > Drosophila planitibia. Next base: position 5,050,228 of record JAWNMS010000041.1, read on the forward strand.
AACTTTACCTCAACTCTGCTCCTCAGCCTTGGCCAAATGCATTAAATGTCGAACGTATGGCATCAATTTGTAACCAAAATGTAGCTGAAGCCGCACCAGAGCAGACCAGATAGCATCGAAACGAGTATTCATAAAGAACACTTGAATTCTTACACAGAGCGTAGGGCAAAGCCCTTCAAATTGTGTGTGTTGGGTGTGCGATTGCAAATCCCTTTGTAATGCAAGTGCCCGCTTAGCTAGCTTTGTGCTGAATTAAACATTCGATATGTTTGCAAAAAGTACTCACTATCAATGTTCAGCATTATTAATAGAGAATCGGACTACTCTCTGATATAGCATATAGGAAAAAAATGTTGCAATATTTCATAACCTCGTCTTAAATTCATCTATATATGGATCATTGATAATGTGCTTTAAGCTAATTGAATGAAAACGCTATAAAAATATTCTGCTTAAACTAGGCTAATATAATAATAAAAATTAATAATTCTTTTGAGGGAAATTCAAATTTCTGAAATTAAGTGTTAAAATGCTATATTTGCCATTTCAACAATTATTGACATATATGTTTTTGCTATATGTGTTTTTATTTATTACACTGAAAGATTAAAAATTGTACGTTCTAATAAGTAAAATTATTGTATTTGTATAACTTATCGAATTATTGCTATCGACAAGACAAAATTATATTTAAGTATTCAAAATTGTCACTTGTATTCATGTGCACTCAAATAAGTAGCTTTATCAATCACTGCAATAAGTTCAACACTTACATTTGCACTCGTCTATTACAAAAACAACGAGAGAATTGGGAACGAAATGCGAGAATGCGATTAAAGTAAAGTGTTGTAAGAAATTGCTGGACCGGTTAGCGTTGTGGGCTCTCCAAGGCAAACATGACACGACTTGAATGTAGACCCAAAGCGCCCTGTTCTGGTCATGTACTATAAAGTAATATAATGCTGGCAAAACGCGCTTTCAACAAGCTGAGCAAAAAATTTGTGCGCAAAACGAGAAAGAGAGAGCGAGAGAGACAGACAGATGGCGATAGAGTGTGTAAAAGTGAGTCAAACAGTTGTGTGCATATCGATGGGGTCAAAGTTTGGACAGGTCAGTGAGCGCACTGCTTGAGTGTGACTGCTTCTGTTCAACACGTCCAAATTTTTATGGTGTCGCTTACAGGCATCGAACGGGCAAAAGTAGACTGCAAATAATTGAGCCTGGGGAGCCAGCAAAGACTGGGCAAGTTTGTGGTGGCAAGTTGAAGCCAAATTCGTGTGGCCACTCAAATAACGCAGCTTTCGGAATATGGCAAAAGGGCCCGCAACAAAGTGTAGTCGTAGAAAGTGGCCTGAATACGACTATAGGCTCCAAGGGAGAACCAAATCCACAGGGCACAATCAGAGAAGTGAGACGCAGGTGCAGTGCGCTGAGGGACAGAGACAGAGACAGCGACAGAGACTGAGACTGAGACAGTGATATGACCGGCAATCACACTGCCGCTGGTCAATTGAAACGGTTCAAAGAACGTTGGCAACGTGAGTAATTCCCCTTGCCACGTATCGTTTGGGCAACCCCTGCCCCCTTTTTATTGACGCGCCCATATAAATTTCACTTTGGCAAATGGTTTTTATTGGCAACAGCGACTGGCAACACACCACATCGTACCAAAGTACGGCACAGACACAGCGTCGAGTTCGATTGCCGCCAATTGCCGCTCAACCGCCGACCCGGGTCAAAAAGGTTAAATTTGGAAAATTGGTACGTGATTGGATTCAAAGCGCAAAATAAGTGCGTCAGTTGGTTCGATGGGGGTCACCCATTTTACTTATGAAATGAAAAAAGAAAAACAAATAAAATAAAATCAAAAACAAAATGAAAATAACAAGAGAAAAAATAATTTCAGAGAAAGGCGTATGCCAAATACTCTAGCATTTCGTTGTTGAGACAGAGGGTGTGATAAATAGATTGAGAACGAAAAGAAAGAGAGAGGGAGAGAGAGAGAGATGCAGAGAGAAAGAGATTGCTAAGGATTAATTGAGTATTCAATAATTGTACTGAATTTGAAGTTAAAGATTGCATATACCGATTATGATAAAACAATATTCATAACTCACTTGAACTAATAATAGTCTAAGAATGTCTAACCTATGTGTAACAGATTTCGTCAATGTGGTATAATATGTGAAAAGTATATTTCCCGAGAACTTAGTTGTGCACGTTGATAGGTTATTTCGTATCTGGATAACAAAATAAAGTTGGGTGGTAATAAAGGGGTGAAATGAAGGCATATCTTGAGGCTGGTAAGGGCGGGGCTTTTGTGTTTTGTACACATCTCTATGAGAAGAGAATTGTAGCATATTTTTTTTGGCACGCCGGTCGCACGATTTGCAATAAGAAATTTGTGAGTGTTTTTTTTTGTGGTCTGAAAAATTAGAACTTTTGCCAACAGCAAGCAGCTAAACGATGACGAGCACATGGCAAATGCCCAAGTATTACACACAAACACTCAAACATACACACATATATGGATATGGTTATGTTTGTGCTTGGGCCAGCATAGTTTGTGGTTGATAGCCTAGCCATTTGTTTTTTTTTGGCCAACGCAAATAAAAGAGGAGCGCAATGCCAAAGTCAGCTAATAACTGGGCAATAGCCCTGACAGCGGCATGTTGTCAACATGTTTGCCTATCAACTGTGGCTGGGCCACCAGCGGTTGTCAACATTACGTATGAGTAATATGTCAACATAAATTTTGCACAGCCAGCTGTAAGTGTAACTGCAAATTTGAAAAAAACAAAGCGAATCTGCGGCATTTCAAATATATATGAGTGATGCATACTACTTTAACTGAACTATACTGTTCTGTTCTGTTAATCAAATTTGTATTTATAGATTATCTTTACATATTTTTTAATCAGCTGTTCCAAATTTATTCTCGAGTATTATTGTTAAGAAAAAGAAAGAGGAACAATTATATAAAAATATATATTAAAGAGTCACAATTCCAAAATTTTAATTTCTTAATTTTAATTTTTTTATTTTCTATACTATGAAGTAATAAATAAATTCATAACAGTAAACATAAAAATTGTGTTTTCTACCTAAAAATCGAATCTTTACGGTTCATTCTGATCACACTCTGAAAGCACATTCTTCTTGTAAATAAGCTGCACTTTATTTATGGATTCGTTGCACACCGTTCACAAATTTAATATTCTGCGGTCAGCGTGCCTTATCAAATCAAACCGCTTATCTATTTATTTGTGGATTAGCTGTATCTCTAGCACATTGCTGACCACAATTCATCCGCAATTTGGTTTAAGAAGCATGCTGATAAAATCCATTGGTAATTGTTAGTTGTCAGCGGTCGCGTTTCAGAGCTTTGACAAAATTTTTTATTGTTTTTGATTAAAAAGTCATCATAATATAATTGTCATTATATCAATACATTGACACATGCGTACATACATACAAATATCAAGTATATATCATGCATTTAACATATTATTTTTTACTATGCTGCGGCCATTTGGCATTTTACAGATTTTGTTTTTCTTTGATGTTGTTTTCATTAATTTTATACCCCGCACGCGTAAACATGAATTAAAAGGGCTTAGCAGAAATGCATTCATCTAGTCACGCGTAAAATATTGCCATCCTATCAAAATAACGCTATTTTCTTTTCGTTGCTTAAGGTATGATGTGTTATCGCAAAGTTTTTCGTTTTGGTATATGAAAGAAAAGCGGCATTAATTGACACATTCATTAAATACTTCAATTAAGTCCCTTAATATATTAATTAATAACTTCAAATCGTTTAAAATAAAAAGAAGAATTACTAGGGTAGCACTTAGCCGCACTACATGTTTGTATCTTTAAACTTGTTTACATTTCTCGTAACTAATATTATAATTAATTGGCGTACACTTTGCGGTTGAGAATGCTGCCGTGGCTTATACATTAATTATGAATGCCATTTAAAAACAATGGCAACAAATGTAAAATGTATTTGAGTATTTCAAACACATAATTGCCCCTAATTTGATGCGCCAATTAAATGAAAGCAATCAAGTTTAAAAAAATAAACATTATCTATTCACACAAAAACTATTAATCGAGTGGTGTGTTGGACGTCAATTGATATTTGATTAGATCCAGACACATTGAAGTGGTATCAGCCCGAGCTAATTTTTTTCTATGCCCTGATCTCATTCAAAATGGGTAAAATGGGGTTAAATGGTTTTATGCAAAGGTATGTAACGGGCAGAAGTAAGCATCTTCAACCCCATCAAGTGTATATATTCTAAATGAGTCTGTCCATCCCCGTATATTTTATATTATCGATAAGTGCCTTCGATTCGCGAATATCGGTACATTTACATTGCAATAAAATTAATAAAATACATTGACATATTATTGCTCAACTGGACAAATTCAATTAAAATCGCATGGGAAACACACAAGTTATAGTATTTATAAATAGATTTTCATATTAATCTTATTACATTCAGCAGGCGTAAGTATTTTCTGTATGCATAATTATGTGCGTGCATGTGTGAGAAAAGGGATGGCATTATAATCGACGCGAGCGTAAATATGTTTATGTTTATTCAGCAGAGCACTCTTATATCCGATTCCGCATACATATGTATGTATATGCAATGGTTTGTCGCAAGCTTGTGATTTCAGCTCGGGCTTGTGAATAATAATATAAGCTGCCTTAGTTTATATTTACTCTTCAGTGTCTTTGCCTTCCATATGAAAAGAGAGCACTTGAACACCTGCTTACATTTGGGTGTGGAAAACTTTTTAAAGGGAAATTTGGCAGTCACATTAGAATATATTTAATAGCTGGGGACAGGGTATATCGTAATCGAGCTTACTCGACTACATTCTTTTCTGCATTCTTTTACTAGTTTTGCTTTTGAAGAGTGCAATTGAATGGCAAGAGTGAGGAGGGCTGGGCTTGGAGTTGCTTGTGTGGGTGGTGCTTGCAGGGCTAGCCAGGACAAGTGTTTCCAATTACAATTTGAATGTATTTCGTTGGGCAATGAGTGAGATTGGGCATGGCCATGGTTACGCCAACTATATTCATGGGAAGCTGTGTACGTTTTAAAGTACTCGGTTAATGGCTAGAAATACCTCTAAGATGCGACAGATCAGATTTGGTGCTTGTTGAATCTCTGTTGGGGCTATTTGAGTGTGATGAAAGGCTCGCTGGCGCTGTCAACACTGATCCAGTCCTGACACACTCATTCGCCATCTCGTTGACTGGCTGGTGGTACCCAGATGATTGCGATTGAGTGGTGTCGTACTAGATTTAAAATTGCCATCGTGCTGAAGATAAGTTTGCTATTGATGGTGGGGGTTATGTGCCATGTCTTAATGACAGCTGCCGACATAGATTGATACGTTTCTTGAAATTTACGCCAAGGTATGCAAATGCTTAGTCATTGCTTAACTATTTCAAGTATTATATTTCCACTGGATTTAAAGAAAATCTTTTTTACAAATTTTTTGTAAAATTTGTAATTCTCTAATTCTCTAATATCAATGTAATTGTATCTTATACAGTGCTTGGATTGAGTGCTGTAGCATAAATCAATTTTCATCAGTGGTAGCAGCACAAGCAGTCCAGCTCTGTTTTGAATATTTTTACATGGTGATGATTATGGGAGGGCGGCATACTTTTTGGGGCGCAGCTGGCTTTTGTAGTGCTCCTTCATAAAACATCATTAAATCAGCGCAAGAGCTCACAATTTCAATCCACTGGTAGCTGTTAACTGTTCACCGGTAACAACAAGAGTAACAACAACCAGACTAGAGCTTGGCACTCTGAGCATTACAAATTACAAGTTTGCTGTCTGTCAGAAAATCGCAGCTCTTGGAGCTTAGAGCGGTGTGCAGCACAAAAAGCAGCTCGCAAAACTTTGACGAATGCAAAAAGAGTGCACATAAAAAATCAGCTAGTAAATGGGGAGGCGAGGCAAGTAGGTGGGCGACAGGGAATCGCTGGGTACGAAGGCCGGCTTGGAAGAGTGCGCTGGCAACAATTGCAATCTGTGGCGTTTTCAACAGCGCTTAATGTTGCCTACAACCGCAATGTCAGCCATTTATCATTCACCAGAGCTGCAGCATGGGCTGACCCAAAGGCGGAGATGGGATCGCCGAGGCATGAGGCTAGGACGGATGGACAGTCTGACGGAATGACAGCAGTCATACAATATAATGGAATGGAGGCAAGAAAAAAAAAACTAAATTGACCTAACGAAACTGTTTCAGTACGCCGACAGCAGCAGCAGGAATACGATTAAGTATGAGCTATGCTCTTGGGAGGTAAATAAAATTGCTTACCAACTAGAGTTGTATTTTGTTTGCATTTCTCTCTTATAAGTTGCATTCTTGTGAACGCATTTGCCTGGCTGTTGAGCACTTACCTGGAGCGAGATAACAAATTGTATGCTGTCTATGAAAGTTAACCTGAAATGAGTTGAGTGCAAGACAGAGAGAGAGAGAGGAGAGAGAGAGAGAGAGAAATAGTTGAGTTGAAAAATCTATTAAATGGAGTATCATATTTGGTTTATTGTAGTGAAATGTGTGCCTTGTTCAAAATAACACAGGTTTGAAAATTGTAGCGAAAAAGGAATTAACAATAAAAAATTTATCAAATGTCAAAGTAAGTTTCTGTTAAATGTTTTTGAATACGTGTAATCCAAACCTAAAAAATCATTGAAAGCCACATAAAGTGCAACGTAAAAGTTGTCGTCATAAAAAAAAGTATAATTTGTTTAATTCAATTCAAATCATACAATTGACTCACTTAGCATTTCCCCCACAATTGTAGCATCAGATTGATCGTTATTTAAATTACGCTCAAACGCACATATTTTAATAAAATAAATGAGTGGACTGTCAAAAAGCAAACAGCTTTGTGGCAATTTAATTTGCTTTAAGCCACCAGAATTCAGGTTTGAATGACATTATCCCCTTGTGAACACTGTGCATGTGTGTTTGAACTTCGAATGAGCAGAATGCAATTTACTGATTAATTTAAGCGCTCTGCTAATGCATAAATTAATGTTTAATAACAGTTGCAGGCTACCAATTTGACTCTGGGCAGTACCGACAATTGCCAGCTAGTTGGCAGTCATCCGACATAAGGAATGTGTTATTTACGTACATAGTCACACTCCAACACGCACACACACACACACACACACACACGAATACACACTCGCACATACACATAAATTGGTTCGCACTTAGCTAGATGACCGTAACAATATGCTTGTGGATTTGAAATTATTTGATGGAACGCTGCTCTAAAATGCATACACACATCTATATATGGCCATCTATATATGACCACCACAGCACAACAGTTATGCATGTGTGTGTGTGTGTGTGTGTCTGTGGCCATATACCCTGTTGACAAGCAAAGGACTAAGAAGTGTACTATTTTCGATTTCATACAGATTAAATACTCTTATCTAAGAACAGCAGTAGTCATTTTAGTTCTGCCCTAAAAACTAGACGAATCTCATGTCGTTTGTGTTCCGTAATTAAGTTTTGAAAATGCGATATTAAAAAATACACAGCCTGATTGAAAATCGGTTCTTTAAGGATGATTTTGTGAGGATGATTTTGGTTCGATTTGGTATACATTTTTCTTTTATATTACAGCTTAAAGTAAAACACTTGGTTCTGCTTGACCAGATAGAATATTAATGTATATATGTGAGAAATGTCATTTGATCGAGGTGCTTATAACACGATTACAGGCTGAGTACCAGTCGAGCACTCTCGCCAAGAGCTCTCTTACTTGTGCTCTTTATCTGCATGGCTGTTAAATCAGTTAGCTTAGGGCTGCTATAAAGCCATTGGCAAATGCTGCTTTACGATCTATGACTATTGTTAGTTGTTGTCGCCTAATTTGCTGCCAATGCATTTGCATTGTTTTATTTATGAGAATGTTTGGAGCCACAAATGATTGCCCATAGTTTGCCAGCTGAATTGTCAGTCTTAGTCAAGTTGCTAAGCGTTGTTTTATACATTAAATAGCACTCAATCCCCCACATACTCAGACAAACATACATATATACCCATACCCATATCCTTATGTCGTATGTGCTAATTGTGTTGGAATCGCAAATTAATTGATGTTTTGAAACGATAGTTGGCCCCTTGACAAATAGTGAACAAATGGGAACAGTCAAAGTGAGTGCACAAATTATATTCGCTTTATTATGAATAAAAGCCAATAATCACACAAATACATTTTCAATGTTATAAATCAACTATATATACTATAAAGGGCATGAGATATCATGTTATGATTACAAAAGAGCTCGTACCACAACATTTGACTGTTTGGGGAAGCAAAAGTCACATTAATTCTTCCGAAAAGTTATAATACAAAAGAAATTCACTAAATTTTAGATTTCTATCGAATTTTTGTATTTAAATTGTTTGAATATTTTCTATTTTATCATATTTGTTTCTATTACAATTTAATATGTTATTGTGTGTCAAATATGACAAAAAAAGAAAAAAATTGGTTTGATGTTGCCTTACAATGAGAATTCGATGATTTGAGTTGAGTTCAAAGTATGAATACAAATGCTATTCCAGTATATTTCGCGCCAGGGCAAATGATGTTCGTATTTGTCATGTGTTGAATTTCAAAAGCAGGTTGATATGGCAATTTCAAATTATGAAATCGTCAAAATCAAATTTGTGGTCTGTAATATTTTGATTACGGCTTTGTGGTTGCCAATTTGATGGAGGAACCGGCAGATAGAAATTGTAAGGTAATAAGAGGATATGAGAACGATGTATAAATGGTGTTTATATATTATTTAGCTAACTAACAGAAACTGGCCACGCTTAGTGTTGGCGTATTAGCCAATTGTTGTTGCGGCTTAAAAACAAAAAATGTCGAAACATTTTCAATGAAATCAAACAAAATGTCATTGCAAATAAAAATGTTGCTGCTAATTATTGTTTGAGGCTTTTGTTATGTTGTCAGTGGTTGGTTTTATTGCGAATTGCCGTTTTTGCGGGATTTTCTATGCCCTTCTCGACTTCAAATGCTCGACATTTAATGCCACTTAATTAATAACAACAGTTTTATTGTTTTTTCTCTTTTTTTCGCTGCCTCTTTTATTTGTTTGATCATATCATTTTTAAGGGCATTTCACTGTTGTGTTTTATTTATTTTCTGTGTAATTGTAATTTATTTGTTGGCCCTAAAGTATTAAATGCCAAAATAAAAAAGTGGACCACAACTCGGTATGTGAGTTTGTGTGCATGAGAGGCTCAGTGTCCATCACACGATGACCATTATCGGGTCACAAAGGAGCTTAATGAAAAACAGTTGAAAACGTTTCCAGTTTCTGAGCTGAACCGTTTTTTCTTAGTTAAAAAAAGGGCAACATTAATTATCATTGATTGTTATTATAACCCTGCTACCAGCTGTTAGCCCCAATTAAGTTAAAATTATTTTAAATATGAAGGGATGGTCCTCAGAATTAAAGAAAACCCACGACTTAGAATTGAATATATTTTAGAGTCTATCAAAATGTGTTATGTTATGCTTAGTATGAAGGTGCGTAGAAGCAAACGTGTTAAGAAGAAATTTTGCGGTGAAAACATTTTATTGTCAGTACGCACAGTGATTTTTTCGTGGATGTTGCTTGACGTTGCCACTTCGATAAAAATTTTGTTTATAATGTGGAAGAAACATACATTTTTATGGCTGAAAACTTTTCTGAGTTTACACACAAGAAATAGTTGGACTCGCTGTGAATAAAGCCTTGTTACCCAATACCCAATACCAATACCAATCCACAAGCAACCCCCACACTTCTCCCGTCCCGTCTCACAAATGCTTAGGGCAAAATGCAAATCCCAATCAAACATTCAAAGCATAGCAAAAGCAAAGCCAAAAAGAAAATTCCGCTGCTAGGCTTGGCGTACAAAGTACACAATAAATTTGCATGCCAGGCACACGTTTATGAATAGAAATTGTTAGCACAATAACATATACACACAGATACAGCTAGCAGTATAGGGTGAGAGAGACAGATAGATAGATAGAGAGAGAGAGAGAGAGTGTGAGTTAGGCATACATATGCATAATGCCTAATAATCCGCGCATTGTAATATCTGTATTATATGGCAGTCGGGAAGAAGACGCGTGGGTGGTAAGGGGTGGCGATGCGACGCTTGTTGCCGACATTTGCAACTGTGCATGAATGTCATTATGTGGAACGGACAGCTACGATTTGCCACTAGAACCTCTAAAAACACCCTCTACTCCCTGGCAATAGTACAATTCACAATGCCCCACACTGAGTGTAAATATTGTATAAAAATTGCAGCTTAATCACGCCCGAGCATGTGCATCTGAATGTGGCGCTGCCAAAGTGCCTTCAACTGCAGCTGGCAGCTGGAATCCAGCTAGCGTGTGTGTGCTCATGGTATGTGCACCCGTATGACGCCTGCCAGGCTGGCTGCGACAAGTGTCGCTGTTGCCGTTGCTATTGCTGTCTTTGTTGCTGTCTCTGTCTCTGTCTGTGTCTGTGTCTATTTGGCTGTTCCTAACGCTTGCCACTTCTGTGGCGGCTTTGGCAGTGCTCCACATGGCCGCTGCATTATTTGTGCTCATGTGTGGCATGGCCTCTCTGTTGCTATTTTGGCTGCCTCGCTGGCTTTTATGCCAGCAGATTTGGGTTAAAAGTAGCTCCCCTTCTGCATTTAATAGCTGTTCAGCCATCGTCATCGCTGGCTTCCAAATCTGAATTTGCATCTGCAACGGCATCGGCATCGGCATCTAAATCGGCGGCTGCAACGGCATGCATATTTTGTGGATACGTTTCTCGGTGTATTTTGGCCTTGCCTTTCTCACATTGTTGTGCCAATTGAGTTGTTGGCCCACTCTTCGGATTTCAATATGCATAATTCGACGGTGCTTTTGTGTGGGCCACGCTAAGCCCAATACTACATCTTATATTATTATTAGTATCATCGTTATCGCATAACTTAACTTAATTAAGATTTGCAAATAAAACTTAGTCTCGATGTCTGAATTACTCAGACCACTCAAAAGAGATTTGAATTAGCTTTATATATATTTCCAAGCTCAAACTTATTATATCAGCGAATTGAATCGATAGACTTGGATCCATATTAGGCCATATATAATGAGTGTAGGTTTAGTTAGAATGTACCGCCTCCGATTGGATTATACTCAAATTAAGCACGAATTTATCTGAAAAATACCCTGGAGTATTTGTGTATTGATGATTTCAAACCTGAACTAAGGAATGAGCTGTGAATATACTTGCAGTGTGCTGAAATCGATATTTAACAGTCGTAACTTTTGCTGGCCAGTTGAAAAGTGTCGTAAACATTCTGTCAATTTACCAAGAGCTGCTGCCGCCAACTAGCTCCTGCCTGTTTGCCATATTAATTATCCACTACACTATACTTTGTTGTAAATTTGCAATGCTACTAACGGCATTGACGTCTGCGTTTACGTCCTTGTGCGCGTTCTGGTTCTCTCGACCACTCCTCATCCTTATCCTCATCCTCATTCGCATCGTTCTCATCGTCTCGAGTGCCGCAGCGACCATTAAATATTTAACGCCTGCCAAAACACTAATGACAAACACTAAAACTCGACACTAAATTTGAAAGGCCTTAAAATTTAATTTAAGCATCCATTAAGCGGCGCTTTAACAATGGTGCTGCCACTGCTGTATGCTGTCGCTGTTGGTGCTGACTCTGGGACAATGTGGCGTATGCACAATCGCAAAATGAACGCAACATAAAATCAAGAAATGCCAAATAAATTTGCTACTTTAAGCTGTTGCTGCCGCATCTCAACTCGCACTAGTTCTTGCGATGGTGTGCGGACTGGCATGGGTGAAGGAAGAAGTCGTCAGTATGCCAAACCTGCCACACTTTTCTTTCAAAGGCAATGCGAGCGCGCCTTGTTCTAACAAGAAAATGGAGGCATGGCATAGGTGAAAGTGCAGAGCGATAAGGTAGCGATACAAGCGCCAGCAGCAGCCAACAGCCATACAATTTTAATCACATTAAGTTCACACAGTAGACGTCTATGGCTGTGTGAGTGGGACGGCAATTTGCTAACCGCTTACTGGCATCGCCCCACTGTACTCTGTCTGTGTGTGTGTGTGTTTGAGTGTACGGTGTGTGTTTGAAATGAATATTTGCAAGTTGTGCCTCGACTTTCGCTGCAAACACAGTGCAAACAAACTTAAAAACTGTAGCGCACTCAGACAACATAAATACCTGAGTAGCAACCAAAAACAACAGCAAGCGGCGTAACCCAGCACTGCTCACTTTTCTTCTCATCTTGTTTTTTTTTTAAATTTATTTGCTTAAGTGACTTTGAGAACGTTAGCGTACCCATATGTGGGGGCGTGGTGAGGCGTGGCATGCATATTGAAACAAAGTAACTGATACTGCGTGTACGCAGCGTGACAGAAGGGGCGCGAGTGGGAGCTATGTGGCATGGCTGCGAATCATTAGCCAAGGCAGCAAATCAATATAAAAAGAGAATAGAACGTCAATCTTTCAAGCCACCTTAGGCTTGTGCGCAAACAATTAACTGATTGCCTCTGTGCCTTTTTAACCAAACGACTAAAAAACAGCCAGCGATATTGTAGGCCCACAAAATATATATATTTAAGAAACGCATCGGTTCGGGTGTAATCGATGACGTGTTACTAGTTTAACAGCATCCGGTTTGGCTCAACTTTTGATAGTATGTAGGTAACTACTTTTCAAAAATGCTTTTACATCCATAACTGAATACGAATCGAAATACATCCACATGATGAATTAAGAGTTCGATTTATAGGAAGTCGATTTGAAATAATAAAAATTGTACTTTTTTGTTTGGATATATGGAAGAAGCTTTAAAACTTTATTTATTAAAAACTCACTATTGAAAAATAAATATATGTGGCCATGGTGTTGTCTGATATAGTGTTTTATATAGTTTAAAAGAGCAAAGTTTTGCAATTGAAATCTGTTCAGTTGTTGCTTTAATTTTCCTTAAATTGCCTTGGCTTAAAAACGTATAAATTTGACGACGACTATTATTCGCAATCGAATTGTACGCAAATTATATAAAATTGCCAGCGTTAACACAATGAGGCACAAATGGCATACAAACAAAAAAAAAGACGAGTAATAATAAGATTGAAGAAAACAACGAATATTCAACGCCCTTGTCGGCTTAATCAATCTGAACCAAATATATAATGCTGATTATAATGATCAGACTTTAAAGTCAAATTATAATGTCTAAATTGGGCTTGTACAAAGCAGCATTCGATCCAATGAACCCCCTTAGGATATAGTATTTTATTTCACTTGATATTCAAAATTATTAGGACGGACTCAAATAGACTTGTCTTTGCGTTTGGCATTAACAATATGTTTAAAGACGTTTTCATTAATATATTGCACAGCTTGTGACAACACCATAATACCCTCGGCAAGGGAATTGAAAGGGAATCGGAGAAGGGAAGAGAAAACAAAAAACGAACAGCTGCTGTCGATTTCAATGAGATTTTCCAAGCAACTACATCGCTTAAGATGCGACATTTTTCAAGACACGCTTTCCGTCCGTACCCAAAGCTTTGATTAGCATTTATTGTTGTTGTTGTTGCTGCTACTGCTGCAGAGATACTAATTAAAATAAATCTAAATTGCTCGTTTTGCGGCAGTCAACGTAATGACTTTTATGTGCATGCCTAAGCTAGCAATTATCCACAGCAGCCAAAGATTAAATCGTTACAGCAGCAACAACAGCAACAATAATATACGAATGCAACAGAAGCAACAAAAAGGACAACAGCCGACGACTGGCAGCCCCAAAAAATCCACATTATTGATATAGGGCTGTATGGTAAAAGGCCGCAGCCAAGGCCGGAGCAGAAAGCAGTGAATAGGAAGCCACCCACCCACAAAGGCTTAAGAAATACAAAAATCACAAGGCACTGAAGATAGCGAAGGCGGCAGAGGGGCAAGTAGCAGGAGGCAGCAGGAAGCTGGCAGCTGGTAGCTGGTAGCAAAATAAGGAAATAATTATAAACATGAAAAGAACTGATACCATGAGGTAGATAGGTCATGTTCTATAAAAAATCGTAGTGTGAGTGATGTGTCATAGTAAATTAAAAATGGGGAAAGTACAGAAAATCAATATAGCTCAGAGATTCCTTTTTTTTTAAATTTGTGAATGTATTTGAAAAAAAAATTAGCACATTTATTTCTGTAATTATTGTTTTTGCTTCCAAAAATATTTTACTTGTTTGAATAACGAATGAAAACTTAACATTTAATTTTGACTTTAGTGCTGCATAGTTATCTTAATAAGGGGACAAATTACCGAAAATCAAAACAACTCAGAGAGTATTTTGTTTTCTTAATTTATAAGTGTACAAGAAGAATATTTATTTCTTTGATTTTTTTTTGGTTTCTACAATATTTTTTATTTGAATAAGGAATAAAAACTATAAATTTAATTTTGTCTTTAGTGTTTTCTTTTTATGCATTTAAAATCATCGCTCAATCGAAAATTTAAGTAAAATATGTAATAATGTGATTGTGTATCTATGAAATTATATGTTTGCGTAATATTAAATTTAATATTCTTTTTGTATAATTATGTTATTCCTTTGGGTTGTTTGATATATTAGCTTGATTCTCATTTCTAAGCATATCAGTAGCTACAGGGCTTTAAGCCTTGGCCCATTCAACTGATTAAAGACTAGCAAATCTTATTTTATTTAATGGATTTAGTATATTTGAAGCCAATCTGCACTGTATGTCTTTTGAGGCTTTCAGTCTGAAAATGCTCGTGCTTGTATGACAAATAACTCCTTTGCTCAACAAGCAAACCACAGGGCAAAGTAAAAAATAAAACGACTATGTTTGTCAGCAAAAGGGCAACACAACAAAAAAAAAAAAAAAACAGAAAATTCGAAAAATATTGTGAAAATGGAAAAAGTGAAATGTCAAGCAGAACGAAGGCAAGCGTAAAGATGAAGCTAAAAGATGTGGTAGTATAAAAGGCAAAGCTATTCCCAAAGGCAAAAGCAGGAGAACTTTACACTGTTCAAAGTCACATGGAAAATCATAAATTTGAAGTACACACACCAGCACTCACAGCTGGGGCACAACAAAAGACGTGGTCTGAGTGTAGAGATGGGGGAGCTGGTACTGCAAGTGAAACCGAACCCGAACTCAAACTACATAAGTGGGTCTGAAGTTTGTAAAGAAATTCAGCCGCAAATTCAGCAGCGGAAGCGGCCAAGTCAAATCATTTTTCCACTGCATTAAACGACGACCAGCGACAAACACATCCAACTCACAAGGCCAAAGGACTATATCCTATGTATATATGTGTATTTGTGTGTGTGTACATGTGATATACTTGTGAATGGGCGACATGGTTAAATATGTAGGCCACCAAAAAAGTGGTCAGCCAGCGTCGATGTCCCAAATGATGATGGCCTATCGCCATTGTCTTGGCCTGCCTCTTTTTTTTTTATTAGAGTGTGGAAATCTTGACGTGAGGCCATTTTCTGTGTGGTCCGCTTTATGATGGCCACTTGTCTGCTTAACAAATAAAATTAAAAAACTGCCAGGAACAATATAGCAAGTACTTGACTGGATGATACCCTGTTTGCAAATCAAATCTTAGCCTTTTGTCAGAGTCGATTTAACAGATTGGAAAGTGATAGCAGCGAGAGATCAAAATTATGAATTATTCATAAGTATAAAGTAGCTGTCCCTAATTAATATATAGATATATAAATAACGACATAATTAAATAAATGTTTGCCACGTTTTGCACGGTCTACTTTATTTACCTATGGCATACACGTTCTAACTTCTTGATACCCTTTTTACACATTTTTATGGCTATGAGGCGCTGAAAACCTAAAGGACTTGCTCGAGTGCTTGCTGCTGCTCTTCAGTGGTCGTGGGCAAGTGCTTAAAGTTGCAACTTCAGCTGTCAGTCGGGCTATTTGCTTGCGGCAAACTCAATTAAACCAGGCCACCGTTCCCCATGTTCAGACGTCCCCCCTTCTAGCCACTCAGCTACGCAGTCCTATGGGACTGCTAACGGGCATTGTTATGCAGCACAAGCAGAAACCTCAACTAAAAGTTGAATGAGCGCAAACAAAATTCCGAGCTGACAATCGCTATTCACTCCCACTGATTGTAATGTGGTCTGAGTTGCACGAAATCAGTTTGTAGTGCTGTGCAACGCCAATAAACAGTTGCCACGATGTTTTAAAGGGCTCGTAGAAAAAGTGTCATAAGTTGATACAATAATTTGCCTGATTCGTGAATTCAATAATAATAATATTTTACACACTGCACAAAATCAGTTCGTAAAGTTGTTTTTAAAAACTTATTTGAAAAACCAAAGAACAGAAACAAATACAGCTTGGAATATCGGTAGCCAAGCCCGATCTTTAAATGATGAATTTCTTCGCTGATTCTAGTTTACTGGACATATTCTTTGAATTAATTATGCTTCAGTTCAGTGGCTGCAGTAGACCAGACTTTTATAACACTGGATGCGCCCAATGGGCTGATGTTTCAGAGCAACTGCAAATAGTGCCGAGCCGTATGACAACAAGCAAATAGCCAACTGGCAACAGCCAACAAAAGATGGATTGAGAGATGAGGAATGAATGCTGGGCAATGACGAGCTGGCCATGATAGTTCTGTATGTGTATGTTTGTGGAAATGCAGGCAAATTATTTGCTATAACGTAATTAACATGATTTATAGACGAGCACACAACACACAGTCAACAGCGGGCATCAGTCAAGCGGTCCAGAGAATATGTACATATGTGCCACGAGCGTGAGTGTGTCTCTGTGTGTGTGTGTGTGTGTGTGTGTGTGTGTGTGTGTGTGTGTGTATTTGTGATGGCGGTGACAGAAACGACTTATATTGACAGCAGAACTGAGAAGCCCCATTCGACTCGTTTCGGGGTCAGAGTGGTTCGGCCACATGGATTCGGCATTTATACTGACGTGACAAATATTTGCCTGCGGGCGAGTGTTATCTTATATGTATGTGTATATATATATGTGTGTGTGAGTGTGTGTGTGTGTCTGCAATTGAGTAATTTATATGATGCAAAGGGAGTGGTTGCTTGTTGTGTTCGGGCATGCGGCTAACAAGATGAATAAACATGAAGTGCCAAATGAAGAGATTGTAACAAACTTCGAGACATTTGTTGACTCTGAAGCTATATCAGTATAAAAATAAATTGGTTAAAAATGTATACATACATCCTGTACGTATGATATATGTATACAAAAATGCAATAGAATCTAAAGCGGATGTAAAATTGATATTGATTATCATCGTTGGGCAACTGATGTGTGTGCCATTAGTTTGCCCTAAATATAAATTTCGATTATACATCGAATATTATATTAAAATGAATTTACATAGTGGAAAATTTGCAATTGTAACCATATATATTTCCCTTTTGGCTTTCACTGGGCATATTGCATATTAAAATACCATCACACAGACACGTTCCTTGCATATTTATAAATAATTAAATATTCGGGGAAATCAATAAACATTTTCTGTACAAGCAAACAACACTGCCAACTGAATGTAAAATGCAAAACCGACTTAAAAAATATATATATCTGGTTTTCAACTGAATTGTGACAGAGAGAGAGAGAGAGAGAGAGACAGAGACCGAAATAAAATTTTCCGTCAGAAGAAAATATAACAAAGTATACAAAGTAATTTTTACCCAAGTGAATAATCATTCATTTCCATATAAGTTTATAAGTATTTCAATTTTTCCTTTTTTGGTTTCCAGTCTATTAGCTGTGCGATCTAATGTCAGATGTCGGCATCTGATCAACTTGCCTGTCGCATTTACTTTGGCTACCAAATAAAGCACGTAGGATGATAATTAGTCGAGAGGGCTCCACTGGGAGATACCATGAACATAAGTTTTACATATCAAAAGACGTTCACGTTTTTGATATATATCTTTAAAATTGTTACTTTTATTTCTATCGGTAATTAATTTTCATATATAGTTCGGAAACGAACGAAGATATCGATATTATAACATTAATGAGCTTTAATTTGATCAAACAGACAGATGGACATAGTTAGATCGACACGGCTGATCATGAATATGTATATTTATAGGGCCTGTTTCAAACTTTTGCAATGCTTTGTTATATTCTTTTTAGCCATTTTCAATTGGTGTAGAGTATAAAAACAAATATTCAAAAGAAAAAAAGAAATCAAGCACAAACTGTTACTGAATACATGAGCACATTCCACGATTTACCCGATTTGTTTGGTTTGCTCGCTCTGCTTTTGAATATTTCTCTTTTTATTTTCATGCTTGTTGTAACCACTGCAATTAATTTCGAAATAAAAATTTTTTACTGGCCGACGGTCATTTTGTTTTAGCTTCTGCACTTTGTTTGCACTTTCTATTTGTTCTTGTGGCTGCTGTTGCTGCTGTTTTGTTTTATTTTGTTTGGCCCAATTTGAATTCAATTTTTCCAATATGACACACTCGCGTCATGTGATGTGGAAACTAAAACTAATACGGCAGTAGTCTGAATTCGTGTGCACATACTTTCCGCACTAACTGTTGGTACAATTTCTCTTGTTGCAGTGACTGGGCACTATTGTTACTATTCGTGCTGTTGTTGCCGTTGCACAAATTGCTCAAGCCACATTGTGGCACTCGGCGAGACTGCGGATAATGGAGCGAAAGCACCACAAAAGTTGCCGTACGCCCTGCGGTATGCTAAGATTTATAGCTGCGACTGCTCCAGCCTCATGTTGTTGTTTGTTGTTGGCAAAAACAATTTTGAAAAGTTTGGCTCGTGTGTCTGCAACAGAAACTACATAAAACTAAAATTATCCACGTGCTTTGTTAGTTTTACCAGGCAAAAACACACATATTTACGAACGCGTATACACGCAAAAAGATACGAGTGAAATCTTTTTCAAGACTAATGTAGTTTTGAAGTTTGTGGCGCCACCTGACGGCAACTTTGCGCACAACTGCTATTCTGTTTGTCGCTTTAACTAAATGTATTTAATTTAATTTGCTACTTATGCATATATGCATACAGAGCAGGAGAGAGTGATAAGCAGAGAGAGATAGCGAGACAGAGAGAGAGAGAGAGAGAGAGATAGAGAGAGAAAGTAAGAAAAAGAAATGGAGAGAGTTGCCTACTTAACCAAGAACACGTTTTATTTTCAGTAAATCTCTGGAAAACTCCATTAAAAGTTAACGCTATTAAGCATTTTGTGGAGCTCTCTAAATAATGAAATTCTCTGGATCCGTTCAATCGATTCTTTTATGCCGAAGCCCATTTCTTAAGTGCAATTTTTAATCACATAAATTTCAATAATGCGATAGATAGCTAAATAACAAAATGAGGCAGCAATCGATAAATAATGTTATCAATTTGATGCTGCTTTTGTCTCTTTAAGGAAAGCAATTTAAATTTCAATTTATAGATTCCAGTGTGAATAATCCTTAGGAATCTCAATTCAACACTCGATTTTATTTGGATTTGCAGAAGTTTATGTCGTGTAGCTGGATTGCGATTTAAGTCACGCGATTGATTGCAGTAAATTATAGTTAGGGGTTGTTTATTAGCCGGGCCTTGTATGGTTATACCCAGTAACAAAAATCAGAGCTGTAATACATTTTCAAAAGTATTTTCACGCATTGGCTGCGTGATTTCATCTTTTCCCTCACATTTCCCATTTTTTTCTTCTCATTTTGTTTATATATACGTTGATGTAATTTAATTACAGCTTTGCATCGCTGACCCTACGCTGCTGGTCATAGGTTGTTCGTTGTTTTATGGATAATGTCATCAACCACATCAATGGCTCTTTTGTTAATTATAAACAACATTAAACTCTGCTTCCCAACAGACCAATTTTCAATGTCAATGTGCAAATATTGAACTAAGGATAGCAAACTTTGATTGCCAAACATATTGTGTTGTAGGTCCCTTTATATAATTTATTTAGCTTGTAAAATAATTACTTATTTGTACAACAGCATTACTCTGAGTTGAGAGAAATGTAGAGCTTAATAAATATCTATTGCCTTTAAGATTCTTTATTGTATATGCTGTAATTAATCGCTTACAGATTACAACAATTTCACTTTGTGCTCACTGCACCTAAAGTAACATAAGTTGAATTCAAAAATGTAATGATTTTATTCCCTAAAATGTTAGTCACTAAATGCATATCACATTTAATATGCCTGCTCAGTATAGGTCTCCAGGAAACAGGGATTGTAGACAAATCCATCTGTGTTCTTATTAATCATGTTCGAAGATAGCATTGAGTATTACCAAAAATATATAGTTCAACTAGTGAAATTAATCTTTATTACTAACTTAAGTTGGAACTTCGGTTAGTTAGTTAGCTGGCTCATAATTCTGGCTTATGACGCTGCACAACTTTCCACTTTTTAAAACAGATGTCTGTTGTGAAGTGTGTGCGATCATCAATCAAAGTGCATTCTCCCAATCCCCCTATAGTTAAGCGCGGGTAACTACTCTTTAAACAGTAACAAGTCACTGGCTTAAAAGCTATCGATATGCAAAGAGCTTGCGCCTGTCCAGTGCTAGATAAGGAACACGGGAATGCGAGAAGGCAGGCAGCTCTTCATCTTAAGTGAAACCAAAGTATTAAGATACAACCACGGAATGGGGCTCCAGTTGGCTTAAATGCATTAATCTTACACCCACACAAACAAAGAGTACAATAAAAAAAGGGGGAGCGCTGGTGTATGAAGTATAGCGTGAATTTAAATTGGAATGGGGAGGGTTAAGGATTATGGGGTGGCTGAGGCGAGGTGTGCAGTCAAACGCCTTGGATATTGATGCCGTGGGCTTGTCGATGTCGATGTCGCGGATACTGCAATTTGATGGAACTGTAGTTGCAGCTGCAGCAACAGCAACCGCAACTGGCAGTAGGAAGCGGAAGTGCCGCCTGGTGGTAAACAAAGCCCAGGACATTTCAGCCCCAGCTCCCCCGCTCCACTTGCTGCCTGCTGCTGCAGCTACCAGCACTTTGCTAAAGTTTACTTTTTATCTTTTGTGGCACTTGTGCTGAGTGGTTAGGTGGATCGATAGGGTGCGCCCCTTAGTTTGCTCTGCTCGGAACGGGATCTAAAGATAAATGTGCAACAAATGCAGTGTGTTGAAGTCAATTATTGGATAAGTAGCTTAATTCGGCTTGTGCACGCCTGCAGAGTACTCTCAATTGAATAAGCACGGAAAGAAATTATGCATTTGGATCAAAATTAAGACCATGAATTGCTAATTGAAAAAAATCCATAACATTTTTAGCTAGAAGTCCCTTGGTTAAATCATAAAATATTAAAGGAAAAAGATTCTATTTATATATATTATATTTATATTTATTTTATATATATATATTTATATTTATATTTATATATATGAGTAAGCTTTCAGAAATTGCTTTGTTAGCGTGTTGCCATCGTTTCTCTAGTTGCAGCAAAAGTGTTGAAAAATTTCTTATTTTATTGTTCTATTGTTAGGCTTTGTTTGTCCACAAAGTCTTGTGATGAATCTCACCGAGATCACTTCAAATGCATGTCTCTCTCGAGCAAAAAAAGCATTTTAAGTACGAGTACTTTTAACACTCACGAGTGCGGCTCAAAGCGTCTTGTGATCTAAGGTCGACTTACGTCAGTTTTTTATGGGCTAAAAGCAATTCAAAGCAACAAAAAGTGCAGCCACTTAGTCATCTCAGACTTAGCCCACGTCCATCAAAGAATTGTCAAAAGTTTTTTATACTGGCAACAGCAAGTTTTTATTGTTTAGTGTATTCCTATTTCTGTGTACTTCACACAGCCAACCCATAACGTAATATTTTCTGAACCATACAGAAATATGCAGTATATAATTTCCATATAAATTTAAGACATAGATGTCGTGTATCAGTAAAATAATTACAACTAATTTGAACAATCGGACTTATTCAAGGAACCATTTTACGCTTATGTAAAAATGAATAGAATTTTATGTATACTTTTCACAATTTGATTTCTAACACCGGTTTTAAGCTCTTAAGAATAATTGTAAGCACGCATGTCAGCAATTGTATTCAAGCAATCTCATAAAAATGGAAAGTTAATCTAAATTATTTTATATATATCATATATATAATATTTTAAATAAATAAAAATGACTTTTGGTGTTCTGTCAGGGATATGAACAGAAGAGTGCTCTGTCGATGACATCCATAACGCAGTTCATTCATGGTTTTGTAGAGCTACTTTTTACTAAGTGGATTAGCGCATCGATGATAACTTGAATAATAAAGTACATGCTTAAATTATGTGCTCAATATTATATTATATATGTATTAGCAGCTTCACTGGCTTTTTTGATTTTCGAATGTTTTGGATCACTATGCCTTGTTGGCTATTCAAGTGCAGCTCATTAACTGTATTTCCACGAAAACTATTCACGGTTGTATTGATAAAGCAAAGTGAATTAATTCAATATTTGGCCGCATAAATTACATGCGAACGAAATGAAATGAGTGCAGCGATAAATCTTTTTATTTATTTATACATATGTATGTTTGTACATATATACATGACTGCTTACCTGTTCCCGCCCCTCTGTCCACCTGTCTGTCTTGGCTAACTATGATGAAATATTACTTCAAATGGCGTGCATTTCATTTGGCCATAATAAAAACAAAAAAAGAGGAATGAAATTGCAATCAATTTAGGCGGACTGAATGAATTGTATATATACATATATGTGTATATATATAGATGTGTATACATATATGTTGCGACATAATAAAAATACAAATAAAGCTCAATTATATGTACATATATCAATTCCGATTTAGTTCCATAGTTCATCAAGTCGACAGCGCCTTATTTTTACTTTGTTTTACGTCGTCGCTCACAGTGCTAATACCCTTTAAGCGACAGCCAACAGCAGGGTATATCCGACTTGCGTATCTATACAAATTGTAAATATATTTATTGGTATCAACTGTGTCCAATTTGATCTCGTATAATGCAGCTGCATTAGTCAGATAGTACTTTGGCTTGTATACTTTGCTTTGCTTTGGCTTTTTCGTTGGGACTGTTGAATTATTGATATATGTCTGCTATGTGTTCTGTGTGTGTGTGTTTGGGTGTCTATATATACATATATGTGAAATTGTGTGTGCTTATAGGTTTGCGAGGTTTCCAGTTGTGAGTGTCCTGCATATTTCATAATGTATTTCTGCGCCCACACAACGCCCCCTGCCAGTTACATCTTCATCTTTTCGCTCTTGACTACTGACACCCCCCAGTCCCTTTGCCCTTTCCTGCCCGTATTTCCTGATACTGACGCCTGTTTAGGCATATGAAACATAATAAATTCCTGCTCAATTTCCGTTAGTGGATTATGCCGTATAACACACTTTGGCCCAGAGTTTTTAGCATAATAAAGTAGCTCAATGTAAAAAGGGCTGCGAGCTGTGAATTGTGGATAGCCGCGGGGACAGCGGCTGTGCTACACGAGTTGGACGCATGCATTATCCTAGATAACGAAAAAAAAATGAGAGAAAGAAAACAGCAACAACAAAAAAACAACAGGAACAGCAGCAGTACCAAAAGAGAAAAGAAAAATGAAAACAGAAAATATTTTTGATATGATTCGTCGGACTTATGCGTATGAGAAAAGAAAAATAAAAAAAAATAGCTGCATCTATTTATGCTGAATATCTGATTAAAATTTTCCACTGGGTAACAGCTAACTTGATTTATATTCAAGCCGCAAAGACATGGGCAAGTCTGCTGAGGCAGACCAAGGCATTGAAATGGGTTATTGATTTAAATGAGATATCAAATGCGCCCGGTGCCTTTGTGTCAAACGTTTGAAATCTCAGTCATGCAAATCAGTCATTCACTCAGCTAGCATAGGAATTTGGGCGAGCGCTTAACAAATTCGCTAGTATTCATTTGCCATTATGTTATTAAACGAAATTGATTCCACTTTTTCATTGTTCTTTGTACATTCCATGTATATTGACTTTATGCACAACAACACAACTGTGTATTCGTTTCATTTCGAAATCCTTCAATTCTCCTTTTCACGTATTATCTGTGCAACTTTCGCTCCTTTTAATCAAATTTCCAATGCTGAAAGTACTCCACTTTTTATTTATTTTCCTTATTTCTAAGCTACTAACGCTTAATAATTTTTGGTCTTAAGAACTTGTATAAATGTTGGACCATTTCATTTTTTAATATCCACAGATTCATCATATGCTTTTTTTCATATTACATTTTTAATTTAATTACTCTTTTTTAATTTGTAACTTTAATTTTATATTATAAAACTTAATTTAATTTTAAGTTTTTGTTTTGTGTGGACAGTTTTTAGTCCAGATTCAAGAATTAAATTAATAAATAATTATACTCGGTTGTTAGCTCTATATATATATTTTTTTTAATAATTCTCTCTTTTTTCTGATTACACTTTTTGTATGCCCTGCGTAAAAGTTTGCTATTAAGTTTGATTATATTAAGATTTAACATTTGCACAAACTTATGCTAGAACTTCAGGTTATCATGACTAGAACGTATACAAATTTAATTAGCCAGTGCCACTCATTTGTCTGTCAGTCAGCCAGCATACTACCAAATTAAATATGTCAAAGTCAGCTACGAAAGCGCAAGCAAAGGTGCACCAAAGCGGAAGCTAAGCTGAAACAATAGTGGAGCCTAGTACGAAATTGTGAGATAAGAAATTCCGTGTAGTACAGCTAAAGGCGTGTTAAACATTTATGCTAAAGATTATAAAGTTTTATTCAAATAATAAGATTCAAAACTGTGTAAGCTGAGCTGAACAAAAACAACAACAACTGGTCACATTTATATATTACAAAGATTACACAGCCCGTACGCTCCATTGATTGGGTACAGCCCCAGTTGCTGTCCTTACACACTGACAACTACAAATCAAAGGCGAGACAGTAAACTAACAGAACAACAACAACAGCTGAGGACACGCAGATCAGGGGGGATATGCCATGCTGTGGCAGAAAGACTAATTGGCTTAAGTGGCATGCCCTGTCCTGCAGAGAGCAGTCTTGCAGCGTACTTGTTGTAGTTTGTTTTGTTTTTGTTCTTGTTCTTGTTCTTGTTGTTGCTGCTTCTTGCATTTCGGTGCACAAAGAAAGTTGTTTATGCAAAAATGTTTCGCGTAGCGTTCGCAACACACTTTTGGAGTAACAAGCAGTAGAAGAAGAGGAGGGGATGTGACGGAGACGCCAACAGAAAATTCAAATCAAAAACAAATCTTGTTAGAACAAATTTTAGCTACCATGCGACCAAGTGGAACAAAAGCGACCGCCCAAGAAGTAGACAATGGCGTAACTGGTTGAACTTAGGTGAGAGGCAGGGTGGAGCATTGCAATGGCCGCAGAATGTCTTGTTGCTAAAAAACAACGCGCATGGGTAAACACAATGCCAGGTCCTCAGATGCAGCTGCCTGACTGCCTGGCTGCCCGGCTGCCCACTGACACGTAACCCTAATTTGCTTAAAGGCCGCGAACAAACTCTACAAATGACATTTAAAGTGCAGCGAAAAGTCGTTAACTAGCTGAGCACAGCACAGAACATCAGAGTTAAACCAAAAGCAACGACAGCAAGAAATAAAATACAAATTCTATTTACAAAGCAGAATAAGGCCGGAACCCAAAAACTTCTCGCCAACCTCAATTAAATGAAACTAAAAAAATGCATGTGTTAATTATGTTTATGTGTTCTGTTTAATATGTATATCTTTATATATATATATATTTATATGTATATTTTTTTCTTTTAGTGTATAACGTAAGCCCCAACTCCAACTGCCCTTAGCCCAACCTAAAGCTGCTTGATGGCCGGCAAAAGCCACTAACATAATTTTTCATTGTTGAAGTCGCTCGTCGAGCCTTTTCGGCTGCAGGCGACGCAACTCGGCAAACTTGAGCTGCCAGACAATGGGGGGCTAGAGGAGAGAGGTGGCTGCCGGTGTGGCTGTGGGGATGGGTCACACAAATCTTACTGACAATCACCTGTGAGGCACAAACTGTGTGCATTCAACTGCATGCAAAGAGGTTGAGGTTGCTGTCACTATTTTATGTGTGTGTGTGTGTGTGTGTGTGTGCGTGTGTATGTATTAAGACTCTGTTTTCCAAATTGAGTCAATTTCCTTTTCTTTCGTGATGACGACACGTTACATCGTGTGCATTGCTGTCGCTTGTGTGCAGCTTTCACCAACCAATCAGTTGCCGTTGACGCATTTCAAAATGCCTTTATGCTTAGCTCTTTAACACATGTATGATATGTGCATGTGTCTGTTTGTGTGTGTGTGTGTGTCTGTTTGAGTGCTGAGTGCCTGGCTTTTAATGTCCCTTATACGTTGATGTCATTTTTATTTCATCATCGTTGGTGTTATTTTACTTATTTTTCTTTTTAGTTTTCGGGTCGCTTTCTTGCCACTTTAACTTATTAATGATCTCTCAAATTGCTTATTTCCTACATGATGCTGACTGCCAGCACTTACATCCTGGTCTCTGTCACTTTCTTTTGTGTGTGTGTATGTGAAGGTGGGTGTCACTTGACACACAGAACAGTTATAGAAATAACGATGATAATAATGAAGCTTTTCTGGCTTTCTTTTTTATTGCTCCTGCTCTAAAGTTTCAACACATGCTGTTTAAAAGGTGAGGGGGGGGGTTCGTAGGTACTCAGGCGTGTAGCTTTGTCGCTTATTTATATTGACATGTGCAAGTAAATTTCCTGCGACTCACACACACACTCAAAGCACGCTCAACGGCCTGTGTGAGTCGGTTGTCACAAGGCAGGAAAACTGTTGACATAACAATGATTATACGGCTCATTAGTTACATTTCTTGTATGAATGCGTGTCAGATTGTGTGTGTGTGTGTGTATGTGTGGATATGACAACGCTTGACAAGCAGCCGAACAACTGCAGCTTCACACATGTCCATGCTGCAGCTTTTAGCTCGCCTGGGAAGTAGTTGCTGTTAAAAGTAGTGCAACGACATTACAAGCACTTTTCTCCTAATAGCCGACATCCTTGCTGTAGCTAGTCATGATTAGTAGCTCGAGTTATTTGAGAGTTGTGCGTGCTCAGAATTGTAGCATACAACTTTGAACAGCTGCCAAACTACTATCAAAAATACCCCAAAATAATCCATGATGATTTGTTCAGATTGAATACAACTGGTTTTTCACTACTAGGTATGGATTTTCACCAAAGCGACGCCAAAGTGGGATTTGGGCAGAACCTGTCTCTACTTGTGAAAAAAAAGCAGTTGTATGGAAGTATTTGGTATTCGATTCATTTTCATTGATAGTAGTTTGAAAGCTGTCGATATTCCAAAGTAAATGTTGTTATATTGAAAGCTGGATTTTTTGTCTTGACGTGTTGTTTTCAAATTTCAAATTAAAATGTAATTACTTTCAGTTTTACGGTTACCAGAACACAAGTCTGTTCCACGTCCAACTAAAATATTAAACGTTTTGTTTATTAATATAAAAAATAAATAATCTATTTTTTAATGCCATTTATAAAGTTGTTCTGGGGCCAACTACGACACTGGAACTGAATCTTCAAGCGAACTGTGGCATACAAATGATAGGCACATAAAAATGCAGTCTTGCAAATACAAGCAACGAGTACAATTCAATGTTATACATGTCATACTGGAAATTTTGTTGCACAAGGTGTAGTCCATTCCCTTTGTTGAATATAAGCGTAACATATCTATTGTTTGTGCTTGTGCCATATTTATTAAACTAATGAGCCGTTAAGCAGTCGCCACGCGTCAGATAAGATGTGAATGAGGCTGGGGGAAGCTGTCTGTAAAACAGAAGCGAGAATTTATGAAATTTTCAATTTGTAGCGAAGCAGAAAAATGGCATCTGATGTGCCTTTTATGAGGCTTGCCGGGTATTGACAAAAGGGCCAACAACTTGCAGGCTTGATGGCTGTGGACAGTGTGTGTGTGTGTGTGTGTGTGTGTATGACACAAGGTGTATGCTGTGTGAGTGTGCGTGTGTAGCGGAAGAGTCTGCTGTGCGGGCTGGTTGGCTGGCTGGCTGGCTTGCTGGCTGGATGGCTGGCAATATTCCGCGCTTGAATTCGTTTAATAACGTGCGACACATAAAAAGCAGTTGGCAGTTGGCAAAATCATTGCCGACGCTCAGCAGTACAAAAATAAGAGGAAGAAGTACAAACAGAAGAAGAGCAAGAAGAATATGAACGAGACAAAGAAGGAAGCCAACAATAACAACACATAAAGACAAAGACAAAGACAATGGCAAACGCGGAAGACAGAAGCCAGCAAAAGGTGTGCAGTGTATGTGTGTGTGTTCTTTTAAATATGTATTTTTGTATAGGTTTATGTGTGTGTGTGTGTGTGTGTGTGTGTGTGCGTGTGTATGTGTGTGTCATCAGTGCTGCCATTGCAGCCATTATGCTTGTAAAAATTGAATTTTAGTGGCTCGGGCATTATGCTTCTGTCTGTATGTGTGTGTAAGGGAGATAGTGACATGTCTTTTGGGCATATATTCGTACATTTTATTGTTGCGCTCAGTACGTATATGTGTGTGTGTGTGTGTGGTTGCATGTGTGTGTGGTTGTGTGTATGTGTGTTAAATTTAATAATAACGACCCTCTTAAACCTACGGACAACTTTTCCTCCTGCCCGCCGCTTACAAACTTTTCATTTTCGTTCGCCGCTCTGGTTTCTCTTTTCATTTATCAGTTTCGTCCTTTTGCTCTGCTTCTTCTTCTTCTTCTCCATCTTCACCTTTTGTTACTTTGTGTCCTGTTGTGTTGTGCTTGAATGTGGCCTCGCATCTCTTTGCGCTGACATTTAATGTAATAATTTTACGATGATGCTCGACGGCATTAAAACGAGATTAAACACAAACAAACGAGGGGCTCGACCGGGTGGTGGGGGGAGGGGCGCATGAAACGCATGAGCATTTTCTGTTTGATACACTTGAAAATAAATGCGAGAGATGTATGCCTGTTATGCCCATAAAAGATGATGTAGCACATAATTACGAGCACGCACAAGGGACCCCCCCCCCACCCCCTCCCCCACGTACACACACAAATACACACATAAATGCATACAGATAATGGTTCAATAAAATAATCTTTTAAGTTGACACGAAGAAAAAAACACAAATCTCTCTCAAATGCTTTTGATAGATTGTAATAAATTAAGCTACCAGTCTTCCGTCGTTGTACATCATACTTAACAATATCCTTAAATATGAATTAAAGGGATTGCAGAATTATATATTGATACAAATATATGTACATGTGTATAAATATGTATCTATATAATAAATATCTCAATGCATTTATGTTAAGAACAGGTGCGCATGTTGCAGCAGAATCTTAAACTAGAACTACAATTTCATATTATCCTTTCATTTAGAGAAGTGAAATCCTTGTACCAACAAATATATATATACAAGCACTTTAGTTATTCGAAAAAGACTGTGTTCAATAATACCAACAATGACATGAAACATTTCTAGGAAAACTTTTGTCCGTTTATCTTGGTATATACAGAAAGTTGAAAGCACTTTGTAATTCAGTTTAAATATATTTAAGTTATGAGCGCGTGTTGCATTTTCTCTACACGACACGACACAAATTAGTCTAACGCTGGGTCATGAATTATGGCAGCATAAGTTGTTCGGCTTTGTTAGAGTTTTGGTTTGTATTCGTTATACATATTGAATTCAAAGAATATCTGAACAAAAGCTAACTCACTGCATACACGTATACTTATCCATTTCAACTTAATTAAGTATTAACTATTTTATTGTGGCCGCACTTTAAGTGATAGTTGTCGTATTCGTGTTACAGATAATACAACGTTTTGGCAATGTGGCTCATTTGACATGTCATCTCATTATGTGTAGGTTCCTTTAGATTTAGTGTTGCCAATGACATACGCTTCGAATATACTTTTGTTAGATGGTGTTAATTTTCTGGCTGAGTGTGAACTCCTTACAACTAACATGGCAAGAAAGATTTGTGTTGTTCTGTGGTTACACAAAAAAAAAAACAAGAGGCCATTGTGTGTGTTTAATTTGCTCGACTGCCTTATTGTTATATAGTTTATTTATTTTCAACCAAATGCCTACAGCCCTCCGAAAAGCTGACAATGAGCTGCTCATCGGCGAGTGTGTGAATGTGTAAGCGTGTGAGAATGTGTAGGTGTGTGTGTGTGTGTGTGTGTGTGTGTGTGTACGTGTACATTTCTGTGATTGTGTTTGCGAGCGTTGTTTTACGCTTGAGTGGACGGGCAAAAGCCAAAAGTAAAATGGAAATGAAAACGAAAACGAAAATGAAAATGAAAAGGAAAATGAAAATGAGACTGTGCCATTGAATGAAAATGAGATGAAAATGGCAGGCACTCGATGCGCTGCTGAACGAACAACGGGCGTGGCCAATAATAAAAGGGCTGAAATCATAAGCCCAAAATTTATCGCACTCAAGACAGCAGCCAAGTCAAATTGTATGTGTGTAATGGATCAAGTTTATTTATAAGGCTGTCGCAACCGCTAGCGCAGCGCCAGCCGCAGCCCCAGCATCGAAACATGAAAGCAAACAATATTACGCATACGCAGCGTTGTTCGTGCGCCTAGCACAATACAGTGCGGCCCCAACATCGTCATCGACAGCAGAATGATGAAGTGTTATTTAAATATAAATATATTATCTATCAATAAGCTGCCTAGACGCGCACAAAAGCCACCAAAATTCTAAAAACGTGAAAAGCATTTTCCCGCATCAAATCTTCAAATTTGATGCCATTATTTTGTTTGTTTTTTTATGAACTGTATCTGCGGATACATGTGTATATGTATGTATTGTGTATGTGTGTGTGCGAGTGTGCGTCTAGCTTAATAATAAAGTGATTGCCGGCTTTGGAGCACAAATGCCGCCGGGCAATGCCGAGCCCCTAACATGCCTCGACTTTATTAAATTATGTGCGTTTGATGCCACACAAATTCAGTTTTATTTAACTCGCATCTTTTATACACTTTACACACTTGCCACGGATATTGTAATTTAGTTGCAATTACAGTTACGTAACTGCTTATACTGCGAATCAAATATGTACGATAGACAGTCAATTTATTTTTAAGTATTGGCAGGCCATCGCTTAAATGCTTTCGATAATTGCAAGAGGATCATTGTTTGCAAACCTTCAAGTGTCGGATTTGGCTTGAATTAGATTAATCATTACAATTGGTTTGATAAGCAAGGTCTATCATCTATCAAGCTTAAGTCTTATGAATTATATATATCTGTTCAGCTACGAGTAATAAGAAAAGACCCAGTTTGAATATGAGCAAAAGCACAACTATCAATTGCCAACTTTGCCGTTGTTGCTGTATTTAGCGAATGCAATAACCAACCAACTAACAAACACAGTATAATTTAATAGATATTAAATTAAAATTCCATAAAACTGAGAGAAAGCTTATGTTATACTTAAATATGTATAACCAAGGCTAAATTTAATTAAAATTGATAGAGTGGCGATTATCATAATAAATTAAATTAGTGGAGCAAAATTGTTACTTTTTCTTCTTCTAAAAACATGTTTATATATGTAGGTATATGAAAGGTCTTATATCTAGATATTTGTAGACCCTTTAAAGTTTGGTGAGTAGCTATTAAAATAAGCTTATAATAAGCTTTTGGTATTAGAGTATATTAAGTAATAAATAGGTACGGAGAATAATAAGACAACCACTTGGAAAAAGCCTGGAACGATAAATAAGAGAACAATAAAGCCATTTTGGATATACACAGGCCACATATACTATTTAAATAATAATATAAAATACATATATAGACTTTCTGAAGCCGGCCGCAACAAATTTCACATTTTGTTAAAATGCAAATTAAAATATTTATGCAAATGCGAGACAAGGAATACAATAAATTATGCCAAAGCCGAAAAGAAAGGAAAGAAAAGAAAAAAAGTAAGTAAAAGCGATGCCACGAAAACAAAACCAAATGAAGCGAAACGACAGGCACGAAAACAATTACCTGTTACACGGCAAAGCCAATGTCAGAGCCACCCCTCACCCCACACCCCTCACTGCTCAGCCACCACCCCCTAACCAAGCTCACGCCAGCCACGCGACCGCGTTATTTTTATATTTGTCATAAATGTTAGCGTCTTTCACAATAATTTTGGGCCTGTAAACAAGTTTTAGACAAAAAAGGCAAATAGAAAAAGAAATGTATGTATATTGAAATGGTAAAAGTTGCCAAGAGTAAATGCTGGCATTAAAATGCGGGACAATGTCGCAACCTAAAACGGAAGCCGGAAATATGCAAAGCCAGCGCATGCTGGGCAACTGGTAAGTCGGACAATAAAGTCAGCCCCTCTGCCCCAGTTGCCCCTGTTGTTTGCTTGTCCATATCCTATTGGCAAAGTGCTTGACTTGCAGTTCAAGGGAATCGCGCACAATATTTAATTGCAATTTAAGTTCTTTGAGTTAAGCTAAGTTCTGTCTCAGATGTCTCAGATATTGCTGCTAGGTATTTTCATTTTGATTACTCTATCTGGTTGGATCACGCATATGCTTCGTTTGCCACACACTTTCA
Organism: Drosophila planitibia; assembly: GCA_035043785.1. Classification (NCBI taxonomy): domain Eukaryota; kingdom Metazoa; phylum Arthropoda; class Insecta; order Diptera; family Drosophilidae; genus Drosophila; species Drosophila planitibia. The sequence goes on from JAWNMS010000041.1 coordinate 5,083,038, forward strand.
GCCAATTAGCTGCTGTTTCAGCTGCTGCATCAGGTACAACAGTTACAGCAGTTACAACAGTTTCATGTCTACTTGGGAGCACCTTTTAACATTTTAATGAATTTAATTAATGCAAGCCTCGTGCGCTCTTTGAAATACAAACGTTGCCATGCACAACCAACTTACCCATGGCAAGTGCAAATTAAAAAGGAAACCTTTTCGCGTTACTGAAACGAAATAATAAATAAGAGCTCTTGGAGAAATAAAGCGAATACGACTATAAAATGCTCTACAAGTGTAGCCATTGCTTTTGGTCACATGAATACAGAGAGGTATAAATATACACATATTAAAAAGAAAATTGAAATCTAAAGCTGAAGTAAATCGGAAAATTAATAATTTTGTGAATTACAATAATATTATTAAAACTTAAGCTGAAGTAAATAAAAAATGTATAGTTTTAAATACCTTAATTTGATATAATACCACAACTGTTGATTGTGTAATACGAGAGTTCGACGACTAGAGCATATGTAAGTATGTACATATATAAGTGTAACATATTATCAAATAGTCTATGTATATTGTAGTCAGTCATATATTTCTTTTGTTTGTAGGGTATACGAATAAAAGTCAAATGCGAAAACTTTTGTTGACAACACAGACAGCTAAAATACCGTTTGGAAGGGGAGAGTGGGCATTTAGTTGCAGGTGATGGTGGCTCTAAAATCCGCTTAGAGCTGCGCTCAACAGCAATTATCGTCATTACGCGCCCGTCGCACAAAAGTATGCAATAGTAAACAAGAAGCGCAAAGAAAAAAACCTGCAGCAAAACAGAGAAAACAACCAAATACAAAAGGCTTGAATGTCTATCAATGCGATGACGACGATTAGATACTCTTCAAGACAACAAAAAAAAAACTATTTTCTAGTGAAATTTGAGCAAAACATCTGCAGGCGTTTTATATAAGCAGAATATATTCAAAATGGTTAACACGAAGGGGTTAATTTGGCATCTAAATTTTGATCCGGAGTCATCATATTTCTGTTTGTTTTAAACAAATTTTATTTATAGCTGCATTTTACCACTTTTTTCGATTTATGTTTTCGTTTTGTTAAACAAATTTTTGCATAATACAAATATTTAAAAAAAAATTTGAATTAAGCAAATATTTTTCCAACAATACCTGTTTCAAGTCTGGCTATTAATATTATACTCCACATTTGTGTAATTATGTTGTATGAGAAGTTGACCCGACTGTTGCGAAATTAATCTTGTGTAGCAAGCCCGGGTGAAACACATGCCACTAATTGGCGAAAACAGCTAAATTCAGTAAATAGGTTGCACCTCATTTTCCTTGTCCATAATAACAATATCTGTTAGAATGTGGTGTCTCCTCAAAAGCATTGTACATTTCAATTTACCCTGTGCAAGTGTATATCGAAAATAGTAATAAAAAGAGGAGCAGTATAACAATTAGGGAGGCAGCTCCAGCCAAATCCCTTACACCTGCCCGAGCTACGCCTCCCCGGAGCATTAAGTTCTTCATACAAATGCGGGGCTGATGGATGTGTTTCGAGTGGCGCCAGCAAATAATGTCGACTCTCGATGCTTAACTCTCAACTGGCGACTGACGTCAGAGAATTTCCTGTTTTTCGTCTTCTTTGACTTCTGTCGTTGTTATCAGCACTACAGAGAGCGGGACGGCGCGGACAGACTGCAGGTGTGGAGGTCTAAGCGATTTATTAAAGCCAAATGGCAAATGGCGATGGGGACAACAAAAAAAAAGTGTTGCAAGCAATTTAAGCAACAGCGGCGAGTCCTTTGCAAATCCTTGTTGCCAAAGCACAAAGACAACAACAGACATGCGACGCCCAATCCCCGCTTCCCTTTCCCACCCTCCCTCCAAATACCCAGCAGCCTGCTGCCATTATTGAGTGCGTGCACGTAACTGACATCAGCGCGCTTATAAATCAAGTTGCAAATACTTTTTCCTGCCCATGTGCGTGTGTGTGTGTGTGTGTTTGAGTGTGCTGGTTTGTGTCAGCAGCAACAACAAGAGGCTAACACACATGCATACATATATTAAGCTCCACTTTTGAGTCCATGAATTTGGCAACTGGCTGCGATGTGAGTAACTCGCACATATTCTCATATGATTAGATTAATGCATTGTGTAATGGCTCGAGCAGCCACCTGCCTCCCTCCCCAACCTACCCGCTACCTTTCTACACATCATCTTCACTCAGAGCGACCAAGTTTTCCATGTGTGTGTGGGCGTACGTAAGCCATAAGTTAAAAGCGTTCGTTTTTCAACACTGTTGCTTCAATTCATATTTAGTTCACTTATGGTTTGACTCTATTAAATCACTTAAGGAAGTTCTGTATGGACAAGTCTGTAAGTAAGGGCGTGTGTGAGATCTGTTATCGGTGCTTAAAAAGTTAACAACTACTTTATTCATATGCAGAAATTCTTTAGTAACTTTCCATTCGATTCCTACTTCAACGTTTACCATTTTCACCTCGCTTGCGTATTTTATTTAAATTATACATATATAAAAAAATTATTACATAAGAAAAGGACATTCTAGTAATTATTAACATATTTTTGATATCTGATGAGGGTTTCAATCATGTTGCATTATATCTGAGTTCAGTTGTTGACTTGCATGGTAATCCAACAGTGGATTAACTTGAGTAAATTTTGATGGAGCAAGTTCGCCAAATGAGCATACAAGCTGAGTTAGACTCGCAAGTAGAAAGGTGTATGGGTGGGTGAATTTGAGTGTCATTTGAAATACACGTCCAGTTAGACTTCGCCCTTGGATATGAAGTTGTAGATGATGCGCTGCATGAGACTAAGTATATCATAAAACTTAATATTCCACTCATTGATAAAGAAGAAGGCGCCCCGCATAAAGTCTAGACCGCGGTACGGCTCCAAGGATAGCAGCGGCTGATCTGCCGCATTTAAATTGATAATCATGTGATCGAACAGTCGGCGATCATCGACGGCACGCAGCGCGTCCAGCGGTATAATCCCGATTTCTTTGATCCCCAGTCCGCTCTTTTGCTGTGTGCTGGTGCCCAGTAGCACGATAAAATTCAATCTGTGCTCTGCACCCAACTCCCGCAGCGCCCGCTCTGAGAACTCATACGAGATGAAACGTGTGACGGCCATGGGAAAACAACAATGGGCCAAACGTACAAAATAGTTCTCATTCTTTGCGCACATCAGCTTGAATTCGCGCCTCAGAATCTGCGGCAGTGTCAGTTCGCTTAAATTGAACATGGCACGCACCAGTGTGTCGTGGAGAATGGTGCGCTTGGGCGTATCGAGCTCGCCCAGCTGCTTCTCCAGGTGGAGCAACAGTTGATGGTCGCGCACCACCGTCAGCTGCTCCGGCGTATACTCGAAAAAATTGTTATTCTGCAAGAGGAGTGCGGCATGGAGCAGCTCAAAGATGAGCAAACAGTGCACCTTCGCCGAGTTATAAATGTGACTCATGTAGCGCTCGGTGATGATGGCCGCACAGGATTGCATCGGATACATGATCCGCTGACAATAGATGGGCAGACGGGCGGCCTCGCACTGATAGGGCCGATAGTCGTAGACCTCCTCGCTGCAATAGTGAAACGGACTCACATGATGGTTGACCAAAATAAAGCGACTGCACTGCAACAGCTCGCCGGGCACATCGTCGCGAAATACAAGATGCGTCTCGGCCCCGATGCTCTGCTTCTCGAGCAGAAAGCTAACCTCCGTTTTGCTGGGATAGTCGCCACGCAACATATTCAAAACTGGTATAATTTTGTGCTTCAATGTGCCCCGATTGCGAAAGTGCAAATAGGCAATCGCCAGTGTGCTAGCAACCGAGTCCAGATCGCAGCTCTCGTGCGACAGGACAATGTACATCAACTCTGGCCCGCCAGTGGAGCGCTGTAAATTGAGTTTAGCACATTGCTAAAACGTTACTAAAACGTTGCTTGAAAACGGCAATGTCATCGTCTACTTACCCAGTTGGTCAGCTGCTGTGAGTGCATTAAAAAGTTTAAGAAATCAATGTTGCCAAGCTTGTCGCTTAGATTCATTATGGATCTATTGGATCGATCTAAATATATATTGATTGATTCTCTGCTGCTGTATTGCAACTTCTTATGCTATTTTTTATTTCTGGTGTGCTTTGTCATGACAGTTGACACACTATCTATAGTATCGATAGCTTATCGATTGTTTTTCAATAATTGTAATACTATCGCATTTCTCACGAAGCTGGTCTGCATTTATTCACAGATTATTATATCCGTTGTGTTTTGTCGTGACAGTTGTCTTACTATTTATATTATCTATAGTTTTTTCATATTCACAGCTAGTCTGCATAGACGATCATTTATATTTACAATTTAATGTCTTGAACTGTGATAATCTCTGAGATTCGTTTGTGCATACAGACGGGCATGGCTCTATCGAATCGGCTGTTGGCCCCGATCAACAATATACATATATTCCTTATGGGTTGGCAGATGCTTCCTTCTGCTTGTTACATACTTGTGCATAACTAATGGATTCAGATCATGATAAGAGAATATCAAATCACTAGTCCACATCTAAAGCCATTTCTAGTTATTGATAAAACAGCGTTTAAGTTCCAAAAGAGATAAGGCAAATGGTGCACTTTAAGTGTGGTATTGCAGGGGTATTGGGGCAGAGGGGGCGTGTAACGTTTAGTTGGTGGGCAGCTGGTCACGACGCCGCCTTGTCTGTCAAATGTGGCCCAAATTGGCTGACTTTTCACATTTGACCTGCACACGTAACGCGTGCCCACATCGTTGTGTGCGAGTGAGTGTGTGTGTGAGTGTGTGTGTGAGTGTGTGTGAGTGTGTGTGAGTATTTGCAGTTATAGTTGGCACTTTGCTGTAGGGCAGAACGTGTGATTTATGATGCTTACTACGTTCTGCTTTGGTAAATTACTTTTGCACACGTTGAAGTTAAATAATTTTTTGACGCTAAAAGTTGTGCGCTTTCAGTATTTTTTTCTTTTCTTTTTACCATTTGTGTGCAAAAAACTCAATTGCTGGCTTAACTTTGAGATGTGATACTTTAATAAAAAGCTCCGCAAACGCAAAAACAAAACAAAGAAGCAAAATAAGAAGGAGCAACGAGGCATGCCATTAGGTGCTGCCTCAGTATTTTGATTTTGTGGCATGCTCTTATACGCGGCCAAAAGTCACTTAGACATTAGATACTCAGTCCCAGCCTGACCGTTTGACCAGTTCCAAGCCATAGAATGCCATTGCGAGGCAAAAACCTTGAGATGGCAACGCATATGTATGTATGTATTTGTATTTGGTATGCGCATTCGTAAATACACACTCTCACACGCATATATATACATATATATATATATAGTATGAATATGTATGTATGTATATGATGTATATATAGTACATATGTAGATAGTTGCTGTGTTGCCCATTTAAATGCTACATTATGTTGAATATTCAATTTAATGTGTCTTATAAATCATGAAGATCCTTTTTTGCAGCCCGGCAATGCCAGAAAATGCTTAACGCTTGTCCCTGTCCCACTGCCCCCCCACTCTTGCTCCGCTGCCCCGCGCTCCTTGGCCCTGTTGCTGTTTCTGCTTCAGTTTTGTATCATTGCTTGTTGTTATGTTGTTGCCACGGTTTTTGCTCAATGCTTTTAGCCACTTTCAAATTCGAGTAGTTTCTTTATCATTCCGCTGATGGGACATGTATTTTCCTATATTTCTTGCCTTTGGTTCTGGTGTGGTTTTGTGCTCGCACATATTTATAACTGCTTATCGGTTTTTGAAACTCAAGATTGATTAACTGCCTGCTTTCGGCAACGTTTACCAACACTAGCAATGCGAAATACATTGTGCATATATTGTCTGCGCTTAGTGGCACAAGTCATGAATTAATCTTATGAATGCAGAAACTCAAATTCATTCCCAGATAGAGAAAACATGACTATGGCGGATATATATTATATATATTTTATTTGCACTTTTCTGGCACTTTAATTTTCCGTAGCAAACCATTTAGGAGGTTTTAGTACGTCGAAGTTATCTCACTTATACATGTATAAGTAAATTGAGAAATGACATTTGTAAGCTGCGATATGTATTTCGCTGGTACTAAGTAAAAACCAAATAAGAGACTTGAAAAATAAACAAATTGCATAAAAACAGATATGTATTTTGATGACAAAATCTTTATTTGCTTAAAATCATCACACATTAAATTTTTTTCTGTTAAATCTCACTCTACATTAAGTCTAAATCGAACCAAATTTCATCATAAATATCAATCAATTTTATTTTGCTTATCTGACAGTCTCATTGAGGAAGTTTAGCCCATAAGCCGCTGACTTATCTGACGATTGGCATAACAAAACTCCGAAAACTTAAATTTTTATTAGTCTTATGTTACCGACGGTCTTTTCTGTGTCACCGTCCATGATGTGCGAGAGCCTAAGTTTTTAAGAACTACACTTTTATTTTGAATTTTTTTTATTATTATATTGAGTATTTTCATGAAGTGGGAATGTTGGCAAATTGTATTCGTTAGTGGCAAATCATAGAAATTAAACCAAACTGTTTCGTGCTAACTTCCACCATTTACAAGAAACAAAGGAACCTCATCGAAGGAAACGAAAATATTAATAATACTAATTTACTGTATTTTTGTATAATTCAGTTTTGAGAAAACAACCCACAAATGCAACACCTGCGAGAGTGTAAGCTATTTGTTTTTTTTACATATTTATAGTGCTTGAGACATTTGACATTTGTACTAACCGCTTTAGGTGAATTAGATTGTTGGATATTTCGATAATGCAACTTTTTACACTTGGTCACTTTGATGTGTGTTAATATACATATGTGTTTCGATTTGTATTTGTTGCATTTTCGAGCACTTGCTTATATTATTATTATCATACGCACTGTTCTGCCGGCATTTGTTTAAGTTGCCTGCCTTTGGATAGCAACAACATTAGCACGTTTGCAATATTTTTTTATTGGGTAGTTGTAAATTGAAGAAACGACAAAAAAAGATAATCACAAAAAAGTGGCGCGTATTGGAGTAGAACTTAACAATTGCGCTACCCACAGCAACTATTTGTTGAACGGACGCAGGGGCGTAGCACGGGCGAAACACGCGTGTAACTGTTGTAGTCGTCGTCGCACACACACGTACCGTTTGCCACTGCGAGAGAGCCACTGGAAAAGTCACTGGGTAGCCGCCACTGGGGCAACAAACAGCAGCAGAGTTCAACGATAGACTGATTGGCGGCTATGTGCGCTGGCGGTGACGAGCAGCGCGGAGCAGACACTGTGGTAAGTTTCCTGCCAGCACTCAATGTGTGCGTGTGCGCTGTGGTGAATTGGCGAATCCCTCTCTCTCCCTCTCTCTCTTACCACACTTGCAGGCATTAGGTGCTGGCCGAGAGAAAAGAAAGAGAGAGCGACTTAGCAAATGCTGCCTCTTCGCCAGCTGTTGATTTGCAGTAGTTTTCTCTTCGGCTTCGACGCGTTGTGTTAATCACTTGTGCTCTAAGCCAGTTGCAGAAATAGTGAATCTGCTCCATAATTGATACGAGTTCAGGAAGTATATGGATACACACGTGTAGATATAGATGTGTATCGCACTCTTCACCCCACCCCAATCCAATCCTACTCCTTTCCACCCGTTCGCCTGCCTGTCTCCTGTGCGTTTGCCCTTTGGGGCAACTGTTGCAAGTGACACCGGAAATGGATTTCTCGATGCTGCGGCTCCGGTCGTCAATAGTTGCGTCAGAGCCAGCTCGAAGAGCTCAATTCTTCTGGACGCAAATGGGCGTCCCAATTACAAAAACTGTGATGAAAACTATGATTTGATGCTAGATTATTGCCAAACGAAGGTCATTTATTGAATTTCGAATTTCAGAGTTAAAGTAGTTCAGTTTTCGGTTAAATTTCTGACAAAGTATTTATAAAACGGATTCAAGTCACTTGAGTAATTATTTTTATTTATTTATTTTTGTCGAAGGTGAAGGTCGTTAACATTTCGTTTGAGTAAAAAAGCAAACAAAAAAATGCTTACATTGAATTAAATTATAATTAGATGGATTATGGAAGATTTGGCTTTAGTACGACCTGCTTTATTTAATGTGTAATTAAACATGAGTTGAGTAAGCTCAGTAGATGCCCCAATGCATAAAACTGTGCTTACACAACCACCGCAAACCCACAAGATGAGAAAACCTGTCCTATATGGTGGCATGGCAAAAAAATGAAACTAGCTATTAAGGCTCATCAGCAATGGTGACTCATGTGTTTAGAGTATCCAAGTGCAGACAATTGAACTACGACAGGCAGCCCAATCAAAATCCACTTAGCTATGATTAATGGATCTGTTTGCGTTTTATTCATTGCTCAACAATAATTACAGTTTAGTTTTTAATGAGCCAACTCATTCTAGACACTGGTGGAATGCGCACGAGCAAAACTTTTAGCCACATAAGTGACCCGAAATTTAACATCGACTGCATGCAGCTGTTGCATGTGGAAACTCTAAGAAAACCAGGGGAGGCTGGGCAGGCATTGGTTGTGCTAATTGGCCAACAACATTGGCCAGCTCAAAGTCAAAACAACACAATGGCTATTGATGTTATTGTTACTGTTTATGTGTGTAATACATCACTTGATTATGCATTAAGCACATTAAATCTCAAGCTGAGGGCGACACGATTTTCTGCATTCCACCCAAGGGGGCAAGTTGTAAGTTAACATGCCGAATATGAAATACTCTTGTTAAGCAACAAAACAAGCTAATATTAATGCAATGTAAACAAGCTAATTTGGATAAGGTGAAGCTTAACAACTGCTTTAGGTCTGCTTATTTAGATTTAAAATTAAACGATCTTTATTAATATTTGTTTGTTCTCAAGTTTGTACTCACGTTACACATTTGCTATGAGATTTCTGATGGGCTCTGCAAGGTCAGAAAAAACGAATTGTGCAACGAGTCTCGTGTTCAGCTTGTCTTTAATTATAGTAATTATTATCCTGGGTATAATAACTCACTATGTAAATTGTGCTCAAGAGTTGCAGCACTTACTGCTTACAAGATGAAATTTCCGGAGTGCTTTATCTCGATGCGCCTTCTGTCATCCTGTCCCAACCAGACCCAGGCACAGTTCAGCCGCCGCATCCGCACCGACTGGCTGCCCGACTTAATTGAGAAAGAGATTTGATTAATTTGCATGCCATAAACAATTTTCAATTTGTTTATGCGCTCAAAGTGAATCCTCGGCTGTAATTAAAGCAAAGCTGCTGCAGCAACGGCAATGCAAACTCAGCAACAACTTCAAAACTCTACGCAATCGCACAGTGGGGCCCATCGACTATTTCCGCTGCAGAGTTACCTTACAAAATTAAATGCTATATTTATTCTGTCAAAAGTAGAGAAAAGTCGAAACCTTAAGCAACTATATCACAGCAACTAGTTATCCAATTTGAATAGTCTAAAATCGATTTGCCGAATTTCTGCATATACTAAACATTTTCATTTGATGGAACGCATTCGCTAAAATTGTAATTTTTTGCACAAAACTTCTCGGCCCGAGGCTCTACTGTGCGCCGTCTCGACATCATGCAAATAATTTTTGCATTGGTGGAATGGAAAAAAGAATAGAAATGAGAATTGTCGCCAAGGTAAGCAGATTAAAACGCCTTTGACTTGGCAATGTGCAGCATCTAGACAGACGCTCATCCAGACACGGCGTGCGAATGAATGCGCGTTGCATGCAATATCAGCGGGCTTTGTTTTAATGTGCGTGGTAAATACACACAGACACACACACAGACACACAGAAAAAATGTACATATATATTTACCCAATGTATTCATGTGAAAACAATTACGCGTTCATTTGTGCGACTTTACACCCACACACACACCCACACAGGCAGAGAGAAACGCAAACACACTTAAGGAACAATGGCCGAGAAATGTCAACGACAATGGCAGCTAAAATGGCGACTGCGTCTGCTTTGCAGTTGATGAACATTTGTCTGCGTTTTCTGTCAACTGCTTTTGGCTTTGTTTTGTTTCGTTTGGCTTGGTGTGTATTTTGCTTGGATTTGGTTTGGTTTGGTTTTGTTATGGTCTCGTTTTGTATATTCATATGCATAATATCCTTGACCTGTTTGCGTGTCCTGCGCTTTTGTGCGTGCCAGGAAGTCACACAGGCAAAGGTCTGGCCGTTGGCAGTCTGTGCGTGCCAGCAGCCTGGTCTCGTTACTCGTATTTTAAATAAAACACGCACACGAACATACTCACACACACACACCCACGGAGGCATACACACACACACACACACGATTCTTATGCCCATTTGATATGCAAATAATTTATGCAGTTAACGGCGTGCATATAAATATTGAGTAGAACAGAGAAATCGTAACTCACATGAGCTCAACCAAAGCCAGTACAGTAAAAGCAAAAACAGAGCAAACTACACGTTCAGGAAATGGCTTTAGAAACATTGGCCACACTCAAAGATACAACGAGAGCGAGGATTAAATGCCCTCCAAGCAAAACGAATCTAATTAAAGCTAAAACCAACAAGACACAGACAATATATGTATATATGTATTGACATTTGTATGTATATATGTATGCTGCAGTTTCAAGGTCAACTAATAGCTGTACCATCAACTTCTGCTCAATTTATCAAAGTTTATGAGCCATATGCAAATTTAAATGTACATTTCAATGGTGTTTTGTTTAGGAAAATCGCATGGGAAAACTGCTTTGTAGAAAATGAAAATATTTTTTGCCACTTTACTTCAGAGCAAATAAATGTACTACCCGAAAAGTGATAAGTATCTAAGTAGTGCTAATTTGTATTACAAAATGATGAAAATTATTGAGAATCGAAATTGAGCTCGACGTTTGGCCTGCTTGGCCTTTTGGTCTGCTATTTGTTGTATAGCTATCGAGCATCTGTGCAACTTCATAAGCAATTGAGAGTCTGTTTGCGATGTCTTCTTTTGTCCATTTCAAGTTCATTGGATAACCAAAGGAATAGAGTGGGACTCGGTCTATGCTTTCCAAGTAGTAGCAAATGTAGGAACAGTTCGTTAAGTTTTGTTGATTTGCCTGGCAATAAACTCGTCCAACCCGACCCGCTGTCTCCCCCTGACATGCCGTAAGTCGTAGTCGTGTCATCGACACGCTGAGGTGAAAGACAAACAACTTTATGCCAAGTTGTTAACAATGTGCTGGCTCGACCTAAACGACCTCTCGACAAGGACCTTCGGTAGCTGCTCCTGCTGCTGCTTCTGCCGCTGTCTATGCAAAACGCAAACAGATCCGGCGACTCTATGCTGGAATATGCTGGCCACCTTGACAGGACAATTGACTGGAAAATGTTGTTAATGAACTTTGTGCGACATTTTGATTAGCTGTCAGTTTCTTGGACTGTAAGTCAGGTAATTTCTACCACTCCACCACCCCACCACCACACCTCTCTACCTTCCAACCACCCCCTCCCCAGGGACCATTTCCTTCAGTATGTCTGCGCTATTTAAGGTCAACAAGTGTCGGGCGGAGAAATGATGAATGTCAAAGTTGTTCGGCTTGACACACATTTTTTATTGTGTCGTTGGTTGTAGAATCCTATTTTGTCACACTGTGATAAAGCGCTGAAGTAATAGCAACAGCAAAACATGCAAAAAAGGCAACTAAATAAAGCACTAAAAGCAACAACAATGAGCTGCTCCAGAAAAAGTTTTTTGCGGAAAAGTTGTAAACTTAATTTATAGTTTTTAAGCAGCCGGCGGCTGAAGTTGCTGGCTGTGGGCGTGTGGGCGGGGGGAAGGAGGAGCGCTGTGGGAACAGTTAGAAAAATGTGCTTTGCTGCTATCGCTTGGGTGTTGCTCTAGGCGTCCTACACACACACACACACACACACTTAAATGTGTGTATTTGCACAATTTCACATTTCATTCTCGCCCTAGCGACTGGAATTTTCAAATGAAATATTTGACTTTTTGTCGAACAAACAAAAAAAAAGAAAAGCAGCAGAAATTGCGCAAACAGACTGTAGCGTTGCCATCCACCACCCCGGACACCATTTCCATGTCCAAAAGTCCAAATTGTGCATTAAGTTGAAAGTGTGCTTTAAACGTCTCATTCGCATCAGCTGTCTATTGGTAAAGGCAGTCGGCACTGAGTCGACTGAGTCGACTGACAGCTGTCCAAAACTCTTGCCATCTTTTCAAAATCTTTTTGGCAGCGCCCATAATTTGCACATTTAATGAGCGTCCACCTCCTTCTGCTGCCACTGCCCCACACTGCCTGTTACCTCTCCTCCTGCTGCTCACACCACTGGCTGCGTTCAGGTTTTCAAGGTTCTTAATACCTAAGTACTGACCATAATGATGTGAGCGTAGCGTTGCAATCCAATTACAAATCTGTATTTGGAGCAATAGTCACCCTTACCTCTATCTCCCTCTACTTCTCTCTGCCTCTCGCCGTTTCTCTCTTTCTCTCCTCTTAGCCATCAGTCTAGTTTAAAGAGCTGAAGAATCAATGGTAACAAATTCAAATAAACAAATACATACAGCGCAGGCAAAAACTGCTGAAAATTACATGGTGAACTTTTAAGCAACTTTTCCGGCAAAGCTGAATAAATAGTTTGTAAGCATATTTTACATTTTTTTCAGACTATGTGGCTAACATTGTTTGTTCCAAATAACTTACTGACTGACTAACTTGCACCATCGATTAACCAGCTGACGGACTGGTGATCAACAACTGACATTTTTACGGAATTTTTTCGCTATAAGCCAATGGAGCTCTAAGCCGCTGTACATTGGGAGCAGATCACCGCTATCTGATGCCAAACAAGCACCAGATGGATTAGATGTGATGCCCGAACCGGCTGCTTGCCCAAGTCGTCATCGTGTCCGGCTGACATTTAGCGGGACACCGAAACGAATCGTGGCAAACTTATGCAGTGCTCGCATTTGAATATTTGTAAATTTATGCAAATTGCATTTGATAAGATAAAAGATAAAAACAGGAAAAAAAAGACGACGCAAAAATGTAATCAGCAAGTTTCATTTGATTTTGGCTTTGAAGACCCCCACTTGTCAGCTGGGCTCACGTAATGAGCACAAAACTTTTCCGTTTAGTGCAGTTTATGGCGACCGGCTCTCTTAATAAGCAGAAATCAATTTGAAGTTGATTTAAGTTTAGTTCCGGTCGCTTCTTCTAATTTAGTTTTCCTCTGTTTGTTGTTTCATTTTTTCTTTGGTTTTACTTCGGTTTTGGCTTTGTTTTTATTTTCAGCACGAATTTTGCAAGTTTATTGCCACATTTGTGAGGCGCGCGCATTATTTATTTTGGTTGGCATTTTACTGCCATTTGCCCTGCTGCTCCACATTGACCCGTTGCCCCTTTTTGGGGCAAATTTTATGAGCGCAACAGACCACGCGACGTGTTTCGACGTGGAGCTGGAAATGTGCCATAAATTACAGTGTTTTATGTCTTGGCAGTCAGTCAGATACTCACAAACACGCACAAGGATAGATCAAATCAGATCAGATTTCCAAACAGAATCTAAGTGATTTTTCAACACTGGCTCCAATGCAGCACTTTGGGCCGCCCAATGTTATGGAAAAGCGCAAGCTGCGACCAGACCGCTTTCCATATACATTTATTTATTTATCACTCTGTGCGCAGTATCTTCCCTAACGTAATCTGCCACAGTGAACTTGTGAACCAGCTCGATTAAACCGATAGCAGTTGCCCCCCAATTGAATTTGGCCCACTCAAAAGTAACTCAATAAGGCAAGCACAAATTTTACTCATCAGCTGCGACATAAGCGATGACAGCGTTTATCAATTTCCTAACACAACCCGGCGACATGTTAACGATGCATTTCTCTTTGTGGGTGTATCTCTATGCTCTATGTTCATGTATGTATCTAAAGACGCATCCGCTCGTTTTAGTGCATAGTTTATTGCGAATGCTTGTTGGTATTCTCGTTGGGCTGAAATCAGAAGAAACTTGGCTCGCTGTCCATTTATGGATATTCCCTAGGCCTTTTGTTAATCTACGTGTGTATTTGGGTATTCGTCAGTCTCTCCATCAATGTCTCTCTGTCCGTTTGTGCGTGCTCGAAAACAACAACGTCCCCTTGGGTGGGGCGACTCCAATGCCAATGCCAATGCCAATGCCAATGCCAATGCCAATGGCAATGGCAATGTCAATGCCAATGCCAATGGCGATGCCAATGGCAATGACAATGCCGACACATAAAGGCTAAATTGAACTTGAATGTCACCCGAGTGGTGTCAGGTGAGTAAAAGTTAGGAGCTGTACATTTGATGGCAGATGGATATAACTGACAGCGTCGGCCAATGGACGCAGCACTCAAGTCATTAAGTCCTCGTTAAAATATAGAAGAACCGCACACGGCCTATTCAATTGGAAAACTCAATGGGATTCAATTGAGCCAACAAATTGTCCGCCTGAGCCACAGTTCCACTGGGCCCATGTAAACCGGAACATGTACGTAGTTCACAACGTACGGGTAGCTTATGCTCTTGCCGACTGTCCTCAGGCATATACATATCTATAAAATACAATCGATTTTTTAATAATTTCTGAGCTAAGCTATTTAATTTTTGTTCTTATATGTTAGTAGGTTTTTATTCATAGTTTATGTTGGGTTATTTGTTTTTATTAAATATAAGATTATACCTTTTGCATAGTTTGCTATAAATTGATAATCTAAAACTGTTAACTTTTTTTTTAAACCATTTATTTTGATTATATAGCATTTTCGCTGTTGTTGCTTGTGCAAAGAGACACTTTAATGCCTTGTTGGCCAGGGACACTGGCAAAGCTGTTATTTTCTGTCAGCTGGTGGGTTTCGTATCTATATATTTATCTATGAATATATCTATTTGCAGACATATACAGTTAAAACTGAGAGTGCCAATCTTTGCTCGTATTGTGTGGCATATGCCGGAAGACTAGTTGGAGTCGACCATTATCAGCATCAGGTGCCAGGACAGCAACACTGCTGACAACGTGGTACTGAACGTTGGCCTTGTCTTTGCGGTTTTTCAGGCGCTTAACTATAACAACACAGCTTAACACCTTTTGATCGGCAGGCAGCGTGAGCAGTGTGAGTTTGAGTGTGGGTGTTTGTAGGTGTTGGTGTAGTTATGGCATCGAATAAATTCCGGTTGGCTTTGTGGAGAGCGCACAGGAGCAGCTCGCACGCACACACTCAAACAGTTGTGGAGAGAGAAACTCGTTATTCATAAACTTAATGCCAAAGAGAGCATAATTTTCATTTTGCCTCCTTTCGGCTTACTTTACTACTTCTTCTTTGGCAGCAGCGTTGGGCGTGGTGCCGCCCCCAACCTGTCCAATATATATATATATACTTGTGTACAAGACTAAAGCACATATGGCAAGTAAAAGCCAACCATTGAGGCAACAGCAGCAGCAGCAGCACAAACTCCAATAAACTTGTGCTTGGGTAGCAGCGGTAAGTGGGAATTATATAAACATACACATAAGTGAGAAAAAAAACACAACAAACACAAAACACATACAGCGAGCAGCAGCTGTTGATGCGTCTTATCATCGCTTAGATCGGCAGCACGCTACAAGCAACGTGCAAAATGGCATAAAAAAGAATAACGCGATGAATTACGGAAGGCAGCTGAAACACGACGCAAAACACATGCGACGTAAAAGTCAGTTTGTTTGTTGTTTGTGTCGCAATTAAAGCCAAATTGCCTGACAACCAAATCAATTCACAATGAAATTATATGGATTGGGCTTCCTGAGCGGTTGCGACAGACTCCAAATATCGAACCATATTTAAAGCTTAAAGCTGTAACATAATCGGCTTTAAATCGGTTTTGATTTAATTAATCTGCTATAATTTGATATGATTAATCTGAAGTCATTTTTTCCCAGTTGCAATTGCACCTATATAAATATATATATACATATATATATATAGCACTTCAAGTATTAATAAAACATACCTCAACACTTACGAATTCTTTGTAGTTTGATTACTATTAATGTTCTGATTAATCGTTGAAAATTAATAAACTCAAATTGAATCGCTTTGGAGCCAAATCGAATTGAAGCGAGTCACATAAATTACAAAAGTGAAAGTAGCGCATTATTTTTGTTTGCACTTTAAACCTTTTTTTCTACCGACTTCTAACTTTTACTCCAGTTGCAATCGTGTCTAAAGCGTTTGCCTGCAGTATTCCCGCATCTTGTCATGTTGCTGACGACCACCGCTGCTTCTTCTAAAACTCAGAATGTGCTGATTCGCTTCATTCGACATTCGCTTTATATTCGCCGCTTGCCCCGTTTGGCCCGTTTCGCCCGTTTGGCCCGTTTGGCCCGTTCGCTTCGTTCGCAATTCAATTATGCATTCCGACAGCGTGTCAGGCCTGCAGTCTCCCGGTCTTCAGTCATCCTTGCGCTTTGCAATGCAACTAAAAAATTGCTGTTCCATTCCGCATTCAGGTCATTAATACGCCATCATCAGCGGCTGTTCAGATGGCAAAGCGACAGCGAACTTAAAGCAAAGCCAGTGGTCAGCGGGGCAAGTGGCATGTGGCAAATGGCAAGTGACAGCGGCAGGGGCAGTTGGCTGTGGCGCTGGGAACGGGTGTGGGTAAGTTTTGTTAGCATGCCCGGCGCCCTGTTTGTTGTCTGCCGGATATGCACGGACGGCCATACGGAATTAGAATGCAGTTACCTTCCCTGCTGCTGTTTCTGAAATGCAGCACGCACGGCTGCGCTTTTGAGTGAAATAAGATGAAATGCTAATGATGGCAAAACATTTGAGCAATTTACACACCCACACACACACACACACATACGTACACTCGCACACGCACACTTGCACTTGCATTCGGTTATGCGTTCATTAGCCAAAATTGGAAATTATGTGCAAATTGCTCAGTACTCGTCGTGCCGTTAAGCGATAAGTGCATTTCAGAATCGTTAAGTACTCGTAACTAGTGCAGCAATGCTTGATTTAGTTCATGTAATCAATACTTTGAGGGAATACTTTCGAATCGCTGGTGCGCTTCAAAATGTGCTGCATTTCTTATAATTTATAAAAGTGTTTCAACTAATAACTAAAAGAGCTAAAGTCTTGCAATTTTCAATGAGACCTTCTCTTGCGATGAATGTGAATCGAGAATTGGGAAAATTCCCCGCCAAAGCTTGATAAAAATGGTATAAACTCGTTAAATGAAACTTATTTGATGGCCTTAAACGCATATGCAAATAAAAACCTATATGAAAATTCTTGCGAATATTTTAGAAAATTTACCCCATTCGTCAAAGTTTTCGTACAAGTTTGTCGAACTCTTTCAAAGAATTTTCTGATAAAATGTACTTCACGGTGGATAAACTACAATTTCATCCCAGTCATTGGATTATTTTCTGGCATATACATAAATTTTATATTTTATATTGTATTGATGTAAATGTCTGTTCACTATGAACTGTGCAATAGCCATCTTAATGGCGTAGAAAATGTTTCTGTGATTTTCTATTTATAAAAATATGCAATTAAAATTCAAATGTTTGTTTGGCTTATTAAATAGCTTTGCTTTTAAGCTAAAGGTAAATTTAAGCTAATTATTCACCTGTGTGATTAAATAAATTTGTATTGCTTAGTGCATTTAACAAAATAATATTAGCTCAGTGCCATGGCATACCAGCTGCTGCTGAGCTCCTGGGCGAAGCATTGAAGTCGAAACGGCTCAAGATTAAAGGAGTACGCAAATATGCATGATCCTCTCACATCCCTTCTGTGATTCCCTCGTTCTTCATTGTTGCCTGCTGTCAATCGGCTTTCGTTCTTACTCGAATTGAAAATTGAATTTCCTACGCCAATAAATGCACACAAGAATCTTGGCAACTGAAATTCACTCGATGGATCTGAATGTGGAGTCGGATGGGGAATGGGAATGCCGATGGCTTGGAGGGCACTTCGCTAGTGGCACGCAAAAATCAATCAAACAAAACAGACTGACATTTAGACAGACGATTAGGAAACAGCTAAAGCGAACCGGCAACTTGATATGCAAGTCAGACAGCAGGGCAACAGAATGAACACCCAAGAGACAAGCTAGAAACAATAGAAGCTACATTGCCACATAGCAGATGCTCGATGGTAGATAGATGGTATCTGATACAAGCTGAGCAGAGCAAAAGGATTCGGTCATTGTTTCGCTTAAGCGCACAACAACAGAGCGTTAAATTCAACGGCGATAACCAAAAGTACAAAATCTTTGTCAACGCTAGTAAAGGTTTGCGACTAGAAGTTACCCTGTTCCCACACTTGCAATATGCATATATGCATTGAGAAATAACACGAAATTTAATATAAAGTTTTTACTGAGAGTGGAACAGTTGCAGATACAAATATCCAAACTATCTCGATTCAAATTTCCAACACTGATCTTCAAAGCAATTGACTCGGCTGTTGATCCTGATCAAGAATATATATACTTTATGGGGTCGGAGTTGCTTCGTTCTGCCTGTTACATACATTTGCACAAAACCATTATACCCTTTTTACACATTTTTAATGGGTTCAGCGTATAAAACAACAAATATTTAAATTATTATTATAAACTTATTAATATAAAATGTATCCCTAATACTATAAATTAAATTCCCATTTTTTAAGTGCATGGTGCCAACTAAAATTTAAGTTTCTCATGATTACTAATTTTTGTAAATATAATTTCTTGAAGTTAAGGCAAACATGCAACTGTTTGCCTTGTGCTGCAAAACTTTACAAGAAATTTTGTGGAATTTAAAGGTAACGGATAAACTGTCAACAAACTTAGACATATCAACATGGCAAACTTAGACACGGAAAAATAATTTATGTGTCTAATGATAATTCTTTGTTTTTAAATTTAATTAAGTCAAGCAAATGAGTCGAACTCTTTGGTTTATTGGGACAGTGCTGTAAAACTTTACAAGAAATTCGGTTAAATGTAAAGTTAATAGTTTAATTAAAATGTTAAGAAACTCAGAGCTCGTAGAAAGATGCCCCCGACAAATAAACCAACTTGCAATTGCAAAAGTTGCATTTATGTAGCCCGTTCTGATGTTTATCGTATTTGAATCGCTTGATGGAATTTGTCTTAGTCGACTAACTAAATGTTTGCCAAAAAAGTTAATTCCGCATATGTCATCCTTCAACAGTTGTCTCTCAGCTGAAAATATGTCAACTAAGCTAATTCAATGAGCTTTTTTTACCTGATTCACAGTACTCAAATAGAACTTATTTGAGTGGCGTCTCGGACTGAGTCCTTGGACTACTTCATTGGCTGTCCGTCGCTTACTGTAGCTGTAGCTTGGCAATTGTTTAACTGTTTTTCAGCTGCTTGGAAGCTCTATTTTAAATAAACAAGGCAAATGGGCTAAATGCTTGTGTGTGAGTGTGTGTGTGTGTGTGTGTTGTACTGTGTGTATGTGCCTCAAGTTACAAATAAAACGCAACCGAAATGAGCTTAAGAGCTTATGGAGCGCTAAACAAACAACGGAGCACACAAAACAGAGGCTGAGTCTGAGACTCCCAACGTCATCGTCGTCAACTGGCTTACAGCTGACTGAGTTAGGGTTTGGGTTCGTGGTGCTGCTCCTACTCCTGGTTACTGGCGCTCTTGCCATGGCTGTCGCTGGCTTATTCTATGTCGGCGCTTTGGAAGTTTTATTTCTTTTAGCCACCATGTGGCGGCGGGTTGAGGCGCTTGATGTGCTGCCCTGCTTTTATGACTAAGTCAAATATGAAAGTAAGTTGCTGCTGCTTACTGGCTGCTTGACTGACTAACGCGGCCATGCCCCACGTTCGCCCCACGTAACCCTATAACCCTCGAACCTCTGCCATCTGCCCTCTGCACTGTGCCCTCCTCCCGCGCGCCCCTCACTCACATGGACGCCCTTTTGGCCATGTTGGGGGCATTCAATTTGATTTATTGCCACTTAAAAGGCAACATTCAGTTTTCGAAATAAATAACACGTTTACACATCCAAATGAAGCTTCAGTTGTTGAGAGTTACAATGGCGCCACCCGCTCCGCTCAACACGCCCGAAGCACTCCACACATTCCGCATCCTCTCATTCATCTTCGCTCTGTTTCGCGATGGCGACGAAATTGTTAATAAGAACGCATATATTATGCCAACGCCAACACACATGAGCCTTTCCATTTATGAATGTGTGTGAGTGTGTGTGTGTGTGTGTGTGTGTGTGTGTGTGTGTGTGTGTGCGGCAGGATTGCAGTCTACTCGGGACGCCCTCAGCTCACACAATTAATCGAGTCTCCCTTCAACGTCGTCGTGGCTTATAGCCGAAATGAAGCGTGAATCGGACAATATTCAAGGCATCCTCTAAGCCACAAAAGTTGCGAGCCGTGTAATCGACTGTAGCTGACAATCGATTGGCAGCCGACAGTCCAACAAACGATTACACAACAAACTTCGATTGACAGGCACTTAATCGATGTATTGATAATGTTAAATGAGTACATCGAGAGCATAATTTACACCAAGACTGTTTGTAGTTTGAGCTCGAAACTACAGCATTTGTCCTCTATGACCCAAGCCGTCAACCGAAATTTGAGAATTAATCTTTATCCTTTACATAAATTCAAATAAATGCAAATTTCCTGTAAGCTTAAATAGATTTGAATTCGAAAAATTGCTGTTAACAAACTTTAAATAGAAATATATTTATACTTGAAACTATAGCTTAGAAATACAAATGATGAGATGTTATCAATCTGTTAATACATATATAGAATGGGGTGTAGCGAGTGTTAGCGCGTGTGTGTGTGTGTCCCCGTGTCTGTGACAGACACTCATAGTTTAGCAAACCTTAAAAACGCATTAAATGAAATGGCGTAAGGACATGAACATCAGCCATGAACACAATGCTCTAAATGGCTGCAAGCCAACCCAGTACGCTTGATTTCATTTCACACTCACATACATACATAAAAATATATATTTATATATACATATATTTGCGGTCGACAACGGTCTGAATAGGGTGTGACAGTGGAGGGGATGCTCGCGTTAAATTTATGACCGCTGACCATTTTTAAATAGCCACATGCGCACCTGGGCACACCTGCGCATAATGTGGTCGTTCTATATAAAATTTCATTCATGATAAATGCGAAGCAAGAAATAACAACAAGCCAAACAGAGGCACGCACACTCTGCCACCCCCTCGCACACACACACACCCCCACACACACACCCACACACACACACACAACCAAACGCACACATTCAAATTCTTTGGGTAGCAAATTTTAATTAAAAAACATAAACTTCATTGTTGCGGCAGTTGGCACTCATTTTGTTGCGCAACCAATTCAGCAAATCGAGTTGTTGTTTTTACTGTTGCTGTCGCTATGATTTACTTGCCTGCCATTTAGAGACACGCCCACAATGCACAAACAATTTTGGGAAGTTGTTTAGCTTAAAAATATGCATGTACTTTGTGTTCATATTGGGCAATGGGTTTTGTATTTGATATCCGCATAAAATGTTCATTAAAATTAGTCACTGAACACGGTCTATTTTTCAGCATTCACACATATTGCTGACGCTGCATGTTGGCAGCTTTGGCAACATTGCCAAGCTGCACCGACACAAAAAAATAGTAAACAAAATTGAAATTTAGTGGCGTTAGGTGGTTATAGCGAGCAATTGTGGTTAGATTAATGGGGCAATTAAATAACAACCGTACTTATGTCGCTTCGAATTGAAAATAATTAGCGAAAGCATAATATCGTTAATAATTCATGAAAGTTATATTCGGACGCAGATGCGGTGCGAGTCTCAAAGTTTGAATTTGATGTAAGGTTTTGATTGGAAATGTGCACGGTGTAATGAAACTCGTCAAGATAGTAAATAGCATAGATTAACTTGAGAGACTTATGACATAAAATTACCTTTAGATAAACAAATTATATATAAGAACCGGCGAAAAATCCCTTGAAAGTTGTGAGAGTAAAATAACCAAATGAATTACCAGAATATTTGGTCCAACTACTGTCATTTACTCGCACACAAACACACGCACACACACATTCGTTGGCAATTACAAAAATAATTAATGGAAATCAAATAATGTTGGCATTGTTCAGTTGCGAACACTTTTTGCATTATTATCGGGTTAGCCGCAAGGTTTTTGCGAGTCTCGCGACTCATTAAAATGCAATTTGGCCCTATAGAAAGCAGCAGGAAACCAGCTGTGCTCTCATTTTCGTAATCGCAAATATAAATGAGAATTCATTTCTTAAATACAAAACAACAGAGTATCCAAAGCAAGCGGCTATGTTGGATGCAATGCACAGTTTTTCTTCTTTTTTCTTACAAATAATTATCATTTGTATTATTCAGCGAATTAAAAGTAAGTTACACTTTGTCTGAAAAAAAGTTATAAAAGTTTGAACAAAACCCTTTGATGCGTTGTCTTGTTGAAACGGATATGTAACCCACCGGCCAATTGGTTGAGTGCTTGCTATTTTTTAATAAATATACCATAAAATTCAATAATATAAAGGAGTGCGTAAAAAATATGATTAAAAACAATTAATATGTCGTTTAAAACGCACGTATAAATGAAAAACTTATGTGACTTTTCACTTATGCGAAAATCAAAATTACCATTTTTTTGTTTTGAATTGGAAATACAGAACAACGTTTAAAAAAAAAACGACTTCAAATTTTCACCTCGTTTTCTGTAGGTTTTGTTGCATTCAGTTTGTGTTTCTGTTTTTGCAATTTGCCTGCAGGAAAACGTGCTGCATAACATGAAATTAATCATAATTATGCAAGTGCGCTTATGTGTGTAACTATGTCTGTGTGTGCGCAGTGTGTGTACAGTGAGCACACACATGCATGAGCACACACACATATGCGAAAGAAATTGCTTATGTATTTTTTTTTTCAAATTTATATCTCCACATTTCGTGCTAGTTGGCAAACTGATTGAGTCTGATTGGATTTATCCCAAGGGTATCACTTGGATTTTGCTTTGTCTTTCATTTCTAAAAAATTCATACCAAAAGCACAAAGTTTTGTAATACAACAATAAACTTATATGCTATGTATAAGTGTTCCTAGATGCGCTTGTGCCACAACATTATAAATATATCATTTGCAGCAGGCTACTAGTGGCGTAGTTAAAATCTGTTCATAGTATTGATATCGATATGAATCGATATTAATTGCTTAATCACCAACTTGAAGAAGAAGAATGAATCAATCCTTGTGAATAAAGTAAGGTAAGCAGACGTGTCTGTGAAAAAATATAATTTACTTTTGACTGCTACGCATTTAAACAAAAATACACAGAATATTTAATTTGCCTAATTAAAATAATATTGCGACCTTTTCGAGAAACTGCCTTCATTACGTATTCAATTCAGAATCCATCCTTCTTTACGGAATATCCAGCGCCATCACAATTAATTAAATTAATTGTTGGATAAATGATCAAAATATATTTATAAATAAAAGGGTTTTTTTGTTATAACGTAACATTACATTTTAATTATTACCTTGCTTTCAACAGGAGTAGCTGACTGGAACTGCGGGATTGACATTTTAGATGATTGATTTCAAATGCAGCTAAGTTAATATTGTAGCGGAACACTCTTAATTTGAGCTGGTGTTGTATTTGTACTGTTTGCTCAATTCAATGCGATTCACTGCTGCTTCTTGTTGACTTTGCGCTTTTTTAAATCAAATAAACGCTGAAGTGCGAGTGGAGTGGGAAGTGGCCCTTGATTGTGCCCCACATTATCAGCTGCCCACTCACTATCGCTGTACACTTGCCCCGCATTGCTGCAGCGCAGCCCGAGGCTACTCGTATACAGGAGTAGACTTATCTATAGTTATGGTCTTACAGAAGGAAAAGCTTGAAGCAATCTTAATAAATATTGAGATATATTCGTCATCGGATGCTAGTTGTACATAAATATTCCTGAATCATATAACTATATCATGTAGCTATCCTTGGAAAGCTGAGTTGTTGTCTAAAAACGAAATCGAAACATCAATTTGTACGGTGTGCGGAAATAAGTCGTTTTTACTTTAGGCACTAAGTTCAGTGAGCCCAGTCTGCCCTTAACTGCACAAAATGGCGATTCAAATATAGGTGGGGAATGTGGTAGGCGTTAAGGCACAATATTGTCTTATATCTATTTAGTCACAACAATGCCTGCAATCGAAGCTTGTCAAGTCGAAGGCACACATTTATGTACATACACATATATGTTATTGTATGCGTGTGTGACTCCTACACTTCATTCACACAGGGAGCAATTAATCTGGTCAACAGCTTCTATAATTACTTGTACCGAGCAGTTCACAGGCTGTCACCTGTTCGACCCAACAGTTTGCTCCGCTGAGTTGAAAATTTATGGCAGGGCCGCCCCACCAAAGAGAGAAAGAGAGACAGAGAGAGGCAAAAAAAAAAAGTAGATCCTTCCATGGAAATAGTGTGCCTTCTTGGACCTGGCAAAGCGTTGTGTGTTAATGACGAGCTGTTGATTTGTGATGTTCATTATTTGCGAGGACGTTGCCTTAGACGGGCGCCATAACTCACAACTGTTGTGGAATACGCAGGGGAGAGGGTGCTGGTGGTGTTAGTGGGTGAGTGCTCTCAGTTGATGAACTCTAGAAAACTAATTAAAACACGTGAAAAACACATGGAAAATGGCATTGGCCCTGTTGCCACCCACAGCCGAATGCACATGAATAATTTAAGGGCTAACATGGAGCTGGAGACAGCAATGATGAAGACGAGGCTGACGATTACGGTGACGACGATGTTGACGTTGACCTTAACTAATGCTCGTACCTCAAACTTCTTCCATTTCTATGTTGGGGATCTTTGGGACTTTGACTATACACTATATTAATTATTATTAGGTATTTTAGCTCGAAAACTTAATTTTCGACGAAATACAAATACTTTGTTGAAAGCCCTGAGCCTCTGATGGACGCGGTCCAGAGCGCTACACTGAAAAAAATAAGTAATGTGCAGCTATGTAAAATATATGAAACCTTGAGAAGTTATCTATGAAAGTCTTGGGCTAATGTAAACATATAACCAAGTAAAGGTAGCTAGAATATATCATGTACCATGTACATGTATCATAGATCGTATTTACTTTTACCATTTAACTGGGTATTTTTATATGTGAAATATTAAATTAATCAAAGAACTCAGCATTTTTGTATTATTTGGACTTCGGTGTCATCACTTTTCGTCCATTTGTTGCAGTGTGCGGTCAGTTTGACGATCTGTGTAGTGGTAGCTAGTGGACAAAAGCACTCCGCTCTGTTACACACCGGATGCTCAAAGTGAAAACGGAAGTCGCTCATATTACGTCACACACGAGAAATTTGGAAATGTGTTTCCGGTATGGACAGCACTTCCGCTCGACCAACGTGTGCAGTTGTCTCCATCTCTGTCTCAATCTCTCTCGTAATCGCGCCCACTCTCCTGCCATTATGTTAATATCACCGCAATTCACAGGGCTCGCAGTACACTAACTAAATTGAAAATGTCTAGCGTACACAATGAAAATAAGTGAGAGTCCTCCCATCTCGACTTGGAGATACGCTGAACCCAATACTTTACCATATCATAAACCGTACACGTCCCAATCTTAAAAACTCTGAGATCGGCCCGATTATACAGACTGCTTATGTTGCTGATGTCAATGATTCTTTCTGAAATTCACCCTGTCAGTGAAACTGTTTACAGTGCACTTTTTATCAAATATAAAATTCATTTACGAAGCGAAATGTGCTTTATTAATTATAGAAAATTCAGCGTAGACTAAAATATTTGAATATGTGACAAATATTGAATGAAATTGATAATAATAAAGCCATAATATTGTATATTATTATTTAATTCAGTTCATATTTTCTGTATTGCACAATCATGCATTTCAGTCCAGTGCAACAGCTGTTAAATTTAAATTTGCCAGAAAAAATCAATTGTGTGTCTAAAAGTCGTCCTAGTATCAATATGCATTTTCATTTCCGTTTCAATTTCAAGTGCATTCACTGACTTTCAACTGATAGCCAATATGCTCGGCCAACAGTAGCTGTCGTTGCCCAATTCGACCGAAGTGGTTTTCAGCCATTGCGGTCGCGTTGCGCGGTCTATTAAAACGGAAGTGGCAACTAAAAGCAGTTATATTTTCGGCACACTTGCACGAATTTTTGTTGCTGTTGTTGATTTTTTTGTTGTTGTTTATCCTGCAGGAATAAAATACTTTTAGTTTTACTTTGGCTAATCGCTGTCCCGAAGGTGGCTTTGGTCGTGGAGAGTTGGGGCTGTTGGGGGGTGTGTGATTTTGGCTGCAGCTGGAACGGCTGCTAAAGCTGTAAGTGCAAACTGTGGCGCTGCCAATGACTTTTGCAGTGGGCCTTGTGTTGGCCATCTTCTAATGAAACACACTTGTGTATGCTCATGTGTGTGTGCGGTTGCACCATGTGGTTGCCAACTGTCTATATACATATATATATATATATATATATATATATGTGTGTGTGTGTATGTGTATGAGGTTGCGACTAATATTTTTTTGTTGCATTTGGCGAATTTGTTTGTTTGGCAATTTGTGTAACTATAGAGGAATTACTTTTCAACTTTATTAGACACTGGGCATGTGGGCGTGGCACGTGCCAATTCACTACATGTTTGTGTGTATGTGTATATTTGAGTGTCTATCCACCAATTGTCAACTGATTTTGCGGATGCTTTTACTTCTGGCAGCGTCCCCCCAACCATTTTCATTCATTCCCTCTCTCTTCCTCTCTCTCTCTCTCTGTGTTTCTTTCTCTCTTACCATGTTTCGTTTGGTTTCGGCGTTTTAATTGGTTTAGTTTGTTTAGTTGTTCTTTCAATTGAACTTGGTGTTGTTGTTGCCTTTTGTCAATTTTAAATTACATTTTAACAACTTTGCCACAGTAAAATTTTAATTGAACACTGATTTGCACTCATCCCTGAACTGTGTCCTTCTCCGTATCTATGTTAACACAATCATTACTTCTTTCGCTCTATATATATATATATAATTCTTCTGCCAGTGTGCTAAGGCGTGGCCATATTGAATGCTGACAACACCATCTAGCTGGCAATTAATGTGATTTATGAACACACTTCATTATCCCCGCGCTCAGAAGGAAAAATCAAGTTGAAAAACATCGCCCGTTGCGTGTTTGGAAATTTAAAGAATCTGTGACCCACCATGCAGACAAACACATACACAAAAGACCCACACACACACACGCATACATATACGGTCGTGCACAGTGCGTTTCTGGTGTGTAAACATGCGATTAATAATAAAAGAAATAAAAAAGTATGCAAAAATAAAATTTAAAATCACCAGCATAACCTATGAGAAAGGCTCAAAGCGAATAATAAAATACAGAACAACAACAAAAAAGTCACAAGCACAGCTTAAAAAAAAAAATAAAATAAAATAACTGAACAACCCAAGCCAAAAGCAGGCCGGGGAAATCCTTTTGTGACAGGATCCGCGAGGTTTGGGGCTTGGGGTTGAACTGCTTGGGAAATTAAATATGCGCCTCATGTAGACGATTCTTTTTGTATTTATTTATTTTATGCGCGCGGCTTTGCCTGCATTGCACTATGTGGGTTGATGGGGGTTGGCTTTGCCTTCTGTGGGCGTTAGCAAAACAGTTAAATTAAGAAAAAAGAATGAGTACTATAAATACATCAGAAAGGAGTAAACAATTGCAGAACAACATGTACATATATATGTATATTCTGGGTCATTTATTGGGACAATCGTCAAGGGGCGGCGGCGGTGATGTTGTGCGACGAGAAATGTATGACATCCGGATGGATAACGTTTCAATATTAATATCAACCTTAATTAAGTGTATTACAAATACCATCCTCAAATACTTATTAAATCCCAAAATGCACAAGCCTAAATAAAACAGCCGCACAAAACAAAGAGCAAATTAAATAGGATCAAACTGAGCAACAATTGGGGAAATACAAATAAAATAAATGCCAGCTAAAATAAAATACATGATACAAAAAAAAACAAAAATACAAAAAAAAAACAAGTATACCAAAAAGAGAAAAACTTGCCAAGTTATCGGGATGTAAGGTGTGCTTGAGTGTGTGTGTGTGTGTGTGTGTGTGGGTTAGTGTGTGTGTTAGCTTGCGCTCAGGTGTAAAATTTTATTGAGTCGAAATACGAAATATATGCAAATTGCGAAATAATTTAATGGCGCGTTTAATTGGGTTTTTTAGCGTGCACGCAACGATGGGAAAAATGGAAACATATCAAAAAGAGCAACGGCGAAGAAGAAGAAGAGGAAGAAGAACAGCTCGTAAGAAAAGGGGCGGCCCAAGAAGGATTGTATGGGAAAATGGAGTGATGTGGCGTGGGTTGGTGTGGGGGGTTGATTGGAAAAGTTTTGGCATCTGGCAAAACGAATCAATTGAAATTGAGCGCTGGCAATGGGCGCTAATAAGAATTTGATGTGCGGTTAATGGAGAGTCGGAGAGCCGGAGAGCTGCCAAGGAATTAAGCGAGTGTGGCACGTGGCAAGTGGCTCTGATTTTTAAGTCGCTGCGAAAAAGTTTTATCATTATCGCTGCGCAACCAAATCGATGGGAATTGCCAATGTCAGCAATGACGAGCAATGAGCCAGCACGATGCCAAAAAATGTCTTCTTAGGCTGAGAGGATTATAAAAGATATTCAAGTGCGAGCTGCGAACACTGACAGATTTTGTCCATAATCTGTTTTAAACGCACAATCGGGATATATGTATACAATGCGCACTTCCAGGTACAGTTGTGCTAAATAGCTGAGAGGCAGCACCGCCTCATTGACAGACCATTCAAACCCATTGCGGCAAACAAATGAACACACACAGATATGTATGCCAAAATAAATACTAAAATTCTTATACATATACAGGGCTATACCTGGTTGCCTTTACCACGGGCATTTCAGTGGGCTTAACAAGCGCTTTCCTTTTTATTTGCGTCAGTTTAGTAATATGCTGGCTGGAGGCGGCAACTCCGTGACCTCGTCCTGCTGCGTGGAGCCACCCAGTCCACCCACCGATGGTGCTTACAACGCGAGCAGCAGCGACACTAGCAGCGAACGGCTGCCATTATAAATTATTATTCATGAGCGGATGCGGATATTGAAAAGTTTCATTTTGTTGTTGATATTGTCAAAGTGTGCTCGTTGTTGTTTTTGTTGTTATTGCCTATGTTGCTGGTGCTGCGTCTATTTTCATTTCAATTTTTACGCCGTTGACGTCGGTGTCATCTTAGCTCTGTGTTGTTGTTCTTCTTGTTGTTGTTGCAGTTGTGGTTGATAGTCTGCTTCCAAGTCTTCTTCTTTATTTCTACTTATATGTATGTATGTATTTTTTCTTTTTTTTCAATTTTTTTGTTTGCCTCGGCGCGTGTTGTTTGGAAATTAGATTTGTGCACGTTTCTTGTTTTCTATTTTCACTTATCGACATTTTTCCTCCATGGTTTGCTGGTAACCCATCTTTCTTGCTTTGGTCATTTATTTTCCGTTCTTGTAATACCATTGCTCCAGCATCTTATAAGATAATCAAAGTTGTCGCCCATCTTATCAGCAAAATACAATGAAATTAAATTAAATATACGTTTTCGAGAATTTCTATTCAAGACAATTAATACCTCATTTTGGTCGTTGTTTAAAAATGAATTTATCATTATCTTGCCTTTGTTTAGTCTTCTTTATTTTATTTCAACACATCTTCCAAGCTTTCTATGGGCACACTTCAAAACATGTAAACATTTAGTTCGTTCATAATAAAATCATGTCTTATAGATCAGTTTGCATTCGTAACGAAGGTAAGTCTTACCTTGCTTACTTAGTACTACTCACAGCTCGCTGGGTTTTCTCAGTATTCTTCTTTCGGCCCATTTCTCAAACCATCCAGGCCTTTTGGCTAGGATTTCAGTTAGCGTTGTGACTGGGCCTGAAAGTCAAATTATTGTCAAGGACCCGAATTCACAGTCATATTTTGTGTGTAAGTATGTATTTATATACAAAACGCATCCGTATCTATTTCTACTATCTATATCCGCAACCGCAGCCGCCTGGCTGTCATCTGCCGCTCTGCATCTCCTCTCAGCTGCTGCCGAGACCACGATGCTTTAAAATTTGTATTCCATTGACGTTTGGCGACCTACTGCGGGATGGGTGCCCAGCGCCAAGTCAGTTATTTATGTGCTCGCTTGCAACTGTGCTGTTGTTGTTGCTACTGCTGCCTCAGTTCTTGGATTTGTTGTTATTGTTTCTGTTGTTATTGTTATTTTTGCTGTTGCGCAAGCCAAAAACCCACATTGATTACAACAAACTATCGCCTTGTATTATTTTTGGGACCGAGTGTCATTGCCATATCACTCACTCTATCTGTCTCTCTGCCTCTACCTCTCTCTCTCTCTCCCTCTCGCTTGCAATCCCCTTGTCATTCTCTTGCTGATGTGCGAACTTCTTAATCAAAGTTCGACTCCGCGCTGCAGGCAGCGCCCGAGTAAAATCGTACTGAATGCCTCAATTAAGAGATTGACCCTCAACTAAATTCAAAGCCAAAGTTATTTATAACTGCCTTAATCTCTCGCTCTCTCGCTCTCGCCGTCTCTCTCCCACTCTCGTATTCTCTGGTTTTGCCAGGCACAGCAGTCATTAATTTGAGCCAGCTCCAACTGCTATATTTGCAAGCTCGTATTTAACACATACATACACACACACATGCACTTAGATAGATTTTCAGCAGCAATTTGGGGCCAAAAGCCTTTTGGCCAAATCTGACCGAAAACCTTTGCCACTGATCTAATTTAAATGAGCGCTTGTTTGCTTTGCCAATGCGTAGAGCGCATAAAATCTCATACACAAACCGGATATGGCTTTTTTATGACATTAAAGTAGATATGTTACAACCACTCTCGCCCCCTTCTAAGCACCGGCTGAAGGACTAAACCGTTGAAAAACATTGAAATGCCAAACAGCCGCAAAGCGAACTGCAAAATTGAAATATTTTGATGTTGGCAGCAAGTTAATGTAAACCAGTAGCAGTCCCCAAAACACACACACACACACACACACATATATATATTTATATATACCTATATATATATATATATACGCATTCGAGTTGAATTATAATATACCAGCAATGGGCTCTGTACAAATGCTAGAAATCGGTAGTGAGATGAGCGCAGCACGGTAAACCTTGAAAGATCCCAAACACTGAACTCCAGACGACCCCGCAATCTGAAACCCCAAACCCAACGGTCCTGGCACGTAAAATATACACGTACGAAGAGAACAGTGGAGTGGAGTGGGTTCGGATGTAGTCGGCTTGGGTAGGGTATGTGCCTTAACTTGTATTAATATCCATTAGATTTATGCTTAGCAAATGTAACCACAAAAATTACACTTTAAAGTCGACCAATTCCACTCACGAAATGAGCTGCATTTTTTCGTCGATATCCGATTGCGAATATATATCGCTGCCTCTGTCGCTCTCTTTGGTTTCAACATCCCTGGGGCATGCCGCTGGGTGCGTGGCATCCACATAAGATATTGCTTCTGTTGTTTTAATAGCAAGGGTTGGCCCCTCATAATTAAGCACCCCAACATCCAGCGCTGTTGAAAGCCCGGCTCGGCACGTACATGGGCCATACATAAAAGGGCCGGGCCATTTTGTCTAGAACTTATGGGGCCTGGAGTTTAACACTTTGGTGCCACATTAAGGCTGCAAATTGTTAAACGTGACACCTGAAGTCACCGCCGGGCGACCTGAGCAACCTGACCGGCCCTATGCCTGCCCCCGTTTCAAAGGAGCAGCGGCTAACATTGCCCCATTACTTAAGTTCATTAGCATCTCGAAGCAGCGTTTGCTGTCCGAAAATTGACTTTAATGTGGCAACGCTGCCGACAGCCTGGGGGCGGCGTTTAACAGACAATTGCCACTTGCCACATGACATAAAATTGACTTAAGAAAATTGCATACAACGACGAGCACTAAATATGCGCAAAGCTGAAACACTTAAGTTATACCCTTTCAAAATGGCTGTTGCTTGATCTCTCAGGATTGCATGGCAGAAAGAGAGGAGAAGAAAAGAGTGCAACAATCACCAAATCAAACTTATCACAATCTTCAAAGTGTATAGCCATAGTATGTTTTAGCTAATATTATAGAACTGGACAGAGAATAAACGATTATTTTGTTGATAAAAGTGATGCATCTTGTTGTCATTGCTGGCATTTGTTTTTGCAACAATCCTTCCTAATACTTAATTATTATTGAAGTTTGGTAAGCGAGCTTAAAAAGTGCATATAATTGCCACAAGGAGACATATCTTATAATGTGTGTATAGTTTGGATCGGGACCTAAGAAACAACAGACGAAGCATCATTCATATCACACTTCTTTGATAATTCGCCCACTTATGTAATCTTTTGATACCGAATTTTATTTCAATATATATATTTTAATTATATATTTGTCTGCCTGTCTAGCTGTCTATAATATCAAAGCAAGAAACTTGAATTGTTGAACATATACCCCCTAAAGAGGAGCTGTCAACCCGATAAGACCTCGATAAATGTAGAGAGGAAGCAAATAAATATACCACTGCATTAAGCAGAACCACCTTAAGCCCTTTGGAGTGGACATTACCAGGGGTATGGAAATAGGAGTGGATGCCAGCTGTCGAGTTTCTTTATCGATGGCTTACAATATTGTTGACATTATGTGTCTGTGGTCGTCGCCCGTTGGACTGCGGCAATGCATATTTTTTAGTTGCCCCAAACGTGAAAATTATTGCACATGCATTCAATTGTCAGCGCTGTGGCATTAAATTAAAAGCCGCTCAGCATAAATGAAGGAAAATAATTTTTATATATATATATACGATATAGAAAGGGAGTAAGGAAAGGAGAATGAGAGAGACACCGCATCATTTGCCCAATAGCATCGAAGTCTCGATTCTCATAGAAATGATTCATGATATCGCATTATTTCCGTATCATTTGTAATTTCCAGTTTCCTGCTTTTTTCATCAGCTATTCACACGCACACACACAAACTGAACGCGGAGCGGCAGAGGAATGGGGGAGGAAGCTGATGCAATTACTATCTATCTGGTATTTTATAACTTTTGTGCGCGTCGTCTCGTTGGCTTTCCGCTGGCTGCGCACCTCTCGCTGATTACAGCGCCAAAGTCAGAGTCACAGTCATAGTCACAGTCATAGCTGGAGCCACAACCGCACTTCTCTGCTCCTTCATCATTGCCATCGTCGCCATCATCGGCATCATCAGCATCATCATCATCATCTAGTTTTCGTTGCCATCATCGTTCCCATTGTTTGTTCGGCTCTGTGGATATCTGTGTTTCAATGTATCTGTTACTGTGTGCGCCATTTTTGTTGTAGTTTTTGATGAACATTTAATTGAATTCTCTTACAACGTCGCGCTTTGTCTTCTACAACAAAGTAAGTGTGTGTGTTTGTATGTGTGTGTGTGTGTGTGTGTGTGTGTGTGGTGTGTGTTTGTGTATCTATGTCCGGGCTACAGTATCTGCTGGGTTGGTATTGGCCAAAGTTATGTGACTTTCGGTTCAGGGCATCTAATTAAAATGACAATTGAAATATGAACACACTGCTTTAACCAGGAGCTGAAGCCCAAAAATATCTTTAAGCTACACTTACAGTTGCTGTTCAAGATGCACTCTACAGTTCGGCTTCCCCGCAAGCCGATAACATAACTTAATTTGGCCAGAGGGGGTTTCTTGTTTCACTAGTGCAACTGGGTTAGTTTTGAATTTTGGATAAACAGGCAGCGAATAATTGCTTAGAAAATGTTTATTTGAGTTACAACAAAATACATGTATAGCCTAACCAACATTAACTTACCAAATAGTTATGTACACGATTAAGATTTACAAAAAGAAACGAAAATATATAAATATATATATACATAAGTTTACATTAAATTTTGTATTGTTTTATGCGTCCTTCTCTTCTAAAATATGCATAGACAACTTACAATAGTTAATATTTACTACTTACTTAGCAACCGCATAAATGAAGACTTCAGACTTATGGACGTAATTCCCATTAACACGACCTTATTGAATAATATTGTAAGTTTTTCGACTAAAATTTTTGAAAAGATAACTAAAAACATGATATCAAAATTTAATTGAAAAATGTAGTTCCCTGTATGTGTATGAACAACAGTTTAATATTCGCGCACTTTTCTTTACCAATAATTGAAAATTTTATTGAATCCATGGAATTGCTTTTACTATTCTCTACATATACAATAATTCAATATATATACATGCATAATTGTGTACTTTCTTGAATTCGTTTGGCACTGCCTCATTGCGCTTAAGCGAACCTCTTCATTAAAGTCAAAGCTCAGAAAAGCTAGTGAACTTAAATTAAGGAACTTGGTACAGTTCAAACAGTTTCACTCACAAGTACACAAGCATCCAAGTTAACAGCTGCCAGCTGCCACCCCCTCAATCCGCTGGCTCCAATTTCAAGCCCTTCTTCACATCTTGCAGTAGCCACTTAAGTCTCTGTCTCTGTCGACATCGTGCGATATCAAATGGTGAATAGATAAAAACAACATGACTTAATGAGTGGTATTTATTTTTATGCTAATTACTTACGAATAAGCAGTACTTGGTGCTGTTCTTGCGCTTGCTCTTGTTCCTCCCCTTCTGGCTGCTGTTGTTGTTGGTTGCAAATGCAATGCCGGCAGTTACATAGCTCGCCCTAATGAGCTGCAGGCATTTAAGGGATGGGGGTTAGCAGGGTTGGCATGGAATCGAATAGGGTAGACTAAACGAGTTAATAGCAAGCGATGGGCGATGGGTGAGCAATAATTGTTGAATATATTTGCGTAGGAGAAGATGAGGGCAAAAAGGGAAAGAACAGCTGACGCACCAAGACAATGGCC
The DNA here is from genome assembly GCA_035043785.1 of Drosophila planitibia. Taxonomy (NCBI): domain Eukaryota; kingdom Metazoa; phylum Arthropoda; class Insecta; order Diptera; family Drosophilidae; genus Drosophila; species Drosophila planitibia. Next base: position 5,118,176 of record JAWNMS010000041.1, read on the forward strand.
ATGGCAGAGATGCGACGTCGCCGACGTCGACGTCGACGTTTTTGTAAAGTAAATGCCATTATACAATGAGCAAGTCGCGTTGTAAATATTCTTGAAATGTACAAAAGCACTCGCGCTGAAAGCCGTAAAGTATGCAATATGACAGCGCATAAAGGATACGATTTCGTAGAGCAACTGGTATCGGAGCCGCAGTTGGAGCCGGAGCAGTTGCAACTTGGTCCAAGCCCAAGTTGAGTGCCATCGTTGGTGTGAGAATAATAATAAAAATAAAAACAACTTAATTACCCTGCTGGCTCACACACAACTCCTGCTATTAAGAGAGATACAGCAACAGCGAGCTTTCCAGTCAACATCAAAGATAAACGACCAGCCCATAGCTGAGATTACCCTAGCAGCACAATTGCATACCCACATTTACATACATACATACGTATATACTCAAAGAATCAGCTACTCGCTGACAATACTTGGCCTTTAAATTAGTTTTATGACAAGAAGCCGGAAAGCAGCCTTCACATTTTAGCTGTTAGAGTTGAAATGTTGTCTGTATACTGGTCCCTTGTTGGTCCAAAATTAATACGAGGCAATAACAAGCCAAATAACTTTATATATTAAATGCATTTTCATTTGCAGGCCATTACTACTTATTAAGTATTAAAAAAAATATATCAAAGTGCATAGATCTTAAATAAGCAAGTTCGCTAGAATTGTCATATTGTACAGTTTGCAGCTTAAAAGTCAATGTGGAAGCTATGATTAGCCAGCTCCACATTCTTACTTATTTGTATTGAATAGCTTCACATAGCAATTCAATTGTTATTCACTCAAAATGTTTAGTCTATTTGTACTAAAATTGCGTACGAATATTTAATAATATTTTGACTTATTTGTAAAAAAAAAGTGTCCTCAAGCAATTTCCTCAAACAACACATCTAAATGATGCAACCCTCGGAGCTGAGTGTCACAGCTGATTTTTGCGTTTGCGACCCGGACGCACCGCATAGACGCTCTGGGGCACTGGTCCGTTTGGCAGCAGCTTGCCAGATCGGGTGGCGGCCAGCAGTCGTCGCTCGTGAACCTTGCGGTGCTTGGTCAGGTGGTCAGATCGGGCGAAGCACTTGGCGCAATAGTCGCACTTGTACGGCTTGACGCCCGAGTGGGAGCGTCGGTGTCGGGCGAGCTCGTCGGAGCGCGAGAAGCGCCAGCTGCACTCCGGCCAGCTGCAGGCATACGGCTTCTCGCCCAAATGACGGCGCATGTGAGCCTTGAGGTGGGCGGGCTTGGCGTACAGCTTTTCACAGTTGCCAAATGTGCACAGATAGCCCTTCTCCCCAGCGGCATTTTCGCTGAGCTGCAGTGGCGCCACCATCGTTGATGTTGTCACCATCGCCGTTGCCGGTGTCGTTGCCGTTGGCGTCGTCGCTACGGGTGAGGTTGACGGGGCCAGGCGCAGATTATTGTTGCTCTCCTGCAGGAAATCATCGCACATGTCCGTGCAGAGCGGTGTGCGCTCTGGCAGTATGGTAGTGAGCTCAGGTATTTCCACAAAGTGATCCAGCAGCCGCTGCTCCCAATCGCTGAGATCTGGCGGTGATGACGAAGCACCCAAAATGGACACTATCGCCAGTTCTGGGTCATCAAAATCGAAGGGCAGCTCGTGCTCCACGCTGCAATTACTGCTTCTATAGTTGCTATCATTATTGCTGTTACTGTAGTTATCGCTGTTATTGTTGTTGGTTTGAGTGTTGTTAATAGTATAGTTGTTGTTGCTGTCGAGAGTTGTGATGCCATAATAATCCATGCTATTTGTCTCGTAGCCATTGCCAAAGTTAACATCCGCATAGCAAAAATCCAAGGACTGCTGCTCCTGCATCAGATACTGCTGCCCAAAGTCTTGAGTCGCTGCCGACTCCTCTAGATCGTTGTAGAGCTGCTGAAATCCGCCCGTCGCAAAGAACTCCATGTCAGCAAATGAGCTGATCCCAGCGCCTGTCCAAATATTTATGTCAGTCGATTTGTCGACGAGCTGTCCAAACTGGGCTCCAGGCACACTCGAGTGCAAACTTGGACTGATACTCAATATGCGTATAGATACATTTGTGGATACATACGTGTCTGTCTATGTGTATATATGCATATGTATTCTACGGAACAATATCAAGCAACAACACCAAGATCCCTGTGGGAATAATTAGGCATTCATTTGATGAAATCGATCGTAGTGGACACTTCTGCAGCCGTTTCGATCTTCGCTTATCTAACTCATTGCCGGCGTCATTAACAGCAACAGCAACAGCACCAATAAGAACAACAACGGCGACAGTAGACAGCCATATGTTGCCGCCGTTGCGGTCAGTCGTAGCACATGTGCCACACACACGCACACACAGGCACAGAGAGAAAATATGAGATGCGAGCTGCTCTGTTATTTGTGCCAAGCGGTGTCAGGCGGGTTTTTATTTGGTGATCGTCGCGCCGATGGACGATGGACAACTGATGGTTGTTGATCGACGATTGGTGGCACTGCGTCAGTGGTCAGCTGCACCTGCCTACGCCGGATCTGGCAAATACCATATCTCTGTCTCTCTCTCTCCCACACACTCTGCCATCGTCTGCCTTACACTATCTGCTCGGTTCTCCGATCAGCATTATCAATCCAATTCTGAACATTTTGAGCAAAAGCCCCAAGCGTCGGTTCTTGTGAATTTCAATTTATTTGGATTTTGTTTTGGTCACAGCTATCAGTAACAGCAATTAGTTAAAATTCCACACACACACGCAGACACACACACACAGTCACACATATGCAATCAACAACTCACAACATATTCTGCGAGTGCGTGAGTTAAGTGAGATGAAAAGAACAGAGGGGTATCTTCTTTGTTCAATTTAATATATGTATGTATGGGTTGACAACTGAATATAATGTCAATACTTATAGTTTCTATGTAAATAATTTATCTAACGACATTTGTAAGTGCTGCAATTGTTGTACTGATAATAATAATATAGTACCTTAAGAGCTGCTGACCTAATATGAATAATATGATTTGCTATTCAATTTACGAGTATTTGTATTAGTATTTCAAAGAACACATTAAGCTCATCATTTGAAATCTAAAATTTTGTTGCTTAAACTATTTAAATTTTAAAGTATTCAACCAGAGCTTAAACCTTAAAACACTGGTTAACAATTTTGCATTTATTTTATTCCCCAATTCAATCCCAGATGATGTTCCTAACAACGTTGGCTACGTGTATATTTTTACACAGACCGTATTTAGTTACGTTTGTAATCGTGAGCGCATTTATCTATAGCCTAACTGAATAACAGCTCTAACATATATAGAACTTGTTTGCTTATGAGTTTAAGCAGGCGAACAAAGGAGCAATCAGGCTGCCCACCGTGATTAGCTGGCTGTCCCACACTCGCAACGACACAATACGCAATTCTACTGAGCTCGACTCGACTCTACTCGACTCGTTTCGACTCGTTTCGTTTCGTTTCGACCCCCAAATAGGTGCCACACCCACAAAGAGTGTTGCTGCAGACATGACTCCAAATCGCTGGCAGCTCCTGTAAAATTAACATAAATTTTGTGCGTCAAATGTTGAACTTTATTTTTGCCTGTTATGTTATAATCAGCGGCTGTAAATCCTTGCAGCAGCCACAACCAACTCACAGTTGCCGCAACAAATTCCCAAACCATCCCCTCCCCCACACACTCGCAGGGCACACCTCTTTGCTACCGCCCTCAGCCACAGCACAGGCATTTGGCAGGCAGCGCGCTAAGCGCTAATTGAAATTGTAAAAATCAAAGGAAACAGTCGCGTTAAAGAAGACTTAACGGATAACAACGGCTGACAGGCACTTGGCCGTACAGTTTGCAATTACGAGTGTGTACACTTTAATATTAATTATATTCATTTAATTTGCTTCGGCTCGCATTTCAGTCCCTTCGACTTTGTTCTTGTCTTGTGACATTGCGCCCGACAAAAACAGATACATATTCCAATGGAAATATTGATAGTGATACAGATATAAACAGTGATACAAACACAGTTACTACACACATACATGATCATTGCTTAGTGAAAGACTTAGATATAAATATTAAATTGTGATCACATTCAGTTCGATTGATATGCTAATTTAACTTTAAAATCCGGTTTTTTTTTCTATTCGGACTACAAATATAAATGTATAATCAAAACTAGTACTACATGGAAATTCACTGAAAATATATTACGTATGCTTGTGTATTTAATACAAAAATCTATTTTACCAAACACTTCTTGAATGCCAGCACCATTCTAGAAATGTAGAAATCTTTCCGCACTTGCAGTTTGTGTTTAGATTTTAATTTGTCTCTGGTTGTCAGTGTCTCATTTTTTTTAGTGCAAACAAATGTTAGTTAGCTTTTTCTATGTATGTGCTTATAAGCCTACAATTACTTATACGTAGTTATATCTTATGCCATCTGACACTGAACACTTTTTATTTATGTATAACTATTACTGTACATATTCAGCAGCAGAGTATCCGGCTAGAAGATGCCCTGTATCTAGCTCTATGTATTTCCGATTTGATAGCAGCGAATCAAACCAAATTTGCAATTGTTATTTCCATTTTAAGTTGCACTGTTTTAAACGCCGACGCATTTGTAATAGTTGCCAAGCAAGCATTTTCTGTAAACATGTACGAACATATTTTGCGAGTTGTATGGTCGCAATATAAGTAAGTTTTTAGCAGAGCTCTTTAAGGGTGTACGTGGTATTTGCATATTGTTGTTTTGTTAGTGCCTGATACAATACAAACCCAAATATATTATCCATTGCGCAGAGATAGTTACAAAGCTAATAATGTATTCATCAGAGATATATGTGCATGGGCTATAAATTTGAATTTCCACATAAAGGTATAAATTCTATATGTATATGGTACACTCAGAAAAGAAATTGTCCGCGAATTTAGAAATGAAAATCACATAGAAAACTAGAAATTTGTTCTTGTTTTTAGAAATAATTTTTAAGTAAACGAAAACAAATTTCTTACAATTATAACGGCTTCTTTTCTATCTTGCAACCCCTATTTAAATAATAAGTTTTGAAATCCCGGAAATATTAATACAAATTGGCTCTCATGGCTGATATGTACAGCTTAGAAAACGTTTGGTTCTTAGAGGGATGCAAATTTTCGGTGAGTTGCTTTTTTTCTGAGTGTATGTATATGGCTTTATTAAGTGCTTGTCGGACAGATTCAATTTATGTAGAAGCAAAGATACCGCAACTCTAGATACTGTTACTTATGTAATCCGTCGAAGACGTATATATAGATACAAATATGTTGATTTCGATATTATTATTATTATTGCAGCTTCGTACATACATACATATGAAGTGTATGTACACAGGTACACAATTATAGATTCTGTTATTTAGTTAGTACTTGATGGTTGCAACAAATATATATACAATTGTTTTGTGCGACACGCAGAAATATGCTCATGTGAGTGAGCTTGTTTGTTATATGCATACATATGCATGTATTTGCAGCAATAGATACTGTTATTTAATAAGTATTTGCCACACGTGTCGTCTGCATTTCGATGCTGAAATCGGTCGACTTGTCAACATTGCAACGACAACAGGGCATCAATCTAAATTATTTGGCACCCACAGCAACAACACAGCAGCAACTTCAAACAAGTAAGAAATCTATAGTCGAGTGAGATTGACTTCGATATATCCTGAACTCAGCTCTTAAACATAAAATATATTCTAGTTTTATTGCCGCATTTCAAGTGAAGTTGCTCTCATTGAAATAAGATTAATATGAGAATACATTTATATATACTGTGACTTGGGTGTTTCTTATCCGATCTTCATGAAATTTTATCGATATTTGGGAAACAGAGACAGCTACCGATTAAATAAAATAAACTTGATCGATTCGGCTGTTAATCCTGATCAAGAATATTAATACCTTATGGCGTCGGAGATGTTTCCGACTGCCTGTTACACACATTTGCCCAAGACCGATATACCATTTTTGCCCATTATAAAAGCAGCAGCGACCGAAACAAGAACAAGATTGACAACAATGTGAAATAAGTGACGAACTTTGGCAGTTGGTGGTTGATTTGAGTGTTCTGATAACATAAATTAGTATGCTGCTCGACTGTTTGGCTGCTGTCGTTGTGCAAATGTTGAAGCATTTGAATCTGTGGCCTGCATCTGTTTGGCTGCATCTGCATCTGTAGCTGTGTATATAGCTGTAGCTGTAGCTGTAGCAGTAACCGCATTTGTATCAGCATGCACACACCGACACTGTGACACTGCACTGTGATTGTGTGCACCACAAGTGTCATAATGGGAATTATGCATAAAATTTCACTGTAAATTGCAGAAGGCAAAATGTTTTCTTGCAAGCTTGCAAGCAAAGGCGACCACAAAATTTAAATGCATGCCAGCAACCAGCAATCCAAAGTCCAAGGGATTTCAGAGATGCCAAGCCCCAGGCAGTGCCCCAAAATCAAATGAACCTAAGGCATTTGACAGGTGCAGCTCTGAGTTGCCATCAGTGTTGGGCTCAAAGCAAAAACCCCAACGAACTAGTAGAACTACATTGAAGTAAACCGGAATACGACTTCAACAGAAATCTTAAGGCTCACAAAAACAGACAAAACAAAAAAAAAAAAAGGCCGAAAGAATGTAAAGCTGTGTTTCTATTTATTATTTTGCTTATCGCATTGGCCCGCTGAAACTCATTCGGATCAGTTGCCTAGCAGTTGGCCTTATCAATGGCATCTGAGCTGCTTGCTTTCATTTGGATTAGGCATGTTTTCTCTTGCTTTCAAGTTGCCGGCATTTGTTGACCAGCAACGGAAGACCGCAACGAGGAGCTTTGGCCAAAAAACGAATGCAAAAGCTGCTTACGTTGTGGGAAAATTAAAGGGACGTGCATACAGTGAGTGATTAGGATAACTTAAGCCAACCAAAATGTATATATCGAAGCAAAAATAGTTGCCCAGCAAATACTGCAGCTGGATTTGTAACAGACTGCACCTAAAAGGAATACACCAAATGTTTAGAGGAACAACTATTTGCTGCAGCTAAATGATTTACAAGACCATTTAATCATCTTTGAAAGTGCTTTAACTGATTAACGGTTGAAAAACAATCAACATTTTTAGCGATTCTTAGTTCTTAGTTTAGCTTAACGAACATTTAGCGGCCTATACTTCCTGGGCCTGCACTAAAATAAGCTGTTTTTCGACTTGGTGATAATAATTGTAAATATGGAACTCTAACCCATATCAAAACCGGACGCAGCTATCGCAGCTATGATGTGGTCCGCTTGCCGCAACCACCACACAATTATTCCGAACTCTAAAACGATATATCAAAAGAAAAAGTTTGATATTATTGCAGTGAACAAGCGACACATTGGAATTAATTAACCAATTTAGCTAATATGCTGACAAAGTTGAGAAAATTCCAAAGTTGCTTTGTTTTGCTATGCTTGTGTGTGTCCTTTGCTATGCAATAGCTTAAGAATGTCCGAGTATGTATGGCAACAGGTCAAAAGTTTTTAGCCAACTAACAAGTCTTGGTCGGGACTTGGAGAGCACTTAGTTAGCTAGTTGACGCCGATGTTCGTTGTTCTTGCTGTGAAAACTTTTAATAAACTTGCAAAAGACAATATTTTGCGGTCGCTCCGAACTGCAGACAATAATATGATTTTATGTGGCGCGAAACACAAGGGCAATTTGTTATATTTACAAAAGTCCAACTTCAACTTTAAGTTAACAGTTGCAGCTATATGAACTGGATGGCATACAACATATGTATATATATGTACATAGATACATACATATATGTATGTATGTATGTGTATCTGCATGTGCGCAGTAGCATATTACATATTATGCTTAACGGGAACTATTACCGAAGCCAAAGCTGTTCTATGGCACAACTCAGGCCAAGATTAGGTGAGATACAAACATAATCCAAAGACAAGTGAGTTAACTGCTTTGACCCAATTTAATTAAGCATATGTATTCATGCCTATATGCATCATGTTGTAAACGGGCCAACAGTACTATTTGTATATCTGTGTTCTGTTCGCTCCCGAAAGCGGGCAGTGTGACTATGGCCAATGTCCGCGGGCCAAAGTCTCAGTTGGCAACGTCTTGGGGTGCCACAGCTAATGACAAAAACAGCTACGAGCAGCAGCAGCAGCAGCGAGCAGCAGGCAGCAACAAAAGAAGACGAGGAAGAGGACGAAGTGTTGCCATTGCTGATGTAAATCTGTTGATTGCGTTTATGTGACACAGTTCTCTACATCTATATGTATGTGAGTGCCTATCTTTGAGTGTGTGCGTGTGCGCGTGCATGTAAGCAGGATTTACACAAACAAGCCCAACCCCCTTCACATTCACATTCACATTCACATTCAGAGTCACATTCACATACACATCCACCTACGGAGAGAATATTATTGTAACTAAAGACAGCAGCGACAGCAGCCAACAATTAGTGTTGACAGACATTGCACTCGGGCAAAGCCCCAGAGGAATTTGAGGGCTTGTCGCATACACACCAAAAACAATGCCTATACATGTTGTATGTGTGCGTGTGTGTGCCACATGGTATGTTGGGGTGTCGCCACAAATGGCCGTGGATGTAATTTGAATTGTGTTATGTCTATGCAACTGTAATTATGTATGCTTGTCGGTGGGTGCACAGTTAAATGTATTAATATTTATATATCACCTCGTATATTGAACAGCGAAATATAGGCCAACATTTTTACTGGACTGTTGTATAACAAAATGTATTACACTTAATATGTCAGTTTAACTGCTTTTATGCTGCTTAATTTGATGTAAAACCTGATTAAATAATATTTTGTATAATTAACATGCTCTCGAAGCACAGCTTAGCTTATGTTGCACAAAAACTAATAACTTAATCTATAAAATAAAAATAAAAATAAGATGTTTAGCAGACATCGCAAATATGAATTATGTTTGCGGAGCACAACAAAATACACGTCAATCACTCCTAAGCTGAAAACTCTCCCTTTCATATAGGCAAAACAGTTTTCCTCACTGAGTGACTGACAGACCGACTGACTGACCAACTGACTGACTGTCTGATTAGTGATTGGGGACCAACACTAAGCCACAATCACAGAATACTTGTCAAAAAAAAAATAATAATAAAATCTTGAAAGCTTTTATAACATGAATGAAGAAACCATAGAGAATTGTTATATTTAAAATTACCTTAAAGTGCAGAATCTGACAAAAGCCCAAAACAAAGCCACAAAAGTAACCCAGCGAAAGAGAAACAAATATGTTCTAGTTCTGCTTTGACAATTCAATTTCGTTAAAAATAGTTCCCAGCAAATATAATTATGCAGTTGTCTCTCAATACAAACAAGATGGACAGGAATGTTGTTATATAGTCATGCCAATAATTCAATATATAGGAGCCTTAAGTAGATGTTTGGCAGACCAATATTCATTCTCGGAGGCCCTTTTGTGGTTAATCAGATGAGTGTGGGGCAAGAACAATTGCACGAGCTACAATAGATGCAGCCAGGCTGCTAATGCTGATGCTCCACTGTGCAGCGGTGTGTGTGTGTGGGTGTGTCTACTGTTTAAGAAGTGGTTGTGCTTATCAGCTGGGCTTGTGTATTGGCACCGCAGCTGCGTGGCTACCTAATGAGACACCAGCACAACAAAATAGGTTCCACAAGAGCAATGGGCAGCCAAAGTGCATTTGGCAAATATGGATAAGGGTAAGCATTTTCGCTGATTTGTGTGCTGTGTGTGTCTGTGTGTTTTGACAGCTATTATGTAGTGCCAATGACAAAGGTGTGCATTCAGGCTTACACTAACTCCAATACACTAACTGATAGATATATGTTAATAAATATTTTCTATTTGTGTGTGTATGTGTGCTATGTGAGGCACTTAAACAAAAGCACAGAGGGAACAAGAAAGTGTTGCATCCTTTTGGGCAGCGTCAATTTGCAATTGAAAACAATGGCTGCACGCTCTTAGCCATAGCTCATAGCTCACGTATGCATATATATACATACATATATATACAAATATATATATATATATATGTATATATGTATGGTTGTGTGTATATAAATGCATTTGGGTGGGTGCTCATGTTTCACGCCCTTTCAAGTAAAATGGCACAAAAATGACATTACACAAAATGGGATTTATTTAGTTTATTTGCTATATATCAGCAGCCATAACTGTCAAGTGTTTGTTGTACTCTGCTCTGCTCAGCTCAGCAGAGCTCCCACTAGCCGCCCAGAATAACTGCTGGGGCTGGAGTTTTGCTGCATGGCGGCCATCATCATCAATCATTTTGATTTGCGCTTAAAACTATGCTTTGCTATGCTTGGCTCTGCTTGTAGGGTGCTTCACATACATACATACACACACCCACACACACATACGCACAAGCCAACACTCATATATGCTTGGGCGATAAAGTACGGCTACAGCAAAAACAACAACAAATAGAAAAAGGGTGCTGTGAAATGACAACAACAATTCAAGTCGACAAGTTGCGCTTGCTTTTGCTTTTTATGCGATACTCCTTGGCATTGGCTATTATAACTCGCTCAAAATTCTCGTAACGCTCTGGAATAACACATAAATAATGTATGAATATCACCAGAAAGGGTATCCATTTATAGTAGATATCTGCCAATAAGATCAATTCCTAATATGTATCCATATGGACAATCTGCAAGTATTTTCTCGCGCTTTGGCAAGCTCAGCAACATGTTTTTATGCTTTCCGATCGAGGTTAATTTAAAAATGAATTCATTGTTCAGCATGCGACTGGCATATAACTCAAGCATCCGCCAAACACAATATTATATTCAATCGCACAATGATCATGCTTTAGTCGGTCATGCTCCAGTGGAAAATTCATTTGGTTTTTAGTATTTGATGCAGTTAGTAAGTATTTTCTAGTCCTTTGTTTTGTTTGGGACTTAGCAAATGCATTTGCATGCAAACACAAATACCGTCCGTCTCACACTGCCACACACACACACACACCCCGACCGACTACCAGCCCCGGCTTAGCCGTAAGTATGCATGCTCTATGCATGCATTAGTTTTAGTTGCTCGAGCAGTTAATAGACATGAGTGGCGAGCACAGAGAGAGGGAGCAGCCACATTGCATAGTCGACTGGGAAACTAGTTTTACGGCTCGCTCGTAAAGCTGCTTGTCAAATATTTTTACAGCATTTTAAACATATTGCTCGCTCTGTAGCCAGATACTCTCAGATACTCTCTGTTGCGCCGCTGCTGACTGGATGGCAAAGTATATACATGTGTATATGTCTGTATGTATATGTATATATCATATACACAATGAATTTTAATTAAGCTCAAGCAACAGGAAAAAGCGCTTGCAGTGTGCGTCTTTTAATTCAATTTATAATTACTTACATGTAGCATCTGCACTGCAATAAGTAGGAATTATTGTACAATTGCCGTCCATCCATTGCCATATTCTCAATTCGCAGTGGGTGGCAGTGGGTCGATGGCCATTGATTATCCATCGCGAAACAATTAAGTAAGTTGGTAAGACACCTGTGAAATCGAAGTCGAGGCTATTGTTCGAATTTGTAAATGAATACATCAGCCAACAAAACGAACGAATTAACAAAAAAGTGCGTGAGTCTGAATGAATCTCACATTTTCAACATTACTTTAAATACAACTCAAACCGAGCCGGCATTATGAGCCTGCCTGTATTGAATTGAATGATCATTTGAATTCCCAATTGTAATCATTAAATTTTAAATGTGTTGGGTAGACAACTAAAGGGCGTTTTCCACAATGTCTCTAACCTTTTGATTGTCCAAACACGCATTAATTTCTTAGGTGCTAATTCCCAATATTTTCAATCTCTTTAACGCCTTCTTTATCTATATCTAGCGGGCAGCTTGCCAACAGACATAAATCAAAAACTCGAGCAAATTTCGAAATGTTCAATATATATATTTATTAGCAGTTGTCCCGCTCTTTCTCTCTCTCTCTATCTCTCTGTGTCTCGTTTGTCTCTGATGTTGGTCTCTTTGTCAGGCCGCTCACAATTTGGAATTTGCACTAATCTCATGGGCAACTTATCCAGCAGCTCGGGCTGCAAGAAAACGCGTGTCTCCGATTCTCGCTTTCGCTTAAAACTTTCTAATAATTTCTATTTGAAAGGCGGTCCAAAAGTTGTCCATGGTGTGCAAAACTGTCATATTTCATAAGTCTCCCGGGCAGCAAAGGAATTAGAAACAGTGCTGGAAGTAAAAAGCAAAAGAGGGGCTTGCAGAATATGGTAGGGTATTGGAGCCAGTCTGTGTATAATTACATGGTTCAACCGTCACGGCGTAAAGCAAATAAATGAGTTTCACTTGCAAAACTTTTTCAGGAACAGCAGCAAGGGCAGCTTGGCTTATGCTGCATAAAATTGAATCCACATGCCACATGTGCAAAATGCACTTTGTGGCCATCGATTGCTGCTGCAGCTGCTGCAGCAGCACAGGCATTAAATTCGATACGCATTCATTTTGATGCCCCGTTCGGGGCAAAGTTTTATGATGCAAAAATACTGAAAACTTTGTTGCCAACAACAACAACAACAGCAACAACAAAGACTGCCTGACAGCCTGACAGCTGCCTTGAATACTTTGGCAACAAGTTTCCGACTAGATTGTCAAAATGATGCGTTTGAAATACCTGAGCTCATGGGTCCAAGCATTTGAAATTAATTCAGATTGCAATTCCTTTGAATTATACGCATCACCAAACTATGATTTCTCATGAAATATTAATGTTGGCATGCGACATTTGATATTTTTGTTCAGTCTGTTTTGTGTTTTCTTGCCTTTTTTCTATTATTTCTCGATGCCGGCACACAAATGCCTCATTCCTCAGCCCTCATCCCTCGCCTTATACCGCTATCCGAATGCTAAACGCAGTCGGGGCCAACTTCGTTATCATTGTCAACATGCCATTGAGCTGAGCCCGCTGTGGCCCGCATCCGTTGGCCACGTTGCCCCCCCTGCCCCAGCATAATCAGAGCAATTCCAAAGTTGTGTCTGTCAAAAAAGCACAAAATGTGGCCATCCACAGTATTCATTCTCATTCTCATTCTCATTCGACCCCACACACCCCCCTTCTGGCATTGCTAGGCTCATCCTCGTGCTCATCGTTGTCGTTCACGTCGTTTACGTCATGCCCAACGCAGTCTGCGCTTATGACATTTTTTACCGTATTCCGTTTTTTGGCACTTCCTTTTTGACACCGGCGTTCCGCTACGTTTGACGGCTGTTCTACCTGCACTGGTCGCCACCTCACCGCTACACTCACCGTCCTTCTGCTATTCCGCCACACGTCCAATCCCCCCGCTGCCGCTCGTCCTTGTCCATCTTGGTGTCTATCAATGCCACGCATTGTCCGGCTGCTCGGCTGCCAGTCGGAAAATGTGAATTTATCACACGAGCACGTACGCATAAGTCTCGGCGCTGCCCTTTTTAGACCCCTCTCGTTCGACTTCTTTTGATACCCTATACCCATTAGCATTGCTTAAGAAGGGTATCTTGAAGTTATCCACATGTTTCTAACATATAGTGAAAAGAACCCCGTTTCCAACTAATCAATTTTAATCAAAAAGTGCATCCAATTAAAAAAGTCTTGATAGTAAATTATTTATACCAAACCGCTTCTAATTGGATAATTCTTGATACTCAACTGAACTACTGGTTACCTACAGCAAATGAGAAGCATATCCATTGCCAAAGCTGTGTATTATTTTATACATTCATACGCTTACATGTAGGTCACTATGATTGTATGTATTTTGGGCTGACTACAGGGTAGTTGCCTAGTCAGGTACTTTCTGCTATGGCACTTTTACCTGTACCTTTTATGTTTTTTGGCGGGTGGGAAGTTTGAGGGCTGTGTTGCCGAAAAGTGGCAGGATTGCTTCATTGCAAACGTCGTTATGCTTAAGTGCCGCACACAGATTAGTTAATATTCTGCTTTGAGTGTGTGCCGAGGTCAACACCGGTGCCCCGCCAGTGGCCAGCATGCTTATCTCTTCCGTTGCACGTGCCCCATACGCTCGATAGGGCAACGCATTGCATCGCATCGAACGCGTGTGGCGTCACACAATGCGCTACACTCGAATCGTGAATTTGAATGTCTTAATTGCATCCTGTTTGTGGCAAATTTACTTCTGCAGAAATTAAAAGCCAATTTTGTAGCGAGCGACGACAGCTGGCAGCGCTTTGGGGTTTCTAATCAACGCAGTGGTAGGCGATGGCATTCACAGGAGGTCGTTGGGAACTAGCCCATGGCGGGGACCAAGGCGAGGCATAGAAGGAGACATAGAGAGAGAGCGAAAAGAGCCCTCCCAATGGGACTGCTCTTGGCATTTTTCTTTTATTTCCGCTGTGCGACAAAAATTGCAAGAAATTTACTTAATGTAAACGGTGGAACCGTTCGTCTTAACCGAATTGAGACATCCTTTTAGATTATTATTATTATCATTATTAACATTATGGTCTTATATATTGACATTCTTTTTGTTAATCAATTCGTGGACAATATCAAAAAATGTAGATTTCCGATTATTATGATTTCTCAAGTTGACACTTGAGGACTCAGTCCGTTGCCAAATCTCACGCAATATTCGCGAGACCCACGCTTGCAACAAAATGCGATGATAATTGAAAATCCGCCCACAATTTCACTGAGCGGATAAAACTTGCTTGCTTTTACTTTGTGGTCGTCTGCAGCTGCAGGCAGCGAGCCCAGACAGGATGTGACGCAGCTGCAAAACTGCAAAGCTGGGTTCACTTACTAATTGCACCAGCTTTCAAGATGCAGGATGCGCTATTGCAGTGGTAATCAGCAGCGGGTCACATTCGCCGGCAACGTCATCCAGATTGGGCGCGCTCTGCCGATAGATATGCGGCGGTAACACCGACACTTTATTATAATCTGGAAAGACTGCCATTCTCTTCACCAGCCACTCACTATGCAGTTGATCTTTCGTCTCCACCTGCGCCTGTTGTGGGCCAACAGTAACCGGCAGCCAAATGTGGCGTCGCATCTGCAAGATGTCCTGCCAATGCATGCGATTGGCTCGACAGATTTGGCCAATTGTCGTATCGTATTTGAGGGCCAGGTGCGCCATCGTTTCCCCGCTGCTTACCTGATGCACCACCCAAAACTCCGAGCAGCCTAGCTGATGGCCGCACAGATTTGGTTTCGCCTCAGTGGCCATTATCAAATCAATTGAATGAATTGAATTCTTCGAATCGAAACATTTATGATTGTATATATAGTATTTTATACACTTGAAATTTCTAGAAGTGCAGCGCCAACCTAAACTTTTTAATGTAAAAATTGCAAAAGTGAGATCCAATAAAATACAAGGGGAAACATATCTAATATGTAGAATATAGCGTTTTATTCTGTCAAATTCAATTCGAATTCATAACTCACTCATTCAATTTGAGGCTGAACGCTTAAATGTGCACTCTTGCAGACAATTCCTTTAGTAATCAAGTACTTCAGATCATTATATTTACATACTCCAACGCATAATTCGAGATTTCCTGCGCCTTGAGGATTCACATTCTGTTTTGTTGATCATCATGTTAGCATATTATGCATGATTGAATGCTTCAAAAGAATTGGTGATTTTAGGGTCGTATAATTAGATATGTATAGAATAAAGAAATTTAAAAGTAAATAAAGTCACACACATCATATTCTTTGTATTTACTCGGACTAATCTTTTATTTTCTCAATATTTTTGCTATATATTTTGACTTGCTTAGCCTGAACTTATTTTAAGATTTTAAGAAATAAAGACAGATCGATTTAACAACGTGTCAGAACAAACACATAAAAAAGGGTAGTTAACTAAATAAATAGTAAATAAATAATTTTTTGTTAAGTGTGATTAAATCAACTAATAAGATACATAATTACCATTCTTCAAACTTCGTTGATTAACACTCCTGCAGAGGGTTATTTAGTTGTTAACGGTTGTTTCTCTCCTGTCTTCTCATTGGCCAATGCAAATAGTATGTGCAATATAATTGAAGCTAGAGAAATGGAAAAAAATATGGAAACTCTTTGCTTTTAAGTTAAGCTGAGCGAATCCATTTTTCGGAAGGACGATTCCGCGTCGAGGGTAATGTGGCGTAAAGTCTTTTGATGGCAACCCGATTTAGAGTTTGATATCGCATTATCATAGGCGCAACAAAGGCAGCCATGTGTGTGTGTCAGAAGGGAAGTTTGTATTGATGACGCGCTGTTTCGAACTCAATTTACCCATCTTAAATGACTCAAACCATTAACAAACTCATTTCAAAATACAAAAATGTATACTAAGAAACCATTACTTGAATACAGCATTTAATATACAAATAAGTTTAAACAAGAGATGGAAAATTGTATCAAGAAGAAATACACGGAGGCTAGCGAGATACCATCCTTTGAGTCGCTTCCATGTAATGGCACTGCTACCCTGAGATCTGCGGTCATGGTTATCCAGATGGTCAACGGTTCTCTTGGAGCTGGTAGGTTACATATTGGCTATGGCTGTATGATTAGCTAATTTGTATTTAGATTGCTCAACAAGAACTACAGTGCGAAGCTGTTTCTCGGCTCTGATATGATGATTAATCGCCTTTCTGGAGTATATTGCTGCCCGCAAAACCAGCCACGTGGGACTCTGCTCTTGCCATGAGATTTTGTTTGTGACCATTTGCCTCTTCACCATTGGCATGAGTTTGAATGGATCCATCAATTCGGGCTGTATGATCAAGCATTTGGATCATATTATCATATCTGATCTAACACGATCCATCACGTGAACTGGCGCTTCGTTTTTCTTATTGCGTCCTAGTTTATTGCGCACGTGCCACATTCATTCTAGTATTTACTTCTGGTCAAAAGCAGTGGTAAATAAAACAGCTGATGCTGCTCATGTGGTTGTTGCGGATATTATTATCATTATTTTTATTTTTTTTGTTGTCGTTGTTACTGTTTCGTTTAGCTGTATTTTCTTTTGTTTTGTTGTTATTGTTACAACAACAGCAACTCTTTGCTGCTCCTCCCTGTTATTTCTGAGGAAAAAACAATTTGTTGGCTTTTAGCCTGTGGCATTGTTCTGCTAATGATGGTGACATGTCACCACACACGATATTGGCACGTTGTAAGAATACCCACAGAGGACATTAATCAAAATTTTCTGCCACTTTGGGCATTTGGAAGCCGTCTTAAAGAACGTTCGACATATAATTTCAAATTTGTGACATTATTTTGCCTGTGTTTCAATACGACATAAGCGAATTAATAGGGGTATCTACAATAATTTATGGCACGTAGTACAATGGTCATTCAATTTGGTCGTCATAAGTGGTTTAAGTGTCTAAAGTTAATGATATACCTTTCTCGCAACATGTTTTTTGTTTACATATTAAAACTCGTTAAGGTCGTATTTCCCGATTTGGATTTGAATTTATGACACTGGACATAGACAAGTCACACAAAATTATTATTATTGTTCAATTTGCTTACTAAATCGAATACCAAGTAATAAATCATGTTTTGTATACGCTCTCGAATATAATTCAGTTCCTAAACACTGTGCAATAATTCAGAATTTGCAGCTTATCTGTAATAATCGACGAACGAAACGGAGAAAGTATAAGCATACGGAAACCTATTTTCCAAATTCTCTGGGTCTTACAGACTACACAAATAGACAAACATACATACAAATAGATGGACATGGCTAGATCGACTCGACAGGTGATGCTGATCCAGCAGTTTTATATACTCTGTGGGATCAGAGAAGCATCCTTCTGCCGAACATATACTTTTGCCCAGCGTAAACGATGGCCAATTACATTTTCACTTTCCTTCACTATGCATACATATGTATATACATAAATATATATGTACATCCACGAGGTATGTACGAGGTATGTATGTACTTGTGTGATGTCTTTATCATTTAGAAGCCGCAAAGCGACTCGCACTAGACTGAAACCTAATTCAGGGAAAACCACAGCGAATAACGGGGTAACGAAAACGGGCAACACTTCAACAAGTTTAAGCCGCTTAAGTAATAATTTGCTGGCACATCAAACAACGCCCAACCCACTACTGACAGTCGTGAGATACACTCGCTCGACTACAGATGCAGATACTCTCACACTCACACACACACACACACACTTACCTGCAGCTGGCTGTGTTGTAGTAATCAGAACAGCCGCTGTGGGTGAAGGTAAAAGTTAGATGCTTGGTGCTGCATGCTACATGGTGCATGTTGTAGTCGGGTTGGCCAGCATGTTAACTTGTCTGCACAATTCGTTTTGTCGCCAGCAAAGCTTCTAGATTGGGAGCACATGTAATTGGGTTTTCACTTGATTCAACATGCGCCAGAATGTCAAAGTATGCCGCAACCTTTTGGACCTTTTTCAGCATTCTGCTGGAAGGAACACGTTGCTCGGATTTCTTCAATTTGATATCTTTTGATTACAATCATGAATGCTTTTGCGATTTTGGTCGAAACTGCGATTGCGTTTTGGTCTGCCAACAGGCTGAGCTTGAATTCCATATCAGTGGAATGCACAAGTAATTCACAATCCAGCATATATCGGAAACTTTATACAATCATAGTGTGCATAAGAGCAACAATAATAATTAAACTGCATTGCATACACCAATACACAAAGCGCGTAATACATTTTAGTGCTTAAGGACAAACAAATCGAAAATAAGAGGTTGCTGCACTCTCTGAGCTGTTGCCAAGCAAAAGAGTTGAAGCATGCTTTTACAGGGAACACGAAAAAAGAGGCTGCAACTCAAGCATATCGTTGCGATTTCTGAAGTTTTGCATTGAAAGATTATGGGGTCCTCTATGAAACCAAATACTTCTAGAAAGATCGAAGAGGAGTGAGTCGATATATGCAAATAATTGCATGGCAATTTGGTTTAATATACATATCCCATGAGTAGAACGCATTGTTTACTTCATTCATAAGTTAAGCCATACATTTACATTGCCGTTGATCCAGGACCCCAGGGCACACTCGCTTGATACATGGTTGTGCTGCCAAATTCTCAGGAGATAAAACTGACAGAATGTCATAAAGTATTCTTAACCATATCTGAGTATAAATATATATAAATATGCTTAAGTGCTTTGTTCCTCTTAGTTAGCTCGTGGATTGTTGATGAACATTCAACTGATATGTAATTGTTGATACGCCCTCTAAGAAATAACGAATAAAATTGATTTATAGATTCCTATATTAAATAATATTCAATGATATAGGCATGCGAGAGTTTCTACCAAGTAGTTTTACATAATTATGCAACTACATCGGATCAAAGACGGATGCTTGCTTGGCAAATATTCGATTTTTATGATTTGGCTGTCAGAGACAGAGACTCATGACAAGCGATGCTATTAAAATCTTATGTGCAATGACCAATTGGAAGCATTGTACACTTCAATTGCTGAACAAAAGAATTTTGTGGCTTGAGCTGTTGAGAATTTATATTTATGCAACCAGAGAGCAGAACGTAAACTACGGCATGCCATTGAGCCATAATAGAGAAAATCAATCTGACAACGAGAGGCAAATCAAGAACAGATACCCGTCGCCAAAACTCCCAGCACTTGACGTACCACCTCCCCCAACTACTGGCTAGCTGGCTAGCTAAAATATTCTGATAATATGCCAGGCATAAGGACGGCCAATGCGAGACGCATGACTTTTGTGGCTTCAAGTGTGCGTTCTGAGCACTTTCTGATATATGTTTGTATATTCAAGTTGATTGCCGCAAGCCAAATGTATTTGGCTGTTGCCACAAAATAGAAAATACGTGTGTATGTGAATGTTGCAAGAATGCTATGCAAGTGCATTAGGGCTGAGAGATTTTAATATCCATATAGCCGTGGCGAAAATACCATAGCAGATCCATTTCGGGACATGCTGTCAATATTAGTTTGCTGGGCGTTGCCTGCTTTGCTGGCATATTTCATTAGTCGCTCGCGTGTTCGCACTGAGAGCCGGAAGTAGGGGATGGGAAAGTGCTCTATTGATTTATTTATTTGCAAGTAAACATATATGCGCATATACAATATGCAATATTGTTGCACAACACATAAAAATACACAAAAAGAAACAACAACAAGAACAGAACAAAAACCATTAAAAACGAAAGCACAACATCATTGACCCAAATGCAAGTTGCACTGGGCCAACGAATCGGTTGGGAGAATTCGCAGTGTTTGACATTTTGCACAAAATGATTGGTTTTATTTGGATGCGCACACGCAGCAGGTGGGTGGTTGGTAGGGGGACAGAGAGAGGACAAGAGAGAGAGAGAGAGAGAGAGAGGTGGAGGGGTTAAGATACGTGGCCAGGGAAGTTGTAACCAGATATTGATGAACCAAAGCAGTTTTATCGCCAACCAGCCGGAAATTAATCACAGTTTCAAACGTGCAGCAAACCGTGCAATTCGTTTCGAAGAAACATCCATTCCCAATTGGGATTCATGAATACCATCATGTGCATTGCGTGGATGAAAGAAAATAAAGATAGAATGAGACAAAGTGAAAGTGTCGCAAAACGACAAAACGCACACAGCTCAACAGAAAAGAGATTCCTAAAAGAAATCGCAAGAGTACCATATGATACAAATACCACTTAAATCACATCGTTCAGCTGAATCCCCCAGTTAGAATGCAATTTTAATATATTCATTAATAATGCTTTTGAAATCTTAAATAAATAATGATTTGTTTTAAAACTTTCGCACGGATATTGTGGGTGTTACTATGGGACTTTGATTTAAGTGACTTTTACATAAATTTTGTATTTGGTTTTTCTCAGCTTTTATATTTTACATATCCAAATTTTATTATCGTTAGTGTAAAGATTGATGGAAACATTCAATGCAGCAGAACTAAGTCATCAGAGATAAATTGTTCAATGTGAAAATAGTTGGAAAAGGAGTATGGCCAAAGAAGCTCTATTTGAACATACTGTGAGCTAAATACTATGTAACACATCATGTACACATCATGTTGTATAGGCTTATATTATTTCTGTAACTTTCCTCCAATAACGACAGGATACAAAAACACTCGTTTTGAGTTGCGCAGTTGGAATAATGCAGGAATAATATTGTAGTTAACAACATTGGATAGTCAATGGCCTAGAAATGTAATCAATGGCCATGTATGTTGTAGATGCGAAACAGGACAGAACAAGAGAGTGATGCAACACAAAAGTTCGAAATTGCAGACAGTGCATAAATAGAGGGCAAACTCTAAATACTGCAGTGCTCTGCATGCATGGTAAAGGCTCGGTCCATTTTGGACCGTTGTCGTTGTGTTTAGTGTTGCACTGCCCACTATTTGGAATGCATTCAGGCGTGTCCTTGAAGCGACCGCTGAAGCCTCTTTGTCTGCTAATGTTATTACCGGTACCGTGCAACCCCAAATAGCACCGCAACCACTTCCTTTAGACCCCGTATCAGCGCTGATGCGCTTAGCCCGGCCACAATCTAGTAGCTGCCAGGGGGACTGGTCAAAAATTGTTGTGCAAGTAGAGACACGATAGAGACGGCGAATATGAGGCGTAGATGGGAGTGATGCTGGGAGAAAGCTCAGTCAGTTTGCAGTTGAAATAACTTAACCACCCATCAATTCGCTTAATGATTACGGTTGGGTGACGCTCGGTCGCGGGCTTCGTGGGTTTAGCTGCTAACCGGAGCTGCAGTCTGTGTGTGTGTGTGTGCGTGTGGGTGCGTGTGTGTGAGTCGCAGGTGAATACGATATGCATGTGGAAATGCAACTGTTGCACTGTGGCTTCTCAAACATTATTACAAATGGCAATAGATATGCGCACCACAGAGACAAGAGTGAAAAATGGCAAAGGGTTTTGCGTTCGCAATACGTTTGCGGATTTTGAATTTGGTTACAGCATCAGCAGTAGTAGCAGCAGCAGCAGCAATGTGCAAATCTCGTTATTAAAATCATGCACACACACACACATAAAATACATTGATATGCTTATACAGAGGAAGAGACAGACATAAATATGTTGCGCACAATTTACGCGTTGCATGCGGCAACTGTGACTGTGACCGGCACCTTTGCCGGAAGTGCACTTATGCAGCACTTCTATTTCCGCTGCAGTTTGCAGTTTGCAGTTTGTTGTTCGCTGCAACCACAATGCACAGATTTATATTGATGGGCTGTCCATAACTACACATGCCACGCTCACTAATTAATCAATATTTTCTATTTCAGCATTACATTTTCGTTAGGTGGATTGGATTTAATTCGATTAGAAGGTTATGCATAATTTCTCTAGTACATGTTTAACTTATGCATATTAATATATTACTTCCCATGCTGAAAATCTAAAGAAAATGTAAAATAAGTAAGAAGTAAGAAAGTAAATAAAGATGAGCTTGTCATTTTTAAGACGATTTATAAGTATATGAGCGATAACTATAAAATATGCATAATGCCAGACATATGGTACATTTTATATGCCGAGCCTCAGGCCAATTGTCAAGTGAATACCATTGTTGGCAACACATCAGTGCTGCAGTGCGGCAACGCTGCTGGTTGATGGCAACGTGGCACGTGTCAATCAATGTGACGCATTCTGTTTTGCCAAATATTTAGCAAAGTAACAACGAAAACTGTAAGCTGCGAATAAAAATAATCGATTTTCCGTTTGTAAATAACGCCCAGCAAGGCAGTCACGAGCAGTCAGTAGCTGCTGTTGTGGTTATTGTGCTGGTTGTTGTTGTTGGCAGCGTGTGGCATGCAGCGAGAAAGCTAAGGCAAGGAAAATCCGCCTCACTTTGCTGATGCTGCTTGCTGCTTGCTGCTTTAAGTAATCCGATTTAAAATGCACCAAATATATAATGCAGCCGCACAATCGCATTCGCATGCGATCACGTCGACTTAGCCCTGCCAAGCGCTCCCCGTTCCTTTCCCCTTTCCCTTCCCCTTCCCGTTCCCCTTCCATAGTCACTGGCACTTTCAGTATGAGAAACGTTAAGGCGCCGTTAACGCCAACGCCATTGCACTGTTACGATGCCTGTTGTCAGTGTTGAATAACGTCAAGCTACACATATCGCACTTATGCACATCAACACATAGCAAAGCGAACATGTATGTATATAACCACACATATATATATATATATATAATACATACATTTGTATGTATATTCACAGAAATATGCAGAGACGACTTGCCATTGAGCTGAGCTGAGGATTGGATCGGTATCGGGAGCTCACTTGGCCTCCACTTACTGCTATTGCAGCTGCTGGCCGGCATGTTGGGAGTTTGTATTCGTATTTTGTGCATTACTTGCATATTTTATATTTTTACATTCCATTGTTGTGTCTGGATGGGATGTGTGGCGACTAGGACTAATCTTGCTTCGATGCCGTTGTAGTTGTTCTTGTCGTTGTCGTTGGCAACGTTGTCGCCCTCAAATTCAATCTGCATTTTATTTCAGTTTATTTCCTTAATCATGCACGCTTAAGAATCTTTGACTACCACACATACAATTCGGAGACCAGCCAGCACTGGCCGTAACAAAATGTGTTGCCTACCTTTGTGCACTTATTTGCCAACCAATTATTGTGCTACATTATTTAACGTAGTTGTGTAAATTCTATGAGAAATTAAGGCAAGTGATGACACTCCCTTCACACACACGCACACACACACACGCACAACGTGTGGGCGTATTTTATCAGCAAATTAATGATTATTGCCACAATGCAAATGAATACATAAATAAACAAAAATTCGCTATCAACAAATAAATGCATATATAAATAAGACACAGTGGTTTATCTGCGTATATATATTTGTATTGTTTATATTTATTATATATATATATATATATGTATATGTCTCAACAGCAATGCATGCATTTCTGGGTGTTGGTGTGCGTTTGTCAGTCATAACAATAACAATTTAAAATCGCTTAGATTTCAACCGCAAAATGAAACCGCACATAAAGAGAGGCAGCATAAAAGAGATATCGCTATCTATATATAAATATAAATTCATATATGTATATATATATATGTATATATATATGTGCGTATACATTTATGTATGTACATATAATGTGTGGTGAGCAGCGGAGGCACGCGTACAACGGAAAGGCGGAGTCGTAGCAGGAGCCCACACAGAAGCAGCAGCAGTTTCTTCGTGCAATGCATGGGGCAAAGATATGCGAATGCCTTGGGGCACGTACAATCCATTCATTCAGCAAATACCAATAATAGACACGTACGATGCGTAAGAGAGGCGGGCAGACAGAGATAAAGAGAGAGAGAGATGGAGAGGAATACGGAGAGGGAAAGGGAGAGGAAGAGGGAAAGAGTTACGTGGAAAAAAGCGTAGGGCTGAGGCATTTGAAAATGGCACAGTACCGGCAACAACACAACAAGAATTCAATGAATGCCAGCGCAAGTAAAGCAAATTTGCTAAAGACAATACGACTTTCAAGTAACTACATACACAGAGAAAGAGATAGCATGAAGAAAAAGTGACAGCGATAGAGAGGAGAGAGAGAGAGAGAGAGAGAGAAAGCGTTGCGACACACATGGCATAAGAAAACAATATGGCAAAACAATATAGATAAGTTCAAACAACTGCCGTTTCCTAACTCACTACCTCTCCCCGTAAAAAACACACACGCCTTGGAATGAAAATGTTTTTCTTCTGGGCCAAAGAATTTACGCCACTTAATGCGTGTGCTGCCAACACAACAAAACAGCAAAAACAACAAAAACAACAACAAACAAGTACAAATTCGACGACAACTCACAGTTATAATAATAAGTATGTAAGTAGTTTGCCCTTTGACATTCATCTGGCTGCTGCTGCTGCTGCTGCCACTGTTGTTGCTGTTGCTGCGTTGCATGCCACAGTGATCGTTAATCAACATTGCTCGCTGGCCCTCACTTACAACAACAGCAGCAGTGGAAGTGGAATTTTTTCAAGTGAAGCTTCTTCCGGTATTTTGTCATGACTTTGTCGCAATGAGTCGACACAGTTTGCCAGCGTGGCTGCCAGGCTCCCTCGCTGCCTGCTTTTGTGGAATTTTCATCTTTTTTTTTTGCCCAAACTCCACATAAGCTGTCATACGCTGCGTATGCGCGACATTCTCTGTCAACAGCTGTCACTCAAACTCACGGAATGAAACACTTAAGAGATAAAAGTCTAACAGTGAACAAGAGATTGCAACGAGCAACATTTTGCTTAATTTGTTCGCTATATTTATTTTGTAGCAACAATGTCAAAACTACAAAGCGATTATGAACAACCGAAAGCGATTACGAACGTAATCAACTGCGATATAGCCCGATGTGGAACGGCCTTCCTTGTGATGAGGCTCAACCTTCAAACGAACTTCCGCATTTGGTGACTCTGGCTTTGCAATTTTTGTTTTAATGCCGAATTTACACTTCGAGTTATATATAAGACGTATTATCGATTTGCCAGCCGTCAGCGGGAGTGGTACGAAAATGTTAACAATGTGTTTGACATAGATTTGATCGAGCAACTAAGCCAAGTTTCAAGATATCAAGGCTGTCGAAAACTTATTTGCTAATAGTTTTTTTTTCTACAAAAAAAATCAACAAAAAAAAACCAATATGCCGAATCAATTCTTTGGCACATTCAAAAAATCATTTGCTTAGAGGAAATTATAAATAAGAGAAAATACCACAACAGTTCAGAATGTGTAAATGGCATTTTGATTATTTATTGGCAGTTTGTCTTCTCTCAAAGTTAAACAACAAAATGCATTGCTTTGTGCTTTCGTAATGTGCCTTAACAGCTTATCAAGTTTTTGTTTTGCTATTTTTTTCTTTTCGCTTTCTCCTTTTTTTTTTTGTGCTGTGCTTTTGTTGTCAGCTTAAGCTGTTGCCTTGCTCCGCGCTGTATTCGTCGCCTCACTAAACCCATTAAAACGTCATAATCAACATAAGCATAAGAATAATGCATAAAACACGGAATAGAAAAGAGCCAGAGCCAAAAAAAAAAACCAAAAACAAAAAAAGAGGACAAATTTTAAACGTATAGAAAAAATTGAGATTATTGTACGCTGGTCAGCCATTTTTACGTGTGTTGCGTTGCCAGCGAGTGAAACGAATCTGGATGCGCTCATTATTATTTTGCTGCCCTGGCCACAAACGGCGACTAAAGCCTGGCCTTTGCTTAATTATGGTAATTAGCACACAAAACCAAAGAGCCAAAGAAAACTAAACGACCCGGGAGACGATTTGCAGAGTGCAAAGTGCTATCTCGCTGCATTGCCATCGCAGAAGCTGGATCGGGAACAGAGGCAGGAGCAGCAGCAGGAGCAGCAGCAGGAGCAGCAGCAGGAGCAGGACCAGCAGCAGGAGCAGCAGCAGGAGCAGCAGCAGCAGCAGCAGGAGCAGCAGCAGGAGCAGGAGCATCTCCAGAAGAGACTAAGCGGCAGCTTCATCGGCATGATTATGGCGTTGACAACAGCGGCTAGGAAGACCGTGAGCTGGAACAGGAGTACGATAATATAAATATTAACAACATAGACCACGGACCAAAGTGACGTTCGAGAAACGAAAATGTGAAAATAGAATCAGAGGGAAGAGCAGAAGTAAAAAAGGAAATGACCAGGCAGCGAAAAAGCCAAGAGCGAATTGCCATTGTGTTTGTGGCTCCTTAAGCACCGCTTCATGTGACGCGGCCACGCCTCCTTTTGGCCCTCACAATGCAATAATATTATGCAATATTTGTTTCAGACTATCAGCTTTTCTGTTGTTCCTTTTTTGTTTCTTGTTTCGCTTTTTACTTTTTGCGTGCGCTGTGCTCCTTTTGTTTGCGCAGAATATTTTATTTAGCTTACATTTTTCGGATCGCTTTAAGGGTTTTCTTCTGAAATTCGACATTGACAACAAAAGGAAATAATAAGGTATGTTTATAGAAAGTAATTATCACGCTCAAAGCTTTAAATCCATTTGCTAGAGTATAATAAATGCGATCGCTCGTTGCACAATTTCTCTTGGCATCTGAGTCATGCAAAGTCAATCAATACACAACTTTTACTTGACAGCCTACACTCAGCTACCAAAACCGAATGGCAAGAAAGGACTGAGCTCGAGCGCCGAACCCGTCAGTAATGCGAAATTTATTACGCTGCTCAAATTGAAAGTAAGCGCCATTAAAAAACAATAAACTAAACATGTATGTAATAAATTGAGGCCAAAAACTGAGCGGAAAAAAATCACCCACTCAAATGCATATACATTTGTATACACAGATGTACACACACACATACTGTACATATGTATTGACATATATAGTATATAGACACACATACGTACAAATGCGGCTTAGATGCCGTGTATTTGTGTTGAGCGGCAGCAAAAACTGTACAAAATAAATTGACCAAATCTGCTGGATAAAAGGATTTGAAAGCAATTAATTGCCAGAGCATGGCAACACATTGATTCCCAAAACAAATATACTAAAAACAATAACAATAGCAACAACATACGAAACTAACACAGCAAATGCTTGCAATACCAAAGCCAAAAAGATCAGCTCAACATAATAAAAAAATAAATAAATAGCATTCGGCACTATTCCTGTTGCTCCTATTTGCGAATTATGATGAAAACCATAAAGTAAATACCCAAAACACGCTTCGTTACACACTGGCTACAAAACTATGGAAATCAAATCGCTATGCCAACGGTAACTATTTTGTATAAAAAACCAATTACAATTAAATAACTAAGCAAAACAGCTACGCATTTTTCTACATTGCCTTGCATAGATTCGCTGGACTCAGAACAAAAAAAACTGAACCATTGGGTGCAGTGCTGCGATTTGTTGAGATACGAAAAACATAGTTAAATTGATGACATTTGATTCGTTCATTTGTGGATGGATGGTGATTATTTGATTGTTTGAAGTTAGCCAGAAGTAGCTTCTGCTGGGAGATTTGCTGCACTTGAATAGACCATGGCTCGCTTCGAGTAATATCCACATAGTGCATACGCCACATAGTTAATGCCAATTCAATTCGGAAAATCATTTTCTTAGCTATTTGGGCATTGCATATTTCCGACCAGCTACTGTTGCAATAGCAATCTCCTGGCTTTGCTTGTTGCCTTTTGTGGTTGCAAGTTTGCCATTTGCCTTCATACGCACCGTTGCACATTGGCATTTGTTTGCCTTACATGTCTGTCTGTCTGTGTATTGGTGGCAGTGTGTGTGTTTTTGTGTGTTTGTGTGTGTGTGTGTGTGTGTGTGTGTGTGTGTGTGTGTGTGTGTGTGTGTGTGTGTGTGTGTGTGGTGTGTGTGTGTGTGTGTGTGTGTCGTGTGTGTCGTGTGTGTATAGTCTGCCCTTAGACGTGTGCCTGCTCTGTTGCAGCTTCTGTTGCCTTAGCAGCTCTTGCGGTTTATTATAACTGAATAAATCATGTAAATTACCACACACACACACACGCGCACACACACACACACACACACATACACACACACTATCAGCACAAAAAGAAATACAAACATAAACATGAACCATTACTACATAGAGGCCTCGCACCTTCTTCTTAGCTGCCCTCACCAACAGCTACATGTACAACTTTTTGGGGTTTTGAGTACTCCTTTTTTTGGCCAGCCCCTGATATGGTTTGTATATCCTGGACCCATTAGAAATTGGTAAGAAGGAATAACGAACTCGTCCAAAAGTATGTAACAGGCAGCTGAAAGGTTCTCCGATCTCATAAACTAAGAATGTCGTTCTATTTTCAACTCAATTAAAGCCACAATAAAGGCAATGATTTATTATGAATATATATATATATATTCATCGAGATCACGCAAGTTATAGTGTTTACAAATATATTCTCATTACAATCAGCAGAGATAAAATAAATAGGTGCATCCATAAATAATTGCGTGAATGTGTGAGAAAGGCAGGGCAAGATAATCTGGGTTCAGGGTATATCGTAGTCGAGCTCACTCGAATACAGCATTCTTACTTGTTTTTATTTGCATTAGATCAAACTAGACTTTTCCTTTTTTGAGAATTATTTTTCAAAATTTTCATAGTTTTTACTTTAATTAAAAGTGTGGTCGTGGCTTTTGTGGCGTCTAATATGTGGGTAACTATATTACCAAACATGTCTGCAGACCACAGAGCTGCACAGGGCAAGTTACAGGACTACCAACTCATTTGGCTTGGGCTTTTGACAACAATATTATATATGTATTGTATAAAACAATACAATAAGAAAGCTATAGTCGAGAAAGCTGTGTAAATAAATGCACAAAATCGATGACCAAATTTTTCCTGAAACACACACACATACACACTCACACACACACACACACACACACACACATATACGTGCACCTCATAATTCGTTGTGATCACTTGATAAATGCTCAGATAAAATAATTCTGTCTTCGAAGTCATCTGCAGGCGATGTCAATGATGGCAATGCTGAATATCGTTATGTTTGTTGTGATTATGATCATCGTTGGCAGCATGAACCATTGTGGCCACAACATGCAGCATTACTTACCAATTAATTTGTAATTGCCAGTCCATGGTAAATCTCAGTGCAGTTCACTTCAGTTCGCTTCTGCGCTGCATTGCATACTTTCCCGGTACCATTGCGATTTGCTACGGTTGGCGGTTTTGAGTTGAGGAAAAATATAAATAAATTAGTACTTTTAAATTTATATAATACCCTTGTAGAAAACATTATGATTTTAATACGCATTACATTAGATAACTCCGATCTAATTTAGGATACATAGTGTTATGGAGCAGAACAACTGAATTGTAACAAAGCATTGAAACCATAGAAAGATAACCCAGTTTACCAGTTCCCAAAAATAAATCGGCTTACTAATTATATATAATTTATTATTAATCAATATTAATTAATTAACAATTAGTAAGCTTAACAAATATTAGCACAGATGTGAGCAGTTGGACTCCGCTTGCCAATGGTATATATCCTTCGCCACCCCAAATATAACGGTTTACACTTGGCATAATCAGGATTTGATTGCATGCATTCAGATGCGGATTCTGATTATGATTGTCACAGTAATTTTGATTTTGCAGTTAGATGAATGTTTCTGTTTGCGGTTGCATAGTTCAATGGTTTTGCCGTTTTCAGTTGATTTGTTTGTGTGGTTGTGGGGATTGTGTTGTGGCTGTGCCAAGGGTCCGTTTGTCTGTTGGCAAGACTTTTTTCGTGCGTTGTCATTTGTCATTTGCCATTTAATTTCGTTAATTAATTTGTTTGCCAAACTCAAAGTACAGAGCAGAAAGCAATGGCAGACGTGCGCAAGCTGCCGCAAAAGCCAAAAACAACAATTAAATATAAATCTTATAAATTTCTGTAGCCAAAACTTGCTCGCAACGCTTTTTGATTCACTCTCTCCTCTCTTTCGTTCCTTCTTTCTCTGCCTCTCTCTCTCTCTCTATCTCTCTCCCCATCCATCTCTCTTTTGGATGGCTTCCGTATTTTGGCTGCGATTTTCGCCGTGCCACAGAACATATTTCATTTGGACTGCAACTTTGGCTCACGCCCACAGCTCAGAGACCCGCCCTCAGCCCAACGCCCGACGGCGCCATTTCTCAGGCCAAAAAACTTTACCAGGTTTTGGAAAGCAGCTACGAACAGCTGCGACGCTTTGTTTTTTAGTCTTAAAATCGATGTCTACTCAAGGCAACCTCATGGGCACTCACACACACACATGCACACAGATAATTTAATTTAACTACTTTATTTGATGCAGCTTTCAGTTACTATGTTTTTTGGCAGAAAAGTGCAACAAGGCTACTCCGACACCCATATCATGTCCACACCTGCCGACCCACAAAACGTTTGCTACAATTTCCACTCGTAAATACTACTTTCTACGAGATGCAC
Organism: Drosophila planitibia; assembly: GCA_035043785.1. Lineage (NCBI taxonomy): Eukaryota > Metazoa > Arthropoda > Insecta > Diptera > Drosophilidae > Drosophila > Drosophila planitibia. The sequence continues at coordinate 5,149,261 of JAWNMS010000041.1, forward strand.
ACAGAAACACACATATGCACCAAATGTGGAAAGCACAATTATAATTGTCATAACACAAACGCAGTTGAAAATCTATGGCCAAGTGCGAAAAGTTTCACGTGGGTGGACATTTAATTTGGCCGCAACGCCAAAGATGAGTTCGAGATGAGTTCGAAGGATTTCTGAGAACACGCAAACAACTAAATCTGAGTATAATCGAGCTTATTTTATAGCAAGAAAAAAGTTTAACAAATTAGGAACAGCTAAAAATAAAAAATAAATTAATTGCCCTATTTTTCGTCTTTTACATTTAGCTAATTAATATTTATGGCCAAAGATCAGTTAAGATAATAATAGATCAGCTTAAGATAACACATCTATCGTTCAGTTCACGTTAATTATCTGAAACAGTTTGTTTTTATTCAATTCCTTCTGTTTGAAGCTTAACGCTTTCATATACCGATAGTTGTCCATGTAAAGTTACAATTACCAAGTAACAGGTACATCTCTGTCTGAATTTGAATATTTGAATATAAGTTTGTGACTATCTGTTGACATTTTCATTACTCCGGACTTCACCTCAACTGTTATTGGAAAAGCGTTTAAGTTCACACAGCTTTTCAGCAACCCTCTCTTGCAATCCCTTCATTGCTCTCGCTCATATTTTCACTCTCTCGCTCTCTCTATATTTCTCTCTCTCTCTGTCGTGCTCACACTCGCTGTCTATGCCGCTGTAGGCATGGGCGTGTGCCAGTGACACGTTGATAAATGACACTTGCAGCGTCAATGTGAATTTTATAAATTCTCGTAACTGCGCACAGAAAGCGTCAGACATCGTTGCCAGCTCCAAAAAGTTGCTTAGCATGACCAAAACAAAACGCTGACGCCAGCGCCTGGCAGCGACAGAGCAACAGAGCTTTTTGTCGTTGCCTTCATCGTTGTCGTTGCTGTCGTTGGTGTTGCCGTCGTTGCCGTCGTGCCGTCGTTGCCGTTGCGGCAGTTGCTTATTTTTTATGACACTTTTGCGGCTTATCAACGTCACTGCAAACACATGCACTTGAATCCTTGCCGCTTGCCGCTTGCCGCACTTATATCTCGCCAGCCACGGCCCAACGGCCCTCACAGCGCTGGCCATCCGTCGCCCTTAGCCGCATTATTTACATTGTCAACAAGATGTCGAGTGGTTTCTCACACCTCTGTCTTAGTGTTTCTTGCTTCTTCTTCGTCTCCCGACGGTATATGGGCACATTTATATATATATATAGCAATGTCCATCAGTCCATGTCTTCGACAGTTGTGGAAAGTCAATACCTAGAGACTTCAAACGTGGAATATATTCTTCGTTATGTCTGCGAGCATGCAAACTGACAAAGACTCAATATATACAGTTTGTAGCCATGTTTCTCAATTATTTTATCAAAATGACGTACTTTCAACTTTTGATGCAAAAAAAAAAAAAATTTAACGTGAATTTTTCAATTTCCACGACTATTTGCTTTTGCCAAGAAACATAAAAAGTACCAAGCGTGATGTCATCAGGCGCTCACCTTAGCAAGCCTGAGCAATACTGTACACTCCATTCACCACAAGGCGCACACACACACACACACACACATACACACACACCTGCTTAACTTAATGTATAGATAGCTATTTAATGGCAGCTGCACGCAACAAAAGTTGCAGTCAAACTTTGCCTGAGGTTGCATGCGGGTAAACCATGTAGCCAGTTCCTTTTTACCAACTACAACAAAGTTACATTAAAGTTTTTTTTTCGGGCTTACTGTCAAGGTGGAACAGCAGCAGAGTGAGAAGAGAGAAGAGCAGAAAGAAGAGAAGATACTCGAACAGAAGCCAGTCGATTACCAATCATGCTCAACGCTCAATTTAAGCTCATTCAATGACATCACCACTAAACGGCACCACTTGAAAACAGTGCGAGGTGATCGAATTCAATTCACTTCAGTTGTGGCCTACGTGGAGTTGCCAGTGCCTTAGCAAACTAAGCAACTGATGTGCAGCGAGCTTTTTGTCGCCAGATGGTATGGCAAAGAAAAAACAAATGCTTAAGTCAAACATTGGTCTAAGTTCACCCACATAATCGTCTTATATGCGGCTATAATGGTCCCTCTATGAACTTGACTGAGCTGGCAATCGAACCAATGTTTTGACATCCGAGCTAATCTATAAAATTACACAGAACGCAGTTCGCAATCTAACTCCGATGATACCTAATATCGAAATGATCGATAAGATACATATAACGAAATTAAGTAAAGTGCTGAGATACAACCAAAAAAATAAAAAACAATATTCAACAACCGATCAACCGATTAAAATGCATGTTCTATTTATTTTGCCAAAGGTATATTTTATTTGCATTGGAATGTTCTGTCGTTAAAATTGTCTTTTATTGCTATCGGTAATTGATTTGTATCCATTTATGTAAAACGAACGAAAATTCGAAAAAAATAAATAAAATAAACTTGATCCGAGCGTGTCATACGAAAACTTACTTTCTAACTTTGAAGCCTCCAGCTGTAATAGTCGCTGAGATCCATTTATTTCTACATTTAGTCTGCTGTTGATGCCAATCAATAATTTATACACTGTTGCATACTTTTGCACAACATCATTGTACCCCATTGCATCGTATTTAATGGGTTCAGGGTATAAAAACGTGAAGAGCAGTTCAACGAGGAAAACTAAAAGTTATGAAAACCATTGATTTACATAGCTGTTAAACATGTCGCAGAGGAAAAATACTCATCGCCTGCCTGTCTCTCCATCTCTTTCTCCGTCTATCCGCTGTCTTTGTCTCTGCGTTGCAGGGTGACTGCTAAGAAATGCAACTTGAGTGAAAACTTCAATGCGCCATCGAGCTGAGTGCGCAGAGATTAAGTCAAATACTTGACAAGTCACAGGTAACAAGTATAAACTTATAAAGTCATAAGTGTGCTTGTGTGTGTATGTGTGTGTTTATATGCGTGTGTGTGTGTGTGTGTGTGTCTGTGCGTGTGTTGGTCTTTTGCAAAAGTGCCGAAAAGTTTTCAAATTATTTTTGGTTATATAATTGGAATTGATAACTTTGGGCACAACGACGCGCGAGACGTTCGAGCAAAAGGATCCCACAGTGCCAACTCTAACGAGTGCCTAACACACCCACAAACACACACACCCACACCCACACACAAACTGCACTTGCATTTGTCAATATCAAGCAATTTAACAATTTGGTACACAGACACACAAAAGCGAAATTCTTTCAAAGTTATCATTCAAACTTGAAAATCAATAAAACTTTTGATACAACAGGCTGAAAAATAAAATGTTCCCAACCCGACGCTTTTCCCAACCTTAACAAACCCAAATACGCCCCATGCTGCATGCCCCAGCCCCTTTCGCACCTACCCGGATGGCTCACACGTGATATAACATTCGCATGAAGCAAAGGACAACCAAGACGAATCGCATTTTCAGACATGAACCAAAATTAGGGCCACCCTTTTAATTTAACATACATATCTACATATATTTTATATTTGTACATACATATGTATATGTAAACCTTTTTGCTCTTTTTTGTGTTTCTTTCTTTTTTATCGACTGCCATAACCCACTTAACTTTGTCTATCTGCCTTCGACTTTGACGACGATGTCGACGATGCTAAAGAAAGTTAATTAAGAAAGTTTGATTTCTTATGGCTAAATAACGCTCGAAAGTTTTACTGACTGACAAATATCGAGGAATACTGGAAATAAAAACAAAACAAATAATAAATCAGTTGATGAGACTGTCCAACCAATAGATACCCCCCAACCCAATCGCTGTTACTTTAGATAAGGCACTGCCTCGACAAGTTGTGTCTGCAATGCGATCTGATTGACTGTTCCAAGGTTTACGTATTACAAATAAAATAATTTATAAGTAATTAGTTGATAAAGTTGTTTGTGAGTTTGTTGGAATATTTTTAAAATGTACTGAAAGATTATTATTTCAGGAGACAAACGAGTGTTACTAAGTAGTTTTATTTATTGAATGTAATTTATATGCATATTGGATATTTTCTATTGCACTTGGAAAGCATGTGCACAATTTCATAATACCCATTTTGAAGCATCCAAGTATGCGTTAGAGGGTATAAAAATGATGAAGTTGAGCCTTCCACGGCACACCCACAACGATTGTGATAAGCAAACCCAATGGCTGATTGCTCAAAGGGGTTGCCGCGATTGCCTTAACGACTGACGGTTAGTCGTCGGGTATTGGGGCTGGTGGCTGTGGGTGGGACTGGATCTGGGAAGGCGGTAACACTGCGAATGAGCAATAAAAAGTTTTGTGCGGCTTTTTGTCTGCATCGGTTAAAACAAATCAACAAATATTTGCTTAACATTTATATTTATATGCATTTTATATCACGATTACGAGTAGGATATTTATGAAGTGCAAAGATCCCATCGATTCTTCATCTTTCGATGTCGTCAAATAAAGTTTGTTTTGCCATTATTTAAAAGGGCATATAAATACACAACGGAGACCTGCTATCCGAACAACTGGTTAGACAGATGATTTGCTCCGTAAATAAATTAAAAGAGTGAATTATTTCATTTTATTTGAACAAAGGCACAAGTTTTCTCAGCCAATTCGACCAAACCCTTCAGGCTACAAACTAAATTCGTTGAAAGGCAATGTTATTTTAAGTTTTGCGTAAATCCACAATCGTAAGTAAGTATATCAGTTTTCGTTGAGTGTATTTATTTTGTATTTGCTTTTTTTTTTATGTGGCGAACACGTTTCAGCATAGGATAGCGTCTCTAAAGCAGCCTATGCTAATTGGCCCAGCCAGCTGCAAGCAAGCGCCGGCACTGACATCATTCTGTGTTGCTGTTGCTCTTGTTCCTGTTGTTGGCTGTGACGATGTTGCTGGACAGAAATTGGCCATTGTAGAGAATGTGGGGCGCATTAAAGGCGCTAAACAATTTAATGACTTCCTGCTAGTTAGGCACTGTACACAGTCACTTACAATGTCTGCACACAAATACACACACACACACACACACAGTACTGTGTGCCAACAAGAGGAACAATAATAAGACAGCTGTGCGAATGAGTGTTTCCCTTGGTCGACGGCCGCACAAAATGACAACAGGCGTCATTATGCCAGCGCAATGATACCCAAAAAAAAAAAATAATAAAAATAAAATAAATAAAAAAAGATAATAGGCTTAAGCTTTGTGGTTGCAACTATTTTTACTGTTACTCACTGTTGCATACTCTGCCCAATCTGTTACAATAGCTAAACCAAATTGAAATTATTTAATTCTGACTTGAAAGGTATGTTCCTTTACATCGTATATGTATAATCAATTGCCTTCTTTTTAAAGTACATGTGTACACATCGGGTCCTTAAATGGAGCTTCTGTTTCTTTCGGATATATTTAAAGCGATTTTATAGACTCTTAAAATATTCAACAATCTCGCAACGCAAAAGCTTTCCCATGAGGGATTCGATGCCAAAATGTGCACTTAATGCGATGGTCGCCGTATTCTCTCTCTCTATATATATATATATATATATTTCTCTCTGTATCGCTCTATCTCTCTCTCTCTTGCTCTCTTTCACTCTTTTCTCTTCACTTCTTCCCTTGTCCGATGGACAATACCAACACGTTTTGCCTTTAAGAACAAAGTATTCAAATTGAGAGAAAAACAAAATTTATGTCGCACTTACTCACAGTTGGAGAGTGTGTGTGGAAGCAAGGATCGTAGAGTGTTCAGCAAGTACATCAAAATTTAATGTAAATTACCATTCTATAATTGCTCATACTTGGCCACATTTACATTTATTAAGAGATGACACTTTTGGCGAGCAGTTGCCAAAGTGCTTAGTGTGCGTTGATTATCCTCGTCTCTTGGTGTTTTATGAGTTCCATTCTAATTTTGTTGCTGTTGTTGTTGTTGTTGTTGTTGTCGTTGTTGTTGTTCTACATCTTTTGTGTCTTGTCCTTCCGCTTGATATTGTTGTGCAGCTGGTTTTGCCTTTTTTTTTATTATATTTCAGTCACCTCTCAGCAACCGTTCAGTGTCGGAATCCTTATCAAGCATTTTCTTTAAGGACATAATGCGGCATTTGATCAGGTGCAAATAACGCCGATAGGACGCACTAAGATCGAGAAACATCGGCATCTAATAAATTAGGTTAGAAGCTATCCGCAATGACTCCAAATCTATATTTTATTTTACTTACAAAATACTTGTTTTCTTTCCAGTAGAAACTCAATTTCAGATCGGATTTGTAAACGTTGATAATTCTCTTTAACATTTTGAGCAAATGCCTAATGCGCTGCTTTATTACGAATAAGGGTGCTCTTAGCTGCCAATAATACCGAGAAAACTTCAATGGCATTATTCGTCTCTAATGGGTCAGATTATAAGCAAGCTGTAATCACTCCAAATCTACATTTAATTTTACCTACATTCTGGCGGTTGGTCATATTAAAAGTTCTGTTCGGATTGCCAATGGTCAGTAACCAAAATTCCAGTTTCCCACTTTATGCACAGTAATACAGGCACTGACAAAACAGTGAATGGCATATTCTTAGTATTTTAGAAATCTTTGACAGGGGTTTCTCCGATAACAAAATACTATCTAGTGCTTTTGAATTGCATTGAAAATTGTAAGCTCCACACTTCTTAACATAAATGACAAGTAAAATTGGTGAAGTTGAGTGGGCTCGACTGTGTCATACCCTGTACCCAGTTGTTAAATATATTATTATAGTCTTATTGTCATATTTCCTCAAATCTCACCATGTGTGGGATTGCCTCATTTCTTATGGCCAGCACATGCACTGCCAAAAACGATGGCATCTCATGTTTTTAAGTCCGAACCAAAATCACTGGCTTGCCATTAACGCGTGCTTATACATACACATGTATGTGTGTATGTATCCACGGAATCGTAGATTTTGGAGCGCTACAAAATATTTATCGATTATCGTGCCATCCCTTTCTCACACATGTTTGCGCACAATTATGCATAGACAAAATGCTTACGTTTTCGGTGTTTCATATCCGATCTTGATAATAATACTTTAATTACTGTCGGAAATCGATACGTATCGAAACGTATTAAAGGAGACAGATATCGTGTAAGTGAAATAAAATTAATCTGCGTGTTGTATGGGATAACGTATATTCCAAGTTTGACGGAAGTGGTTACATTGTCGGATGCTTCCTTTGGCCTGTTTCATAACTTTGCAGAAAACCCTTATATCCTTTTTACTTCGGGGTATAAAAATAATGATGGAAGTTTGTTTGAAAAATATATTAAAAAATAACAGATTAATATCCTTTCACAATGAAACCCTGTATCAAAAAAAATTGCAAATCCATTGGCCACAAATTTGTACCGCTTACACTGTTTTTATATTCCATTTTTTTTCCTCGGCAATTTGAATACATCTGTCGGGCGTCAGTTTTGCGGCATATTTTATGGCATTTAATTTTATAAAATGAAACACAAATGCAAACGACAAACGACAAACGACAGGCGACAGGACCCTAAGACGGTCCACAGTTACGCAGCAAGAGCTATACAACGGGATTGGGTGATGGGAGTAGAGATTATGGAGTTGGGAGTTGGAACACTGGGAGAGCCGAATAGAACAATCCAGCAACAAATACGTCAAGTGCTTGCTGTGACCATGGCTATATAAAGTGGTGACATGGCGACTGCTCACAAACAGCTCACAACATTTTTGACAGTCGAATTTTTACTGAAATCCACACTGTTAATTCACTGTTAACTTGCGTGGAGCTCGAGTTTTGTTTGTGCGCTCGAAATAAATAACTGCAATATATCCTTGGACGGTCTTATGCTGAAAAAAAATATGTATACACTCTGCGAAATTTAATTAAAAACGTAACTTTATTCCTTATAAAATTGGAAATATATTTTTTTTTAAATTGTATTGTACACATTAGTTAATTTCATTAAATAAACCTTTAAAAAAAAGTAATTAAATTTGAAACATTGGCGAAAAGCTTTTCATGTCAAAAATGTCACGAGATGTTTCACAGTTTTTTATTTACTTATTTCTTTATAAGGAGTTTCCATCGAAGAACTGAGCTATAGCCATAAAGGTTTGCTTTGCTTCAGAGAGCGATCGATAACCGCTCCCCAACGCTGAACGTCTGTTAAAAGCTTTGGCAGGAGACAGAGGACGTGGCGCTGACAATTGGCAAAATAAAGCCAAAAACAAAACGATGACAGAACCAATTCATTGGCGCAACATATAATCGCAGCCTAAGCATATATAAATGTCGTTACATGCTCCAAAATTGACATGCGTTTTTAATTTGCTCAAAACTTGGACAAATAGCAACCACCACTTTAACCATGTCAGATGGCATAAGTCAACAGCATTTTTCCCTGTCTGTGTGGCGTTGCTATGGAAATGAAACAAATCAATATAACGCCTGCTTTTCAAAATATCTTTCAATATATTCGCCGCCATTTCCTGGCCAAATTGCTCTGTAGAGCAGGTTAACATGTGTTAATTCTTTAAACTCTTACAAATATATTCTTTTAAATTATAGTTGTGTAGTTGTGACAAGCTGGTGACAATCGACCACAAGTGAAACGTTCGGTTTGTCATGATTTTTTTTTTAAATGTTCGATAAATTAAATAAATTGCGAACTGATGCTGAGAATCTTAATCGGAAATGTGGTGAGAATCGCTGGGCGGTGAGCTGTAAGCGGTGGGCTGTGAAACATGCCACACGCTGTGAAAGTGGCGAAAGTGCCTCTAGTTTGTTCTCTGTTGTCGGTTACCCGCTTCGCATTTTTAAAAGTTTCAGCTAAGAATTTTTGGAAGCAGACTTATTTAGAGCTCAACCTGGCCATGATTCAAGTAAAACTTTTTGCAATAATGGCTCTGGACGAGAGCCTGAAACATTGGCCAGGCCAGTGGCAATGGATAGATAGTTACCCCGTTGAGCACGTTATTGCTAACATATGTTACCCAATGTTTTGAAAAGCAGGAAAAAACTAGCCACAAGGTTAGCAGCAGCGTATCTCCAGGACACAACGGCAAAAACTGGCCAATAGCACAGCGTGAAACTATGCAATATTTGGCGTGCTAGGTGTATTGCAGTAACCCGCACTCTAACCGGACACTGGCTCTCATGCCAACAGACTTCGGGCAAATTCAACTTCAAATCACTATTTCGGCTCTCGCCTAGCACCTGCCAGAAACAGATTAAGTACGTTGCGCAACACGGAGAGCAAATAACGGGTCAAATCTGGCCGATGTGCTTTAAGCATTCAAAAGTCGTCTTAATCTTACCGAATCCAACCTAACAGATGCAGTAGCAGAAGGATAGCAACAGTAGCGATGCATGCAATTTTGCAACAACTGCAACAAATCATTTTTTTTTTTTTGTGCAAGTGGCGCTTGCACGCCTATTACCAGCCCCCTTCCACAAACCGCCTACATGTCTATTGAACAGTGCTATGTCTGTTTACCTAGCAGGACATGCCACGTTGTGGATGAAGCAGCGCGCTTTATTTATGTTTGCTTTCCTGTTTTAACTTTTAATAAAATTTCATGTTGTACGATTACTTCAGCAAAATATATGTTTGTAACAATAAATAAACAAGCATAAATATGTCTATCGGGTGTATCATATAAGCCAGCTAACCAGTTCGTCTTGTGTGGGTGTGGGCGTGGCATGCAACTTTTTCGACGATTGTATGCCGTTGTAGATTTAAATCATTTATTCGATGAAGTATGTAGTATTTCCAATTGTTTTTGGGTTTTTAAAATTCATAATTGAATCAATCTTGTTAATTTTTGTGTTAAATAGTTTTAAGAAGTCCACTTAATAGTAGAAAAATAATAACAAATTTTAAAGTCAATAAGAAAATCTTGTTTCTGCTAAATAAATGAGAATATAGGAATTGTTTCCTGTGTCCAAAAACTTTCTTGACACACTGTATATAATCTTCAGTGTCGTAAGATATCTGCTTTTTTATTTATTTATTTTTTGTTTGTTTTTTTCTTTTTTGCTATATCCCCAACAGCAGATTTAATTTTATATTAATTTAGATAATATGTTATATATTGCATTACAGTGGATGGCTTAGCGATATACATTGACATGTTTTTTTCGTTTTTCTTTCTTCTTACTTCTTCTTCTTCCTTCTTCCACCGCTGGCTGCAACCAAGTGTCTCGATGCCGATCAGATATCGATACTTTACTGCTATCCTTACTTATCGATTACTTGCTCGCAATAGTATCGGGGCAAAGGCAACAAGGCTGCCAGATAGCTTCGACCGCTTCTTCTTTGTTTTTCTCCCATACAAAATATAATGTAGTCCTCCTTCACCCTACAACTAATGTTAAAATAAATAGTTTTTAAACACAATTTCAATGTTAGACTTTCCATCTATGTCCGTACTTTATTTTAATTTGTATATTATATAAGTATATTGTAGTCCTCCTTCACCATACAACTAATGTTAAAACAATTATACAATTTCATCAATATCCGCGCTTTTTTATTGTAGGATGCCAATCATAAATTATTAAGAGCTTAACATTGTCCTCAACATATCCCAGTTGCACTAGCGAAAAAACTAATTTAATATCGATATTTTGCTTTAATTTTTTTGGTTTGGTCACACTGCAAACAAATCATCCTAATAGTATTCATGCAAGCGCTTATTTCTGCACAGATTCAATCAGCCTGTAGCAATAAGGAAATACAAAGATATCAGCATGCTGAAAATCTGCACAGCCAGCAATTAAAGCAGCCCAACAAAGCAACTCTGCTGTGGTTCGGGTGGCTGTGTGGTTGGGTGGCTGGTGGTCGATTTGCGACTTGTCTAGCTTGCCGGTCAGAAGGAAGCAATTTGCCAAACAATTGCAAATCAAAATATTGCACTTACTCTCAAATGAGCTCACAAAGCGTCGAGAAGCACAAAACAAATCGTGCGAAAGAGCCAAAAGCCAAATGCAAAGACCAGGAGAGAGACGAACATCAGGCGTATAAAGGACAGAGGCAAATGTGCTTTTCGATGTCATTCCGAACGTATCCAATCATTTGAGTCGCAGTTGGCAAACATAACACATATATGACCACTTTTATACAGACAGAGGATACTTGCACGACTTGTATCGTTTGCAAGGTGCAGCATTCGGTCGCCAGTTGTAGTGCAGTGCTGCAAACTGTTGTGCTGCTGGCCTTAACAATGAAATCACTTGGCTCTAACTGTGGGTATAAGTAATGCAAGGTCCGAACTGTTGTCTTGCTTATGGTTGTTGTTGTTCTTTGTTTTTTGTTTTTTTTTATTGCAACGTCTACGTTAACAAAAGGTCGAATTGCTTTAAGCAGCACCAGTACTAACAAATAGTTTATATCTATATCTGGGTCCCCTCAGCATGGATTCGCTTGGCAACTGCATTTTAGCTGAAAGTGAACGCGTTTACCCAGTTATTGTTTTAAGGCCGGCCAGAAAATTCACGTACAACTTGCAGCACATGTTACACACACACACACACACACACAAAGGGGAAACATCCATTCAATTTAGTGTAGACGTCAGCACAGTGGTCCTGGCAGCCTCTAGCTAACGGCTCTTTCTGCATTCTGTGGCCTGCACAAGCCAAATACAAATTCATCTAAATTGCAAGCCAACCGACCATCAGACGGCAACGAGATGCTCCAAACAGTTGAGCAATATGCAATGTGCAATGTGACCTGCTTGCCAAGGCTATGGCAAGCTATCGCTTTCCTTATCTCTCATATCGTCTTGATTTAGCTACAGCTCCAGCTTTCAGCTTTGGCTTTGGCTTTAGCTTTAACTGCAGCTTTCGCCGCCTGGAATGCGACCTGTGCCTTGCCATTCTTTGTAAATACTTTCTCACTCTCTCTCTCTCTCTCTTTCTATCTCTCTCTCTCTCTCTCTCTCTCTCTCTTCCTCTCATTCTCTGTATCGAATTTTCTTTCATATTGTCACTGGGAATGCCATACAAATTGCAGGCTGCCCTGCTCTGCCTGCTGCTTTATTATGTACTCGCAGTGCATGTAGGAGGTATAAATGGCCAAGGGGGCAAGGAAAGTGGTGCACTCTGACTTAAATAATAAGCTAAGGAACGCACAAAATTTTTGTATGACTATCGTCTCGGCCACAGAATGTGCTTTATCGCCAGCTTATCATTGTGATACCGTCAATATGCACAACAATTGTAAGAGTTTCAAAACTAAGAGCCAGGCTATTGTTGGTTTGTCTCTATTTCAAGTACAAACACTTGCTGATCTCTCCACTCTACTGTTCTAATTGAACCAGTTATATGTATTTAGATTTAGTCTACTTAGAACTTATATGTACATGCGATTATTTTCTGAACATGAATTATACGAATAATTAATGCAATTTAGTTGGTTTTGTAGTTTAAGCCACATAATTCCTTGGGTTAGGACGGACATACCTCTGATGAAGCTGGGAGCTGTAGCTGCAGTTACTGCATACGAGTGGTATACATAGCCACATACAAACATAAATATATTATTTATTTGAGCCCAACGCGAAACATATTTGGCGCTCGTCTGCACGGAGTCCAGCTAAATAATCGGTGTGTAAAGTTTTTCTATGCACGTTTTTCTGGCACTTGCGCAAAAGTTAGCAGCTTTAGCATACAGCGAACTACCAGGCAGTGAACCACCATCTCTGACTGACCCTCACTCCAAAAAATAAAATAAAAAAGAAGAGAAGAGAAAGAGATGCCAATACGCAATGAAGCTGATAAAAGCAGTGGCAACCGCCCACCGTGCGTGTATATTCGACCGATTGCTGCCACATGCATGCAGGTTGTAGCTGGCCAAGAGCAACCGCAGCAACAACAGCTGCTCGGCTTGTGGGTTTCGTTTCAAGGCCCGAGGCCAGATATGTTTTATGGAGAGTGTAAATGCCATTTGTGTAAGTAGCGTTGACCTGCCACGCAATTCACATACTTTTGCGGGTCGAACAGTAGAAAGATGCAGTGCCGAAAATAACTAAATATGAACAGAGCACTAACTCAACACCCAACATTTCATAGCTCATTAATACTCCAGTAAATGATGTTAACCGTCAAAACTGTACGGGATTGCGATAAGCAAAGGTGAGGATTGCGTGGCTCAACCATTAAATGAGGTTATCAACAATCTGCATTTTAAATTTTGAGGCAACCAATTCGTCCATATTATTAGGGTTTTTGTAGAGTGCGTTCATCAATCCGTTATCCGAAAGACCGGATGAGATCATAATTCAATTTTATTGTTGGAAAAGCTGGTAAAGCTATTTAGATTCCAATTTAAATAAAATTATATACTCTTGGGTTTACTCAGATACAAGCAACAATCAAACAACCTTTTCATAGATGATTTTGCTTAAATAGCTCGAGCTCGTAACTCGATTGGGTTTACGCACTCGTTTACAATCAGAAGCCAAGAATACTCTACACAACTTAAGTGGGCTCAATCTAAATTGTAACATATCTATTGTTGCCGTTCTGTGGGTGCATCAATGCAGCACCTCAACTTAGTTTTGTCAAATGACATAATTGCAATGCAATAAAGGATGTGCAAGCAAAACTAATTTTAATTTTAAAAAATTTGTTGCATATTTGCTTGCTTGCTCAAAAGCATGTGCTTATTTTATGTGTGTGTGTGTTGTGTGTGTGTTTGTGTCAATAAGCTGACTTGCAGGTTCAGCGTCCGATGCTGATGCAGTTGTCTCTGCAATTTTCCCACCGCTTTTACTGTCACTACAACTCCTCAAATGCGTTGCAGGAACCCTTTAATGATTGGCTGCCTGCTCCAGCTCGGGACTGGGCTGACTGCATGGGTTGTCTTTTTGTTTGTCATGCTCAATGCATACAAATTACATTACAGTATGCTAAGGAAAACCTGAAACCATATTGAAAAGGTCCCAGCGACGAATGAAACGTAGCAAATGTTTATGAAGAAATAAAGAAATGAGCAATAACAAAACCAAGCAGTAGTTTCTAATTGTAATTCTTTTTGTGTTTTACCTTCAATATGACCGTGGGCTGCCAACAAACAATTTAGTTTACCCAAATTGACAAACTTCCTGACGGATCAAACTGCCATATTAGTTTTATGTAGGAGTGACTGGGTCTTTAGTATATGATTCGAAAACTTATGAAATATTTTTCACATTTCTAGACAGACACCTCTAATAGATTAAGTTAATAAACACATTATATATATAAAATCGATTTATAGAGCAGACAATTAGCCAATTATGTAAAAATTTATCAAATAAGCTAACATTATTTAGAAAATCTGCTGTTATTTAATCATTGAAAATGTGGTTTCAGCTGATCTCGCAGGGAATTATTTAGTGCAATGAAATAATTTAAAGACAGCTGAATTACAAATTCTTAGCATTGATGAAGGTCTTCAACCTTCCAAATTGGTAAAAATTGTTGGACTACTGTGGGAGATACACCAAAGAATTTTTGTACCGATTTTTAAAATATTACTTATTCATAACTTAAATGGCTCACGATCGAATGATTTGTTAATGTTGATGTTACTTTATAAATAAGTTGCTGTTCTACTCTCAGTTAGGTAAGCTTAAAGTCGAAAGGCAATATGCAACGAGCAAAGGGCATCAGAATATCAAAACTCTATATGTAATTTAGAAAATTGCAAGTAACCCCATTGGCTGGGGTGTGGCGCCCAAGATGAGAGCATTGAAACATTGGGACACTAGGGGAAGAAAACGATTGTGAAAGGATGTGGACATTGACGCATAATTAGATTTATACACGCATCTCTGCTTATATGTTCTCTTTTCATTTTGCTGAATTATGAGTATTTTTAATTAGACTTTTTGTGATTTTTTTGAGTTGGTATTTTTAATTTGTACACGCATTCATACAGTATACAAGTACATACATATGTACTATGTAGCTTTTAGCATATGTATATAATTCCAAATGTTTGACTGATTATTTAGCTGTTGCCTTCTTTAAAAGTTGCCCCCTCCTGCGGCGCCTGTCATTTCGTTTTATTACATTTCACTCTTGTCCTTATTGTTGCTTTTATGCCTTTGTCCAACATTTACATGTACCTTTTTTAGTTGCAGCCTCTTCAGTTCCTGGTGCGTCATTGTCCTGGCACTTGTTTTTGTCCGCTGTCGCTGACGGTTGCCATTATTGTGTTGTTGTTGCTGTTGTCCTTGTTACTGCTGGTAATAATGATATTTATTAATTGCTATGTAAATATCTCAAAGTCGCTTTTAATACGAATTAGAATGCAAATCGACAACGCAGCCGCTCGCCAAACGAGCCAATTCAATTTGAATAGCTGGCCGACTCTGTCCCTCTCTCTCTCTCTCTCCTTGTCTCTCTCTCTCTATATCTCGTTAGAAGAACAATAATTTGCTTTGAGCGCTTTTACAATGATGAGATTTAAATTCAGCAATTTTAAAAGTTACTTGTGAATGGGAGAGAGCCAATCATTAAATCATATGAATGCGCACTTTCCGCTATTCATTTCAACCGAATATTTCCACATTTTCAGCATTTACGCATATTTATGTTTTACTTATATTGTACTCAACATAAATGTCATCTCAGTTACACTGTATGGCAATCCAAACGATGCTAAGCTTGTAAATCTCTTTTTAATTGCTTTTGACCACAAACAAATAGCAACAAAAACTCGACAACATCGACAGAGATAGGGACAGGGAGAGGGAGAGGGACAGGGAGGGGGACAGAAAAAGGGTAACCACGGCAAAAGATTCAAAGACCTTTCTAGAGCCAAAAACCGCACCAAAACTAAAATCCAACTGGCAGAGCAACAGCACCCGCTGCAGCAGCCCATTTAGCTGTACAAATTGTTTAAATATATAGCAACAGACACACAAACACACACACACACACGCTCACACACACACATACACTGACACTCATACATACATTTCCATAGTCGGATGTGTGTCCCTAGTAGGAGCATCAGAGCCATGCCGAGAACACTAGCTAAGCCGAGCGGAGCAGAGGCTACAGTCATAGTCAATTATACAAATTGCATTTGTGTTGCACACACAGGCGCACACACGCACACACGCATACACGCACACAGATACACACGCAGTGGCAGTCACAGACACAGACACACGTCGAACATTTTGTGTTGCCATTTGGCAACATGTTAGCCGCCATTTCCGGTCGGCCCATAGACAAGCTGTGACACAATGCAAAAGTTGCCCGCACGTCACGCCGAGCGCACAAATCTACATATTACTCTCCGTCGCTGTCTCTTTCGCACACACACACGTTCGCTTTAGTCTATCTCTCCATCTACATCTACCTCTCTCTCTCTCTCTCTCTCTCTCTCGGTCTCTCTACTTATATATATCTATGTATCCTGTGTGGACATGACATGTGCTACTAGATGTGCGAAAATTTGTTTTGCTCGCAAATGATGATTGAAACACAAAGAGGCTGAATCTTAATTGAAAGCCAATGGAGCGCACATGAAGCGAACGCTCAACGTTCAACGTTCAACGGACGTTCATTTTAGTTGACATTTGCACTTTAATATTATTGGATTGCTGCTGCAGAAGCTTTCCAATCGCATGCACCGCTCAAACAATCCCCGTTTAACTTTTCTATTAATTTCTCGTTCGTTACTCTTCATCTCACTCTCTCTCTCTGTCTCTCTACTTCTCTGTTTCACTCTTAGGCTTTTGCTAAAATTCACTAGACGGAATACCCTATTACCAACAAAGCTAGCTTACACATACTCCAGATAACATAAGTACAAAAGCAACTAATCTTTATGATATTAACAAAATATCGTATTTAAATCATCAACATTAAAAAGAAGCTCAACTTAAAATAAAGCAAAGGCAAGAAATTTAAAATGAAAAAGTGAGACGAAAATTACACATTTATTAGATAGCTCCTTACTTATCCTCCTTCTATAGTTTTTGGGCAGAAATGTTTTTAAATTTCCAAATAGACAAAAACGGTTAGTTCCAATAAAAGTCAAAACTATTCAGAATTGCAAATAAAAGATTTGCCTTGAGACCAACCGACATTATGAGTTGATGGTGACATAATGAGGTCAGAGAAATAGTTGATCCGATCGTATTCAGGTGGAGTGGAACAAGTGCTAGTTGCCCAGCATTCTTATGGATAATGGCGACTGTGGAGCAAGCGTCTCTTTTACTATGCCCACACACCTCACACCTCAAAGTTCTTATCGCTTGGATTAAAAGTTTGCGTTCAATGAGACTAACAGAGTTGGTTGACGGGTTGCGCTTGGCTTTGGCTACTAGATACTGGGGCAGTAGGTGCTGGATGTAGGGTGCTGGGCATTGGTTTCTGAAAATTGGTCTTCGTCTTGAAGCTGGCCTCAGTTTCTTTTTGCCCAGTTCATCTTATAATTAATTCACAGGCTGTGCAAAGTTTTGCGCCGCAACTGCAGGCGGCTACCACTTGGGTGTAGTTCCACACAAATGAAAATGCCGGCATGAAGCGAGTAAAAAAAAATTATAGTAGAAAAAAAAAAACTCGGCTCAAGAAAAATCAGCAGTAAGCACTTGCAACTATGTGGCACAACGCAAAACTTTTCTTATACAAAATTATGGAAAAGTTTTATTTCCATGCATAACAGCGACGCACACAATATCGCAAACACTCAGACACAGACACTTGTATTTATTTGCAACGTATTTTTTATACCGCTCTCAGACACATGTATGTCTGTATGTATATGCTTTACTTACATTGGCCAACTTTTTTGCACAGTATGTGTGCAAGGGCACATATATTTATTTAGTTTTGTTAGCGCGCTAAAAGTTTTCCAACTTGCTGAAAACGGCGCAAAATTGGCACGTCAAAAACCGGAAATTTAAGAAGCTACTCACAAACCCACACACGCGCACACACACACACACACACGCACACACACATAACCACACACACACACATGCATATGCCCGTAGAAAATACATTTGCAGGAGCCATGCACTTTTCACACACTCAAACCTGTCATACCCATCAATTTGGTTGCCTTTCTTAATACGCTTTTGAAATAATTCTTAAGCACATTTAGCACTCAGCATAATGAGATGAGCCATCAGAAAAACTCCGATTTATGAGTTATCCAATCAACAACTTAAATGAAATGCAACTATACCCAATACCTGGGAAATTCTATGCTTCGATCGTCAGAATAAAGGACAAAAAACATAAGGATGATATGACAACTTCATTTTTCAAACACTCAGAGCGACGGATTGGATCTGTCCAAAACATGAAATATTTATGCAGCAATACCAAAGATCGACAGTATATAGTGTGAAAGCTTTTTTGACGGCTTGATTATGGATTGACAATCTCAATATTTGCAATGAATTCATTTTCAAAGTATGTTCTCATGTGTACTCGAGATAATGCTCGGTAATTGGGATTAAGCAGAGTCGAGATTAGTTGAAATATGGGTAAAGTATCAATCACAATGTTATCTGCCCACAAAACTTAACCCGTTTCGACTAATCGAAATGGCGTTGCGAAAGTTGCTAAACGTTAGCCAGTTTATTTAATTACATATATTTACTGGCCCCAAACAGGTCATCGGACAGAATGAGATTGAAATTAACGAGCAGCCGTTAATGACCCTGTCCGGTCCTGCCGTCAAAGCCAATAAAATTGCCCAGCAGGTGGGGGAGGGGGGCTCGAAACGGTGGACAATCAAACAGACGAACATTCCAAAAAGGCGGGGCAGGCTACTGATGTATAGTGGGTGGTGATTGGGTTGGTAGCACCACCAACCAGTGCCGGACAGTCTCTATCTGTGGGGTCACATCGAGCTCAATAATTTTAATAGAATTCACACTGAATGCGTCGCAAACAAGCAATAGTGAGAGGGAGTTTATTAACTAGCTATCCCATCCAATTCTCTACTTTGCTGTCCTGTTGTGTTGGGTCCTGAGCGATTGGCGACGTGTATACGATAATCAAGTAATTTCCATTATGCCAGATCTTGCCGGCGCTTGCACCTAGGGGCCATAAAATCGGCGCTAAATTGCGATTGTGTCGCGACTGTGAGACACCGATATGACTAAACTTACACACACACACACACGCACACACATAAAGAGAGCCAAGCATTGAAGCGGGCACACACATTACGCATACGACGCGGCTCACACAAAAGCAAATCGAATTGCGAATTGGTTGCGATAAAGCAGCAACACATTCAAAGCGAAGCCACACAAGGCTGTTGTTGTTGTTGTTTCTCTTGTTTCTATTGTTATTGTTGTTGTTGTTGTTGTTGTTCTTACTGGTTTTGACTATTTATTGAGCAAAGCATTTCATTGTGCTGCCGTTCACTTGGCTTTGCTTTTAGACAACTTTTTCAGTGCTTTTCGCTGTGTGCTTTTAAGGAGCACACGATAATGGCCACTGATGTGTGTGTGTGTGTGTGTGTGTGTGTGTGTGTGTGTTTGTGTGTGTATTTGAAACTGTATCACTGTATCCCTCCCTCGCTATCTACCGCTTTGTGTCAGCACTTTGTGACAACAATGTGCTTGTGGGGCTAACCTAACGCTCCTTGGCCCACCGATAATGGCGAAGGAAACGGAAGCGACATACTTACTTAGACGACGCTTTAGGTGGAGGCCGCCTGCTGGATGACCAAAAGCAGGAGCAGGAGCAGGGGTATGGGGAACAGCAGGAGCTGGCGCAGCAGCAGCGCTCATTGTTTGTAGTGCAAAAGAGCAATTTGTGCTAAGTATGCGCGGCCAACGCAATTGCTTTGCTGGCATGGGCGGATTTCGAACATTCCGCAAAGAAGAAGTGGTCACAATATCAAAGTGCCAGTACTTTTCAATGTCAATACTAGCTGAATGTAAATGTCAATACAAACGTCAGAGTACCAGCTACCAAAGTAGCAGTATAAAACACAGCAGTACTATGATTACAGTTCTAACTCAACGCTAGTTGTGTTAATATTAATGGCTGATACACGCATGCACCAATTGTTCGAATATTATATTTGTTAATATTAACATATATTGTGCTTATAATAAATATTTATGTTATTAAGACAAAAGTCTTTTTAATTTACTAAATTACATTGTTTAACTAATTATAGCCAACTGCGTAATACTCTGATACTGAGTAATATTTACTAAAAACAAAACTGAAAAAAGCTTACTGGTGGTAGGGATGGGGCTCATAAAAAGTCGCGAGCCTTGGAAAACATTAAGTAAAATAACTTTCGAATTGCATTACGCCAGCTCTGAAACTGTGGAAGGATGGGTTAATGGAAGATGGTTAATAATTGTTCGTTATTTGTTATTTGACTGACAAAAATATGGACGATAATCTCAGTTTTGATCTCTAGTCTTAAATCGAAAACTGTGTAAGCCATATTATTTTCATATTTTCAGCAAAACGCGATGCGCTAGTCTCACACTAAGTCCGGGGTAAAAATAGTCGCGTATTAGTAGAGAATAGAAAGTAAGTGTATTTGCTCATCAATTGTCACTTTTTGCTGTGGAAGCGTGCGTGTGTAAACAGTTAATTGTTTAGGTGTATATATCACAATGGTCGCCTCTCGCACGCTCTCGGTCACACTCTCGACGTTACTTGCGGTTTTCTCCGCTCCCCCTCGCACTGCCGCTGCTGTCGTCACCAAATTGAGTCATTAGCAGATATATACTCGTAAAACGAAATGGTCACACAGCTCATTGGCACGTTCCGAGCGTCAATGATGACGTTGACATAGCCGCTGTTTTATAAACACATATGCGCATTACGCATACGCATACGCCAACGCACACCGCCCACCCCATCCCCCCCTCTAACATTTTCCACTTAACCGCACTGCTCAGTTGTTCGGCGAGCAACAGCCAAAAAAGAGCGTGCAACGATTACAGCAAGAAATAAGTCCAGAATAATGCCAGTGTTGCCAGCTAGTTAGCTTTTATGTTCGACCATCAACTGGTTGCCTTTTAATTGTAATGCCAGCAACAGAGTCTTTTTATGTCGGTTCTTCGTTTCGTATGTGCACATCTCACTTTATTGTCTTTAGTTCTTCACTTTAAACACATTTGTAAGCCTCAACTCAACTCAGTTGATAAACATCTCAAAGAATACAATATTTTCATAACCTCAACTGCATAAAAATGGGAGAGCGAGACTTTACATTTGGAATACAAGTTCTTGTATACCATACTCAATCCACTAGGTTCACCGGTTTTTTTTTTTTGTACTGTAAACAAAAATATTTACCACAAAAAAATAATACGTTAGAGTTTTGAATATTTCCGACCTACTGCAAGAAAGAAAGAGGTTGTGTGGGTGCCATTCATTAAGTTTGTCATTCCAAAAAGAAAGGATCGGCGCTGAAAGAGATATGCTCTTACAACTCCAACCATTTTGGCAATTGCGCGAAGCTCATTTCCGATAAGAAGCAATACTATGGGAAGGGGGCAATGTTTCATGATATAATTGGAGGGGAAAGGATTGTGCATGTCGCAATGATGCACAATATAAGCTTTGGCATTGTGCACCTGGTCAAGCGAAATGGTTGAGTTTATTTGCGTGCGACAGGTTAAAAACAGCGAACCAGGTGACGAAAAGGGAGAAGAGAAAGCAGAGAGAGCAGCTCGCAATTCAACACGTGGTGAGTGTGCGCCGCTAGTGCTGCTATGGTGGTTTCATGTGTGGCATTTAAGAGAGCCGCTGCAATGCAAAGAGAGTCAGAGTCAAAGTCAAAGTCAGTGACAGAAACAGAAACAGCGTCAAAATCGTTATGCAAATACTGATCCACCAAAAACAACAACAGCAACAGCAGCAACAGCAACAACAACAACGACGACAGCAACGAAAGGAAGAGCAACATAAGCAAACTGTCTGAAAGCGTTTACTGTTGTTTAACGCATCGCATAACTCAGACCGTTAGTTAACCAAGCAAGCAAAACAGTGACGCTAGCGCAGCGTCCAGCGAGCATTAAATGACTGCCTGACTGACTATCTGACTGACTCGCTGACTGCCTGACTAACACAAGCACTCACACACAAGCACACACGCATAAAAAAATAAATAAAAAAAATACTGAGAGCAAACGACCCACGCACTTGGACGAGCCTTGAAGCATACTTTGATAACTTTGAAGTGCACTTGCAATGGGTGTGATGCTGGTGCTGCTGCTGTTGCTGTTGCTGTTCTTGTTCTTGCTGTGACTGCTTCCGCTGCCCGCTTTGACTTGACAAACAAAAAAAAATGCCATTTGTCAGCCGCGAGCTCTACACGCGTCTATACGTGTAGCAGAAACAACAAGGGTCATTCGTTATAAGAGTACTCTTTGGCGTCTTGGTCAGAGGGTGTGTTGCAAGGGTCCCTTATGTAGGCAATCGTGTGCCGCAAGTTGGCCACACACATTTAACATAAGAATGAAGGCAAATGTTGACAAAGCCACGAGTGTTGCCAGCAGAGCACAAGACATCCTCTTTTAACAATATGTTTTACAGATATTTCAAATAATAATGTAATTGTATATGTACATGTAATTAGATAGTTGAATAAAATATAAAAAATCAATAACAATAATAAACAAAAACTAGTATGAATGCTGAAGTTGAAAGAGCTCGACTATGTCATACCCTGTACCCAGTTTATATATATTTTTCTAGTTTTATTATCATATATCCTCGAATCTAACCAGATACACCTCATGTCCGAACCAAGTCCGGCTTGCCATTAACGCGTGCTTATACATACATATGTATTCACGGAATCATAGATTTTGGGCGCTGCAGAATATTTATGGGTTATCGATTATAGTATCCTTTTATCACACATGCACGCACATAATTATGCATAGACAAAATGCTTGCATCTGCTAGATAACTTGGGCGTTTCTTCCGATCTCGATGAAATTTGTGCAGTATATCGATAATATGCTTATGCAGAATATTTGTCAATTAGTGTCTGCTTTTAAAATTGTCATTTTTGTTGTTATCGGAAATCAAAATGAATCGATATTCTAGTAACGAATGCAGTTATCGATAAAATGATGCAAGCTTAATCTGCGCGGGGTATACGATACGTTATAGTCTCTGAGATCCGCGTGTTCATAGCTTAGTCGACTCGGCTGTTGATCCTATCATTGAAAAAAATATCGTTTTGGGATCGCAGATGCTTCCTTCTGCCTGTTACATACATTCGCACAGGGCCATTATATTCTTTTTACCAATTTTCAGTGGGTTCAGGGTATAATAATAATAATAATTCAGCTGCCTTCCCATGCAGGGATATTATAATGTTTGCTTTTGTGGGATAATTAATAAGGGATATTTATATTGTTTCCGAAATAGGCCGAGGTCCAGAAGGAAGTCGGAAAGCAAAGGATATTAAAATCGATGTGCTGCTATTTAATTATATGGCTTAAGGATTTATGTGAAAATTAATTGCAACTTGTTTTATTGATATGGTTTTCGCTTTACTGATATGTTTTAATTAATAATAGCTCTGTAAGCACTTAAGCAATAATTAAACTCTCAAGCCTTAAATGCATTTTTCAACAATATTTAACAGTGCCCTTTAGCTGCAGGATTAGTTGATTTAATCGGCGTGCGAATTGTTTAAGATGTCGACAACATAATTAAAAATGCATGCATTTCACTACAGCTGACAACTAGCAAGACCGATATGAGGCAACCCTTTGTTATTATTGTTGTAGTTGCTGCTGCTGCTGTTGTTGCCACTGGCGATGCATTCGCGCTTATCGCGTGAATTGCCAACATTGTTTGATAATGTGAATGCGTCTGCTCGCATTGCTGCAGGTGTATTTCTGGCAACTGCACAAAACTAAGTAGCTGTGCTTTAAGCCTATATCCCACACAACAATTCCTCTCATTGCCAGTCGTACACACATACGCACAAGCAAACCCTTGAGCGTCAACAACAACAACAACAACAACAGCAGCAGCAGCAGCAGCAGCAGCAGCAGCAGCAACACAATGAATAATAAAAAGTTGAAGCGTTCGCTGTCGCTGTTGACATTTCTTAGCCAACCCACACAGAGATTCGAGCCGTATGCGTAATGGAGGCTTGATAATTATATTGAATACCCCAGGGCGCAAGCAGTAATTAGTACGTATTATTGTATATTGTATACATTGTATATTGTATTGTCTACTTGGTGGTAGCACGTAGTTACAAACAAAATTAACAACAACGTTAAAAAGAACACAGTTAAAAAAAAACAATCCGAAAACACACTGAGATTATTGCAGCTCATCTTTGTGTACGTTTTTTTGAATATTTATTCGTTGCAGTGCAAGGAGGGCCAGGCTTCATTGAATGGCAGACAGCCAGCAACAACAACGCCTGCAACAGCAACACCAACCAATGGATGTGTGTGTGTGTGTGTGTGGGCTTGGCAAAATGGCAATCACCAAAGCCTGGACTTCATTTTGCCAGCCACAAGAACTTCATTTGCGTATGGCAGTACCCATCGTTATAGCGTGAATATCAGTCAGCACACATCCTCACCAATAAACACACACAGACACACGGGCATAAACGTACTCGTAGAAACAGAAACAGTTGCGTAACCTGGCAGCACATTTGGTTGGGTTGCTCAATGTTTGCATATGAGTCTGGCGCTCGCTGCTGCTCATTTTAATAATATTAATAATATTAAAAGGTAAATATCAAATGTCAGTGCAGCTGGCATTGATCTATGGTAAGGCCATCCACATATATGATGACAGACACAGACACACACACACATATATACACATACTCCAGCCAGTTGTCAGAGTAAAACAATGCCGTGCTTGGTGCAAATATGCATATGAGAGAACTTCGCATTTCATTTAAGTTCGTCCCATATTTATCATAAGCTGAATTTCAAGCGATTGTTAAGTCTACTCCACTTCATCCCCATGCTCTCTTAAATATCCTTGCAGAGGGTATTGTGACTTTGACGTGAAGGATGTAACGCTTTGAAAGTGACTAGTCGAATAAGTAAAATACACATTTTCTTATCACTATTCGATTCGATATAACAATGTCCGACCAATGTCTGAAACTTGGAACAATCGTTCGCAAGAAGATTTCTTGTATGAGCAACTTTATATAAATATATTCCCAATAATTTGATAGTTTTGCCAAGCAATTATCAACATCGCATCACATCTTCTATATAACGATCACAAGAACAAATGCTCGGATAGTTAATTTAGATTTGAGTTCCTTCTACAAGCGTATTAAATCTTCCCAAATATAAGTGAACGTTTTTCTTTTGCGATGAATTCATCAGCATTGCATGCATGCATTATAAGCTCGAGCTTAATTTGATTAAGGGGACCAACAAGAGGAAGCATTACCAGTATTCCAAAAAGATTTCCATCCGCAAATGTGTATGGAAGCTCGCATGAACATTGTAAACAGCTGCCGACTAAGAGGCTTATATTGCAATGAAGTGCAGCGTACAGGAATAAACTAAATAATCAATGGCAATAGACATGCTACAAATTTAAGTTAAGTAAGCAAGCAATCATAAAGGGCTTTAGGCACAGCTGTAATCAATACCATATTTGTATTTAAAGCATAAGGCTTTCATTGCAAACAATGCATCTTATTATGAATTTTATCACAAAATAAAAGTTTAATTTAGCTAAAAATATTTTCAAGAGTTTGTCATTGAACTATTAATTTTTTTATTGTTGTTTTTCACACTTTAACCCTAATATAGTAGAGACGAATATTAGTTGCTTGGCTTAAGTTGAATATATTAATCAGTTAGTTAAAATACGATGGATTCATTGTGTGCAGATACCATTCGCCTATGAAATATCTGGCAGAGCCTTTGTGATTAATATCAAGCTTAAATTATTTTGTGTCTCTATTTGGCCAACAATTGGGAATTTATATAGCTTATTATCTTAAGAGTACTGCCTAATGGTACTAATCACTATTGCAGTAGCGCAACAATCATGACATATGATATTGCTTATTGGCCATGTACTTTCAGCCATAACTGAATACAATTTGCTTAATTGAATTGAATTTATGAAATATTCTCGCAGTACTCACGCCCCAAGTGTCGATGCCAATGCTGGTGTCATTAAACACTTAAAGGCCCTTAAAATGTGTCAGGGAGACAAAATAGTGAGCAGTAAAGTGACAGCGGTTCGGCGGTTTTGGCGGTTTTCTGGCCCGGTGTTGCCATAAAACCACTAAAGCACAAACTGTCAATCATGAGCATTGGAACACGAAATGCCAACGAAAACAATTAAGCATGATTACAGTAAGTGTAACAAGCAGCAAGCAACAACAACAATAACAACAATTAGATATTTATGTAAATTATATACACGAATCGGGTAACAGCCAGCCCTGCGAAAGGAGTGCGAAACGCTGCCGCAATCAGGCAGCAGACAGATGATGAGTCCCAGACCGCATTTGCATAAGTTGCCAGGGACAATGTTGAAGCGGGGTCTGGGGGGAGGTGATGGGGAGCTAGACAGTGCAGAAGCCCTCCACAACAGCAATCGCAGCGCCAGTAATTAGGAGCAATTACAAAAACAAGAACAACAACCACTACAGCAATCGGAACGGGCAATGCTCGTCAAATACACAAGCGCAAATAGCAATAAATTTGACGCCAAAGCATGGCATTAACTAATTAATTGTGTTAAGTAAGCCACAAAGCAAACAAACAAACCCAACAATCAAACAATACAAAGCAAGCACAGCGAGGAACGCAACTCGGCTATTGGACAGCTGGACAATTGCACAGTCAAATGGCCAAATGAACAAGGACAAAGACTTATGTGTTGCCCTCAGAGAGAACGCGGACGGGGAGTAAGTGTGGTGGTGGTGGTGGTCGGGCAAGAAAGCAGCCACAAATTGTCTGTCAATTGGTTGGCCATTTAAATTTGTCATTTTGTCGCCAGTACCAAAGGAAAACCACTCATTCTTCACTGTTAAAATGAAAAAGCTCAGAAAACAGTACTCAATCATAATGCACTACAGTTTCAAAATAAATAAATAAGAAATCAAACTAAATTCAATCAAAAATATTGTAAATATAAATCAAAAAGGCAGCTTGCTTCAAAGAATAATCATTTTGTATTGCATAATGCTCAAATTGTGACTGTTGTGTTGATTTGATCTATGCTTCATTTGTGGAATCATTATAATGAATACGAATGAATGGATATCACTTTCAGAATCCATGAGACAATTGAATTGGTATTGCGAAAACAATATATTAATTTTAGATCGTTAGTACATTAAAAATATATTTATTTAATTGGACGTTGAAGGACCAACTTGAAAATACAACTGAAAGGGAAAAAAAAACAATATTTGCTCAGTTCCTTCTTAAATTCGATTCGTGCAGTGTATTTAGCAGAGCAGTTTTAAAACAATTCACTTGAGCATCAGGCCAATTTAAGAAACATTTTTGTTAAACAGTTAAACTGAAGACGAAATTTGAGAATAAATGGCAAAATTTGAAAATAAATTTGTTATTTATTTGATTGCCTTGGGATTAGGAGATGGTTATACATACATACAGAAACCAAGCACATTTGGACCATATTGGTGTCCGTATTTGTGTAATATTTTTGAAATCAAGATTTTGTAGTCTTTGCTTTTCCTGATTTATGTACTTTTAAGGCAAGAGAACCAATTGTAACGAGCTCAAGGTTCACGAAAATAGAAAATAGACAACAAATTGTATGCATTGTGATAAGAAGTCTCAGATTTATGGGCACGAATTATGATAAGATGACTGAAATGCTTGTTTGTTTCAATTTGGAGCATAAAATTCGACCAATTAATTGGGCACTTAGTCTGCCGTCTAATTCAATTTGCATCAACTCAGACGTGACGAAGGAGCAGAGTGCCGAGGACGACGATGGTGACAGCTCGACATAATCATAAAATCAAATAAAAATGGCCAAAATGAATTTTTGAGCTTAATGTTGTCTACACTTCGGCACTGAGCCGTTGGTTAAAACGATGAATTACAGAAATTTGTCTATAATAACAATGCAGAGCTCTCAATTGTCTCCGGCTATGAGAGATGACTTATGCTTTACTTTACTACTACTACTATTAATACTGCTAGTATTATCGGTATATGCCAGCTAGAATTCTGGCATTGTGGATGCCAATAAAATTGTATATTGTATCATAAGTGCAGCAAGAGGATTCTGCCATTTTAATTTGTACAATGTACGGAAGCACATAAATCGGACAGGAGGAGTGCATACCGGGACAGCTGCATACAATCCATCAGTTAGATGGAAATGCTCACGACACACACACACATCCAACAAGCACGTACATGCATATTGTGTTCATGCATAAAATTCTTTGATTTTTGCAGTTTAGTTGATTCAAGTTTGGCATGAAATTTGCTGCAGCTTCAGGCCATCAACAAATGGATGGATAAACGATTGGATGCGGCGCGAACTGACGGGGAAGAGAGATATGTTATGGCTCTATCGCTTCTGATAGTAAATAAGCTCAAATATGATATACACTTTAGTGCCTAATTGTTGTGCATTATGCAGGAACGTTATGTCATCGGAATGCTACGCCCACATGTCGAATACTTAATGAGCGACCATAAAAACGCGTCTGTGTCGCCCATCAAACAACTTAAATGCCCAAATTTCGAGCACCTGAGGCAGCTGTACACCTGCAAAACTTTGGCAATTAAAATGAAGGCTGTCTATAAAGCAACATCAACAGTCGCCAACTGTGCTCCCCTCCCCTCTCTATTCAGCAATCAGGCAGCAGTTACTTCACTTCAGTGAGTATAGCTTAGTCAAATTGTCAACTTTTCAACTGGTGAGTTGGTCAACTGGGTAGCCGGACAGTTGGACAGTTGGACAACTGGCTACCAAGTTGCTTGCACATTGCCCATTTCAAGAACTTATTTGTGCAGCTGATGAATTTGCCTGAGTTCGACAAATACGACAACAATAAGCCAACAAAAAACCAAAGCTGATCTAGTTGCAAGTGCCCGACCAGCAAATGCACTGAAAACAAATTCAATGTGTACCAAAAATAACAATATAACAGTATAAGGAAATGACATTAATAAACAGGATTTCAGTAAAAATCTGTATTTAGCCTAGTTGCATTAAATCTTACCGAACAACCTTCTAAACAGATGACACTTTTCCAAATTGCCATCTAAACATGTTTCTGTCTTCTACGGAACACATTTTGCTTGTATACGAAAAAATAGATATCGCTTTGTACTATTAGCAGCTGGATGATGGCTGCTGTCTTCAGTCAGAAAGTGCAGCAAGGAGGATGACTAAACTGACAGTTTTCTTGCCGTTTTCTCCGGCTGAGCTTGCCAAATTTATGAAGGCAACAACAAAGAAAAGAAAAGGCTAACCAAATGGGCATCACACACCTCACGATGCCGAGTAGTATATGCAAAAAAGCGCCGCTATTTTTTCGTTCGATCAAACAAAAGTTGAAAGATTTATGCGACCTAATGTGTCCTAGGACGAGTGTGTGTGTGTGTGTGTGTGTCGGTGTGTGAGCTTCTTGTTCCTTTAGCCTAAAGGGCCGTCAACGACTACACATGTTGACCATGGCACGCAACAGCAACACACACACACACACACACATGGAGAACGCAGGACACAGTAAACAGGACACAGGATACAGGGCCTGTCCATAGGCGGCACATTCATTCATTCATTCATTTGATGTTGACGTCGTCGTCGTTGTCATTTTGACAATGAATTTATGCACATGCGACTGGTTTTGTTCTGCGTATGTGTGTGTGTGTCAGTGTGTGTGTATGTGTGAATTTGTAAGCCTCTTGTAAATTTCTTTGTTTCTCACACAAGAGACTCACAAATCGGTATTATTGAAGCCAAAAAATGAAGCATGCATATAACAACGGTAATCCATAAGCGGCACTGTAGATATCATTTCAATTACAAGTGAAGCCCAAAAGGCTAAGGCCAGCCAAAATGCAACTAAAATGGCATTACATGAAAATGACATGAGAACACTTTTGATTGAGATTTGCAAGTTACCGTTTAGATTAACTGTTAACTGGTAGAGTTCAAAAGTTTCTAACATTTCCCATTATAAACGTATTCATATCATTCGCACAATTTGGTTATAGCTTAAATTCTCTGCCGATTTGAATTCACAGGGTGTATAATAATAACCACTTATTTGGCTGAATTGACCAACAAGAAACAGCATGCGGCATGCGGACAGCGGCATGCGGCATGAGGCATAGTGGGGAAGCCAAACAGATAACTCATTTAATCTATGATATGAACAGTGAACGGGGCCAAAATACCAAAGTGAATGAAATACAATCATTAATTCCGTTTTGCCGGTGGCAAAACGAAAACGAAGCCCCTTGCCCCCTTGCCCCATGTCACTTTAGGCAACTTGAAGTGGCAAAAGTCTCCCGCTGTGACTGGGCAAGTTTACTTGTATAGTTAGTAGTACTGGAGACGGGGCGATGGGGCTTGTTAAGGGCATTAAATGAGTGACTCATTTACAAACTCAAACAACGCTCATAAATTCAACTGAATATCATGAACACAATGTAAATTTAAAGTTCAGATCGCATTAATCATTTTTCGCCAAACTGTGAAAAGGGTGCCAAGCCGATTCCCGGCCACAACACTCAACTTCACCACATCCTTTCCATTGCCATTTAATATATGTATGTATGTAGGAAAGATTGCTAAGTAAGCATGCCAGCAGCAGCAGCAGCAGCAGCAGCAGAAGCAGAAGCAGCAGCAGCAGAAGCAGCATTATGCTATATAGAAAGGAAAACCCCAAGGCCCAGAGACAAGACACTTGGAGACAACTTTACCGTTTCCCACAGAGTTGGTTGGGCCTGAGCTTGGAGCAACCTACAGCAGGCATCACACAGCAGACAGGGCACAACCGGCAACGGATTTGATTATAAACCTACGGACCAAAGACAAGTGCAACTGTTGAGTTGCTCTCTGTCGTAGCCCAGCGAGCCCAGCTGGCTGCCACGATGCTATCAGTGGTGCCCTCTGCGGTCGGCATGGAGTGTAGAGTATTGCAGAAAAGTTTTTGCCTCAACTGAAACATGAACTTTGTTTGGTTAGATGTGGCAAGTAGAAGCGCAACTTTCATTTGGCTATCGTAGCGAGCAATTCTGCATTTCAAGTTGCATTAATCATCAACTTGCCTGAACCACTGACTTCCACTGACTTTTATTGACTGCGGCCCTGACAGAAGTCAGCCAAAACAAACTGAAGCGCAGCTTCCATTCAAAGTAACTCACCTGTTTGCCCGTTGGCCTGTTTGGCTAACGCGCTTCTAATAGACTGCAGTTCACTTGGCCAAGCTTAATAAATTATCAGCACTGACTTTGCATGGTCATTGCATGTGGTCTTGTTCGCCCATCAGCCACGACCACACGCACAAAATCTGTTGCCACTGTTGCCCATCCGAGTTTGTATTTGAGTGTGTAGACCGCAATAGTTCATAAGCGATACCGCAAAAGTCATTCCAAGTGCATGCCACTTAAATGCATATGTGTGCACATAAGTTCAACGAATGCAACTTGGCGATTAATGAGCAAAATATGCTGCGCCTTTGCAAACACTTAATGCACGGCACATTAAGCATACGCAGCGCAGTTGTTGCACGCATCGTTCCAAGTCCAAGCTCAATTATTCAATTCAAATTAACTGTTGTTTCACATGTTTAACTGTTTCTCAAGCAGTATGAAATGTGGATCGCAATATTATTAAATTAAATTTACTAAAACCATCTAAGTTCATACATTCTTAATTGTATAATAAGACTTGAGTTTCTCTTATGTACAATGCGTTCTTAACAATTTAGATTTAGCTTCGTTATTTACTTTTCTATACAAATATTTAAAGAAATTATAAAGCTTACTTATTAGAACAATAGAACAATAACTCATAGATATGAAATAAATTGATAGTCGTTGAATTTCATCAAAATTGCAAGTAATTCAATATTAAATATTTATTAGGTTCGTGGCAATTTCAGGCAATTTGCAGCTTTCATTATTAGTATTGCAAAATTGTATTTCATTAGGGAAACTTAAATTGTTTGACTCTGGCAGCGTAAATTGCACAATGCCCTTTGCATTAAGCGCACAACTAACAAAAACTACAAGCCAAAATATACCACAAAAATAAAAATGAAAATCATTCATACATCTGCATATCCATATGTATGTATGTATGTATGTATAGTGTTTTTTGTTTGTACATATTCGCTAACGTATCGTTTCGACAAACTCAAACTACTATTCGCCTTGAGCGGCTGCATTTTTCGTATAAAAAACTTAATTTGACTTTTTCACTGTTGAACCAATTTGTGTCTGTATGTCTGTATGTATTGATGTCTGTGTGTATGTTCCTTTTGTGCTGTGCTGTGCGGCGCATGCAAATTTTCCATGTGAGCTTACACTGACATTCGTAAAAGTTATTGTTTCAAATTTTCCACTTTCTATCAGAATTGTGTCTAGTGTGTTGGCCAGCCGCACATCGAAGGATGGCTCACATATATATACATATATCACTGTACATGTGTGCATCTGTGTATCTGAGTGCTGAAAAAATGGATTTCAATTGAAAACAAAGCGGGTCGATTGGTCATCACTGACTTAATAAATAATCTGCATTTATATATACAAGCAACTTTTGGCCAATAATTTATAAAACTATAACGATACAAATATACTTTTACTTATACAAAAGTCAGCTTACTAAAATGCCTATCAAAATGTGACCAGCCAAAGTGGCCAACAAACATTTCCATTTCAAGTGAATCAAAATTAGACAAAGTTGGACAATATCAAAAAATCCAAAAAGCGTCCATAAAAAAAAAAACAAAATGTAAAAATCTACACACAAGGCCAAAAACCCTTTGTGTATCTGCGGGTGTGTGGAACAAATAAAAAGAGGAAACTTCAGCTGGTACAAATTTGCCATTTGCCTTTGTGGCCGGCCAGCTAGTGCAAGGGCCAACAAAAATACAGAGGCCACAGGCCGAGCTAAAGCTCTGGTAAACACCTAAACTACAGCACAACCCAAAACCCACAACCCAAAATCCAAAAACAAATGCATGAAAGTATGAAATGAAATGTAAGGGAAATGCTCTCAAGAGCCATGAAAATTTGATTTTATCACAGGAATTTTGATTGGTTGCACTCGCTCAATGCAATGTACTCAAAACAAAAAACAGCTCAGTGACCTATGGAAAATACAGTTAACTAAACAAGGGGCAGAGAGGCACAGTGGGATTTTTCCGGTTAAATGTTTAATTTGTGCGACATAAAACGCTTTTAAATTGCCAGCAAGTATGGCATTTAATAGGCAATCAACCAAAATTAGAACGAGACGAGAGCGTTTCAAAATTCTATGCGAGACCTGTGGTCGGTGATTTTGGGGGCGTGACCGGCTTTAAGAGCAGCTGTTGCTGCCAATTAAGCAGTACTTTTAATTTTAATTAGTAACCAACGAGCGCCACTTAATTAATGACTTAAACTAAAGGATAAACAAGTTGGTCACCGCCGTAGACCGCCTGTCTGAATGAAATATAATGTGCGCAATAAATTATAATAATAAACATAAATCGAGTGGCCTCGGCGCCGTAAATAAACATATATTAACGTATTTATTTATAAATATTTTGTGTGCTTCCATAAATATATAATAAACGGCAATCGTCCAGCCACATTTGATAGATGCTAAGCCGTAACTAAAGCCTCAGGCGGCCAGCCACCACAAATTAAAGACACAATTTGCACTTTGGGCACAATTTGTTTAGCCACGCAGTAAATTAAATTACGAACTCAAGCAAATAAGTGTATTTATTAATGTCCTGTTCCCTCAACAGTATTCATATGTATTAATTAATTTTGCAGCTCATGAACTATCTATGACACGCAGATCCTCCTCATTCAAATTTTGTATTGGTATGTTTTCCCCAAATATATATACTCTGTTCCCGATGGTAGAGGGCAACTGGAGACTTGAGAATTGGCTTGGTAGACTTGCTCGTGCACATACAAATATGATGTTAAGTGCTTAATTGTATACGCTTTTTCGAATAGTTAATAATATATCTTTAGCTTAATTATTATTGTTAACATAAATGCCTAATCGGAGCAAGAAAATTCTAAAGTAGACACATAGACAGCAGACGGACAGACAGAGATGGCTATATCCAATCGGCCAGTGCCAATGCTGGCCAAGATTATATATATCTTATGGTCTGGGAGACGTCCGCTTGAATGTGTTACAAATGCAACAACAATATTATAATACCTGCCCTCTTGAAGGGTATGAGAACTAAACCGCTAAGCACAGTCAAGGAATACATCATTGCCAATAACCCGACAAATATGCTGCTTTAGTTCAACTGTTCACTCAACTGCCACACATTTAAGCCCCATAAAGCTTTTAGTTAGTGTTGGTCTTTCGTTTGTTAGTTGGTGCATTGGGTGTGCAAATCAAATCAAATATAATGCAATAATTCAATACACACTCTCTGATATTATTGCTCTGCTAGTTTTCAATATATTTGCCATATCTTTCGATTGTTGACTTATTACCATTCGATGGAAAATAAATTGGTCATTTATAATTTAGAATTGCAGTGGTCATTTCGCTTAACAGAAGATGCGTAAACGTAATATTTTCAACTGATAAATCTCACACAAAATTATGGACGACATCTGTGCTTATTTATCTTTTATATAGAAAACCAAATCAAAATGTTATATATACGATTAAGAGAAAATAACTTATATTATTGCGATCGAGAATCATTAAATAATTACGAATGAAGATAAGCAACATCTCCTTGGGCAATTAATAGCTGGCTTAGATTGTATGAACTTTAAATGGCAATGTGATTACTGAGTGAAAGTATAGCTCCTCTTGCTAGAGCACACACAATACATACATTTCTTAATTGTCAATACGACAAGCGTTTTCCCCAGTCGATCACTGTCAATAAAAGAATTCTTACCATCTTTTGCTCTCCAAGTTTGTCTGTTGCAAACTTATTACTGATGTTGGCGATGTTGTTTCTGCTTTGGTTATTTTACTTTTTTTCAGGAGGTATTATAAGATTCACGTGAAGAATGTAACGATTGAAAGAAAAATCTCGGATCTCATCATAAGAATCGATAGCCAAGTCAATAAAGCATTATCCGTCTATCTGTTTCGATGTTTTGTTTACCAAGATAATCGGATTGAGCTCCAGTATTATTGGAGTATTATAAACATCGGACTACAATATCATTTAGGTCCCATGCTAAAATTTGTCGGCTTTTTAAATTTGAAATCAAATATATAAATGTGAGCCTGTGGACTCCGGCCTGCATTATATAGCTGTTCTTTGTTGTTGGTGTTGTGCCTGTATCTGCTGCTGTTGCCTTTTTACTCGGAGTGCATTGTGCGGCTTCTTTTGTCTGGTTTATTGCCGGGCGGCAGCACCGTCCAAACAATTGCGTGGCTTTAATTAAAAGTTAAATTTGTGCTACTACCGGCCCATAAAACTTGCGAACAACTCAAGTTTTTGCGTGGAGAAAAGGCGGGGGAGCAGAGCGGAGCGGAGCGGTTCTTGGGATTTCTCGCACATCCCATCTTGGGCAATGTAAACAGTGCCCGAATGTCGCTGCCTGACAGCTGAGACTTGATAGAGCCAGAACTCCAACTGGCCGGCTTGAAGCATGTTGCTAACGTTGTTAGCTGTCAGCCGGAGACAGTTACTGTCCCGGGTCTTCTCTTCAATTTTTTCATTTTCCTTGTCGACTACTTCACAGCATCTTTGGCGTGCTCATTCTCAGTCGCATCCTCATCATCGACACAAACATCGGCACATTGAGGCGCTCTTTTGTCAGCCAATAACATTTTGGGGCCTGCGGCAAGAAATTATATTATTTTGTATTATATTATGAGCAAAAGCTGGAATTCTGCACAATACAAGGACACCGCGCCTCATTGCCCCAACCACCCTTCGCTTGCTTGTTGGTTTGTCGCTGTGAATTTTAATTGAATAATGACTAAACGCAAAAACTTATTTAAAGTGCATAATTTTGTCTGGAATATTCACTCACTGCCTGCGGCCTGTCAATCATTTGGAGTTTGCTTTTTTATTATTACACTAGGCTTGCAAAGAGAAGATGGCTATATTGGTTTGTCAAACAACCCCAGATAAATTGTAAAGATATTCAGCTTCTGTGCTGCAAAGCATAAGGATCGTCAAAGGTTATAGTTCTTAAGGCCATTAATTATGAAGAAAAAAAACACAAAATTAAATAAAAAACAATTAAGTCAGCGCATTATAGTTTTGAAGAAAACTTATCACCCACTTTTATAATCAATAAACATATTCAAACCAAGTGAGCTCGACTACGATATATGCTGAACCCAGCTGTTAAATATATTCTACTTGTTCTTTCAAAAGTTTTGCACCCAAATGTGAGCAGGTCTGCAAGTGCACTCATTTCTTTTAGCAAGCACCGGCACTGATGAGTACAAAAAAACGAATGCAGTGCATGTTTTTATTCACAAGCCCGAACTGATCATACATTTACATACATACATTGACATACATACATACATATGTACAGGCAATCGTAATATGGATATGCATATTATGTATTTATTAAAAGCATCTGCTATTAAAATTGTGGCATTTTTTGCCAACGGAACTCGAAATGTATCGATATTCGAGAAACGGAAAGGCAGCTATCGATAAAATAAAACGAACTTGATCGGCGCCGGGTATACCTCAACCTATATTCCAAATTTGAGACTCGGCTGTTGATCCAGAACAAGAATATATTTACTTTATCGGGTAGGAGTTGCTTTCTTCCGTCTGTTACAAACATTTGCACAAAACCAGTATACCCTTTTTACCCATTTTTAATGGGTTCAGGGTATTAAAATAACACAGCAAAATTGAAACAATCATTGCAGTTAAATAAAGAGCTATTAAAGCTTATATTAATCTGATAACAGAGTATTGCACAGTTTGCATACGGTATGCATTTGAATTTTACTTTATTTCTGTGTGGAAACATTTGGAATTTTAGCTGCTCAAAGAGATTAAAGAAAATTGCATAATCAGCGTGGCTAATCGGCAAATGTTTTGCGGTCGCATCTCGCCCAATTCTCAAATTCCCAACAATTGACAACTTTTTACTCTCCCCCCCCCCCCCCCCCCCCATACCCTCCCCCAACATGCGCCACTTGTCCACATGCCCATCTAATTGGCATTCTCCTGACACTCTCTGCTGGCGTCGAAAGTTTTTGGCCGCAGTGACAGCAGCAGGAGCAGATTTAGTTTTAAATAAAATTAACACTGAAATTATTTTAGTGCGGCCAATTGTAAGCCGCTTATGCCTTTGGCCGTAAAGCATTTCCATTTTTCATTCACTGCAACAACAAACAATAAGAACATTCAATTTTGTCATGTCATCCGATTGGTTAGCAACGAGTCAAACTTTTGCCCAATCGCTTTTTTAGCCTTCAACCAGCGTCTGCTAATCAAAACATGACATTTTATATGGATTTATTTGATCCATCCGTTGGCTAATTGCAAATTTATACGAGCATGCCAATTTATAATCGATTAGATTTCTGATTTGATGCAAACTTGGGAATGTATTTCTAATTGGTATATGTAAGCACTCGCTGTAAACATTTTTGAAAGGCAAACAACTCCCACAAAGAAAACCGCATTATATAAAATAAATGCATAAAAAACTAAATTAAATATCGGATTATAAGCTAAGCTTGACAATTATGGTTTTTTTTGTTAATAATGTTTTATTTTATCTAATAATGCTCATACATATATGTTTAATAGCTGCTTGTCAAATTTGACTGTTTGTCTAAAACAAATTTAAGTCTATTTAGCGCCATAATTCTTGTGCGATATATGTACATGTAACAAAGCTGTTGTGAATACTGAGTACTAAAATGATTTTGTTACACGAGCTCAAATCGATTAACCGTTCTGTAAGGCAATACCCAAATGGATCAGCAACAGCAAAATCAACACAGAAATTAAATTACATTAAAAGAAAACTTGAGCCGCTGGCAAAAAGCCGCAGGGATCACTTCACAAAGCCGGCTAAAAAAAAAAAAATAGAAAAGAAAATCACACAAGGCAACTGAGCTACCCTTACTACTCCTATATGTGGCTTATGGATGATTTTAAAAAGTCGTCGACACTGACTGAGCTGACAATGGGGGGGAGGGGGGGGGGGGGGTCACAAGCGCACAAGACTAACCATTATGCCCGCCACAGCAACTGCCTCTGATTCCACTTGCCCCAAAATAAAGACGAAGACCTTGTGCAAATTAAACGCTTAACTAACCATTAAACAAAGTTTTGGTTGTAGCTCTGCGGTTGTTTGTTTTACTGTTTTCTGCCACTTGTTATTTTTAATTAAGCAAATTTTCGGCACAAAAATATAGGCAAGCAGCACCCAAAGACATGCGTGTGTGTTGGTGTGTGGGTGTGTGTAGTATTGCGCATGTGGTTGTGTGATTAAATAAGGTCTAACTCCATTTTGGGACACAGCCAATTGTTAATTAAAAATATTTGATGTCAGACAATGTATGTATGTATGTATGTATGTATATACATATATGTATATGTGTGCGTGTGCGTGTGCGTGTGTGTTAGCGTATATGATAAACAAACAAATTTGTGACTTATTTATGGGCTGAGGCCGCAATGCACAACTAATGAAACAAAATGTCCTCATTCAATGAAAATGCAAAAGAGTAAGAAAAGCAAATTGCCCAAACAATACACACACACTGACTGACGCACACACACAGCCCATAAAATGAAAAACAAACACATAAGCAGCTGTTGATAAGAGGGGGCCGCAAGGGTGCCGAACGGGTTGCGGTTTCTGCTGCCTCCTTTTCGGCTGAGCCGCACATTATTTGCCAAGCTCTTGCGGATGTGTGTGCGTGCGTGTGTGTGTGTGTGTGTGTGTGTGTGTGTATGTGTGTGTGTTGTGCATACAACTACAACTAGAAGCCGTTTCAACGGCTGGTTTATCTAGTTGTACATTTATTTGGCTAACTGCCTTTAACCGCAAACTGTTTGAAACCCCTACGCTGCATCCCTCCCCTCCACCCCCCCTACCAACCTCATCAATTGTTATTTCCGCCATTTTTTTCTTTGCAGCACATTTGACGCTTTGGCAATTTACGTAAAATTTTACGAGGCTCAATTGTAAAATTTGCCATGCACATTTTATGGCTTTGTTGGTCAAAACATTTCAACCTGCACAATAAAAATAGAACCATTCCAAACAAATCGCTTTATATAAATAAATAAATGGAGCCTGCCGACAACAAAAACAACAACATTAACACTGGCGATAATAAAAAATGTCAGCTGTATTTTAAAATGCATAAAATTCTCATGAAATATGGGAACTGTTTGAGTGCAAACTAACAATTGAAATAGATTATTGTAATATTTATTTATCAACCAAAAACGAACACACATCAATAACAAATCAAAAGAAAAGTCAACATGTTCATCGAGACTGCTCGGATTGGAAATATCCTATATTTCATACATAACTCTTTTAATAGCCTAGCTAGATGAGCTGACGACAATGAGGAAAAAGAGAATAGTTTAAGGGAAGTTTTCTACTCCGGTAAAAGGGTTAATTTTTTAAGATATTATTTTACAATGCATTATATTTTACGAGAAGTTTTGTATTTAATTAAAGGAGTTAAGTTTTTAGCAGATGCCTTTATTAAGCAGCATATTATAAGAGACGTTTTATTATTTAGCTAAAAGAGTTAATCTTTTGACATTCCTAAACGCTTTTCGGCTTAAGCCTTGGCAATGAATTCGCGAAAGTTTACTAATACTCGTGTTTGAGGAATTTGCCGTATTGCTTCGCTGCTTCAGCATTAATAACGCCATCAATCTCCCAGGGCTGTGTACTGTAAACAACTGATAAATGCCTCTCTCTCTCTCTGGCCACCTTTACACATCTATGTTTGCCGCTATATATGTCTCTTTCCATTTGACATATCAACGACGGCTTTGCATATGAAAAAGTTATTGTTGCAACAACTTTTTGACAGCTACATACATAAACATTTCGTTGATATTTTAAAGTTTTTTCATACCCTCGACCCGTTGAATGGTTAACAAGGGTATAATACACTTTTGATAAACACAAACGAAATCATATTCTCTGATATTAAGTATATGCATATGCTGACTTCTAGTTCAGTCGGTCATCTCATCTATTCATTATCCTCTCTTTCGTAGAGGGTATCAGCCAGTCGAGCATTTGTAAGAGCGGCACTCGGAATTACTTTCGCTGTTGTTGATGGCATTGTTGTTGTATAGCATTATCCGCATTTCGCTTTGTCATGCGTACTTAATTTTTGTTGTTGTTGTTTTTGGCTCGCCTTGCTATTGTTTCGCATTTGTTGTGTTTGCGTGTACGTATGTGTGTGCGTGTGTGCGTGTGTGTGTGAGTGCGTATGTGCTGGTGTGTATAAAATAGTGTACGTTAAATGCAATGCATTCTTTATATGCTGTACACAGAATTCCGCTGCACTGCGTCCAGCTATGCCATAAAACCCACCAAATGATATCGCTTTAATTATTCACTTATGTTTAAGTTTTTAGATAAATTGTGACTAATTGCTGAATCGCCCATCAGTCTATAAGTTGGCATCACTTAACGATAAAAGTAATGCATTTTATTTACTTTGACAGTAACTTAAAGTTGAACAAAAGCCAAAGTATATTTACCATCAAATATTATGCAATAAGTTAATATCGCATATGATGCGTGTTGTTCCCGATTTCGGTATGCGCCCAAAAGAATGCCACATTGCATTCGCCAATCCGCAGAGATGCGAATTTTATGTGATATTTTCAATAAACAGACGTCGTTGCCGTTCCTCTTCTTTTTAACTGTTTTTGTTGTTGTTGTTGTGCTGGCGCACCAAAACAATCAAATATGGAAATTTCGGACCACACAAAGCAGTTTGAAAGTGGGCAGACGAGGCTTTCACGGCGCACCCAAAAGCAGAGGCACACATAATCACACACAATATGCGCCAATATGGGTGATACCGGCAAATGTTTTTTGTACTGCGTTTGCTGGCTGCTCTGATGTTGGTGGTGGCACATCCGACTACGCCCAGTTACCAGTCAAGCCAGTTGCCAGTTGCCAGTTGGCAGTTTCCATTTGCCACAGCCATATTTCTGGGCAAATTCCAATGGTAAGATAACTATTTTCGATTGCGGATTTCTGTTCGTTAAGGCGGAAATATTTCAATTGTGACGCTGACTTGTAATTTTTCATGAACACGAGCAGAGAAAAGGCTGCAGCGTATGGTCCACAGGGAACCAAGCGGAACGACTGGTGTTGACTGGCAAAGAGCAGAGCAGTGGGCAAGCAGAGGGCACCGCACAGCTAGGCAACTGACACTCTTAATGCACACGCTCACGCAATTGTTGTAGTTGACATTCTTCTTGCTTATTTTTTTTGGCTCATCACTGTGAATTGTATTTACAAAATGTGTGTATGTGTATAAGCAATTTCTGCAAGCACAGAAACACACACGCACACACACGCACACCACCAGCACAAAAACAAATACAGTAAACCGCAAATGTTTATTACTCCACTCTTACAAACCAAATGTGTGTGTGTCTTTGTGCGTGTGTGCGTGTGTGTGCGTGGTGTGTGTGTGTGTGTGGGGGGGGGGGGCTGGCACGACTGGCTCTATCAGGCTAACCCCATTGAGCACAAGCCTTGTGTCCTCGCCATTGGAAACTTTCCATAACTTTGCAGCAAATCTCAATCAATCCCATTACATACTTTTGACCGCATTCCAAATGTTCAAACGAAACAATAGCCGAGAACTGTATGGAATTGTTGGCTAGAATGTTCATGTTTGCTTTGATAAGCAAAAGTATCTGCTCTGAATTACACATTTGCCGTCATTTTGTTGCAATTTAATCTACAACATATCGTATAAAATAGCAGTACTTTGAAGCAGTACTTTGAAGGGGAGTTAAATGTTATGGTTAAATGATAATATATCTCTACATTTTTATTATTTTTAAATTTCTGACATTTTCTTATGCAATTAACAAATATTATATTATATATATTTACTCAAGTTGAAAAAAAGACATTGCAATTTTTTCATGTTGGTTGCGGTTCCATTTGTGAGTCTTACAAGCTAACAGCTAAGCTACTTAGGTTGTAAGTATTCAAACATAAATATAGTTATGTCTGTTTTGTAGTTGAGTGTTTTCCAATCTTTGATCTTTTTCCACACTTGCGGATAAAACTTTAAAAAATGACAAAGTCTTTGATTTTTTATATTACAGGTCATTTGAGCTTTACATAATCGAAGATACAATGAGCTATGCGAATAGTGTTCTCAATTGTATTTGTATTGAGACTACATTAATGAGGCTTAAGACAACAACAATTACGATTAGGATAACTACATATCATAAAAACTATAATCATCACATTATGGCACAAATGTATGGTAGCATATAAAAAAAAAAGTTTAAATATTTATATGTGTGTATTGGTCAGCTTAGACTACCACATAGTTAAGGATTGTATAGCTTTCGAATTGTATAATTAGGCACACCTTATCTACAGTGCAACAGGAACAAAAAGTCAAAATAAATATGTAAAAATAAACACAAAAAAAATGTTGTTCAAGTCAGTTCAGTGTGAGATCAACTCAACTCGCTAATAACTCACGCAATTAGGCGTGTATTGGCGACCGTTGCGCGACAACGTCGACTGTTTGCATTACGATAGCTGCCATAGCCGCTTGCAACACCACTGGCACTGTCGCCGTTCGTCGTTGTCGTCGTGTGTGGCATATAGAGACT
Source organism: Drosophila planitibia (assembly GCA_035043785.1). Taxonomy (NCBI): domain Eukaryota; kingdom Metazoa; phylum Arthropoda; class Insecta; order Diptera; family Drosophilidae; genus Drosophila; species Drosophila planitibia. Next base: position 5,192,268 of record JAWNMS010000041.1, read on the forward strand.
GAAATTGTTGCGTGCATGCCGATGATGATAGCGATAGCCGGTAATGAGCTCACGCACCGTCTTGCGGTACTTGTCCGACAGCACGCAGTATAAGAAAAAATTCGCTGCCGCATTGATGGCAACGAGCAGATTGCACACATTGCCGGCAATCCTTTGTATATTAAATTCTATATCCATATACTGCACCAGTATCAAATAGATTGCCCACGGCAGTTGGCACACGATGAACAGCAGCACAACAGCAATCAGGGTGATAGTCACCCGATTCTCCTGTGAAACACTGCCCGTTAGCCCCGACGTCGACTTGCGCTATGCGAAAGAGACAAATAGAGAGAGAGAGAAATATAGAGAAGGGATTACATATAATACCTCTATGAAGTTATTTCTTTTAAATGACATTTTTACGGAGAACATCTTAAAGAACATCATACTCAGAATAAGTTGTGTTAAGTCTAGTTACAATTGTTATCGAATCTTTCGCGAAATGCAACTGTGTATGTTATGTGGCATTGTGTTAGTTGCTTAATGCTATGAATAGTTTGCCAACTACATAACTAAGCAGACTTAGTGAGTAGTTACCTTGGTACGTCGAATGCTGCTGGCATTGGTTAGATCCCCTCGAACGCTCTTCGAGCGGTGCACGAGCAGAATTAGGAAACAGTTGAAGGTGGCCAAGACGAGTAGCGGCAGCAGAACAAACACAATCAATGAGTACACACTCCAAATGTTAATGTACAGCGCATTCTGGCCCAAGCTGGACAGATCATTTGCGTAGACAGTCATCTGAATTTGTGAACAGTTGTTGGAAATTATCAATATTATCAATTATTTGCTTGCATAATAAATCAAGCAACTAGCACCGAACAAATCGAAAATGTGTTTGAAAACCGATTCGGACTGTTGCCATTTTCAATCATTTGCTTATGCTATTGAAGCTAAACTATATATATATTTACTGATATATTTCTCACAATTTGCAAGCTGAATCGAACGTGGATCGCTCTAGAAGCTCTTTAAAGATCAGTAAATCATCATTTTCGATGGCTAATTTGCAAGACAGATTGCTGATAACTACCAACAAAGATCCAGCTTTAGTGTATTATTTCACTAATAACAGAGTATTTCACGGTCGAATTTACTACGGCATTCCTACATTTTTTACCTTCTACTTACTTACTTTACCTGCTATATTATTCGCTTACGTTTTGACAGAATTCCGTTACGTTAAATTCGAATGCGCTACTGTTATTGTTGTTCTTGTTGCTGCTGTTGTTGCTGCTGCTGTTGTTGTTGTTGTTGTTGTTACTGTAATTGTTTTTAAAGTTGGCATCGTTGTCGTAGTTTTGTTCGTTGCGTCTGGCACGTGACAGATGCAGGAAGCTCACCGTAGCCGCTGCTGGTGTTCGCTCGGTGGCTGGTGCAGTCACGCCCACAAAGGCGGACGTGGGCGCTGGTAAGCGACGCTGCCTGCTTGGAATGTGGTCTGCACCAAAGAGAGAAGACAGAGAGTTTGATTGTAAGTAGGATGTTAATGCGAAAAGTGAAAAGTAACTTATTTAAAGGTCCATTCCGCATCGAAGATGTTTTACTACTTACCCGACTCACCAGCGCCGCTGCCCAAATCCAATGGCGGCTCCACGTTGGAAGGCGATGTGTTGGACATGCTGGTATTTTCATCTATATGCCAGGCGGTACCAGGCGTTGGCTGGGCCGGTGTGGGAGATACATTTGCCAGCGTCTGATTACAGGGCCTATACGCGCCATCAATCAATTTCCAATCGATGTCATATGTGTGCTCGAACGCCGTCGATAGCGTGGTCAGCAGACAGAAGAGGGCGACGGCTGTGAAAACAATGCAAAGGCTGGCTTCAATGCTTGTGTCCGGGCCACAGCCACAGCCACATCACATAACCAAGCAAACCCATCCAACGATGGCCACTCACCTGCTATCACCTTCTTGGCCAGCGACTCTGTGCAGAATGTTTGTCTTTTGAGCGGATAGCGTATCGCAATAAATCGCTCGATGGTGAAGCACACGGCTATGTAAATTGAGATGTACGCTGTACGTGTCCGTGTGTGTGTGGATATTGAATGGAGTTCGAACAAGCGCAGATATCAGTAAATGGTTGTTGAACATGAACTCTTACAATCCAACTGTTATTAATGCCGCAATCTGACACCACTCACCGCTGCCCACTCATTCAAAAAAACTTCCGTGACTCATGTCTCAGCGCCTGTCAGTTTAGTCAAAAGCGCTCTACTAGCATCAGTTGGCTAACTAAAGCCTTAACATATACATATATGGTGCATAGAGCTTATTAAATGCTTACATATTAATATGCTTATAGTTTGCAGAGCAAACACTCTGTTTGATAAATGCGAACTTAACTTGATCAAATTTGCAAGCTATGCTTGGATTTTGCTTTTTATATTTTTTCCGCGTTTATTGTGCCCCTTTACTACGCACTTATTTACAGCTCCTTATATTCTTGCAACGCATTACGCTGTCAACCGTTGCCACCTCGTTTTTATATATTCTGCCAACAAAATCTAGAGAATTGAAACTTGAACTACTCGTTCAGACAGTTCAGTTCAGATAAACTGTGTGTCGACAGTCATAAGTGCAAATCGAATGTTTTTGTTGCATCATTTGTACAACTTCATGACTCACTTTTGCACATTATTTTCAATGTATATTTTGATGTTTGTACCCCAAAAACAAATCTCTTAGCTTATTTTAAACAAACTTTCACGATTATGTCCTAAGCTATGCCTTTATAGATTATAAATTATAAATATTATTTATACGTTCCCCGTTATGCCTTCTTTTCATATTTAAAATGTTCACTGCTCCTCCTTCCTTACTTACCACATGCATCACACAGCCACATTACAAAGCCATAGAGTCGCCAATAGAACTCGCAGTGGTACTTGATATATTCATAGTGTTTGAGTGATAATATTAATACGAAGGTCAGGTACGCAATGTCCGTAATTGCCAAAGCCGATAGGTAAATGTTTGTGGTGCACCTCATGCGCTTTCTAAACAAAACCGGTCAAAATACAAAAAGAAAAAAATAAATAAATAAATAAAGATAGAAATAAGCATAAAAGTAAACTGTTTGTTTTCGCTGGTGGAAATATGCCAACAACCGTTAGAGCATGCACTGCAACTAGACCGAATGCAACAGTAATTTCAATAACCAAATGGCCCAAAAACGGGGTCTATGCTGGGTGGCTCGAACCTAGTGAGAAAGGAAAAAGTCGACGAAATTTCAGGCAATTGTCTACAGGGCCATAAAACCAACGAATGCGCAATAAAACCTAACTGTTCACATTTGGCTGTTGGCTTTTGTATGCCTGCAGTTGGGAAAGTCGAGCCGCATCGATGCTGAAACAAGCTTACTAACTTTAATAACACTGATGAGTCTCGGTTGTAGCTCTATATATAGCTGAGAATTTGAATAATTTAAATGTCTTTTAAGCGACTGAAAGCCCAGTAAAAACTAAGTGTTGTATTTGGTTTTCTAATTGAATAATATGATAAGTTTTAATATAAATTTTTAGATATTTATATTGAAATGCATTTTGAGTGCCTAGAGATATATAGCTCATATCTAATCGATATTATGAAAGCGCTGCTTTGGCAAGACGATGATCAAGAGAAAAATCACATCTTTACTGAATTATTAACTGAATAAGTCGACCGCTTATGCCAATGTGAGCTATCTGAAATGGTTGTCAAGTGTTGATGTCACCGAACTTGGAAACTTGAGTACAGATATCTCGTTCACTTAGCAAAAGTTGCACAATTGCATTTAAAACTGTCATTTCTAATTGGAAAATTAAAAAAAAAAAAACCACAGACTAATCAAAAGTGAACTGGTGTTTAAGAGCAGGCTGAGCTTGGAAACTTGGGTACAGATAACTTGTCGTGTAGCAAGAGTTGCACTATTGCATTTCGGGCTGCCATTTCCAGTTGGAAAATTAAAAAAATCACTGACTTATCAAAACTGAACTCATTTTTAAGAGATATCTTACTGCAGCAAGCTTTGTCTAGTTGCATATTTTCAGCATTTTAGTTCACTCTTATCTCTGAGCCGTTAGCATTTTGGCACTTGAAATTGTTGCTGTTATTGTTATTGTTATTATTGCTGTTGCTGATGTTGCTGCTGTTGGTAGAATTCTTGTTGTTGTCGTTGTTGTTGTTGCAGCTGCTGCATTTTGGGCAATGAAATAATTTAGAGTGCCAGCTAGATGACAACAATTAAATGCCTTTTCTAATATGCTGCGTACCTGTTTTTCAGTTTTTGGCTCTGCAACACGCATCATAAACATAAAATGCATAAAATTCACACACACACACACACACACACACACGCACACACACACATAGTGCTACATTTGAATCAAGTTGTCCGCCTGGCCATAATCCATGGAACAATAACAATAAAAATAACAACAACAGAAACAGCAGCAGCAGCAGCAGCAACAACAACAGCAACAACAACAACAAGAATTCTACCAACAGCAGCAACATCAGCAAGAGCATCGCATACAAGTGCACTTACCGCGTCAAAACATAAATGCTCACTGAATTCCCCAATAGTCCAATAACAAAAACGCACGGCACCAAAATGCGTTGCACAACGTGCCGCACTTCCGCCACATCCGCATCCGAAAACATTTTTGCAGCAGCAATGCCATCGCCTGGCATCGCTGTCGACGTCGCTGTCAGCGTCGTCATCCTGCTGCCTGCTGTCTCCTTCTCGTTTGGCGCCGCTGCCGCTGCCCCTGGGTTGCGGAGGAAGAGGGATGTAGTTGGACTAGGCACTTGAACTTCTTGATTCCGATGCAGATTGCAATTCCGTTTGCAATGGTAATTCCTAATGCACTTCGGTCAGCAGCTGCCACGCCCACGTGCACACCACAAATTCCCAGTGCACAGAGTCGAAAAGATACAGAGAGCTACAGAGACTGATAATTAAAACAAAAATCCAATTGAAGTTAACCCATTGATCGCATTGGCATATATACATAGATGGAAAATGGTACTTAAACACAACATGGCACGAAGATGAAATAGAACTCGGACTAGGCAACTGACCATTGAATAATATACATTTTTAATCCTGTCAAACTGCTGCCAATAGTTCAAGTCAAATTAAAAATAAAAATACAAATATAATCAAAAAAAGGAAATATAAGCAACTTTAATTCAAATATCTTTTAAGCCAAATCTATATCAAATTATGTTTGTGCATTTTCATCTACAATTTTATTAGATTATTATTACTATTCGATCTATTATGGCCCCATTCATGATAAAAATAAAGATATGCCAGCCAAATCAGCAGTATCTTCTGCAGTTGTTCAGCTGATGATTTTATATTTCGCCGTGCCATCTTTCAGATCTGTGAAAAAAATGTTTGTAAGGTGCACAAAGGTGTTTACATGAAATCAACAACATTTTGCTCCTTTTCTGGCTGCGATTTAACCCCAACAGCGCCATTGATTACAGCAGCAACAGCAACAGCGACAGCAACGTGAAAATTTTGACTTTTCCTGTTGTTTCGCTTGGTTAATGCAACGAATATCGCTTTTGCGTTTGCCACGTACAACATTAACACGCATCGTTGTTGTAAATGTTGTTTCTACAGTTCAAGTGCACTACACACACACACACACATATATATACCAATATGTATATGTATTTAAACAGAAAGTGCCACGGACTGGAAATATTTGTGAATTTTCGCAAAGACTCTGGACACGGTTTGTATGGGTTGTGGGGGTTGTGGGGGTCGTGTGGTGTGACTGTGAATTTGCCACTTTTATTGTTTTTAAAACGCTTTTCAATTCTTTCATTTTTGTTTGCTGCCGTTTACTTGCCACCCTGCAGCTGTTGTTCTACTACTGCCACTGCTGCATTGTTGTTATTGCTGAAATTGAAGTTTTATTTTGCGCAATTTCTCTGCTGCGGGAAATGTCGAACGTGTTTGATGGTGGCGGGGGGTGACGGGGGGAGGAGGAAGTCTGTATTTTGTACAATACATTTTGTTTGTAATATACAAAAACCAAAAGGCGAAAGCCGAAATTGAAAACCAAATAAATAAGTGCATTTGTATGTATTTCAGTGTTTGTGTGAGCCTCGTTATGTCTGTGTGTGGGTGTTTATGGGAAGTGCAATGTGCAAGTCGGAAAGTAATTCAAGACAAATAGCCGGGTGTCAGTTGCAAAATCTACAACAAATTCAAGCGAAGAATCTAAAAGCACACACACACACACACACACACACACACATATACAACTCGCCCATTTCAACGCTATTTGAGTTTGGAGCAGATGCTTTTTGTGTTGCCTGCATTGTATCAATGCCAATCCATGCGGGAACCATAAATCATTTGGAGTCAAGATGGAAGCTTCCGATATAGTCGATGATTAGCGAGCAATAAAATGATGTCATTGTTTTTGCCCTTGCCAACTGTTATATAAGGAAACGATGCGATACAGTGAAATTCCAAAAATATCAAACAACCAAAAAATTGGCTCTCAAAAAAACGTGGTGTTGTCGCTCTCCAAAAACGATATCGATTGCTTTTCGGATGAACATCTTTAATTTCCATTTGGAACAAACAAAACTTATACCGTGAACCCATTCAAAATTAGTATAATGTTTTATGGAAAAGTATGTAGCAGACAGAAGGAAGCATCTGAGACCCAATCAAGTAGAGATCCTGATCAGGATGCGCAGCCGAGACGATATTGCCATGCCACAACACTCAAGCTAGCAGCTGTATCCAGGGTATATCGTAGTCGAGCTGACGCAACTACAGCATGCCGTTACTTGCTTATTGATTCCATATTTCATATATTTTTCGTAGATCTTCAGCTACTTTATAAGCGTTATTAACAACATTTGCGACGCTAATTAGCCATATTCAGTGCCTTTGTTTTCTATTGTTTAGTCTATTAGCAGGCAACGAGTTGGTTATCAATGAATGAGTGAATGGGAATGAATATGAATGAATGCATGAGCGACACCACAAATACCTCAGGGTAATGGGCAATGCATCTGCATCTGTATAGTTGGGTGGTAGGGCATGGAGAGTGGGAGGTTTGTAGGGAAGAGTATGGAGTCGGTGGAACGCAGTCGTATGGCTCGACTGCGCCATTTACTATTCTGCTGCTGTAACTGTTGCAGCTGCTGCTGCAACATAATTACCCCCCACTCCCTCCACTGCCCTCAGACAAAGCCGTATTGTTGTTTATTTTTATTTGTTTTTTTTTATGTTATGCTCGTGCTGTTTTTTTTTTTGTTTTTGAGCTGCCACTGCGAGACTGAAACAACAAACGGCAGTCGGGCATTTTTTGTGCACTCCCACGCCGTGTGCCCAACACTATGTGTCATTCACGCAGGCGACAACAAAGGATGCCTAAATTAGCACACACACAAAAACACACACCATACACAACATACACACGCGGAGGCACACGCGTTCTGTGGCTACGTGCGAAAAAAAATAAATACAGTAGAGCCCACAACTGGTGGAAGAAGCAACATTTTCAGCTATAGCTTTTTATACACTAAGCCCATTGAAAATGTGTAAAAAGGGTATAATGGTTTTGGGCAAATGTATGGAACAGGCAGAAGGAAGTATCTGAGACTGCAGTTTACATATTTTAAATCAGGATAAACAGCCGAGTCGATCGACAATGCCATTTTGGAGACCTCACAAACTACTAGTGCTAGAGACAAAATTTTGAATATACGTTCTCGTACACCACGCACAGATCAAGTTTATATCAATTTATATATGGATTTCCGATACCAATAAGACAAGTTTATAGCCAGAGACTGATAATTAATACTAACTGATATTAATTGAACAAGTTTCATCGAGATCGGATAGGAAACATCCAAGTTATAGTCGAAAATATATTTTCATATTGTGAGAAAGGGACGACAAGATAATGGACTTGTTTGGTTGTATTCTGCAGCGTCCCATTACCTATATACGATTGCGTGTACATACATACACATACATATATACATGTATATCGGGCGATTTCAGATCGGTCTTCGTTTTGCTTACTGTTCAATACCTCTGCCTGCCAGAAGAAATGAGAGCAGTTCCAAGGGAAATTTGACAATTAAATTCGAATATGTTTAACAGCTGCGTCCAGGTTATATCATAGTCGAGCTCACTCGACTGCAGCGTTCTTACTTGTTTTTATGTGTCGTAGCTGGCAGACCGTGTTCCAGATTCTTTTTAGAATCTTTTACTTTCTTATTTTTATTTTGTTTTGTTGCTCGAGATGCAACTAATTTTTGCATAATTAGTGAGTTGCTCAGTGGTTACAGCAACAACCAGCACAACAGCAACAGAAGCAGCAGCATCCACAACAGCAGCAACAGCAGCAACAAGAACGTGGAACAACAAGTCAAGTGGGTGTGCCATTTTCTCAAGCTAAAACCAACGCACGTTTTAGCTTTCCTACCTAATTGGCTTGCAATTTTAGAACTTTAAATTTTTCAGTTGAAAATGTCCTTAAGCATGGCCCTCGTTTGCCTGATACGCCAACATTTAAGCATCGCTTAGAGCCAACTTTAAATTAAAAATGAGCCCAGTCGAGTTGAGCAAATACAGCGGTCAGCTCAAGTTCACATTTTTTTGTATACCCAGCAGACAGCAAAAGAAAATAGTTTTGACCAAAGCAGGCCAATTATAGAAAGAAAAATGAAAATATTCAACATGATCATGTTGCAAGTAGTGAAATGTACTTTTTCAAATTCTTCGTTGATGTTTTAATTCAGAAAAAGAAGACATCTACAATTCGATGGCAGCTTTAAGCGTGGCTTTGTGTGCATATTTACAACACACATTTATGTAAATATAAGTTAAAACATAAGTTAAAGGGTATATTCTCTGCTAAAATAGCCACTCAAAACTTGAACTTTCTTACTGGAATTTACTTTACATTTTCCTTTGTGCTTGTGGAGTTTTGTTTATCGCTTTCAGTTGCTTAGTCTCTTGCCCGCTTTAGGACTGTCTCTGTGTTTACACGGCATGCAGCAGCAGCAGCAGCAACAAGATAAAGTCAAATGGTTACAGGCATATCATGTCGAGCAAGTTGACGAGTTTCGCAGCCAGCCTGCAAAACAGCCATTCAGCCAGTCTGGCAGTGGTGCACCCATTGCATTTAACCAGCCCTCTTCAAACAAACAACCAGCATCATCCCGTGGCATTTGCATCATGCCCCCTTTTATTTCCAGCCACAGATGCTGCGCTTTATGACATTGAGAAGAGGAATGTGTGTCGACGCGTCTTTAAGACTATCATAAAAAGAAATCTAATATGGAACATACTATGGGCAACTTTATTTTTATTATTTTTACACTTCAACTTGCCAAACGACTCGAGAGTTAATGACATATTTACCAAAGCAAATTGCATTCTAAGCTAAACTAAACTTCTACAAAATATTATAATTAATTGCGTAATCACTCAAACTATTCTCCAAAATGAAAATAAATACATAGACCAAAAACCTTACTAAATAGATATTATGTAGGTGTTGTCTACAAAGCAAGAAGTCAGAAGATATATTCGGGTATTTGTGAAATAGATTTCAATGCAAAATGCATGCTTTCAATTGAAGAAAAACAGATCAGAGAGCAGCAAAGCAATGGACATGGAAGAGTGGAAGAGAGCCGCCATGGACACCACAATCTCTGACAGCACATCAACTTCAATTTCAACGGTTCTTTGGCTATGTGCTAAATTGCATTTGGCTCAAGGTGTGGCCAGACAGTGTTTGTAAGTGCAAGTTGGGCGAAATGTCCCTTATAAATTGGGATGACAAGCGCAGGAGTTGGTTGGACACTGGCCATAGTCATTGCAATAAAACTTAAACATGTTATTTATGCACATGCATTGCGCGCCGATTCAGCCGTTTCAGTTGCAGCTGTCGACGAGAATCGGGACAATCAGGACATATACCTATCCATGGGCAAACAAACGAGTTGGACAAACGCAGACCGTCCGAGCCGTTGACAACGCCTGCTTTGGCCTTAAGTTATCAACATGGAATGCAATTTTCCAAACTGTCTATTTTCTATGCAAATTCGCATACATTTCAGGGCACTGCTTTACGCTTGGCTCTGACTGCTGCTCCAGCTCTGTGCTCAAGGTGCACACAAACGCCGCATCAAACGGCTCTGTCAGCGAAAGAAAAACAAGACGGTTTCGGTCAGAAGCTTTCAACTGAAATCTACTCTATTGCCCAAAGAAAAAGCCCATAACTGACAGAAAAATGCCATAGTTTTAGACCAAGTTGTGGAAGAAAAAGAAAAATCAGAAATATACTAAATCAGAAGTGAAACAAATGCGACTGCGTTTTTTGAAGATATTTCTGGCATATTAGAATTCTAATCTAAACTGAATACAATTACAAAAACAATAATTTAATATCATTAATAGATCACTTTTTCATTGCCAGCTGACAAATAATATACCCTGCCAACTATTGGGTGGACAGGGCATCGAATGCATCGCACAAACATGTAAACGAAATGTGTTGCATAGTTTAGGGCGCGTCGAGCAGCCAAACCAAATAGATTTTCCTGTGAAAATGCCTGTGTGTGTGTATTAGGGCCTGTGTCTGTGTCTGTGTCTGTTCGGGTGTTCCGCATATTAGTTTGATATATAAGTACTTAGCAAGCAAATATATATTAAAAAATGCTGACGAAAAATGTGTTATTCAACTTTAGCTTTGAAATGCATTTGAAGTTGTGTTTTTGGGCAGCAGATCGCATAGATTTTTTAACTAACGCACTTGAGTATCGTTAAAGTGCAGTTTTTTTATTGACAAATAAAAAGTGTAATAGCTTGCCATATAAGAAGTCAAACGAGCCATTCATATCAACTAACTGTAACCGTAAAAATTTGCTATAAATAAATATACTCATCAAGTTAAGGCTCATCGAATAGTAAATGAAATGGCCTCAAGACTCAATTGAAAAATATGTGCAAATTTCAAAGTTTCTAGAAGTAATCTTGAGTAAACTCTTAATAGAACAGAAAAGCGGTTTTGCTCACCCTTTCAAGTTAATTTAACAATCTTACAAATGTCAGCTGGTGATAGCTCAGTTTTGAGATTATTAAATAACAATTTAACAAAATGTTGAGTAAAAAAGCATAATTTAGCAGACTCAACTATAAATATTAAGTTAAACAAGTGTTTAAAGCTGGGTGAAACAATATCAAAGTCGCGTATATTTTTTATATTTTAAAGATTTTCATAATTTTCTTTGAACTAAAGTTTAGACGAGTTATTGGAGTTATTGCTTCAAATAGCAAAAAAAAGTGAGTTACTATCTTTTGAGCAAAGCACAATATTTCAGATGTTCATATCCACTAAAAATCCTGAAACAGGTCCTGTTCGAACTCATTGCTCAAAATCATTGGCTGCAATTTAAGCTTTCATGTTAAGGCTAATGTTTGGTTTGTTGGCCAGCATTGGTTAATCATGGCACAGATGGCTGGACTTTTAGTCCGCTGCAGGGCTATTGTGTCTGGCTGACATTTGTTGTTTTAGCGCTGATTGATACATCATTGATAGCTGGCAAAGCCAGCCCACTTACCCTTTTTGCCACATCCCCAGGCGGATGCCATTCACTGCCATGAAATACCAAATGAGCGACATTTTGAGCATTGCTTTTGATTAACACGTTTGGGCAAACGGTTGGCCAGTCAAAGCGCTCGGGGGACGCACAACAACAGAAAACAGAGAGAAACAGAGAAAGAGAGAGAGAGCGAGAGAGAGAAAGAGAGAGACTGTGTGGCATGGGTTGATAATGATCCCACTCTTTGGGTTACAGGCTGCATTAACATTTAGCGAAACGCGACGCAGCTGCGTCCACACCAAAGTAGTTGTTGACTGCCACAGCACTTTTTGTGTGCGTAAGTGCGTTTTTCGGTGTGTGTGTGGGTGTGTGTGTGTGTGGTGTGTGTGTTAACGTGTTTGTGTGCTATCCTGACATTGACAAATAGTGTGCGAAATACAATGCAAGCAGCACTCAAGCAGACACACACACACACACACACACACACACGCATTGTGTGTTTGTCTGCACAAAGCGCGTTAGGCTGCTTGGGCCCACGCCACAAGCGGGCGCAAATTATTGCTGGAAGGCAGCATCGCCAGTTGGCTAATTAACAAAGCACTTTACAGGCAACATCGCCAACAGGAGCAAACTGCTCTATGAAAATCCTATTGGTAGATGCCATAACCAGCCAAAGTCCCAGGGGGCAACTCCGTCACAGCTTAAACAAGTTTGTTGTCGGTTGCCTGTTGCCGCTATTTCTGCATTACCTGCGCATTAATTAAATTTTATAACGCTATCATAGTCATGAAAGTGCGAGTGTGTGTGTGCGTGTGTGTGTGTGTGTAATATTAACACGTGACACAGCCAGCGGCAAATTGGAAGCGCATCGCATAATTTGCACCAAGTTGCCGACAGCGATGAGAACGTTTAGGATTGACATGCACGAAGTACCTGCCAACTGAGGCAGCTATTGCTATCAACATTTCGTTGCAAGCTGAGCTGCTTACAGCTTCGCTTCCAACGCCTTTAAGGCGCAATGAAATTACCATGCAAAATTACCAGACTCTGGCTGTTTGCAAAGTGTTTCGAACTGTTCTTTAAATTGTATTAGAGTAAAATAAATAAATAATTATATAAAACCCTTTCTCAAGATGTTTCCCTCAATTATGTTTTAGTTCTTTTAGCGATACGCGTGGTAAGCAAATGGTTTAGGACGGAGTCGAATTCATTTCTTTTGAAAAGGCTTTGGTTGGTTTATTTGTCATGTTTTTCTTCGATTCTCATTTTTATTTAAAGCATTCGAAAATTAGATGGCACCAATAAAGAAATTGAAAGTAATTACGTAGTTGGGATAGGGACGAAAGGATGCAAGACATAGAAGGAATGCAAATTGTGCGGCAAATTGGGCAACGAAGTCGAAGGAGCAGCAGCAAGAGGTGTGGCAAACACAAATTAAAAGCAAAATGCAACGAAAAAAATGTAATGAAAATTTAACAATTTTCCAACTCTAATCTACGCAGCAATAAAATGAAAACGTTACAAGGAAAACTCCACGCCATAACAAAAAGCGTCACGAAAATGCGCAGACAGCAAACTATGGATACGGAGTATGGCAGGTGTGTGTGTGTGTGTGTGTGTGTGTGTGTGTGTGTGTGTGTAGCTGTAGGGTCGTGTCTAGTTGTTGGGTCGTGTGTCCTCTCTTCTTGCAAACTTGCGTTTATTAAGAAAGTTATTTCGACGCCAAACGCCGTTCTGGCAGGAGAGAAACCTTGTCAGAAGAAAGCAAAAACCAGTGCGACCCAACAGTCGGGCATAGCCGACTGCGGATTATTCTATTATCAGTGCCACCCAAACCGATGACGAAGGGATGAAGCGACAGCCATCGAAGAAAGCTGCCATTGAAGTACCTTCCAATTTTGGTAACTAAAGCTTAAGCGTGGCTTTATCGATTTGCACTTGTCGATGTTATCGATATCGACCAACAATTTAGCACAAATATACATTTGAAGCTTGCCAGCTTTAAAGGTGCTGAAAAAAAAGCGTAGTTTTATCGATTTGCATCTGTCGATGTTATCGATATCTCCCAACAATTTCAACACTTTTGTCTGCCGCAGCTATAAGCGAAGATACATATGGACGGACGATCCCATATACTCTTCTACAATTATTGTTTAGAGTATAACAAGAAAACTTAAATTTAAAAAAAAAACGTAACTAAAAATAAACGCTGGCAAATAAAAACATTGTTGCACATGCTGAAGCCAGTATGAGTCTCATTCTTATTCTCATATCGCACCGAGCACAACAAACAACAAACATTGTTGCCACCAATGTTTCGTGTGCGCTGTTGAAAGCAATGGCAACACTGTCATTCAGCTTTTAGCCAAACTGCCAGCACCGGCAACAAGGTTATTTTTTACATACATTTAGTACTATATATATGTATGTATATGTATGCTTAATTGCTTAAGTCTTTTCAATTATCTTAATTATATTCATATTTCAAAATCTTAATTAATGAAAACACCCAACTGATGAACTTCTTCTATGGTAGTTCTGAGAATTATAAATGAATATTTGTGGCCAAATTAATTATTATATAGATATATTGATTTAATACGGCTTGTTAGAGTATCTAATTGTCAAGCGATTGTGAATTGAATATTCATTACTCACTTTTATATACTTATATACTGTTTCCACAGCGAGAAGGCCAAAAATTAATGTGGATTGTTTCATTTCGCAAGCTTCACGTTGCTTTTATGTAGATACAAATGTATCTGTGGGTGGCCCGGGTTTATTTATACAGTTTATATTGACTTTGCATTTCTTGTTGCCCGGCATCCATTTGCTGTGTGTTATTGTTATTGTTACTGATGCTGCTGATGTTGTTGTTATGGTTGTTGCCTTTGTTTTTATTGTATTGCCATTATTTGCTTCCAGTGTCCGTCAATTGGCTGTTTCCATAAATTTTGTTTATAAACAAAATTTGCAGAACCTCATAAAAAAATCGCTCTGAAAGCCAAACAACAAATATTTTTCATCATTTAGGAAATAGATTGAATGATGACGCGGATCAAGGGGTTGAGACTGCCGCGGGCAATCTCTTTATATATTTTTCGTTTTAATTTTAGATTCCTGGCGCTAAAAATTACGCATCTATTAATATTCATAGATAAAATTGTTTAAGCCAACCGTCGATGGCCAATCAATTCTTCTGCCAAAACAGCTGCAGCGATAATTTTCACAATTATATGGTCAAATTCAATCACTAAGCTCACAGAATAAGGAAAAACGATAATTCGTGCGATTGTCATGACACCCATTTGCAAAGCGGCAGGTGATTTACTAATTATATACAATTAGTTAAAAAAAGAAATCATTCGGCCCGTGCGAAGCCGACTGAATACCATTTAGTGTCTGTATATGCATATGCAAATATATGCACGTATATATAATTTAATTCAATGAAAATTAATTCAGTGTCAATTAATTGCAGGCGATTGCGGGCCATTTTCATGGCACTGGCCAGAAGCGTGGTCCTGGGACAAATGTATTCTGATGCCTGCTGCTGTTGTTGTTCCCCTCATTATTATTATTATTATTATTTATTTTTTCGTTTTTTCGTTTTTGTTACATGTTTGTCCGTTATTTTATTATGCGTAAGAGATTATACTGAAATTAATTACGTATACGTACAGGTGGACACTCTGGAAAACGTACAACGCCAAGGGCCAAGCGTGCAGAGGACCACTAATAGGAGTGTGTGTGTGTGTGTGCGTGTGTGTGTGTGTGCGTGTGTATGTGTGTGTGTGTGGATGTGCGAAGTTATGAGCACTGCAGCTGGTATATGGCCGCAGTTTACTTATGTTTAATTGTCTGGCGGTTGTTCCCTCTTTTATAACCTTTTAGCGGGCAAAAGGACTTTCTCACGCATACAATAACGATTCGCAGGCGAGCTTAGAGGTGCATAAAAAATGTACATTGTTACAAACATTGTTGCATAACAACTTGTGTTTCCATTTGATTTGGGCAATTAAAGCGAAAAATTCTACTTGGAATACGTGAGCAGCATAGTTAAATGTGAAGCTTCACAGTACTTAATGCATCTGGAGTTTAGATGCTACGTTTTGCCCAATGTATTTTATATTGTCAACTTTTTTGCTTCTATCCAATGCATCCCAGATAGATGATACGGAATATGGCAAAAGCTTAAGGTGCATTAATGAAAATTAAATTATTAATAAATGACTAAATGGAAGGAAAAGTAAACATAGTCGGAAAACATGTTAAGCTTTTATTGAATGCTTCTTAATACCAAAAATCCGTTTCTCTCTGACATCACTTATTTAAAGCATGCTATTAAAGTTGGCGTATGCAATTTAATTTTTAAAAAATCAATTATCAACATGAACTTACTATACAATAAAAAAAAATGGCCCGCAAACAAATTGTGTTTTTCATCAGAGCAGCTGCAAAAATGATTATCAAAGATATATATGACAATTAATATTGTGTTTCGCTTGCTCTAATTTATTTATTGAAATAAGCAAAAAACAAAATTTGATTAGTTATTCTAAAATAAAATATGTATATAAATATACAGACATCTATCTGCCTATGTCTTCTGTAAGCTGTTAAATTGAAAATTAGTGAAGTCATATTTTAATTGCATTGACTAAAATGAACTTAAGACTAGCAAGTTAATCTACTAAACTAGCTACCAATTATTTATTAAGTTCTTGAGACTTTCCACTCGTATCGCTGTGATCTGTGATGATTCCCAAAGTGTATTCAACGCGTAAACATTTTGGAGCAGTCTAATCCACTTATGTATTTAGCGCATTCTCTTTATAAACGTCATATATATATATATATGTATATATATATGTGTACATATCTATGCTGTCCCCTCTGTTGTTTGTTTTTGTCAGAGTGACATTTAAATCTGAATAATTAATCATTTAATGCTACATTTTGGCTGAGGTCGCCGTGTACGGCTTTTAGCCGAGTCAACCAAATTCGTCACGTGCATAAATTTTGCACTTGTGATTTGCGATTTTTTATTTCTGTTTTAATTCTGTAATTTTTTAAGCCAAGCACGTGCCACGACGTGCCTATGCACGATATGAGTTTTGAATAAATACACAAACACACACACACACACACAGACACACACAGGCAGAGACATATGCGTCTACCTGAAAATACTGCAACTGAAGTGAGATTATGCCACAGCGGGTTGTAGGTGTGTTTATCGGTTTGTATATATGCATATGTGTACACTTGGTATATTTGGTCTGACAACATTGGCAAATTAAATTAAATTGCGTTTTGTTTGCCAAGCGGGCTACATGTCAATTATTTAGCGCTTACCGCTTTATTGCATTTCCATTTTGATTTAATACTTTCGATGCGCACATTGTAAATTATGGCACCATATCGCGTCAGCGCACACCGAGCATCCGAGTATAGTTTATAGTTTTAATTGAGTACCACTTACACTTGCCACACGTGGTTTTCACTCCGAAAAATACAAAATACATTTGTGGATCTGCCTTCTATATTTTGAAAGAGATCTTAATCAATATCATTACATTCTTGGATTGTTGTGCAGCATACAAATGAAATGCAGAAAAATACAAGTCTTTTTGCAATACACATCAAAATAAGGCATGTAAAACAGTTGACAGTTTGTAGTTTCTATTGTATTTTTTAAGCTGTTCAGCAACGATTTTTTGTCAGTTTTTTATTATTTTTATTAGATTATTATTATTCAGATTATTTCATCGATAACTTTCCTTGATTCTCAAATATCGATCGATTCTCATTCCGAGATCAATAAAAGTCACAATTAAAGCAGAGACTTCACATTAATTTACAATATACATTGGCATATTATTTAGCAACTGGACAAATGTGATCGAGATCGGTCCAAAAATGATTCTCATATTGATCATATAACAATTAGAAGGCGCAAGCATTTTATGCTGCCTTCACTTCCATAGATGCTTAGGTTTGAGTGTGTATATATATAAAACTTGGCCATTAAACTAGAATATATTTAACAGCTGGTTTCTGGGTATATCGTAGTCGGACTCAAACAACTGCAGCTTTCGCCTGTTTTCGTTTGAATTCATTTCAACTTGCAGCTGTGTTGCCGAAGTGCTTTGCATTTACGCACCGATTCAAATGTGCAGCAAAAGTACTCCTAAAATACAACATTTACATTTACCACCAGCAAATGGGAACCTATCCATCATATTTTCACACACATCCCACTTGCCTTTTGACACTTGCCAACAGGATTTGTCATTTGGCTGATTTAGGCCATGGTCTGCCTAATGGAATAGTAAAACCCTAGCACACATGAATATATATATATATTCACCCACACACACACACACACACACACACACACACACGCACATATTGTTTGCTGGCATTGTTTTTCAGTTGCCCAATTTGATATTTTGTGTTTGCTGTATTCTCGTTTTATTACGTATACGCAACAAGCCAGAAAGAAGTCTCATCGGAATTACATTTATAATTTATACATTTATATTTTGCACGTCCAATATTTAAAGTACATAGACACAGTACCCATCGGTGCTTAATGGTTAATAATACTTTCTTCACATTTTCACATTTTGATAACGGTACGCTTTGGAACAGAACATGACGAAAGTCTTTGGAACAACGACTTGGCAGGGATGCGTGTCTCGTATCTGCCCTCAAGCAAATAGATCCACAGCGCTTCTAAAGAATTGATCTCGATAGATGTGATCACAGCCCAATTTTTCAACCATTCTTAATAGGAGCTTAGCGGTTTGCTCCCGGACCACTAGATGCGGATGTTTATCACCTTTGCGTGCCAATATGTTGGTCACCTTGGACGGTTTGTAGTGATCCACCATAGATTCCAAGCCGCGTATGGCAACGGCACGCAGGAAATGAAACCAAGCCGGTGACCGTTGCAGCAGACTCGAGATCGACTGACTTGGACAGGATAAATAGCTCGGTTGCAACATCGCAGGCAGCACTGGCCACTTGCGACCGCAAATTGCCAACCGCGCTGGTAAACTGCATGTAGACTCTCTGAAGATACCTGAATGGTTGCGTATCAGTAGCACCATGCACCTTAGACCCATCAGACTTTCAGCTCCCAGTCGTTGGAGTCTAGCTGATTCCATATATTAGTGAATGCCAGTTGATTACATCTTGAATTATTCGTCAGCAACGTTTCCGTCGCTGAGCAGTGTTGCTCATCCTGCTGCCCAACCGCTGCCAATTGTGTCCGATATTTTGCAGTTTGTTTATTTTACTTTATTTAAATCAATCTTCTCTTCAAGTTTATTTTTGCAACTCAGTTGCTCTCTTCTCTCTCTCCTCTCTACTTTGGCTGTGTTGCACGCATTTCCGTTTTCAGTAATTCCGCTTTTCTCAATATTTATTTTTGGCTTCTCCTGTTGGCTTCTATATATAAATAATACGTGGTCTACTGCATCGCCCGCATATTGCACGGATCACTGATCATTGGACCAGTTTTTATCGCATTTGACATATGGTGGAATTTGTCGCCAGTCAATTTGAAATTTTATTGCCCCGATTTTCCACAGAATACAAGCATAAACGTTCATAAATAATTATGCATGTGTGTAGCTGCAAATTTATTGCTATAAGCCTAACTGGAGCGACATAGAGGCGATTAAAATCAAATTATAATTTATAAAGCGAAAAAACTGCATATTTAAATTTGATGAATTTCCAGTGTTTTTTTTTTTTCGTCTATCCTAAACCCATTAAAAGTGGATAAAAATTGTATAATGATTGTGTGCAGAAGTATGTCACAGATATAACAGTACATTCGACCCCATAAATCTCAGCCAAAAATTGTAAATGTTATTTATTTAGAAGTTCTCGAATACCCCGCTCATTTCAAACTTATTTAATTTTATCGATAACTGTCCCGTTTCACGAATGTCGATTCACATCGATTTCCGATAGACAAGTTAAGTTAAGTTTCGACTTCAAAATGTGTACAGATTCTCATATTACATAGTCATTTTAAACAAGAGCAAGGTCGACTTAGACGTATTCGTTTGAATGATTTTTAGAATCAATAATAAAATATAGATGTGACCAGATGGATGACGTTCTGCCAGTGAATGTAGATGTCTGCTTTTATCATCCCCGAGCAATTAATATTGTTATCCAAACGTTCGATTTAAATGGCATAGAAAACAGATTGGAAACAGGCGAATTGCTCTTGTATTTTTGCAACATTTACAAGATGAGACTAATCCAATATTAACAATAAAAACAACTATAACGAGTTGGCTATAACCATAAGAGCTAGAAAGTGAATATCAAGACGAAGTTTTAAATAATTTCCTTCCATTAAAATGATAGCTTTCATCTATTATGTGTAATCGATGCTTATCGATATTATTATCGATAAGCTTGATCTGCGATTGGTATACAAGAACTTATAGCCTTTGAGATCGGCTCGTCCATACAAACGGATACAGATAGATACACTTAATTATACTTTATTAGCACAGCTCCATTATACACATTTCAACAACTTTTAATGCATTCTGTGTATAAATTCCGCACTAAATTTCCTACAAGCTGGTGCACATTTATAAACCCATTAATTCTATTTTTAATATTTTTTTTTTTTTGCCAGCCTACCAAAAACACAAACAAATATTTCTGAAAGCTGAACATTTTGCAATCGTAAACTTGGGATTGCTGTAGCAATTTGCTCATTTATTCCATTAAAATTTACAAAGCATACAATTCAATTTCTTGATTCATTTCATTTCCATTTGCGCTGACTACAAATTTATATATATTCCGATTCCGAGTGGGCGCCACTTGAGTTCAGTTCAATTTTATCTGCTGCAAAAGGCATTTCCATTTTATAACAACTGCATATGTGGCTCACGAGTATTTTTGAAAAGATTTCAAAACAAAATATGAAATTAAAAACTAAAACAAAAAACAAAACATAAAAATCAAAAAACCAAAAAAAAAGAAAAAAAAAGAAAGCATAACAGAAGAAAAAGAAGAACGCTCTCAGAGCCAAAGAATCGCACACAAATACGGGCCAGAAATATTCATTTGGACTTTTAGATGGGATATTTGGTGACGTGCGGAGATTGGCGAGCGTCGCGTACAGAAATCTATTTTGATTCAAGGTCGCATCATGAGTATTTGTTATAATTGTACAAATTGTTGAAATTGAGCAAAGTAAAAAAAAAATATAGCCAAAAAGCAACAACATAAACAACTAGCAGAAGCTGAATCACAAACAAAATCGCGACAAAAAGAAATTCTAAAGAAGAGAAATCATTTTATATTCAAGATATTCGAAGCAGATCTCACCGAGTAAAGTTGTCATTCTCAATTGTGCAACACTGGGCTTTAATTAATAATAATAAGCACAAAAATGGCTGTGAAGCATAGAAGCGTACACCCCAAAAATCTAGAACGACACCATTTGATGAGATGATGTTGCACAAAAGACGACATCAGCCACATTATTGTTCAATTATTCAATTGCTCAATGAGTTCCATGTGGATGTGCCTATGTATATTTATTAGAAACGGGATTAGCTCTCGTTTGCTACGTTTCCTTGGCTTACACAATCTTACAAATGCCCCTGCCGCTGCCCCTGCCCCTGCCCCCGCCCATTGCCACAACACCACTTTGCTTGCGGTCGGAGAAATTGAAAGCATTTGTGTAATTTGAGTGCAACATTAAAGTGTGTGTTGTACACAAGTTTGTACGCATTTATGTGTATGTGTGCACATAAATACACACATGCGTAAATATGCCGACTAAACACATACATATACATATATATATACACATGTATATATGATATTTTGCATTGCGTATACGCAATGTGCTTACAATGGATATTAACATGAAATCTAGCATATACCATTGTAAGCAAATGCTGTCAACGAAATCAAGATCATACAGATACACCCATACAGCATGGCAAATTTCATATATATATATATATATATAGTGTAGAAGGATTGCAAATAAGTGCGTTAAACTCAAAAGGGGTTTCAATCGTGGAATTGAATTTCGTAAGCCTTTTTTGTTTGTCAAATATCTGTCAAAATGCTAAACTATCTACAATATAACAATATTGCTGCTGATGCCCATGAATTAATCCACAATACACACTAACTAAAGAAAATCGCAACCTTATTATTCAGAAAGTATATTTCTAAAACGGAAAGTGCCGTCTTTCCAGCAACAAATGCTTTGCTTTTCTTAATTTCAGAAATTATTTTCACAAACCCAAACATTTTTCTGGTTGTCAGCATGATTTTCATTCTAAAAACCGCGTTTTTCATTTTCCCAGTGCCCAAATTCCGACTTCAAAGTCACAAACAAAATTGCGAAATGTCAATGCTGATAATATATGCTTCATTTAAATGCTCATGGCTAGGGGAATACAAAGAGAGAAAATCTTACCGATCTCTCAGCATATAAATTACAATATCAATTGAAATAAAAATAATAAAAAACGCTCCAAAGAACGCAGTGCGACACTTTGTTATGGCTTTTTGGCATTATTTGAACAATGACTATATTCATATACACACAAATGTACATACAATATAAATATATATGTATAAACATTTCACATCTTATATATATATATATATATATATATATACATATATATATCAGATCTTGCGCTCTCCACACGGGGGTCATTTCAAATTCGGCTATGCAAATGTAGCGGAAATACCAAAAAATGCCAATCAGCTGCGCTCCATGAGATGCGTATAAGTATGGGGAGCACCTCTATGGACCAGCAGAGGCACATATGTATTCTCCATATATATGTATGTATGTATGTATTAACTACTTATGCACATGCAAACAAACATCCACAAGCCAAGTGCCACTCAAGTATGCCACTCGAAAGACAATTGACAATTGACAATTCACAAACACACACACACACATATACACTGACACCTGTATATGCCTACGTATGTATGTATGTAAATGTGTATAGAAATTGTATTTGCACCCTTTAACTGTGCTAACACTTCACTTCAATCATAATTGCTCAATAATGCTGAGCATTAAGATTGATAAATAAATTGACCGAATTATCCGCAAGACGTGATTTTGCCTTGAGAAATGTTTCGCATAGCTCTCAAAACATTTGTTGATTGATTATTATTATTATTATTATTGTATATGTACAGCAACGCCTATAAATTATAGCACAACACAGCTATGGGCATTTGTGTGTGTGTATTCAACTTAAAAGAATTCATTGAAACTACGCACAACCGAAGCTTAACTTATTTTCATATTATGCTGAAAATATGTGACAAGGAATAACAAAAAAAAAAAAAAACAAGAGTGTTCTAGTCGAGAGAGCTCGGCATGTTGTCACTCTGCACACAATTCTTAACATTGCTTGGATATTAAATGTTAAAACCAGAACGCTCAAGCCATGTCCAAATTCAAGTCTAGTCCCATGTAAAAGGTCATAGCCCCTGTTGTTTTTGAGTATTCAGACACTTGTAATCATAACATACTTTTTCGCAGAATCAATATACCTTTTTCAGAAGTATTTATCACTATTTTTAGGTGTCAGCGAGTATAATAGAAAATATGGAAAATGTCAGTGAAACTATTCACACGAGGCGATAATACGTGTGCTAAATATGCGCCAGGGTAAAAATAACAAATTGAAAAAAAAAACTAAAACAAAAAAAGGAAATGCAAAATGTGTGAAAATGAAATTTTATGAAATGAAAACATCGAACATGAAAATGAAAACAAAAGTACACGAAAACAATCCAAAGACATTAAAAATTTAATAAAGCGTTTTTGAAAGGGGCGCCTATCGAAATTAAATATAATTACAAAGTTTAAAAGTGGAAAAAAAAAACAAAGAATACAAAAGAAGGGAAAGAATTAAAAGAATAATTGGGCTGAGATCAAATACGTGTGGGTGCATTCAAATAAAATGTGAATGCATTCGTTCTAATCAAACTAAGATAACTAATTTTACATTTTTCAAAACCGTTAATAATAAATACATACTTACATACCCAAGGAAGCTAGAGCCATTTAATTAGAATCGTATAAACTTGTCAATTAATAATTATCTGCTTGTATTCAAATAAAATGTATATATACAACAATAACAATTAATCACAAATAAAAAAATCATAATATAGCATAATATTTAAATATTATATAGATCATTATTTATATATACACACATATATATATATATATATATGTATATATGTATATATATATATATGCAAATGGACCTTTGCCAACGACAATCAACGGTGAAACGATCGTTTATTATTAAACATATTGAAAACATTAAACATTCACAATATTCAACACCCACGCAGCACGCGGCCAAATCAAAACAAATGTATTGGATCGGACAGCACCACGAATTCCGTCGCAGCGCACGTGAAGATCAACGACAGAGCATCGCGAGCAGACTGAATAACGCAGGAGATTGAATTGGGCACCGCCTCGCAGCAGGCAGACAATGGGCCAGCGGGGTAGTTTACAGGTGCTGAAGCTCACTAATGGTGTGTGTGTGTGTATGTCTGTATGTTTGTGTGTATGTTTGTGTGTTTGTGTGTTTGTGTGTGTGTGTGTGTGTGTGTGGGGGGGACGTGAGCAGCTGCCATTTAACGGCTTTATAAATGAACGGAACGCGTCGCACTCGATTTGAGGAATTCCGACACTATAACATAAGACATAGAGAGAGAGGGGAGCGCGGGGGACTGAGAATGAGAGAGGGGAGAAAATAGCAGCAAGCAGCTTTTAGCATAGCACAGGTGCCTGCACAAATTCTCAAGCAAAGCTCTCACATTCTCTGCTGCTGCACAGGCACGCGCTAAAGCACCACCAACGCAGCTTTCAAGCTCTCACAGGTGGCACGCACAAAAAGCTCAAGCAGGAGTTATTTCGGTAGTATAGAAAAGCTCTTTGCAAGGCTAACGGACAAAGATGGTTGTTTTATTCATTATTTTTAATTGTTAAGTTTGTAATAAGCAGAGCAGCATGAAAACGTGGCAGCAAGCTGAATGCCTGTTTAAGAATCTGAACAACATAATGAAGAAATAAGTTCAGCCCAATGAATAAACTCGTTAAATATCAGCTAATGTAAATATTTACTTTTTATTTTTACGTTTTTATTTATTTATTACTTCCATTTAAAATAACATATCAGCTACTGTAAAAATATATGTTATTACCAATTATTTTAACTTTATTTCTTAATTTTGTTGCTCAGGCTTTCGGCTTATCGCTGCTTTTGGCTAGAAATGAAACCGCTGGTGCCCGGATCCGAGATGAGTTGCCCCTTCAACCGCTATGTGACGGCCTCCCATCCCTTGTAGGAATAGGGATTACAGGAGCCACCTTGGACTTTTACATTTTGCCACAAGCCCCTTCTTTACCAATAGCCAGTAAATTTTCATCCGACTATTTAACAATCAACACATTTGCGTTGTCTGTAAAAAATAAAAGGAATCTAAATTTACTTTTGGCCACTTTCTTTTCAAAAAAAGGATCTCAGACCTACGTTTTGGGTGCCAGCTAAAGATATATCGCATAATATTCATGTGCAGCTAACTATTCACAATATGACTCGTGTACCGTTTGAAAGATTTTAAAAATGATGAATTGCTGATCGAGTTTTTAATGGAGAACAAAATATGCAAAAGGCCTAAAAAAAAAGTGTGAAACACGAAATACTTTTTTAGTGTGATTAAGATTTTTAATATTCTTTTGATGAACTACATGATTCTTTCATTTCAATTACCATATCGAGTTTGTGCCCAAACTGTGCAATATCAGTATTATGATCTATATCTATCATTATTATGCCTTTCATTGCACATTTTAAGTTTCGATTACAGCTGTTGTTTTTTTTTTTGTATGTTGGCCCAAACTTGTTGCTTTTCCCGTTTGAACAATCTTATCACAATCGCAAAACTGCATCATATTTAATTGGTATTATTTAATATAACAAGAGCTTGACAATTTGTTGGCAAAGATTTGGTTACCATATTGAACAGCTGACCTGGCACAATGTTCATTGAGATCGTTGCCTTGCAAAGCTAAAACCGAATTCGTTATTTATGTACTGATACTGATCAGATACCAGCGATGCCATCGGCCCATAACAGTTCAGAGAGAGAGTTCAACAAATTATGATTATGACTGAATGGATGTATATTTCATATTTATATATAAACAATATACACTTCGCTTTAACCATATTGAACACGTTCATATAATATCTTTTGCTATTGCCACTGTCCCATGCTGAGTGGTTGAGTGTGAGTGTGTATTGCGTGAAAGGCAGGGTGTGCACAATTCGTGGTTGGCTACGTTATGTGTCTTTTTCAATCTATTTAACTGCATTTTTACGTCAACGGTATTCTCTATTCTCGTTCCGTCGTCATACACGATACGGATAAACATGATTCACAATACTTATGCATATCAATTCGTATAAACGCAGTGAAAAAAATAAAATAGTTTTTCTAACATGAACTTTTGGGCTTAAGATCTAGAGATTTCGCTTGCTTTGTTTTTTATGTGTGTGTGTGTGTTCGGTGTGTGGGTGTGTGTATCATTTTATGGATTCGTTGTACTTGGATTCTTCTAATGGTTGACACCCTTACGATCCTGGATGTGATCAATATCGAAGCCGTTAGTGCCGCGTATCTTTTTCTCCAAATTATGAGAGTAGACATCGGTCCACAAATGGCTAAGGGGCAGCTCAGTGTCGGACTTGGCCAAGGCAGTAGCTTCATCGACTTCCTTGCGCACCTTCAGATCAATGGCCTGCATGGATATATGTGGCATGTAAATAGTGTTTATAAAATGCAACACAACACAACAGGTAAATAGAGGCACCCACCTTAACTTCATCGGTGGTAATGAGGCCCAGCTCAATGCACATCTCCTTGAAGGAGGTAATCGGATCACGCTTCTGGCGCACCTCCTGGATTTCCTCGCGCGTGCGATACGATGTGCCAGGATCGGACATCGAGTGTCCCGAATACCGATACGTATTCGTCTCCATAACCAGTGGCCCATGTGTGTTCACATACTTGATGGCAAACTCGGTGGCACTGCGCACAGCCAACACATCCATGCCGTCCACCCAAATGCCGGGCAGAGCATCGCCGCGCGTATAATAATCCGTGTTGCACGAAGCGCGCTCCGAACTGGTGCCCATGCCTGCAAAAAATACAATGAAATTTTTAAACGATTTAACAATTTGAATTGAGAATCTTTGGTATTTGATTAGTTTCGATGCCGCACCATAGTTGTTGTTCTCGCAGACAAAGATGACCGGCAGCTTCCACAGATAGGCCATGTTATAGGCCTCAAAGACCTGTCCCTGATTGGCAGCACCATCGCCATATAGAGCCAGGCACATGCCGCCGTTGCCCTTGTATTTGCAGGCGAGGCCAACGCCGGCGCCGAGTGGCACTTGGGCACCGACAATGCCGTTGCCGCCATAGAAATTTGGGGAATACATGTGCATAGAGCCGCCCTTGCCGCGTGCACATCCGCTCTTCATGCCCGTCAGTTCGGCGAGGACACCCACTGGGGATACACCCATCAGATAGGTCCAGCCATGCACACGATAGGCGGATATTATGTTATCGACATCGCGCATCGCCGCTTTCATGCCAACGGCGCACGCCTCCTGGCCCGAATACAGATGGCAAAAGCCGCGTATGATCTTCTCCTTGTACAGATTGCCAGCGGATGTCTCAATGCGTCGTATCGTTTGCATTTGTGTATAGTATTTGAGTGCCTCGTCCTTGGTCAGATTCACTGTCATCTCGGGTCCCTCGTCCAGGCGATGCAGTTTAAAGGGCTGCGCACCAATCAATCAATCAATCACACGCCACATACAAAGAAAGAGAGGAAAGTGTGAAAGGGAGACAGATATACTCTGAAGCAAAATAGTTGTCTTTTTAACGTATTTTGCACAATTTATGGCTTGTAATGATATTCCAAGATATTTGCATGCATATATAAATATGTGTATATATATATATATATATATATATATACACCTGGTCAGTAAAATAGGTTTGCAGACAATAAGTTGGCGGCAAGCACCAAGCATGACTAGTTTTTTAGTTCGTTTAGTATGGAAATCTTTACATTTTGGTGACTAAAGTTTCTTCAAGCATCCAGAGAATGTTGTGCCATTTTCTTACACCCTCTGATCCGTTCCACTTCTTATGAACCAATGCCTTTTAATGTTTATCTTATCTTCTATCCACAGCTCTGCAGTGATGTCCTTGGCCCATTTAGCATAATTATTATTTGATAGCTCAATTAAGCCTTTATTATAATGAATATAGAAAGTTTAAGTTTTCTTCATTTTATGCAAATCGCACAAATTTTACTGTTTAGCTCAAAATGCACTTTTAACAAGAAAATTGCCAAACAATTTAACAGGAGAGTTAACAGCTATCTTAAGCCAGAGACTTTTCCGTTAGGAAATAATGTCGCCCCAATAATAAATTGTATTTTGGACATGATTATTATTATTATTGTTATTGTCTTCACACTTATATTACTGTCCAGGTGTGTGTGCATGGAATAAGTGTGTACTTAATGCAACTCATTTGATCTCTCTTTCCCCGTTTAATCGAATTATTTTTGAAGTTTACAAGGCACGCAACAAATAACAGCATTTTCAAATGTGTGACGTCAAAAGTGCTGTTAGAGCGCATTCGATTTTTTTTTTTGCATAACCGGTCGACCAGTTTGGTTGTGCTGTGGGTGGGAGGGGTGTAGATAGGGGGTGCAGCGGTAATATTGATAAGGTGCATTTCGCTGCCGCAGCCGCTGCCGACGTCGGTCACGCACTGCCAGCGAGAAAGAGTGTCAGACTTGTGACCTTGAGGCTTGCAATTTAACCAACTAATCGACAAATCGACAAAAATGCAACTCTGTGCAGTCAGGTCACATAAGCTTGCGCACAAACATAGGCATACACATATACACATACACACACACACACACGCACAAATTATGTAATCGGCAATTTCTTTTTGCGAGAACGTGAATAGTAGCGAGGATGGCGTGGGAGGGGGGTCTATTTGGCCTATCTACTTACCCGATTAACCTGCACAGTCGCCTCCGTGGCATAGTTGTTGGTCTTTGCGACACCAGACTGTGCTGCATTCTGGAATAAACCGAAAAATGACGATGAATAACTGCGTCTGTTGGCAAATCTTTGATGATTTTCTAATTGTTGTTGTTGCAGCCGCGTCGTCCAATGATTGTTGTTGTTGGTGCTGTTCCTGCTGCTGCTGTAGTTGTTGTTGTTGTTTCTGGTGTTGATTCTGCCTTGCTTTGTATTAGTGAGAGTGACAAGGGTTTTGTTAGGAACAGCAACGGCTGCATTACAGTTACGTACTTTTTGCAATTGTTTTACAACAATTGGCAATTCACTAACGCGTGACAATGTACGCAGCATTTTGACGGCTTTTGGTTAGGACTATTCTCTCTCGTTCGCGTAACAGCTGCTCTGGCCAATGGCCACAAAAATACGTATTCTCCATGATAATTGCTGCTAAATATGCTGATACCAGAAAAATACCAAAACTAATCGATTAGCTATCGATAGCAATGTGATACACAATTCAAACAGAGCGGCATCTGGCGAACGGCACGAAAGATGTGGAACGAGATTAGTTGCCCGTAAATCGCCCCACACACTTTTTACAGAAATACTGCACTTATCAGTTTCGCAGCAACAATATTAATTATATCAATTTCCACTTATCGAACTCAATGCGAGTGGTAAACTTTACAATCGTTGGCCAAAAAGAGGCCGTCTGCCAGCAGCTCATCAAAAGACAAGCATCGATGACAATCGAAATGTTAGCGTCAGTGAAACGCAACCGTCATCGATAGTTGCTCACCTCTACGAAGACAATAGCATCATCAGCCTAGCGGATAGCCGCAGGAAAAGCCGATAGCAAACTCAGGGAAAAAATAACATGACCATCTGCGACACAGTTGACCAGTATACGATAATGTCCGGTGATCGTTTAAAAATTAAGGACTTACTGTGCAACCGGCTCACCGAGTGCGGCTGGCGGAACGAGGTCCGTCTGCTGTGCCGCAACATTCTGCTGGAGAAGAGTGCCAACAACAGTGTGTCCGTGGATCAGCTCATATCGGAAGTGACGCCCAAAGCACGCACCCTTGTCCCCGATGCTGTTAAAAAGGAGCTGCTCATGAAGATACGCACCATTTTGGCCGAAACCGACGAGGACAATTAGCGGTCAACTCAGCGACTCAAACCAATCAACAATAAAAAACAAAAACAAATCTACTTACATTTATGTATAAATAACTGTAGTAAATAATTCATTTTGCATTTGTGTATTCGCCAATAAACTAAAGTTAAAAATGACGGCTTAAAACCAGCTGACAGCTGATAGCCGACAAATAATAAAAGATGGCCGAAGCGTCGTATTAGTGACTGTCAAACTGCGAATCCGAAAACGGCGAATGGCCCTCAAACTGTGCCGTGAACTACATCCATATTTTGTTATTTATTTAGGCAATTTGGGAGTTGGAAAGGATAATCAGCAATGAAATCGTAATACATATGTGTTTTATAATTAACGTTATATACATATTTGTCGAAAATTGCAAAAAAAAAAGAAAACAATAAGGAACAATCGCCTTAAAACTAGTTCCTTGAATCCAAATCCGACTTATGACACTTTTAAACTAATCTTTAGAGCTTCTCCCTGTGCATGTACGATTCTCAGAAGATAAAACCCGAAATGAAATCGGTTCATGTTAAATATGAAATACAATAGTGAATAATTCGATATTTTGCATAGAGAAATGAAATTGGGGAAACTGAGTAGAATATATAAACGGACTCATCTGCCGGGGAATGCGCTTAGATGGATCAGATGACTCTCCCAGTGCTGCTGATGTACTCGTAGGAGCCAACAGCAACTGGTTGTGCTTGTGAAACCTGCTGCTCATGCTCATGCTCCTCCTCGTCATCCTCCTCCTCCTCCGCGTTTATCAGATCCACCGGCGGCTGTAGAGACTCATTCAAGTTATTCGCTGTGTCGACCAGGTCGTCGGTGACCTCTGTTGATCTGTGGTTACCGACAACGGCTGCGGCACTGGGCTGCGTATATTTCCGAACCCATTCATTGGGATGCATTTTCTTTTTGTGATTGTGCATGTTGGCGTGCGATTTAAATGTGCGCGTGCAAAACGCACACGAATACAAATCAATGCCCGTATGGGTGGCCATGTGCTCCTGCAATGCAGATTACAGATTCAGTTCAGATCAGATCAGATTCGATAGAGAGATGGGCTGATGGAGAGACTTACGGCTAGGGCACGCGGCAGCTTGAACTCCTTGCCGCACAGGGTGCAGCTGTGCCGCTTGGCCGAGTGATGGTAACGCATGTGGCTGCTCAATGCGACACGGGATGACTTCT
This sequence comes from Drosophila planitibia, assembly GCA_035043785.1. Classification (NCBI taxonomy): domain Eukaryota; kingdom Metazoa; phylum Arthropoda; class Insecta; order Diptera; family Drosophilidae; genus Drosophila; species Drosophila planitibia. Next base: position 5,223,442 of record JAWNMS010000041.1, read on the forward strand.
CGGCGCTGCACAGCACACAGCGATACTTGTTGCCGCCCTCGCGATCATCGTGCCGCGCCAAATGTTTGCGCAGACTGCGCTCATCGCGCAGCCAGCGGCTGCACAGATGACACTGTGCCTCCGCAACTGGCCCATCCGGATGCAAGGCCTTCTTGTGTATCAGAAAGTTCGCCTTCGACCGAAAATTGGCGCCGCAAATGTCACAGATGATGGGCGTAAAGTCCGAGGCATGCATGCGCTTCACGTGCGCCGTCAACTCCAGTTTGGAGCGGAACCTACGTTAGAGGGAGATAGACAGATAGAGAGAGGGAGAGAGAGAGAGGGGGAGAGAGGAGGAGAGAGAGAGGGAGCGAGAGAGAGAGACAGTTAATAGATGGATCATTTGTGCGAAACTCTTGGCTCAGTTAGCGCAACCACTAACATCCTTCAGCAACCTTTACTCCATGAATTGAATAATAATTAATAAATAATTAAAAATAAATAAATCGTGCATATTTCAGCGATTCCACTTTTTCAGGAGCAGGAAGCATCTCCGAGCAGATAATGTATAAATATATATGTATTGCACAGCATTAAAAGCCGAGTCTCTCCGTCCGTCCGTCCGTCCGTCCGTCCGTCCGTCCGTCCGTCCGTCCGTCCGTCCGTCCGTCCGTCCGTCCGTCCGTCCGTCCGTCCGTCCGTCTGCCTGCCTGCCTGTCCAGCTGTTTCCCTGTTTGTATCAAATAGAAGTGCTCCGATACCTAATCCAAGTTATCGATAACTGCCTTCGATGCCCGTTTATCGGCATATATCGACAATAAAAGGCTTTGCCTTCAAATTGATCAACATTATGATAAGCCAAAGGATGCACAAGGCTCAAGATCCACAAGAAGAAGATGAGGATGAAGAGAAAACTTACGTTTTAATGCAGCTGTCGCAGGCTTCGGGACGCTCGGGACCCTTGTGCCCCTTGATGTGCATGGTGAGCAGAAACTTTTTGGCGAAACGTGCCCCACATGTGACGCACTGATGGACCAGCTGCTGCTGGTCGGAGTGAAAGCGCAGCATGTGCATGTCCTGGCTGTTGCGGTTGAGAAAGCTCTTGCGGCACGGCTTGCAGCTAAAATACTGCGGATCCTTGTGATAGTGCAGATGGTCCACGTACAGTGTCCGCTTCTTGTACCGATTGTTGCAGCACTCCATGTAGCCGGTGCAGTTGTGCTGCAGCCGAAAGTGTCGCTTCAGATCGATAAAGTTGAGCAGGGGCGCGGCACACAGGCAGCAATCCAATTTCACATTGGCGGCTATATAGTCATCCATTTCCTTAATGCTGCTACGCTTCGCCTCCAGCTCGGGCGCCCGGGCCACCTTAGACGGCTTGGGCAGCTTGCTTTTGCCCTTGACCCCTTTGGGTCGGCCACGTTTCGGTGCTGTTCCTGTTCCTGCCGCTGCTGCTGCTGTTCCCGTTCCCGTTGCTGTCCTCATTGCTTTTGCCGGCGGCTCCGGCAACGGCGTCATGTCTGCCTCGGCGGCGGCTGCATTGCGTCGCAGTTCGCGTGAACGCACACGCGACTCGCGCTGCAAGGATGCCGACGTCACTGGCGACTTGACCAGCTTTGCCTTTGTCTTGGCCATTGCCGTTGACTTTGCCTTGGCGGCCGATGACGGTGCCGGTGATGATGGTGATAATGGTGAAGACGGTGTCGCTGCCATCTCCAGTCGCGTGCGTCCCCTGGTCTTTTTGGGCGTGGCTGCTGTCAGCGTTGCGTGCTCGAAGTCCGCCTCGAATGCATCCTTATCGGGCTCAACGTTGTCGCTGCAGGTGCTGCCCGCATTCTCAAAGGATTGCGCCGTGTCATGCACATCGATCTCGGGCTCACACAGTATATGATCCTTGATATCGTCGACGAAGGCCAGCTTCGATTCAATCGGTGACTCTGTGTTCCACACGACAACGGCTGGTTCGGGCGGCGGTTCCGGTTCCGTTTTGAGCAGCAGCGATTGCTGCTTGTCGGCGACCATTGCGCAAAACTGATCGAAATCGCTGAGACATTGCCAGCATGGCGAGCACAGCTTGGTGGAGACGCAATCATTCAAAGACACCTGCAACAACAATCCCAATCCAAACATATTTCATTTGTGTGTGTGTGTGTGTGTGTGTGTGTGTGGTGTGTGTGTGTCTGTTTTGTAGCTTACCTCAAGCTGCAAGTATTTGGCAATAGCCTTGGGCAGACCGTGCTCGGCATCGCTGAATATGCAGATGGACACCGAATTATCCAGATCGCACAGGCACAAGCGGCAGATCATGATAAAAAGCAAAACAAACGGCAGCAACTCGCTGCTTGTCGTAAACAAATATTTATGCAAAAATCGATAGACGCGTTTATCGAAAGTGGTGGGATTTATTCTTCCTTGTTTTTAGTTGAGGCACGATTGCCACTTCAATTCAATTGAATGGTACCAAAATATTTTATATATTTTCCAATTATTAATGTGTCTTTTGCTTTAATATCGGAAAAAGGCTAAATTACTTAATGCATGTGTATAGGCAATAAACCTTTGCTATAAGCAAAACAATTAGAGATTTTTTCTGAGGCACGATTGTACCAAAAAAATATATTTATTTTCTAATGCTATCTCTTGCTTTAATATCTGGGGGAAAAAACAGGCTAAATTACTTCATGCATAGACAGAGAAAACGAAGCAAAAATAAAGCTGAGCCAAAAACATGTACCACATTCCGTAGGCAAATTTTTACAATTAATTAAATAGTTTTGGGTACATTTGTACCACACACGTGACAGCCGTTCATTTGTTCCAGTTCTAATCATCGATATACACACACGCACGCACGCACACAGCGCAATCGATATCCTGTTGGAACATCACTAGAAGCAAGAGTTTCTTGATTACATTTAAAGTGAGGTAATATTATTATCCAAATATTCAAGCATAATCAAAACGAACGAAACGATGCAAAAGAAGCCGTTGAATGCGAACACGCTGCTGGACAAGCTGCATCGGGGTGCCGTCTACGCCTGCATTGGCGTTACGCTCTACGGTACATATTTGATTGGGATGCGCTATTATCACTACTACTCAGTGATCCGGCCGGAGAAACAGGTGATGGAACAGCAGGCGGAACTGAAGCTGCTCGACGAGGGGGCGCACGACAAGGCCAAGGAGCTGAAATACTAAAAACAGAAAAAAACAACAACAAAAATCATGTCCTTTTTCTCCTAATAATTTATAATGTTTGTTAAGCGTAATAAATATTGTACAATATTGTTAAATTGCAGCATTGGCTGAATTGAATTGTCGTCGTGTTGTGTAATCTTGGCCAAAAGTGCGCGCTGCCTTTTGACCTTGGAATGCTGCTAAACAATGCGGCCATAAATCAGTCAAACAGCCGTCAGCAAGCCAAGCATTATCCATGCATTGGGCCAATGTTGTCGAATGTTGTCATCATCATCATTCATCATCAGCATCAGCAACAAAATCCATTGCTGCGATTGGCATCGTGACCAGCTCTGTCTTTGGACAACTTCCGCCAGAGTCGCGCATCATCGCGTGCATTAACCCCGCAGCGTGGAGCAACTGCAACTGCAGCAGCAACAGCAATTGCAATATGCATTTTAAATATACATTTTAAATATTAACAATTATTAACAAGCCGCAGACAATGGCGGGCTGTGTTCCACCCACTTTTTGGCTTTGTGAACAAACCAATTGCCAATTGTTGTTGCTGCTGTTGCTGTTCTCTATGCTTCATTCAACAATGTTGCACTTATTGTTGCTGCTGCTGCTGCTGCTGCTGTTTTAGTCTCATTCATCGGCTATTTGCGGTTGCAGCTTCAGCGATTGCAGCTGATGCAGTCAAGGTCGGTCCTTCATTTTTATTGTCACTCCCTAAAGCCCCCCCCCCCCCCCCCCCCCCACACACCCCTTCCACTCCCCTCGCTGTGAGCAGAAGTCGTGCAGTTTGGATTATTTCGATAAGAGCCCGTTTTTTTTTGTATATCTCTTTGCAAAAATGATCTGACAGCAATCTGAAATCGGCTTTACAACTGCGGGCAATAGGAACGCGGCTGATACCCTGTAAATATCGCCTCAGCAGCTGTGGGTAATTTAGTTCAGCAGCAGTTTTTATCTTTTTCATTTTTGCATTTTCTTTGTTTCACACGTTATTTATTTAAATCATTTGAATAAAACTTTAAATTTATAACTTTATTTATTTTTTTGGGTAACTGTTTGTTGTGTTAACTGTTTTCTTGTTGTTGTTTGCTCCGTTAATATCTATTGTAATTTTCTGTTGCTGCTGACTTAATTAAAGCAACAAAAAAACAAAAAAAAACGTTGCTTAAATCGATTGCGGCAATTGTTTAATGAACAACAACAATTTCGACATTGGGAAACGGTTTTTCCCACGGGGTTTCTGCCATTTGACCGGGACGGGTAGCTGGTCTCTGCCCCGGGCGGTTGTGCCGCGCCCCCAATTGTTATCGAAGCTGTGGTTTGTCAACATGTTGCGTGTGCTGCACGAGATGTTGCAGCAACCGTATCGCATATCAAGTGAAAGCGACACACGATACGCGACTGCTGTATGTGGATCACATGTGGATCGTATTGCTGCTGCCGCTGCTGCTGCCACAAAATTATGCCATCTTCCGCCCGGACAACAATCATCGACTTTTGCGCAAGCCAAAATGTTCTTGACGAGACAGGAAAAACGCAACAAAAAGAACAAAAAAAAACAACAAATAAATAGAAGAAAAAAACGTTAGTTGCAACGCCCACAGCGCGGCGGGTCTGTGTCTGACCTTTTGGGCTGCAGCTGGCGATGGGCTGCGCAATATTTGAATTTGGCGCGCCGCGTGCCGGGCAATTTTCGTGTTGAAAAACGTGTGCAAAAAAACGACAGCCAAAACAAGGCAATTATCAATCGCTTTGCAGCAAATGCAACTAGTGATAAATGTTGCTTTTTTTCTTTTGTCTCGCTCTTCTTAATATTATAAGGCATCGTGCAACGTGCAGCGTGCAACGTGCTCGCTGATAAATATGATATGCGGCCATCTCTAGCGCCGTCATGCAAACTGCAACAATCGCTGTTGCATTTGCTTATTGTTATTGTTATTGTTTTCTGTTTTTTTTTTTGTTTTTTGCATAATTGCCAACTGTAGCACAAAGTATAAAAACGCCGAGCTGCTGACAAACAATCAACAAATGAGCTTTTGCCGCAGCAGCAGTCGCAGCATTATTAAACAAACAACAAAAAAAAAAGGAGTAAAGCAATCAACATGAAATATTTGGTAAGCAGCAGGATCAGCAACAACTGTAAACAGGACTAATTGTTGACAATTGAATGCAATTTTGCAGTGCGTTGCCGTTATTCTGGCCATGTGCCTGATCAGCTGCCTGGCAGCGATTGCTGAGCCCGCCGCCGCCGCCGCAGCCGCAGTGGACGCGGTCGATGTTGAGTCTGGAATTGCCGACGTGAAGAAGACGGAGAAGCGGGGCATTTATGGCCTTGGCTATGGCGGGTATGGCGGCTATGGTGGCTATGGCGGCTATGGCGGACATGGACATGGACATTATGGCGGCTACGGTTTGGGCAGTCCCTACTACGGCGGCTATGAGTATGTGCAGCATGCCGTGCCCTATTATGGCGGCCATCATGGCGGCTATTATCCGTATCATCATGGTTTTTATTGAAGACTTGCCTTGCACAAATCATTGCAATCATTCTACGAATATTAACGCAAAACTCTCATCGCTCATTCATTTTTTTCTCTCTCTTACGAATAAATGTCCGTTACGTAAAGCTTACAAATCTGTTTGAATTCAAAAGTTGCGCGCGTGCCCTTGCAATTGCAATGCTTTGATTGGTGTTGGAGAGCGTTTGCGTGGTGGTTTAGTGCCACCGATTGCTGCACAATTCTCGCTTATCGGCTGCCGATTGTTTTTGTATCGTTCATCAGTGTCTGTTCATCGATAAGTATCGATGCCAATGGCTCTCATATTATATTGTTCATTTGTTGTTCATTTTTACGCTCTTCTTTGTCGGAGACGGTTGTTTCTTCCCACATTTGCTTCGCCAAGCAAAAAGTGCTCAACAAATATAAATTGACACACAATTTCGATTTGAGCTAGAAAAGAAGTTGTTCGAGCCAAAAAAAAACTGGAGTGAACAGCTGTTGTTACCTTAGTGTTGGGTAATTTTTTGTTGATTTTTTTTTGTATGTTTTTACCAAACGAATTACGCGTGTGGCAGTAAAGTGGCAGCAGTATCAACAACAACAACAACTGTCGCAGTGGTGAAAAGCAAGTGCGAATATATAGAAAATACAAGCAAACAAGCAACAACAAATCAAGAAAGATATAAAATAAGCAAAAATATAAGCAGCCGATGTACATAAAATACATATGTACATTTTTTAGTTGTGCCAGTACTACTAACACTAGTACCAAAAAGAATGCGAATCTCTTTGTGAATACGTGGAGTGACAAAAAGTAAAATCAAATAATATACAACAAAAAAAAAACACACACACACACACACGCATACCAAAAGTCGTGAATTCTTCGTTGTCGTCGCACACACGCACACTACATACGCGTATTGTACATTTGTGTGTGCTGTTGGTCTAGTGGCGTGAGAGAGAGAGAGAGAGAGCAGTCGTTGTCTTTAGTTTCTGTTACTTTTATTTTTTGTGCCACAGTATTTTTTTTTGTTTAATAATATTTTTCGCATTGTGAAAAGTTTTGTGTTTTATTTGTTGTTGTTGTGGTTGTTGTTGGAAACGTGTGCGTCGCGCGCATTGCCAGCAACCAGCAAAAGCAGCAGCAGTAGCAGCAACAACCAGCAGAAAAATCAACAAAAACAACAAGAATAACAACAGAACAGTTCGCGCCACTTTGAGTTGAGGAGGTATGTATGTATTGCATATGAATGTGAATGTTTTTGTCCAATTCAACAAAAATTCTTATTAGATCACAGGCGAGCGTGTGTGTGCGTGTATTTGTATATTTATGTGTGTGTGTGTGCGCTGAGCAGCCGTCGTTTCTCAGGTTCAGCATAACGACGACGACGACTTCTTTTTCGTCTTGTTGTTTTCCTTTCTTCCTCCTCTTCTTCTTCTTCGCTATTTTTTTGCTACTCACACTCATTTCGCCGTTATTTATGTAACAAGTGTGTGCGTGCTAAATGAAGTGCTGCTGCTGCTGCTGCTATTGTTGTTGTTGTTATTGTTGTGTATGTATTTGGTGATTTTTTGCCTCGCTATTTGTTTGTAATGAAGTTGGCGGCGCTGCCGCGGCACACACACAACAACAAAAAAAAAAAGCTCCCATCGCAGCATCGACTGCGGCATCTGCTGGAGCAACGCGAAGCGCATTAAACTGGTTAAGTTCACTTTGTCATTTAGTTATCAACATTGGCGACGGCGGCTCAGCAGTAGCAGAACATTTTTCTTCTTTTTTGTGTTGTATTCGTATGCAGGCAGCAACAACGCATCATTTAAGCTTTGACAGACGTCAGCGTCGAGCGGCATTTCTTCAATTGAGATCTGTACGTAAGCTGATGCTGTTCCTCCTGCTGCAAATTAACAGCATGCATAACAGCAGCAACTAAATAGTGTAGAATTCACTGTAGTTTTTGGCAGAGAGCGCTCTCTCTCATAGACTGCATTGTATATTGACAGCAACAAGAGCGAGGATGTCAAATGTCATTTGAATTCCTTACGCACAGTTTTGTAGACGTCTATCCCCACCCCTCTCCCCCTCCCTGCAGCGTGATGCACTTTTTTCTTATTGTTTGGAGAGAGAAAATTGGAAAAAGGGTAATTAATGCAATGAGACTTGCGCATTTATGCCGCTCCATTTAACACAATATTTATGTCCCCAATCAAAAATGCCAAAATACAGAATGCATAAATCGATGTATGTATTTATGTATTTCGCAAATTCCTCCTTAATTCTTACATTGGCTATTCCCGATAGCTTCAATGCTAAAGATACCGGTTATTTGCCTGCAATCTATCAATATAACAATTGCTCCCTGTATATACCCTGTAGTCTTATGCGACATGGCACAGGGGTTGATCGACCTGTTGAACTCCTATTACCTAGTTTAGTCAGCAAATCACAAATTTTTCTTAGGTTATTAAGATGAATAAATAATAATAATAAAAATTGTGTAGGGTATTTATAGGGCGTTCAATTCTTGCAGTGCTGCATTAGTTTTTGATTACTTGTGTGTATTTATGTATATATCTAATAGGTTTTCTTAATATTTCATATTTTTTTTGTTGCCAATTATTTAACTACATATTTCACCGCTTGATGGGCGAATGTAGAGAGAGAGATAGAGTGTGACAGGGAGACACATTCCAATTGGATTTGCTGTTTATGTTTACGTATACGTATATATGTATATAAAATGTGTGTGTATATTATATTATTATTTATTTTAGTACTGTATAAACTATATTCACACAATTGCGCTTCATCTTCATCTTCTTCTGCTTCTGCTTCTGTTTGTTTGTCTAATTAGTATTGTGTGTGTGTGTGTGTTGGTTGCTTTCGCCCACCCCCTGTGTGTTTTCTACTGAAGTTTCTGTTTGAAGGTCAATGTGGCAACAAACGTGTCAAGGATGGTGGGAAGTTGGAGGCTAACGCATCACCACTCGTCACCCCCCTCCCTCTTTGAAATTATTCCTAAAAAAAATAGCAGTCATTAAGTGCACGTAGCTCCTCTCTCTCTATCTTTCTCTTTCTCACTTTCCATCCGTCTCTGTTGGTGCAAGTTGCCACCCCCATCGCATTTTTGCATTCACAAATTTTGCCAATTCACATGCAAGAAACACTACAAAATACTGATATTCCCAGCTTTTTACTAAATAATATAAGTTCTGCTTACCTTTAATTTCCCCATAAATCAAGGTTTTTTTTGTTTTTGCTTGAATTGGCAAATTGCAAATTTCCCGTAATTGCTGCTAAGCTATTCACAACTAGAAGTAAGTGGAGTGGGTGGGGGTCAAGTCATTAAGTTAGTATTCGAAATTAGCAACAGATATCGACACACAATAAATATAACGTACAATAACAGCAACAAAATGGACGATTATCAATTCACAAAATTTTCCGAAATCTGAGCAAAGAAGAAGAACAAGCAGAGCAAGGCAAAAACGACTATCATTATTAAAGCGCCTGCTCTCTCCCTCTCTGTCTCTCTCACTCTTTCTCGCTCTCGCACAGGCGGCTGATCGTTGTTGGTCTTATCAGAGTGCGAGTCTGCCATTTCCATTCGTTTTCAATGGAATGGTTGCTGTTGTTGTGTTCTCCATTGTTGGTGCTCCGCTAATCTGTCTTACAGTTGCTGTATATATGTATGCATGTGTATGTGTGTGTGTGTCTGTATGTTTCTGTATATATATTTGTGTTCATATTTTGTTTTCAATGAATTTGTAAGCATGTGAGACAACTGGCAGCATCATTCACTCCAACTGTTATTTGGAATACTTCATTTTTTATTTATTTCATTTTTTTTTTGTTGAAATCTGAAATTTTGTATTTGTCACAGCACGTTTTAGACGAAATGATTATTTTGGCAGTGAACAGAGTTTTAATTTGGCTGTGCTGCTCATGGATATGAACATTTTAATTCTGAATTAGATTTAAGCTTACAACTTTTGATTATTAACAACCAAAAATATATATATATGTGTATATATATTGTCTTACAGATCCATCCATCCATCCATGCAAAATGTCTAGTCCTGACGATAGAATACCAATACGCGGTAAGTAAATAAAGTGTCAATGTCGTAGTCGGTGGTTGGGTGGTGGGTGGGTCGGTGGATGTTATGCGTAATAACAATCGCATACATAACTCAAAATGTATACAGCACTAACGTACACGCGGAGAGAGATATACAAAGAGAGAGAAAGAGAGGTGTGTGTGTGTGTGTGTGACTTCCAAAAATAACTGTTAATAAAATACGCTGCTTTGACTGACTTAGCATCGGGCAGAGACGTGGATAAACAACAAGAACATTGTCCATGGTCGGGTGACACCACCCCTGCAGCAGAAGCAGAAGAAAAAACAGAATACGAAAAGTCCAGCAAGTGGTTGCGGCTGCATCTGCTGACTGCGTGCGAGACAGAGAGAGACAGAGAGAGAGAGAGAGAGAGAGCGAGAGAATAAGTTAGAGAAATGGTATATGTATGTATATATATATATATATGTATATATGTGTGTGTGATGTTTTAAGGAAGTTCCTTAATAGTGCTGGCTAGAAAAGAGCGAACGACCAAGCACGATGTGTTCACAAACCGTGCATTGTTCAAAGATAAAGCCAAAAAAAGTATGCAATCAAATTGAAAATGATTCCAAGTAGATAAATAAGCTAAATAAAAATGCAAATAAATGAAATGGTGCGCACAAGCTTAGAAAGAACGAAATTTGTATAAATAACAAAACAGAAATGAAGAACTGGAAAACTAGAAAACACGAGAACATGAGTGTGGTGCAATAATGCAAAAAAAAAAAAATTAATAAAATAGATAAATAATAATAATAAAGCCGACACATGCTCATCTCTGGTGCTGACTAGCTTAAGCTTTAGCCACTGCCAATGCCAAGCACGTGCAATAACAATTTGCTGCCTGGGCCATAATAATCTGCGCTCTCCTTGCTAACTCTCTGCCTCTGCCTCTCTCTGTTTCTCTCTCTCTCTCTCTGTTTCTCTCTCTCTCTCTGTTTCTCTCTCGCTCTCTCTCTCTCTCTCGCTCTCTCTCTCTCTCTTTGTGTGTGTGTGTTTTTTTTTTTTACCGGCGCTGCCTGTGTGTCTGTTTGTTTGTATGACCGACCAACAATAACAATAACACGAACAACATTCGTTTATCGATTTTGTTCTATTTTTAGCCTAAGAAAAATTTACTTGCCTTTGAAATGTGTAACAACAGCGACAGCGACCACGACTCCGGCGTCAACCTTTCGGCCCTTTTTTTTTATCGTGCTTCGTCTTCTTTTTCCTTGTCTTCCCCTCCCCCACACCCACCCTCCGCCTACGCCTCCCCATTTTCCCCTTTTGCTTTTATTGTGCCTTTAAAGCTATTACAATAATTGACACGTGCAACTGCAGATTGAATGAGCAAATTGAAGCTGATTTTAGCACACAACTCACTTGTTCTCCTCTCATCTGCAACACCTTATCATGTGTCCTATAAATAAAAATAGAAAATTTTAAATGTTGTCTCCATGTGCATTACATCCGATGCAACAGTGCAACATATATATATATATATATATATATATATGATGATAGTAGTGCTGCATCATATCTAATATTAGGAAGTAGTAATTTAATTACTATTCCAGTATTACTATTTTGAGTGGTTTTAAGGACTTGCATTTGTTTGTTAATCATTTTATAGCTATCCCAACTCTTATGGTATACTTATCTGGAGTATTAATAGCTTATGTTCACATAAGATTTTCATCATTTATTAACTATATTTGAAGTAATCTTTGTTGACATTGTCCACTGTATTACATTGATCGCATATACATATATGTAGTTGACAATGACACATTTGCTTGAGTGTATGTATTTATATATATATATATACATAAATCGTTGAATGATGAAAAACCTTTCAATATTGCTATGCGCATTTTAAATAAATGTATTCTGCTGATGTCTGTGCGTGCATTATTACATCATATTATTACATACATATGTATGTGTGTGTGTGTGTGTGTGCTCTTGAGGACTTGTACACTCGAGGTCATTTGTTTGTGATAATTATATATTATTATGTTTTGAACGACTCTCAGTCAATGTGTGCATTGCATTGTTATTGTTGACAAAAAACATATTCTTCCTCAAGTCATTTGCTTCATTCACGCACCTGCCTTAGGTATAAGGTCACCACCCACACCCACACACCCCCTCCTCACACACACACACAATCAGGCACATCCAGGTTTGATTCTAGCACTTGTCAGTTATTGTAATGGCAGCTTTCCAAGAATATAAAATTTGACCTTGTTTGTGTCTCAACAAGTATGTGTGTGTGTGTATGTGTGTGTGTGTGTGTTTACATGGATTATTGGATTGATGCATATCTACTTGTGGAATATCTGTTAAGTTATATTTAATCGTTAACTTATGTGTATGGCACAAAATAGCCATTTGTAATACACAAAAGCCCAAATTTACACAGCTCCCATCCCCACCCCCATCACCCCGCCTCTTTTAACAGTTGTTTTATTAACGTGTGTGTGTGTGTGTGTAATCATTTCTCAACTGGGCTGTTGTTGTTATTGTTTTTGTTGTTTCTGTTGCTTTTTGGCTTTCCATTTGTCAAGGTGAAACACAGACACACAAGCAAAACACGCACACGCACATGGCGAGAGCGGCGGGAGTGCTCACACACACACACACACACACACACAAGGTTCTCAGCTACAACTTCGAAATAAGCCAAAACTGAACGGAGCCACGCCCACATATTATATATGGCCCGCCCCAGGGGCCCCCGAAAATTGCTGTTGCCGCAAAGTGTGGCTATTTTTAGACGAGCGCTGGAAATTTTTTCCAACACATACATACACACACATGCCGAGCGCACACACACACACGCACACAACATACACACATGCATACTACACAGGCACACGCACACAAGTGTCGCCTGCTATCACTCAAAATAAAGTAAGCAGAGAAGAGAAGTGGGTCGGGTTATTATTATTATTATTATGTTGTGTTATTATTATTCTTATTCTTTCCACCCATCCGCATTCCTCTCCTCATTGTTAGTGTTTGCATGCAATCGGAATCGGGTTTTGCCATTACAATTTCCAATTGGATTTCCGTTTCATTCCCATTCCCAATGCCTGCCAGTCGTCAGCGTTGCTTGAGTCTCATCAAATTTAATTACGATTACGTTTTGTTGTAAACACGTGCTGTGATGTGTTTCGTTTCTCTGTTAGTGGTTTTCCTACTACTGCTGCTCTCTTATTGGTTTCTATGTCAACACAGAATTGACCTTGACGACGACAACGACGACGACACGCGTCTTTTTCAAACTTCTTGCAAACAGCTGATTGCAGTCAGAGCAGCAGTAGCAGCAGCAGCAGCAACAACATCAACAACATTTACGCTCTCGATCGCGTTTTCTCATAAGCATACATATGTATTTATGTATGTGTGTTGGCAAGAAACTTTTTGCATGCACTTGCAGCGCAGCCAGCACAGTATATTGCTTACAAGTGTCACACAACTCACACACAGAGAGACACACAAACACACACACACTCGCACAATCAGCTGCAGCTGTTGCTCGCTCGCTCTTATTGACTGACTGACGACATACTCTCTCCCATTTGCTCGCTCTCGTACTCGCTTTCGCTCTCTCTAAACTCTGACAGTTTGCATGTTCTTTGCTGTGTTTGTGTTTTTGTTATGTATCGTAAATATACCCTATGCAAGAGCAGGTGGAACATTTAATTCCAATTGGGTATTAGTTAGTGAGGTAATCTATCATTTAAACTTTGCTTAAAATGTCAATGCAAAAATGTATGTATTACAGCAGATAATAATGCTGCAATAAATAAAACAGCACAATTGTAGAATATAGGGTAGCGCAGGCGACTACCCATTTGCGCATTGAATTGAATTCGATTTTTTTTTCGGTTTTACTTTTTTCCTTTCTGTGCAATGTGCGCTGTGAGTTGTGTTGAGTTGTTGCTGCTGTTGTTGTTGTTGTTGTTATTGCTTTTTGTGATTCTAGCGATGTTGCTGCTTCTAAATTTATACTCCCATAGCTATGCACGATTTATAATAGCGGCTATATATAGAACAACAGGTCACGGCCTATTCGGTCAGCCTTTTGCACAGATACACATACATACATATGTATGTGGATTTATTTATACACACACACACACACACGTGCATACACACAGCGATAGATGCACATGCATTTGACTCAACGTTGAAAATCAGCATAGCATACATTTTTTTCTTTTAGCCTTTTGCTATTGTCTCTCTCTCTCTCTCTCTCTCTCTCTCTCTCTCTCTCTTTCTCTCTCTATATATATAGCTAGCTAGCCAGTCAGCACTCAACAGCCCCAAAACTAGACTTTGATTTACTTGCTGATTTAATTATTTTATTTTTTGCTTTTTTGCGCTGTCAGAGAGCCAGCATTTAATCAGTGAAAATAGCTCCAACTAGCACATGCAAACACACACACACTCACACCCACAGACACATACACATACAGTTACATACATGCACAGACAGACAAATTTGTTGTACATTAAAATTGTTGTCTTATTTAAGCATCAGCAGCAGTAATGGAATCGGACATTTGGCTTAGTCATAATGTTCGCGCAATTAGTCCAACCCAACACAGAATTTCCAAGTGCTGATCAGCTGCTGATGAGAGAGGCGAAGCACACAAGCGAAAGAGAAAGATGGGGAGAGGAGAGACAAGCGAAAAATCGTGAATGCGTGGGAGAAAGAGAGAGCGAGAGAGAGTTAAAGAGCAACAGATTATTGACTCGATTGACGCTTTGGCAGTTTATCAATGAACATGCCGTGGGTTTTTACTGCACTTTGCCTTGTGTCCATTAGAATCAGCCGCAGCAGCAGCAGCGATGCGTCGTCAGTTTTTTTTTCTTTTCTGTGTTTTTAATTTTTTTTTTCTGTTTTTTTTGCCTTTGTTTATGTGGTATTTGTTTGTGCGCCGCGAAAAGTAAATCAAATTAGTTGTTCCCTGCTAAAACGTGTAGCAGCAGTAGGTGATGGAAGAGGGGGGAGGAGCGTTTTTGCCTACAGATGAAACGGAACTGGTGGCTGCTGGGTCTGGGTCTGCTGTGTGGCCTTTGTCGCTGACATCAACGTCGACGTCGACGTCAAAGTCGACTTCGTCACGTGCTCGCTGCTCTCAAGGCGGAGAAGCAGCGCCAGCCAACATTATTGAGAGCGGTTATCTGAAAAAGCGCTCGGGCCGGGTCCATGTAATCATTGTAAAGTTGTACAAGCTTTCTAAAAATAGCTACAGAGCCAATAAGAATACCAATACCAATACCAAACACACAAGCAACTTGGCTCGGCTTGTTTTCGGAATTCGGCCTCGACGTGCTTGGAGCCAAGCACTGTTAGAAGCGTGGTGTGGCATAGTGGGGGAAAGAGAGTGGGTAACGCAAAGAGAGAATGAAAGAGAATGTGGGTGTGTGATAGACAAGGACAGAGCATAAAGCATAAATACGTATTAAATGTATTTTTGGTAAAGCGTCTGATAAGCGCAGCCTTGGTTATACAATCACGCACACAATCACACACACACACACACACACAATCTCATATGCTTTGTTGATGTTTGCTTTGGTTTCATTTGCGCTATTTTAGAGATGATAAGCAAGCTGGGGTTGTTCGTGTGTATCGATAATCATAATCATAATGATAATGATGATGATCATCATAATAATGGCATTAGAAATATTATTTGAAGAGAATTTCAATTTTAATAAATGTGGCAAAGAATTATTAGAACATCTATAAAAAAATATTTCGATAACCGACTTGCTATCGATATAAGATCAGAGTTTCAATTATTGAACATTTTTTCAATGCGATACAATACTTTGATGATCTTTCGTCATATACACATATGTATGTATGTAAAATAGATAAATCTTAAGTGCCTGGTAGTGCTTTCCATTTCACATATTACAACATGTGTACATACATTAATACATACATACATATGTAGTGTAGATATACTCATAATACATGCATTCATTATGTTTACTCTCGTTTACTCTGTCCCTTTCTTGCAGATTTGCCACCGGAGGTCGGAAACGATGAGCGTTTGTTGCATATAACGCCAGGCACTTTATCGCTGGATCCAAAACCGCATCAAGTTGACATCGATCAGCAGATCCTGGAGGTAAACACATACACATATGTTGTATGTACAACTTGCAGAGATTGCAATTTTTTATATTTCCTTTTTATGTCGCATCCTTAACCGTTTCGTAGTCAGCTGGCATCTGTTCCCGTTGACTCTTAATTTGAATCGATATTATTACACAAAAAAAAAGCTCACACACAGAAAATAGATTCCAACTGCGTAGTGGACAACAACCAATCCAATTCAACCACCTGAGTTCCACATCTCTTTGTCCCGATTCCAATCTGTTCTGTCTGCTCTGTCTGTCAATCAGGACAGGGGCCCTGTTGCTGATGGCCAGCTCGCATAGCTGCATATCAGATCATCATCGTTTGTTTTCCAGTCACTCGACATCGACATCGACATCGACATCATTATGATCGGTATCATCAGCAGCAGCATTCATATCATTAGCATTCATGTCCGCATCGTCGTGTGCCGTATATTTTCATTATTTTTCCTTATTTCGCCTTGCTTGCGCTTTTTTCTTGTTGTTATTTTGCTGTTCTTGCTTTATTTATACATATGTATGTATGTGTGTCTGTGTGTGTCTGTGTATTCACAGTTTCATTTGCCAGTCGAGCTCGGCGTTTCCTTCCTTCTCTATAACTTAGTATACGCGTTGTATACCCTAAAATGCACAGCAAGCTTATCAACTATTGAATTCACTTGACGCAAACTAAAAAATTCTCTTATTGCATGACTATATATATTATTTATATATATATATATACATATATATATATATATATATATATATATATATATACATATATATATATATATATATATATATATATCTATTTTTATTTTCCAAATATTTTACTTGCAATAAAGGGTATTTACAATTTATTGTAAAATAATTTTCCCATTCGCTTTGCCCTGAGACGGTTAGGGTATACACAGCTCGTTGCATTGTTTGCTGTTTCGGTTTCTTCTGGTTCTAAATATAAACGCGTGTACAACTTAATGATTCTATATTTATTGTTTTCTCTACGAAAATATGTATGAGTATTTTGCGCATTCTGTTTTTGTTTTTTTCTTTCTTTTCTTCTTTTTAATTGTGCTAAAAATAAAAATCCCATGCACGAGCCAAGAGAACAAAGGAGAGAGAGAGAACGAGAGAGCGCACAAGAAAGTGTTGCCTGGCTAGAAATAACCGGCAAACACATGCAACAAGTTTGTGCGTTCACAGCGAGTCTTTACTGTAGCTCCTTTACTGTGTGAGCCAAGGGGGATGCCATGAGGAGGGGTGGACAACTTTGTTGAGCAGCTAACTGCAACAAGCAACATGTGCAGGCCTCCCCCACACCTGCTGCAACCTCCCGCCGTCCGTTCCATTTCTGACTGTTGCCTTCTTGCATACAATTTATAGCCAGATTTTATTTTTGGGCTTTTGGGTTGTAACTTTGTGCATTGCGGCCATGTGTGTTTGTGTGTGTGCGTGTGTGTGTTTTGTTTTCTTTTGAATTTTCGTATTTTTGGATCAAGTGTTCTTCTTCTTCTTCACCATCATCATCATCATCATCGGTCTGTTCTTGTTGTAGTTGCTAAAGTGTTGCCTCTTCGACCACCCCCTCCCCCACCCACCATTTGCATTTGCCTTTTCGCCTCAGCGCTTTGCCGTTTTTGTTATTTTTACATTTTCCTTTGAATTTATTTTTATTTTTGTGTTTTATAAACTCTGGGTTTTATTTTTAACAAAAAAAAAAACATGTGTATATATCATGTGTATATATATATATATATATATATATACAATGTGCACACAAATAGAAAGAAGCAAGAGAAAGAGAGAGATGGAGCTAAAGCTATAACTATAAAAAATAGAATAATTTTGCTGGTTGCTGCTGTTGTTGTTGTTGTTGTTGTTGTTGCTGTTATATTATAAGAATCTGTGGCACGAGCAATTTGTAAATTAGCTACAATGGGTTTTTGGGTGTTGGGGGGAGGGGTATTTGTGGGAAATGGGAAACTGTTCAATTTTGATCCAAAGACATACACACAACCAAATAGATCTTTAAGCGATACATGAGTATCTCTGACATACACGTATAGAGTTAATCGCGTACCCTTTCGAACCCACACACTTGTTCACATAACTCACACTCAACAAATACTCACATCCAAACTGAAGCAATACGTGCCTAATAAATATGAAAGTATTATTCATAGTCATAAATATCGTTGTACTGCTGATATTTCTTATACATACATCGTGTCATCAATTTATCATTATCAATGATTTAATCATCATTTCAAAGCTGCAAAGTATTCAATGCATATTCATTTAATATTATATTACTCATTTTCAGTGTTTTCCAACTCAAATTTGTTCCCCATAGGCATACTTTTATTCTGTATGTATGTATGTATGTAGGTATGTATTTAGTTATGTATTGTTAGAAGGCAAGTTTTTTTCTATTTATATGGGCGTGTCTGTGTTATAATTATAGCACAGGCCTTTTATAATTATAGCATGTGCTGCCAACGAAACTTTGAACAAAAAAAGTTGTGCAAGGCAAGTGTCGTGGGCGGCGGTGGGTGGTGGGCGCTGTTTGGTGGGTGTTGCATGTGGGGTGAGTGGCTGTAAATTAGGGAGTGTGGATTGACAGGGGTATCGAGCTACAGCGGGGGATAATCAGGTGTAACTGCAAAATTTCTGGGAATTCTTAGATGTAGAAGCAGCAAACGTGTGTGTGTGTGTGTGTGTGTGTGTGCGTGTGTGTGTGTGTAGTTGATCTGTTAATGCTATTGCTGCTGATGCAGCTGCAGCTGCACTGAGCGTATAAAAACGCCCGTTTGTCTGCCGCCTCAACGCTGACCACGCTAGAAAAATATATAGATAGAAAGAGAGAGAGAGAGAGAGAGAGATAAAGAGCGCGTAAACGGCGAGCAGAGAGCAACACACACACACACACACACACACAAACGTTCGCTCGCTCGCTGCTAGCGAATAACTGTATCTAAATTTGTGTTTATATTTGATTTTTGCGCCAGTTCGCCAGTCGCTTGAGTGAAACCGAAATGAAAGCGCGTTCGACGAATGCCAAAGCCAAACGAAAAAGACGCAACAACAGTCGCAGCAGCAGCAGCAGCAGCAGCCGCCGCAGCAGCAGCAGCAGCACAAGTCGACCGACCGCGCCGCAATCAATCGCAATTCAAATTGGAACAAACAACACAAAATAATATATTGGAATTCAACCAATACCAATTCAAGCCAACAGCTAACAGTTCTAAACGTGCCGTGCCGTGCCGCGCAGCGCGTCGTTGTGAAAAATCAAAGTCAATCAAAACTATAAAACAAACAACAAAAAATCCACAGCTCTTAACAAATATAAAATTTAAAAAAAAAAAGAAAAAAGCAGCAAAAAACACTATTAAAAGCGCCAGCAAAACCGAATGCTAGACATAAGACAAATAGAGGCAAGCAACAAATACAAAAGAAAAAATATATTAAAAAGAAAATAAATAAATAAATAAAGCCAACAGCGTCGCATTTTTCTACAGATTATTTATTAGTGTAGTTTTGAGTATTCTTTTTAAATATTGTTTTTTTTTCCACAATTTTTGCTCAAACGCTGCTGTGGCCACAAAAAGCTTATGAAAAAGTGTCTAATAACAACCAACCAAAACAACAAAAACATACAATCCAAAAAAAAAAAAAAAAACCAATTAGAAAACAAAAACCAACAACAACAACAACATAACAACACAACGTTTTCGGTGTCTCTCTGTCCCTCTCGCGCCCATTGCATGCGCGTATTTCTGTGTGTGTGTGCGTGTTAGTGTGTGTGCGTGCGTGCGTGTGTGTGTGCGTCTGTCCAATTGGACAAAGCGTCGCGCGTTAAGGTCATGGAAACATATCAACAACATGTACGTAAAGAAGAGAGCGATTGAAACGCCAGCGAAGAGAGTCAGTGCGAGAGCAGAATATAGGCAAAAGCAAAAAGTGCAACAGCAGCCGACCAACCACCAATCAGCCAATCATCTATCGTCAATCGTCAATCGTCAACTTATGATCTCTTTTGATGATTTGTGACGCGTGATTTGCTTAGTTAATTCATTTCTGAATATTTAGCTGCGATCAACTCTGTCTGTCCGTCTGTCTGTGTGTTTGTCTGTCTGTCTGTCTGTCTGTGTGTTTGTTTGTTTGTTTGCTAGTTTGCATGCATGTGTGTCACAGTGAATCACACACTGTGCATTCATCTAGCCAATTTAACACAGTTTGTGATTCAGTCAGCGTCCAATTGCAACAATTATCTAATTGATCGCCTATTGCCATCAAATTTGTTTATAATTTTATGTTTTTCATGTTTCATGCAAAAGTGTATTTTATTATTGCGACAACTTTCTCAATATGTCATCAATGAAATTGCAATAGTTTTCTATTTATTATTATTGATTTTATATATTTGCTTAGAAATTTATGCCATTGATCATATTTGATTTGATATTTTTATGATTAGATTTGTCATAACAATTTTAATGCTGATTCTTGTTGCTCTGGCAGATCATTAACTTTATTTTGCATAACTTTCGCATAAAAACGTAATTTTTGTTTAAACAAGAAATAACGGTTAAATTAGGCTCTTGACATTTACTGTTATACGACTGGCTGTAAACTGAATATTCTATATATATCAGAAAGGGTATGTCTACGCCCATCTTGAAGGTTCCCCACTTTAAAGCCCTTGAAAATTATGGCGGTTTCAAAAGACAGCGATGCTGATCAAGAACATATATATAAATGTACTTTGTGGTATCAGAGTGGTCTCTCTCTTTCTCTCTCTCTCTCTTCAATGCCATACAAGTGTATAAAAATGGGGCTTAGAAAATAAAAGTAATGTTTGTTAAACAAAAAAAAAAAAAAAAAAATGGTTTAAATCTAATTTAAAGTGTATTTGAGCTGTGATAAATCGTATGCATGAACCTTGATGATATAAACGAGTATAGTGGTTATCATATTTAATCTTTAATATGGACGTAGACAGTATTGCTATAAATACTGATCATTTTTGGTTTCTCTTTCTGGTATTTATTTTAACAGTTGTGTCTTGTATAAATAAAATTGGCTTACTAGCCTCAATATATCCAATTTGAGTTGAGACAATCGTCGATCGTTGTCGGTTTTTAGATCAACATCGAAACGATCTAAGCAGATCTAAGCAGACCTAAGCAGATCTACTTAGCCGATCATCAAATTAACTATGCGTCACATTTTCCTGTTGTTGTCATCAGTTTGCAACGATCTGCGCGGCAATTACTCACGGGTCTAGTTTTTAATGAGCTACCCACGACATTGACATCGACCACAACATCATCACGATCAATCTCGCTCTCTCTCTCTCTGTCTCTCTCTCTCTCTCTCTCTCTCACTCTCTCACTCACTCTCTATCTCTATCCATCTGTGTCTTTCTGTTGAGCTCTCTTTATCCTCTCTCTCTCTCTGTTGATTGCAGCTAAAAAAGAGCCAGGAGCTGCAGAAGCAGCGTCTGTTCAACTCATATCAGGAGCAGACGAAGCAAATGGAACTGGAGCATAAAATGCAATTGGAGCACAAATATCATGTGAGTAGAGCCAGTAGTAAGAACAGAAGTACTCAACAGCGACAGCAGCAGGAGAGGAGAGCACCGCGAATGTCGATACAATTCGGAATAGAATCATAATCGACTTGCCAGTTGCCTCCAATATACCCTGTACTCTCTATTCGAAAGGGGTAACACCAAATTATGTAAAACGGACATCAGTAGACATCTTTGACCTTATAAAGTATACACACACACACACAGATAATCGAGGGTATATGTGTAGTCGTGTCTGATTTGCAATTTGCAAGAGCTAGTATCGATTATCGACTATCGATATACGATTGCGTTTTGATTAATTTTAATAACCAAACACAAATTGATTTGAAAACAACAAAAGTTTGTTGATTTTTCGATAGCTCAAAATTTCGATAATTATCGATGCGGAAGCGATGCTTGCCTGAGCACAGGGTATGTGCTAGTCGGGCGCACTGCCAATTGTCTTGTTCCCTATGATTCTTTTATTGTTGTCGCTGGCAACGTTGGCGAGTGGGTAGCAAAAAAAGTATAAATAAATAAAACAAAAAGAGAAGAACAACAATAAATTATCAAGTTGCCGGCGCTTGGCCGGAAGTGCCGCCCTGCGATATGACTAAACGGCAGCAGCAACAGCAGCAACAACAGCAGCAACAACAGCAACAACAACAACAACAACAACAACAACAAAGACAACAACAACAATAAAGAAAAAGACAAAGACAACAACCATTTGACCAGCAGCTGCAACAATTACAAACGACTAACGACAATCAACATTTTGCAATTATAAATAATAAAATAAATAATATAAAAACTTAATATTCTATTTTGCCCCGAAACAAACAACAAAAACTCTTTTGAACTTGCTGTAATTTATTCAGTTTGCGGTGCATTCACATGGCGCTTTCCAGGAATTGCGGGAACAGGGCATGATCACGGCGGCAGCAGTTGTTGAGGAACAGCATCGCCAGCAGCAGCAGCAACAACAGCAGCAGCAACAGCAGCAGCAACAGCAGCAGCAACAACAGCAGCAACAGCATCACCATCACCAGCAACAACAACAGCAACAACAGCAGCGGGAGAGACGCGAACGGGAAGTGATGAAACGCAAAGAGAATTGCAGCGCCAATGCGAGTCCCGAAGTCAAACAGATACTCAGTGTAACTATATACAACGAACTTCCGTTTCCATCTCTCTCTCTCTCTCTCACACACACTCACACTCTCTCTCTCTCTCGCTTACAGAGCTTTCTTATGAGCCGCAAGTCACAGGCAGTGGCACCGAATGGCACAACAACAACATCGCCATATCGCAATCGGTAAGAAGCGTGACACAGTAACTAGTAACGAGTAACGAGTAACTAGTAACTAGTAACGAGTAACTAGTAACGAGTAACTAGTAACTATTAAAGCTAACTCTCTCCTCTCTTGCACTCTCTCTCTCGCTCTCTCTCTAGCGGCGTGGTAAAGAGCTCCTCGGGTGAATCATTGCCAGCGGGCACGGTGACCAGCGCACATCCCTATAAAATACCACAGCCGCCACCCAAATATGAAGATTTTCCGCTCAGGAAGACGGGTAAGTTGTCAATTGGATAAACTGTGAAAGCTGTGCGCATCCAACTAGCCAACTTAGCCAACTTAAAACAATCAAATGAATCAATTGCTACCCTTTTGACTAACTAAACGTTTTGCCCATTTGCCATTTGGCCTATTAAAGTGTGTTGCCAGTGTTGCCAATGTTGCCAATGTTGCCAGTGTTGCCAGTGTTGCATCGCACGTGTTGACTACTAAACAAAACTGAAAAGCATTTTCAGCTTGAGCAGAGCAGAAAGTAACTGAAATTGCCCAAAAAGAAGATCTTAACTTGAATGTTGTTAAAGTTCGTTGAACTTTTGTAGTAAAATAAAGTTAGCCAAAACTAAACTAAAAAAGAAATTCATCAATCAGGTGAAGGTTAAATGCGACAATGACGCACATCAGGCAATGAGAGATTGATAGTTTCTTGTGGTTCCACAAATATAGCTATTCTTTTCTATAGATTGACTCGCCTAAAAATAAAGCCACCTGTCTGACTTGATCTGTGTCAAACAACTATCAATTTATGGCATTATATTTATATATATTTCTCGCAACTGATTAATCAACTTTAAGCTTTCAACGCTAGTCGTAGAATAATATAATAATATAGGGTATATCTAGCATGTGGTTGAAGTGACTAACGAAATGGCTTAGAAGCGATCTGAAATCGATGGGTCAGCATATATATTATTCGTTCATACACACACACACACACACACAGAGACACACACACACAGACACATTAGTATATATATATGTATTTGAATCATCTGAACCATGAACCTACTGTGAACAGCATCGGAGCCGAACCTGCTGAAGATCCGCCTCAAGCAGAGCGTCATCGAGCGCAAAGCTCGCATCGGAGGGCCGGCGGGGGCGCGGCGACACGAACGGCTGCTTCAGGCTGCCCAGCGTCGACATCAAAAGAACTCGGTGCTCACAAGTACGTATGACAATAGTGTACACACCAACACACACCAACACACCAACACACCAACACACACCAACACACAACAATCACATTCTCATGCAGTTGTACAAGTTGCAATGCGGGAAAATTCGTCGCTGGGTCAGTTGGTGTCATCGTTTCTCTCTCTCTCTTGTTGAGCTGTGTCCCATGATAAGCTATCGATTATCGATTATGCAGTATCGAGAATCGATTATGTAGTATCAATGAGCTTTGATGATTTGATTATCGTTTGTTTTTCAATTGTTTAATTCTCTTTCATTTCAATCATTTGCAATTATTGATTACAACTTAAGTAGTCTTTCTAACGTAGTTCATGCAAAGTTTTCTATATATATATATATATATATACACTATATATCTACACTTTATAAATGCTATTGCGAAAACCAATTAAGATATATTTGTAGGATGCCTCTTACAGGGTATCTCCAGTTCCAGTAATGCCTTCGACATGTTGTAATTGCAGATAATTTGTAATATTATTCAACGCTTCGGCTTCAATATATATATTATAGATTGATTGCCATTTATTTCTCTCTCCCCCCTTTTTAACTCTATTCAAAATTTTCCAAATTATATAGTTAATCTGGATTTGACGTTCTAATTAATATTGATTGCTGTTTGTTATAATGATTGCTGTTGTTATTGTTTTTGTTATTGTTGTTGTTGTTATCATTATAATCTAACCAACCACTGATCCAACGGCATATTCCATGCAACGTATGCATTTCAATGTTCAGTTTGTGTCTATTAACTGAACCTCTAACCTCAAATTAACCCCTGCGCTGATTATTGCCAATTGCCTAAGCTGCTGCTGCTGCTGCTGCTGCTGCTCATCGCATGGCCAAAAGACAAAAGTCTCAAAAAAAGAAAGAAAATATTCTTTATCTTTTCTTAAACCGTTCACCGTTCACCATTCACCATCCACTCACATCAAATGAATCAAACATTAATAAAATCTGTAATTAACTGTAATATTCTTTTATCAACACCCCCTCCCAACCCCACCTACCCCGCACCCCCTCGCCAACCACAATCGTATCAATAAAGATTGCAACAGCACACCGGACTCTGGGCCCAATTCGCCGCCATCGTCGACAACGTTGTCGGTGGGCGTGGTGGGCAGCAGAGGATCGCCGACAAGCGCGCCCATCCAGGAGGAGAACGAGGAGGGCAGCCAATATCAGCCCGGCCAGCGGAGCAGCATCAACGATCTGCCCCTGTTCAGTTCACCATCCCTGCCAAATATATCCCTTGGCCGACCACATTTAAGCAATGCGGCCCAGGCTGGCCAGGCCAATTTTGTTATGTTTGCTGCACTGCGTCAGCATGTGGCGGCCACAGCTGCCGGTGCCGGCGGTCCATCGCCGGTTAACGTTGGTGTTGGCGTTGGCGTTGCCGGCACACCGCCCACCTACTACAATCCGCTCGCGATGCCCTTTGGCCGACAGCCGGCGCCGTCGCTATCAATGATGCCGGCAACTGGGATTGCGCCACAGCCATCGCCAGTTGTGCGTTCCGCATCGGCCACATCGACGTCCTCGTCGCAGGCATCGCTGGTGGGGGATACGGCGCCGCCGCAGGCACATGCTGCCTCCACAATTCTGCCCTCGTCTTCGTCCTATATGCAGCTAACTGGTGTCGGTGGTGCCAACGCTGTTAATCTCCATGCGGCCGCTGTGGCTGTTGCCGCCGCTGCCGCTGCAGCTGCCGCCGGCACATTGCCGCCCACCAACAGTCACGCCCATGCCCTGTACGGCCATCAGCAGCAGCATAATGCACATCCGCATCCCCCGCACACGCATCCACACAGCCATGGACATGGGCATGGTCACGGTGGTGGTGGTGGTCCTGGTGGTGCTGGTACTGGCCATGTGCCCATTACGGACGCCCAGGTGGCCCAGGTGCATCTACACAAGCAGGGCCATCGACCGCTGGGACGCACCCAGTCGGCACCGTTGCCACTGGGACATCCGATGCTAACCGGCGCCGGCCAGCTGAATGTGGTGCAAACGCACTACGAGAATAGCGAGGTGAGTGTGTGTCTCCACATCCAATCCATGTGTATATATTTGATCTGACTCACATTTGTATTCGCAGGCGGAGCGGCAGGCGTACGAGCATCAGGTGCTCACCCAGAAGCTGCGACAGAAGGTGCTGACGCGCAGCGATGCCGCCGCTGCTGTTGTGGCCGCCATACGGGAGCCGCAGCTGCGCGAGGAGGATGATGATGATGATAATGCTGCTGTCGTGATGGATCTCACCGACAAGAAGAAGCCGCCCAAAACGGTGCTGACCAACACAATTGCGACGAGCACCTCACAGAATCTGCCCGAAGCACTGGCAGCTGCCTCCTATCGTGCGGCGGCTGTTGCCGCTGCCGCTGCCGCCGCCGCTGCCTCAACAGCGTCAGCGGTGGGCAGCAAGTCGAGCAAGCAACGGGATCAGGAGTATCTGCAGCAGCAGCGTGAACTGCTCTTTCTGCAGCAGGAGGAGGAGATGACCAAGGGACTGATGCGTCCGCTATCGCGCACATTGAGCAGCCCGCTGGTGCCGGGCCATGGCCTTAGCCAGATACCCGATACGGGACAGCATCCGACACC
This sequence comes from Drosophila planitibia, assembly GCA_035043785.1. Classification (NCBI taxonomy): domain Eukaryota; kingdom Metazoa; phylum Arthropoda; class Insecta; order Diptera; family Drosophilidae; genus Drosophila; species Drosophila planitibia. Next base: position 5,250,102 of record JAWNMS010000041.1, read on the forward strand.
GATTGCCACATCCTCATCGGCCGATCACATACCGCCCGTCAATCTAACTCTGCCACACAAGCGACAGTTGCTGGGCAACGCTTATGCCGCCCAATTGCGTCAACAGCAGCAGCACCAGCAGCACCAGCAGCAGCAGCAGCAACAACAACAACAACAACAGTCGTCGCTCTTGGAGAGCAGCGGCTCGGTGGGAGCGCAGAAGAAGATCACAACGGGACTGGCATACGATCCGCTGATGCTGAAGCATGCCTGCATTTGCGGTGATAATGCATCGCATCCGGAGCACAGCGGACGGCTGCAGAGCGTCTGGGCGCGTTTGAATGAAACGGATCTGGTGAAGCGATGCGATCGTTTGCGTGCCCGGAAGGCCACACAGGAGGAGCTGCAGACGGTGCATACGGAGGCGCATTCAATGCTATTTGGCTCCAATCAGGGCCAGTTGACGCGACCCAAACTGGAGAGTACACTCTCCGCGAGCTTTGTGCGTTTGGCATGCGGCGGATTGGGTGTCGATTTGGATACCACATGGAATGAGCATCATACGGCGACCGCTGCCCGTATGGCAGCCGGCTGTGTCATCGATTTGGCCTTAAAAACGGCCAGAGGTGATCTGCGCAACGGTTTCGCCGTCGTCCGTCCACCCGGCCACCATGCGGAGGCCAATCTGGCGATGGGCTTCTGTTTCTTCAATTCGATCGCCATTGCCGCCAAGCTGTTGCGCCAGCGTGTGCCCGATATGAAGCGCATCCTCATCGTAGATTGGGCAAGTCCGATGCGAATCTTACCGCTTTTAAACTCACCCAAATTCTAATCTGTACGCGTTTCATTCCATTTTTCAGGATGTGCATCATGGCAATGGCACACAGCAAGCATTCTACCAAAGTCCCGACATTCTATATCTTTCCATACATCGACACGATGATGGCAACTTCTTTCCCGGCACGGGCGGCCCCACAGAGGTACATCTTTCTCATTCTCTCTCTCTCACTGTCTCTCTCTAATCAATTATTAATCTTTGTAGTGTGGCGCCGGTGCTGGCATCGGCTATAATGTGAATATCTCCTGGTCGGGCGCATTGAATCCACCGCTGGGCGATGCCGAATATATCGCTGCATTCCGTACCGTTGTGATGCCCATTGCCAAGTGCTTTAATCCGGATATTGTGCTTGTCTCGTCGGGCTTTGATGCGGCCACCGGCCATCCAGCGCCACTTGGCGGCTATCATGTATCGCCTGCATGCTTTGGCCTAATGACACGCGAACTCCTCCAGCTGGCCAATGGCAAGGTGGTGCTGGCCCTCGAGGGTGGCTACGATCTGACAGCAATTTGTGATTCGGCGCAAGAATGTGTGCGCGCCCTGCTCGGTGATCCGGCGGCACCAATTGCCCAAGGCGAATTGGAGCGACCGCCCTGTCAGAATGCCATCAATACGCTGCAGAAGACGATTGCCATACAGGTATGCTGCGCATCAGTATATACATATATATATATCCATATATCTTTCGGACTGTTCCATTAACTCTGTTTCTCTCTGTAGCAAACGCATTGGCCCTGCGTCCGGCTGCTGGAGCACACCGTCTGTCTGTCCGCACTGGATGCGCTCAAGATTGAGCACGACGAATCTGAAACGGTCAATGCAATGGCTGGCCTCTCAATGCAGACGTTGCACAGGTGCGCCAATAAATATATATATATATATATGTTTATACAGTTTAACTAAACCCATCTCTCTCTTTCTCTCTGTGTATTTTAGAACACTTTCGCGTGATGATTCCGAGGAGCCCATGGATCAGGATGAAACCAAATAGACGCACGCGTCGTCGTCGTTGTCGCCTGCTCAACGCACTCTAGTTATTGTTGTAGTTACAAATTATTGTTGTTTATTGTTTTTGATGTCCATTTGTTGTCGCTGTCGTCGTTGTTGCTGTTGCTGTTGTTGTTGTCGTTGTCGTTTTCGTCGCCGTCGTCGTTGTTGTTGTTGCTGTTGCTGTTGTTGTTGTCATCATCACGGGAAAATTCGTCAGTTCCTCGTCTATCGGTCAGCTCCCTCGCACACGCTGTCTATCTCTGTCACTCTTTTAACACACGCACACACACACACACAGTTGATCATGCTGCCCCGCCCCGCCCCGCCTCAACAAACACACACACACACACACCAACACACACACAAGAAACACAAGAAAACATAAACAACAAAATGAAGCGGAACCATCGAACGAGGAGGACGAGGTCAGAGGTCAGAGGCAAAGCCAGAGTAAGAAGAAAGGCCTAAAGTTCAAAACGTGGCTGTGCCACTAAAAAACAAAAACAAAACAAAAACAAAAACAAAAACAAAAAAACAAACAAAAGAAAATAGTTACGCAAAAGTTAAAAAAGAAGCGAACAAGAAGCACGCGGATAGCAAGAATCAACAGAGTTATAAATATATATATATATATATATATATATAAATATGTATATATACATATAACATTACAGTAATAGTAATTAAGTAAATTAGTTATAGTAGTTTCTATGAATGTATATGATACGCCCAAAAAACCGAGAATTAACGAGAGTTTTATGAAATTATCTATGTATGTATGTAAAGCAACAATAATTGTAATACTAAATGTTAAATTGAATTCTATATACAAATGCATATATATATATATATATATGTACAAATGTACCATACTATACACGATACTAAACTAAATATATACTACTATATAAAGCCTGCATTTGTTAAAACGAATATACCTAAATAGATGCATATACAAATAGATATGTATATATTTATATTAATGTTGAACGTGCAAAAAATGATTTTTATCTCTGTTGTGAATAGCATTATTAATTTTATTTTAACTATAACTGTAACCTTTATCATTTTCCTTTCTATGTAGATTTTTTTTTATTGTTTTTCTTTTTCTTTTTTTTTTTTCTTGTATGAATGTTGAGAGTATGTGTTGAAATATTAGCTCGATTTATGCAGTTATGTTAATGATATGCAAGAGAGAAGTATAGCTGTAATATGATATGTAATATGATACTATACATATATATAATAACATATATATATAATAACAAATGTGAAATGATTGTCAAACGATTGTCTAGAATCTTTATTTATTAACTATTACGATTATGATGCTTATTATGATTAATAATTATAATTGACTCTTTATTTTAATCATTTCTCTTCACGGGCATCACTGCAACAGTCTGTAAATTTGACAAGTAAGTCGCGGGTGACGTATGTACATCAATGTTTATATGTATATTCAATTGCTTGGGTCAACTATAGTGTACTGTACTGTACTGTGCTGTACTGTAGTGCAGTGTAGTGCTGTGCAGTGCAGTGCAGTGCAGTGTAAACTAACAGGCACAATTAACAGTTCGGCTTGCTCTTAACTATAATTGTAGACTAGACGAGTTTTATGTATGTACTATGGGTAGTAAGCTCTTAACTATAAAACTGAAACAATAATGTTCAAATAACGAAAAACGATAATGAGGATATGTATGTATGTATGTATTATGTATGTATATGTACACATATATACATATGTATATTTCAATGTTCTTTGTGAGCGGCAGATAAATTTCAATTTTGATTTAATCGAACTGTTGATAAGCTGGGCAGGCACCTAGCATGTGGCAGCAGTAGCTGAACAAATTAGCAAGTTGAAGAATAAGAATAACGAACGAATATGTTTCAACAAATAAGCATAACGAAGATCTCGGAAATTATTGTTAATCCCTATACTATTTGTGTGTGTGTGTATGTGTGTGTGTGTGTGTATGTTTATTAATATATATGTATATGTATGTGTAATGCAGGCAGTGTGAATGTGTTTGTTTGCATGTCTACATAAAATATAGCAACTGTTTGTTATGTTAATTGAGCACAACGAGATATAAGAGCAGGACAATTATGATATGAAGTAACATTATGTTAACAACTGCTAAAACAATAAAAAATAAATAAAAATAAATATAAATAAATAAAAATAAAAATCAAATAAAATACATATTTTTGCTGAATAGCACCGAGAGTTACACATAAATACATATGTACATATGTTATTCCCAAAAGGTCAACAGAGCTTTCTATATACATATATGGTCCAAGTAAATCGTTCAAGATTTTCTTCTTTGTTAAGTTTATGCCCAGTTGTTATAGTGATTATAGTACATCTATGTACATTCGGATCACAACTGATCCGACCATTATTGGCTCTGTTTGGCTTTTGGGAGTGGCATAAACAATGAAATCCAATTACTATATATAGTACTATACACATATTTATGTTTACATGCGATGTCTGTTTGATATTATGTACTCGTGCCATTGTTTTTTTTCTTTTTTTTTTTCTAGGCTTTTAAATGGTGTCCAAGCCTCAATAACGGCTACCGAAATAGTTAATCCATAGCCCAGTTAAAACAATGAGCTGATTTAAAGTTGCCTGGTTCTAAATCGGGAACAAATCATTAAGTATTCGACGTATTAGTATACACCTACTTATATATAGATACAAAATACAAAAACAATGTCTATGTCGCTTTTTCTATATATACATACGATAATAAATGAAAACAAATTGAAAATTTATTGCAAAGCTGAACATAAACTTGTTTATTTGCTTTGCTGAACTTTAATGGGTTCTCCAATCAAATATCATTTGAATACAAGCCTTCTGTGCGATTCTCATGGCGTCAAGCGTGCGCAGCAATGGGTTAAAGCGAGACAGCAGTTTAACATTTACCAATTTGCCCGCCAAACATTTTGCAGTGTGACCATGCCCGATGTTGGCTACAAATCCCAAAAACCAACATCGATTGAGCTTTAGCTATCGAGTAAAAGAACTCAGACGGTTGCGCAAAAAATGTACATGGCCAGAGATGGTGGGGGGAACTGTGGGGGATGACGAATTAACTCGGGTACCTTTAGAGCCCGATACTAATGTCGCACTTGAATGGCTGTTATCACCTTTAAGATGGGGCGCAAAGTTCAACAATTATCTCAACTGCACCATATATTTATGTATGCAAACAGCTGATAAGTGCATACACACAACAAACAACTTGTGGGTCTGCAAAAGCCAACAACCAGTTGTTGTCGCAGCTTGATTGCTTTCAAAAGTGAAAGGGAGTCTTGTTGCAAATGGAGAAGTGGGGCGACTGCATTGATCTGAGGCGGGAGCGCGAGGCGGCGACAATAGCCAGCGAAGATTTTGCCGTATGGTGGGCGGGGGGCGCGCCGAACTGGATGAGCGGCGTGCGCTGGATCGCTTTTTCTTCGATGATCCCGAATTCGATGATGCAGTGCATCCCAGCTGCATGTCGTACAAAGAGCGCTACGAGCATGCTCTTGCCAAGGGCACCAAATTTCTAGCCAAATTGCGTCAGTGGCAGCGCACACGACTCAATCAGGAGACGGAGCAGCATCAGGAGCGTGAGGATGAGGAGACTATGGACATAAAAGCACTGCACAATTACCGGCAGCTCTTGTCGGGTCCATTGGGCACGGCGCTGTTCCAGCAGAGCTTTCCGCTGCGCCTCCACTTCTCGATGTTTTTGAGCACACTGCTGAATCAGGGCAATGAGGAGCAACAGCGTCTCTGGCTGGGACGCGCCTGGCGCCTGGACGGTATCATTGGTACCTATGCCCAAACGGAACTCGGCCATGGCAGCTATGTACGCGGCCTGGAGACGCGTGCCGACTACGATGTGGAACGGGAGGAGTTTGTTCTCAGTACACCCACGCTGACTGGCTACAAGTGGTGGCCGGGGGGATTGGGGCACACTGCCAATGTGGTTGTGGTGCTGGCACAGCTGTACATACGCGGACAGCATCATGGGCTGCAGCAGTTTCTGGTGCGGATTAGGGATGAGCAGACGCACCAGCCGATGCCGGGCATCGATGTGGGTGACATTGGGCCCAAGCTGGGCGCCAACGGTGTCAACAATGGTTTCTTGGGCTTTCGCAATGTGCGCATACCACGCAACCAGATGCTAATGAAGCATGCCCAAGTGCTCGCCGATGGACGATTCGTGAAGGCATCGCAGCCGCTTCTCGTCTACGGCACCATGGTCTTTGTGCGCGTCATGATTGTGCGCGACGTGATGTTTGGGCTGCTCCAGGCGGCAACCATAGCCACTCGGTAAGTGCTCCACAAATGCTATCAATTTATGTACGATTTCCCTTTTCACTCCATCTTCCCCATTCGCTACCGCTTCCAGCTATGCCGCCGTGCGTCGCCAGAGTCCCATTGAGCCGAATGCACCGGAGCCGCAAATCTTGAATCATTTGACGCAGCAGGCGAAGATTCTGCCAGAAATTGCGCGCGGCATTTGCTATCGGCTCGCTGCGAATGATTTGTGGTCTTTCTATCAGCGCACCATGCAACAGCTAACGGAGAAGGAGAAGGGAACACCTGGAGGAGGAGAGGGTCAGCTGGCTGAGCTGCATGCGCTCAGCTGCTGTTTAAAGTCCGTGTGCACCCAGGACGCCGTCGATGGTATCGATGTGCTGCGCAAATCGTGCGGCGGCCATGGGTATATGGCATCGGCCAACTTTGACAGCATCCATGGCCTGGCCTGCGCTGCCTTCACCTACGAGGGTGAGCACACTGTGCTCCTGCTGCAGACAGCTCGCTTTCTGATGCGCCAGTATGCCAATGCCAATGCGAAGAAGGAGCTGCCCGCCAGCATCTGCTATTTGCGCAATGCAGCGCAGTTGAGCTGGGGCAGCGATCTGCTGGAGAATGTGGCGCGTGCGCTGGAGATTAGCGCCACGGAACAGGTGCGTCAGGCATGGCAGTGGCAGCTGGAGCAGCGCACGAGTGGTGGCCACAGCGAAGAGCAGGCCACAAATTTGGCCGGACGACGATTGATAGCGGCGGCAACGCTGCACGGACACGTTCACCTGGTGCGCAACTCCATGCGCCAAATGTTGGAGCTGAAGCGTTGCGTCAATCCGCAGCTGGGCGAGGTGTTGCAGCAACTGGTGGAGCTCTTTGTGCTAGACACGTGCCTGCGCCAATTGGGCGCCGTGCTCAAGTGGAACAGCATTGGGGCTGCGCAGCTGCAGCAGCTGGAGCAGCGCTACGAACAACTGCTGGCTGCACTGCGTCCCAATGCGGTTGCCATTGTCGATGGCTTTGATTTCGATGATCGCGTGCTCGGCTCCACACTGGGCTGTCGCGATGGTCGTGTCTATGAGCGCCTAATGGAACAGGCGCGTCGCAATCCACTCAACCAGGAGCCCGTCAATGCCACCTATCAAACACATCTGAAGCCACTGCTTAAGGGCAAACTGTGAGCCACTCTCACCCAATCTCAATCACTGGGATCAGAACAGAGTATGGCAGAGTTGGTGTTTCTAGAAGTGCAATATGTTTACTCTCTTTTTGGAATTACACAGAAATCATAGAATTAAGCTAATAAATTAAATAATATATATTATTATAAATATATAAAGATAGATATATATATATATGTTTGTATAAGTTTGTGTATTTATGTATGTAACGCAATTGTTTAGAACATCTTCTTCTTGACCGCCGTGTAGCGTTCCATGTAGACGTCGTAGCCGTCGAGATCGGTGAACTGCTTAGAGTTAAACAGATTGCCATCGACCGCCAGATTGCATATCTTGGAGTCCTTGAGTATGCGTGGCGTTAGCGCATTCGCCTGCAAGCAGTTCTCTTCGAGCCGCAGCGTTTTTAGCTTGGGACAATCGGCAATCTCTTCGGCTACTGATGATATTTGGTTCTGATTGAGGTTCAGCTCGGTTACATACAGATTCGCCACCTCGGCGGGCACTTCGGTTATTTGATTACGTGACAAATCCAACACATCCAGCTGCCTCAGACCGCAGAGCATTGATGGGAACTGCTTCAACTGATTGTTGCTCAGATTGACCGTTTTCAGATGCGTGCAATTGCTCAGTGCCTTGGGTAGCTTTGTTAATAGATTGTCCATTAGAAGTAGTACCTCCAGTTTGATCAGTTCGCCCACCACCTCATTGAGATCGGTCAGGCGATTCCCACTCAGATTTAGATGCTTCAACAGTGTGAGGCGGCCCAGCTCGTCGGGTATGTGCTCGAATCGATTCTGCGATAAATCCAACGTCTTCAGTACATTGGGATAGGTCTTCAGCTGCGGTGGGAACTCCTGCAGTCGTTGCAATGAGATTTTCAGCACACCCGTCTTCTGTGCCGTCTCCAGATGTTGTTTTATTTGTTTATTACCCATGTCCGTACTCCTGCTATGTGCTGAGCTACTCACAGTGGGAATCGATCTCATATCGATATATCGATAGTGCGCCATTCGATAGTAAATGATGGCGAATTTTCGTGACATATACAAATAATATTATATATCAAATAGAGATATGTTAATTTTTGGAAAATAAGGGCCGAAAATCTGACAAAGTTGTTAATGATATAAACATAGAATTAAATTCGTTGTTTCCCGCTGAAATAAATAAAAAAGAAATCTATCGTCAATTTTCACTCTTATTGTATCGTCAGCAGCACTGTTTTAAACAGTTCGCGTTTTACAATACTGTAAATTTCACCACAGCCAGAGTCATAAAATATAAGCGTGGACAAGCCGACTGCCGCATTAAAAGCATTCAAGAGTTTTTTTTGGTAAGTAATGGGCGAAAAGCGTATTCCAAATACAGCATAAACAGACACACATACACACACACTGTACAAAGCTGCATGGTAAACATTCGTTTATTTGAATAGTGCACGCTGTCAGACGAGCAATTACTCGCCTTTAGATCCAACGCAAGTGGCAGAACGTGAAGCACGCGCTACTCTTGCAATATAAGCAGCAAAACGACCGGTGATTTTGGTGATTTGGTTACGGTTGAAAGTTAGTTGGTTGCTTGGTTAGTGTGTGCAGTGAGCGATAACAATGACTAAGGATACGATTAGCAAGGTGCAGGAGTACAAGGACTCTCTCATCACGAAGGCGGAGATCCTAATTACAAAAGGTTTCCCCGAGAAAATCGTGGAACTGAATGAACTTCTCGCTACGCCCATGTTCAATGAACGCAACTTTAGCGAGGTTCATCAAGATCTGAACATTCCGGTAATGACACCCATATTGGTCAACAATCATGATAGCGGCGGCGCCGGCGATACCATCAACGATTCCCCAGTGCCCAAGCGTGCCCGCACAGATGACAACATTTCCGGCACAGCGGTATTGGGTATACCCAGTGGCACGGTGCCGTGCAATAAGCCGCTCTGTGAAATGATTAAGGTGGTGAAGCCCATCATACGAAAGCTTGTCGAGGACTGTAAGTAATCAACGATATTGATCCATCCATCAAATAATGGTAACTAACGTCCATTTCTCAGCGAACCTGCTTAAAATGTGGATTTCATTTATGATACCCAAAATCGAGGATGGTAACAATTTCGGTGTCTCAATTCAGGAGGATACGCTGGCCGAGATCCAGACTGTTGAGTCAGAGGCCGCCGCCTTTTTCGATCAGATATCGAGATACTTTCTCACCCGTGCCAAGGTTGTCTCGAAGGTGGCCAAGTATCCGCACATCGATGACTACAGGCGCGCCGTTGTCGAGCTGGACGAGAAGGAGTATCTCAGCCTGTGGCTGGTGGTTTGCGAGGTGCGCAATCGCTATTCCTCACTACACGACATTGTTATTAAGAATCTGGAAAAGCTGAAGAAGCCGCGCTCATCGAACACTGATAACCTATATTAGAAGAGACGACGCCCATTTACAAAACATCTAAGAGCCAAAACAAAAAAAAACAAAACAAAAAACAAAAAAACAAAACAGAAAACAAAAAAAATCCATATAAAAAAACAATAAGAATACGAAAGTTGTAAGAAGACTAGCGTACATAGCCACATCCACATACATTACAGAAGTGCTCGATTAAAGTAAAGCGGATTTCTGAGAGACATCAACAATATGATCAATATCAGGTAGACACGGTATGTAAATGGCGGACAGTTCTTAAGAACAGTTTTATAAATTAAAGCATATTGGCTATCTAGATTATAATATAAATTAATGTAATACACAAAAACGAGAGTCGAGAGTTCCAAGAAATAGCTTTAGCTATATACACATACACATACACTTATATAAAAAAACAAACAAAGCGCGGTCGCTCTTAAAATACACGACAAAAAGAAAAGCAAAACGAAATTACAAATTACCCACTTTTTAAAAATGGTTAAATGAGGGTCAAATGTATATTTTTGTTGTGAATAAAACAAAATTAAAATCAAGTGAGAATGTTGCAATTGACTTTCTTGCAGAGCTGTGGGTAGGCGGGGCTAGAGGGGTTGAGGGTAGGCGTCCTTTTTTTTTAAATTTCTGAACTCTCCTAAAATTGTGGGTGGTTTTTTGGGGCGGCAATGGAAGTGAACAAGATATTTTTTTCGATGCTTATCAAGAGTCGATGCGATGGCGCAGATATTTCCTTTAATGTGCTGCAAGCTGCACGATATAAAAATTGCTGATTATAAAGGCTTTTCCGATTATTGTGCATGGCTGGGGGTGGGGGGTGGTCTGTTCAAAATATATTTATATAAATGTATGCCGATCTAATGATCCGAGTATAAAAATAAGTTAATGATGGCTGTTAAAATAATTTAAGTCATGCTAAAACGCAGCGGTATTTGAAACGTTAACATAGCTGTAAGATGGCAACAGAACATGTTCTGCGCACTGCTTTCTGATATCTGTAACACTGAATATCGTGTCAGTATTTTTTTAGTGTTGCTCAGCTCAAGCCCAAACAGCTAGTGTTTTGGTCGTTGGTCGTCTCCGGTCACATTGAGAGGAGTGTTACGCGAAACACATAAGTGGAAGTGAGCTCGTTGTTAAATTAATAAAAATAAATTGAAAAACATGAGTTGTTGAAAGATACGGGACGAATGCATTGTTTAAGCGCGTAACCAGCCCACATGTAGTCTAATTAAAGTTTCAAATTTTCTCACAAATTGGCGTTAGGGCAGTGTTTTTTTTTTTAGCAGTGTCTTATCGATTAATTTTTATTTGTACAGAGAGAGAGATAGTTGCTGCGACTATTGCTGGCGCGCAAACACTCACACTCACAACAACAACAACGGAACAAAAATTGATACATTTAGAGGCGTTGCAATCTGAAAAGCTTGCAAAACAAAAGCAAACGCGGAAGCAGAAAGTGCTTGATCCGACACGAGAATGTCTTGCAAAACGGAGAACATCAGCAGTAGCAGCAGCAGCAGCAACGTGAAACTTATTAGCGATAACAGCCTCGACAACGGTAAGTCACCTTAACCCCTTCCTCCTCCCCCGTTGTTTATCGCGACCTCACACTCTTGCTCATCAGAGTTTGCTGATATGATGCTAAACCTGCGCGCGAGGAACACTCAAAATGGCAAGCATAAACCACCGAAACAACAACAAGAGCAACAGCAAACTCAACAGCCACAACAACAACAACAGGCGCAGCAACAACAGGAACAACAGCCAGCAGCAACAACGCCACAGAAAGAGGCAATGTCTGCGGACGAGCGAAAAGCAACCAAGAAATCTCTAGTCATTGTTGTTGCAATATTCGCTGCCAGTCTGCTAGCCATGTTCTATGTCTATGCAATATTTCCCGAATTGAATGCGTGAGTATCGAGTTGATCACACACACATACAAATACACACACACACACACAAGCTTGATTTATATTATTGAAAATGCTCCCAGCTGTGCTTGTGCGCTTTGAGCTTGTGTGCGCTTGACTCAAGTCACGCCACTTTGCATTCAAACATACACACACAGTCAGATCAACTCTCGTGCATGTATTACAAATGTATTTAATGTATCTCATTGTGTATGTGTGTGTGTGCTTGTTACCTTTTACTTCTTACAGCACTGAGAAGCAACATTTGAAAATACCACGTGATATACAAGATGCTAAGATGCTAGCGAAAGTCCTGGATCGTTATAAGGACATGTATTACTTTGAAGTGATGTTCGGCGTTGTTGTCGCCTACGTATTGTATCCTTTTCATATGCAAATAACAAAACAATTTTTGACGCATGTATGTAAATTAGTTGCAGACTCTACTTCAATTTTGTGTGATTCACCGCAGTCGCTTTTTGTTTTTTCTCTTTAGTACGCTCATTCGTTCGTTCATTCGTTCAATTGATTCGCAGTTGTATACTAATTTAGCTAAACGAAAGAACTAGATTAATGATAATCTGCGACTCAGTTAAGTCGTTAAATCGAATTTAATACGACTCAAATGTAACGTTATTGTTATTGTTGTACTTATACACACACACAGGCAAACACCCGCCTGATTAGATAACAGCGCCTGCGCATTACGCTTGACGTGTTCATGTGTTCAACACGTACTTCTAACCTTGACCTGTTTTTAAATAACTCTCCAAATGGACAGTTTAGACCAAAAACGAGCGCCGCGTGTGTGTGTGTGTGTGTGCCATAGTCACATTCACGGTCAACAACGAACACTATGGGACAGACAAACACTCACACACATGTCAATTTCTATAATATTATGGCACAGCCACGCATATTAACATTGGGAATCGACGTCGCCGTTTCGGCTGCAAATCGGAAGCAAAATAACATAAAGAACGGCGACAACAACAGCAACAAAGCAGAGAGTGTGTGTTGAGAATGAGAAATATGCACGAGATCAGCTGATGAACGGGACAAGTGCACTTTGCATTCTTCATTGGTCATCAATGGTGGTGATGTGTGTGTGTGTGTGTATGTGTGGGTCTCTCCTGCTTGTTGCTCTTGCCAAAGCCAAAGAGAGCCGAATTCTGACGCATACATAAAGCTCTTGCTCTTGTGGAATTGCCTTCTCGGCCATTCAACGCACGTTTATAAACAAGAAAGCCCCGACACCATACACGCACGCACACACATGCACATGCATACAAATGCGTGACGTGTTCTGCTTGCGCCTGTGTGTGTGAACCTGTGTGTCTAATCTCAAAAACAGCTGAGAGCAGCTTGCTTTTGTTTTTGTGTTTGGCTTTTGCGTTCCCTTATTCATCCCAATGAATGCAAAATGTGTATGTATGTGTGTATGTAAATACACATGTAAAAGTGTTTATTGCTTTGTAATTTGTTAAAGCAGCTGGCTTTGCAATTTCAATTTCACAAAGCACATTTTGTTGAGTTTTTGCTGAATTTGTAAAGCACTTGCCACATGTTACTTGCTTAACTATTACGTATCGTACGTCTTTGTAATATTCTGTCTGTGTAGTGCATATTTATTTGATATTTGCAAATGCAAAAAGAAAAAAAAATATATATATATATATGTATATTCAACAATATTTCGTTTTGGGTTTCGAATATAAAACCCGACTAGCCGTTAAATTTGTTTTTGTATGTGTTTTGACACGAGGCCCCAAAAATGTAGAGCTAGAAAGCAGACGCTAAATGTAATACAGTGAACGTTAATTAATTTGAACGCTTCTCTTTTACAGTTGACTAATTAGCCAATAATTAACATTTCTAAAAAAAATTTCCTGTTAAACAAGTTCTCAAATTCTGATAGTGAAATGATGAACAATTTTTCAATGTTCACGGAAATAAACATATTTGGAATTATAAGGCAAATTGGAATTGTCGAGCGAAGACTGTAGCTAGCAGCACGTTGTTGAAAATACGCATGAACAAAATAGACAAAAAACTATGTATATATATATATATATATATATATTGTATCTAGAGAGAACGTTTTTTTTTTGCCGTTTTCTGTTATCGTTCGTTTGCTTGCTGGCACGTCTTGGGCTCTTGGGATATACGCGGGCGGTGAGGTGTGGGGAACGAAGATGATAATGTCATTGTCAACGTGTGTTACTTGCCTATAAATAGTCTATGGTTTTAGCCCAGCCAATTGTCATTTTATCAGGTGATCTGTTTTTAGGCCCCCTGGCAATAAGTATTTATGCATTTGTTGATTTGACCATTTGTTTTATTGGCATTGACGATTTGGTTTACTTTAATTCAATGCGTTTTATGTAGCCTACAAACATTTGCCATTCCTGGCTCGTTATTCCTGTCAATCTTACTTGGATTCCTGTACAAGTTTCCCATCGCATTGTTCCTGATCTGTTTCTGTTCGGCGCTGGGCGCCACACTCTGCTACACGCTGTCCAATCTGGTCGGAAGACGTCTCATCCGACACTTCTGGCCAAAGAAGACAAGCGAATGGTCCCGCCACGTCGAGGAGTATCGCGATAGTCTGTTCAACTATATGCTATTTCTGCGCATGACCCCGATACTACCCAACTGGTTCATCAATCTCGCCTCACCAGTCATCGGCGTGCCTCTGCATATCTTCGCGCTAGGCACCTTCTGCGGCGTCGCGCCACCGTCTGTGATTGCCATCCAGGCGGGCAAGACGCTGCAGAAGATGAGCAGCTCGAGTGAGGCATTCTCCTGGACATCCATGGGCATCTTATCGCTTTGTGCGTGCGCCTCATTGCTGCCGGGCCTACTTAAGAATAAGATTAAGAGGAAGAAGGCGGCGTAAATGGCATGTTATCTGCCATCATAAGTCGTATAACCAGCATAGATAAACTGTACCAAAAAACAGAATGAAAATAGAAAATGCAAACCCTTGATTTGGGTTGTTTTACATACATTACATACATCTAAAAGTACATATTATATATATATATACCATATACCTACACATCTATACTTAAAAATTAATTGTTTAGGTTTGCCTTTAGTTCTTTAGTGATGAATATATGTATTGAATGTTGAACTGCTATTTCCAAAAACACAAATCATGTAACGAGTCAAGAAACGTAATAATAACTGCGCATCTTGTTATTCAAAATGGAACAACAAAAAACGTTAAAACTCCGAGTATCAACTATACTAGGCTTAAGTATTATGACTCTTTTCTCTTTCTCTGTTTCTTTATATATTTTTTTAAAATTTGAAATACGAAACTTTTGCATGATATGTTTCCATAACTTGTTTTTAAGTTTAGTGAACATGTTTTGTTTAGTGCTATTGCAGTATTCATTAGAATCATTATCGATAAGTAAACCAATTAGCAAAATACTAATTAATTCTATGTGTGTGTGCAAATACATATTAAACAAAGAGCGAAAACAAAACAAATAACTTAATGATCTTACATTCTCGTGTCCAACTTGTTCTATGGGAAATATGTGTTTTCTAGCAAATATATGAACTTGAAAATTTCAAATTTGTATATAATTTACTGTTTGCTAATAAATGTCATTAAAAAAAGAGAAAAAATATGTAAAAAAAAACTTGGTTTTCCAAATAAAGTTTAATTATATGTACTGTGTTGTATTGCTGGACTAAATCCTATTAGCCGATCAGTGATTCATAAATGCAGAGGGGCCGCGCTCACCTCGACACCGACCTTGCCCAGGGAAGTACCCCGCGCTTAGCTCTCGATAAATGTGCGAAATGGAACTCTGTTTGCCCAGTTCGATAATAGTGATGCTTTGTTATCGAGATTGCGCGCGCTGCATTAAATGTAACTGTAAACTTTTGGGCTCTATGCTAAATATTACAGAAAAATATACGAATTTTGTGCCATGAATCTGGGTGATGCCAATCTGTTGACCGTACGGGTGCTGGGCGAGGGCTCCTTTGGGCGCGTCTTCCTTTGCCTGCAACGTGAGGGGCAAACACAGCGCAAAGTGTGCGTCAAGCGCATCATTGTGCGAAATCCGAAGAGTGAGCTAGCTCTAATTAAGGAGGAGGTACAGCATAAGAGACGACTTACTTAACTATCAGAGACAGACAGCTAACTAATTGCGTTGAATTGTCAGATCTATATCATTTCACAGCTGCGACATCCTCATATCGTGCAATTCATACGCTCCTTCATGCACCTGGGCACCGTCAATATTGTGATGGAGTATGCACCCAACGGCACCATTCGCGATCTTATCCAACGGGCTAGCTCAAAGTCAGCTGGCGGTGGTGGTGGTGCGCTGGATCACTCGAGGATATTGCGTTACTTTAGCGATATGATCATGGGCCTGGAGTATCTGCACATTCGTCACGTAATCCATCGCGACATCAAGCCGGAGAACATGCTGCTGGATGTGAATGACCGCGTCAAGTTCGCCGACTTTGGCATATCGAATGTGCATGCGCCCGCCAAGCAGCAGCCGTGGCAGGTGCTCGGCACACCGCTCTACATGGCGCCAGAGATAATGTGTGGGGCCAAATGTGATTTTAAATCGGACATCTGGTCGCTGGGTCTGGTGCTCTACGAGCTGTGCGTTGGTCGCAATCCCTTTCTGGCACTGCTCAAGCCAAACGATCCGTTCGAGCACGTTCGCAGCGTTGTCAAGGCGATGACTCGGCCCAAGCTCGACTGTCAGCTAATGCGGCAACGTTACGATCCCATTTGGGCGCGCCTCTGCGAACTGATGGTCGTCTACGAGTCGGAGCAACGCATCTGTCTGCCCGATCTGATATGTCTGGATCCGCAGATCACACTCACCATTTATGGCCAGTACTTTAATTATAATTATTAATTTGTAATATCATTCCATAATTGTCATCACCCCCATTCCCCCTCCTCCCGCCATATTTTGTGTCTTTGTTAAGGTTAGGTTATATATAAGTACTATGTAAACATTGTTAGCTTTATTACTAGATAGATCTACATATTTATAATATTATGAGCACATATTAACTACACCTTGCGCTGTTGAATCTTGAACGTCAGACTCTTTACCAGCGCGCTCTGCTCCAGCTGCTGCTTGGACCGTTTCTGTGCCGGCTCCAGTTCGACGTTATTCGTGCGCTGCTTGGGATGTGACTGCTGCTGGTGGCGACGCTTTAGTTTCTCGCCAATTATCTGCTGCATTCCCTTGGTGGCCTTGTAATTGGAGTTGGTTGGATCAATGTTGTACTCGTGGGACTTGTAAACGGCGTTGAAGCGGTCATCATTGAGATCCACCTTGAAATCATCGTCCTGCGCTGGCTTGCCATCGCCACTCTTTGACTTCTTGAGCTGCTTGCGTCGCTTGCGTTTGCTGCTGCTCGTCTGCTCCTCCTTTAGGATTTTGGTCAGACTGAAGTGGTGCTTGGGCTGCCCATCATCATCATTGTCATCATCAACCAGCAGTGCCAGTTGCGCCTCCGCTTCCTCATCCTTCGGTGCCGATTTGTTGGTCTTTTGCTTCTGCGACTTGGACTTCTTAGTGTGCTTGGGCTGCTCGTAATCGCCATTGGCGAATTCATCGGCAAAGTAGGAGTCGTTCATGTCAATGCCATCGGGTATTGAATCCTCATCGCTAGGGGGTGCTGCCTCATCGGGATCAATGCCACGCAGTTCCAATTGCTTGCGACGACGCTGCTCCTTGCGCAGCTTATTCTTCTCGCTGCGCTTCTGCAGTACCTGCTCAAAGGGTGTCAGCTGAGATTTGCTGCCGCTGCCGCTACTGCTGCCCATAGGTTCTTTGACCTCATCCGGTTTGGCGGCTTCAACAACATTCCAGGACATTTCCATTTCGTAATCTTTCTCCTTCGATTGTTTCTCCTGGGCATTGATTTCGGCTAGCAGATTTTTATATTTTTCAATGCGCTCCTGTTGCTTGAGACGCTTCGAAGCTGCCGCTGGCTGCACTTGCTTTGTTTTATTCAGCTTCGGTTCCACATCCTGCTCCTTCCCACCTTCCACTTCAGCTTCATCTTCATCTTCGTCTTCGTCCTCCTCACTGCTGTAAGCAACAATCTGACGGAGCTCCTTATCATTTAATTGGTCTACCTTGCCGCTGGACAGCTTGTCTCCAAGTTCACGTCTGTCCAGCGCCGTCTCGTCCCAGGTCAAATCCACTTTTGCCTGCTGCAGAGCCGTCGTGGTGAACTGTCGCGGTTTATAGTTGCTCGCATCGGGCAGCTCATGACACTCATCGGTGGGCATGTCCTCCTCGAAGCTCGTGTCGTCCGGTATAAAGCGGAGATCCACACGCGTCGCAGAGCTCTCGTATTCGATGCCATCGCACTCGCGATACACCTTCTCCGCAGTGCCCTCGCTGTCGCACTCCACGACGGCGTAGTAATAGCGCAAGCGATTTAGCTGATATTGGCGCAGTTTTTCCATGTGATAGTCGTCGCCCTCCTCGGCATCGCTGTCCTGTTCACGCACCAGCTCCTCATCCGAGTCATCCAGATCACTCTCAGCTTTGGCATTCACCAGCTCCGTGGGACCGTGGACATCCTCCTCGGCCATCCGCGCCTTGCCATATTCGGAGGGATAAATCTTAACACTTAGAACACTGCCGCCGGGCGGTAGAAATGAACTGATCAACACCATCAAGTCCTCGGCACGTATGCGATCCCAGTCCATGTTGCACACGGCCAAACGACGTGTTGACTCCTCTGTGCACTCTGCATCGATATCCAGCTCGCCCCAGACATGATCGATTTGCAGCTCAGGTCCTGCTTCGCCATCCTCATCGCTACTCTCGTCATCCGAGGAGTCGGTCATCAGGCGACCGTCGCCACGGGCATAATCAATATTTGGGTTCGTCAGACGCTCGCGTAAATTCTTGGGCAGTTCGGTGTCATTATCATCACTGTCGTCACTGTCTGGCTGTGGTGCAGTGGTGGACAGCTCGTCGCGTGTGATGGCCAGCTCTTCGGCGCGACGCTCCTCATCCTCATCCTTCGCCTTGTTCTCCGCCTGCACATTCACATCCTCGTCGGAGCTTTCGTTGTCGTCAAGCTCGTAGAATTTTCGCAAATCTTCGGCGTTTGTTTTGTTCACTGGCCTGCCGTACTTGTCCACGGTGTACTTGACCTTAAACTTTTCATCGTCGAACATACCCTGAAATCGCTTGTCGATCTTAACTTTGCGCTGCACCTTGGGAACGCCGCGGAAGCGCGGATCGGCCAGCAGATGCTGAAAACGCACATCTTTCCAAATGCCGGTCGCTTCAGAGTCTGCATTTGAGGCTTTGGTTGAAGTCGTTGGGTGCTCCTGCGTTTTAGGCTTAGCTTTCGGCTTAACCGATTTTTCCGGTTTTTTGGCCATGTTGTCGATGTTTAAATAAACCAACGAAATATTAGCACGTGCAAAGGAATCTTCATGCACCCCGATATTTGGCTGATGATGATGATATCGATGTATGGATGTCAATACATCGATAACGTGTATTTTGAAGCTAATGCATCGAAAAATCGTATCCATACATCGACTGAGTTTACGTACACTTATAAAGGTAATCGATATCTTGTTCATTATCGAAGGTGAATATTAATTTCGAACTGTAATTCAGTAACATAATTATATAATCAAAGTAAATAAATACTATGAATTATTAACTGAGCTCTTTTCTATGCATGCTTGTATTTATCTTAAAATGTTGACACAGAAACTAAATAAGCGCGCGCTGACAGCGGATTATTATCGCTAACACAACGACAATTGCAACGACAAGTTATCGATGATGAGCTGCGCGAGGTTTATATATATGTATGCATGTGTATGAGAGAAGTGTTTTTATTTAACTTTTATGCGCATTTGAGAAACGCAGCCAAATTGTTCAGTGACACTGTAAACTTACTATTATTTATGACGCTGTTGCACGTGCGAGCTGTAAGTGAGCCAAATCGGCGCTAAACATTCAACTTGATCAATTTGCCTGCGTGGATGCATTCTGGATACCATAAACAAATATAGCAACAGCAACAGCAACAAACACTTCTGGCCATTGGATAACAAATCAGTTTGTAGCTACTATTGGCTTTGAGCAGTTAACAATCAACTCGTCAAGTCGCGCACATAGTCAAACGGAGCGAACGCAGTGCCAATAAATACGGTAACCAAAAAAGAAAAAACAACAGCAACAATTCGACAATACTATTGTCGAAAGCTGTTGGAGCGGGGGTGGTGGAAGGAGGAGAGTCGACAACAACAAGCAAGAGTATGAGTAATAACGTAGAAAGTAACGGCAATAGACGCACCGTTGATTGGCAGCGATTCGGTCTTGGCGGTGACGATGAAGGTGAGATAACCGTTGCCAGTTTTCGTCAACGCAGCAACAACAACACTGGCGGCTTTGTGGATCTAGGCAATGAGTACACGTACGCAGCGGGTGGTCATCATGCGTCCGACGCGAATGAAATCTTTGCCGGGGAACAGGGCGACAAACCTTGGTTAGTACAATTAATTAAATCTATTATATTTATACATATATATCTTTATATATGTAACTCACCTCCTTTGTGTCAATGTTACTATCGCTCAACAGGTGGCGCTCAAACTTTTTCATCTCGCAACCGGTGTTATTTGGCACCTGGGATGGCGTCTTTACCTCCTGCCTGATCAATGTGTTCGGTGTTATTGTATTCCTGCGCTCCGGTTGGATTGTCGCTCAGGCGGGCATCATAAATGCTGTGCTTATTATATTCTGCACCGTGGTCATTGCTTTGGTTAGTGTGCTTTCGGCCATTGGGATCTGTGAGCGGTGTCGCGTGGAAAGTGGCGGTGTTTACTTTCTGATTGCACACACGTTGGGCTCCCGGTTTGGTGGGGCACTCGGTCTGCTGTACTGTTTTGGACAGGCCGTTGGCTGTGCACTCAATGTGATGGGCTTTGGCGAATCGATGGCCGGATTGGTGGGACTCGAGGGCAACAAGTGGGCAATTCGTGGTTTTGCAACGGCAGCCGTTCTGCTGCTCGGCTGCATTAATGTGGCTGGCGTCAAGTGGGTGATCAAATTGCAGTTTATACTGCTCATGATTCTGCTCATCTCAGCGCTGGATTTCATGGTCGGCAGCTTCATTGGCGAAGATCCGGGTAACACTCAAATTAGTTTAAGTTTAAATTGACTCACGGCTCATTGTATATTGCATATTGCAGATAATGGCTTCGATGGTTGGATGAGCGGCAACTTTGTGGAAAACCTTTGGCCAAAATATGAAAATGGTTATTCATGGTTTCGTGTCTTTGGCGTCTTCTTTCCAACCGTCACTGGCGTCCTATCCGGCATCAATATGAGCGGCGATTTGCGTGCTCCTTCCACGGACATTCCCAATGGCACGCTGGCCGCCTTTGGCACATCGTAAGTCTTGCCGCTTGATAGTTATTCAATTTCCAATTCTCTCATTCTCTGATTTTCCTTGCAGCACATTTCTGTATATGGTGTTTGTGCTATTTTTGGGTGCCACATGCCAGCGTGTCAAGTTATACACTGACTTTATGATCTCCGTGAAGGTTTCGGCCGTTCACTTTCTGCTAATCGCTGGTATCTATGTGTCCAGCATGTCCTCCTGCCTGGGTGCCATGTACGGGACGCCGCGCGTCCTGCAAAGCATTGCCAAGGAGAATGTCATCCCCGGCATTGATATCCTCGGCAAGGGTGTAAGTAGAAATGCGTATTGCGCTGAAGCAGACTTATTTAAACAGCATATAGCCATCTCCGTCTGTCCATCTATCTATTTCTATGCAAATTTGATATCTTGATGAAATTGATTTCTATGCTGCTGTGCATGTAAGCTTCGAGTCCTTGCAGACCGTAGTCCACATGGTTTAATAATCTTACAATCTGAACGCCATTCTCTACCTTTCTGCATATCTCCCTCTCGCTCACACACCGTTTCATTTCTTTTATTTTTGCTACGAACAGCGCGGCCCAAACAAGGTGCCGCTGTACGCAATGGCCGTTGTGGCTGTGGTAACCGTTACCTTCATTATCGTAGGCGACATTAACTTTCTGGCGCCCATTGTGACGATGCCATTCCTGCTGACGTACGCTTGTATAGACTACGCATATTTCGCACTGGCGCAAACCTTTGACATACAGGAGCAGCGCGAGGAACGCTTCCGTATACAGGCTTCGAGTCCGAGCTATGAGACTCGTCGCTATGGCAGCGTATCGGATGGTGGAAATGATCTAGATTTACTCTTTCCAGATCGGGTGCGCCACAAGAACTTGCAGAGTCCACAGAACTCGCCGATGCATCAAGCGCAGACATTGCCACCAGTGCCTATGGAGAATATTGTAGATTTCAATGCGCCAGCGTCTAGCACTTCGCCTGTCGCAGTCGAAGGCGTAGCGACGGCGGACAGCACTGACTTGGTCGTCGATCCATCGACGGCACAGGCCGGCAGCGAGTTAGGAGATGAGAATGAGCCCATCGCCCCCATTCGCCCGCCTATACATTCCAAGACGAAAAACTGGTACTCGGGCTTCTGCAATCGCTGGGCTTCGTTGCTGGGCGTAAGTACAAGTTTTGCGAACTCTTTGCAGGTGCGTCTTAATCTAATCTATCTAATCTAACGCGCAGGCGCTCACTAAGCTGCTGGTCATGCTGCTGGTGAACTGGTATTATGCCTTAACCTGTTTTTTGGTCGTATTTGTCGTTTGGTTCTATGTGGGCACAGCTAATCCCGCCTTCAAGCCCGGCCTGACCGCAGAGTTCAACTTTTTCGGTTGGCTCAAAAGCGTCATCTTCCGATGCTTCGGGTAAGTGGAAAATAAATGCAGGCCACAAAAAGCCACATTCATTAAAATACAATTTAATATTAAGCTTGATTTGATTTGAAAATAAAAGTCTGTACTAATTTGATGACTCAACTTAATTGCAGAAAACGTATGCACGAGTATGAGCAGATTGTGGTGACGCCCTCTTGCCCGGGTGTGGATCTATCGCCCACACAATTGAATGAACAAAATGAGGACTTTAGGCCGCGTCCCAACTATCATCACTCTTCGGTAATTGAGGGCCGTCTTATTGATGACATCTAGACTTTTGGAATCTGGGTTTTTGGGAGACGTGGCGAGCAATATTTTGGGTGCATTTTGCTAATATTAAACAATAAATAACTTAATGTATATGTTGAATTCAACACTAAGGATAGTTATGTTTAATCCAGCACATGCATTTAAAAGCGACCTTCCCACACACACACACATGCACACACACTCGCTCAGATACCGAACCCAGCACACATTGCAGCTTTAGCTAAATTAAAATTACTAATAATCTAAGTTCATGAAAATAACCTGCTTTTAATATGTTCCTTTCTTGTGTAAAGTCTTTTTGCAATTTTTTTGCTATTTTTTAGTTCTATGGAAAAGCCTGTGTAATTGTTAATAGATATGTTTCCGTACGTTTTGTATCGTCTCAAAGCACATACTTAGCTTTTTTTGAGGAAACATATGTGATACTGAGATAATAAGTAAAACAATCAAAAACATCAATAAAAACCACACAAAGCAAACAAAAAAAAAACACATAAAAATTTAAAGATTTGTCGCGTTCGCATTCTGTAATAACACAAACAAAAAAAAACAAATAATAAGAAAAAAATACAAATAAAACTGACTTGATTAAAATACCTTATGTTTAATATATATATATATATATATATATGTATGTATGTAAACACACACACACACACACTGTCACATTCACAAGAGATGTATTAGCCACCAAACGCAAGAGCCACAATATAACAACAAACGCAAGCCCAACTTTTCATTAGAAAATTAATAAGCAACAGTAATATAAACACTAATTCATAATCTATTACGACAAATATCTGCAATAACTGCATTATATATACCATTACATATATAATATTGATAGGTATGTAATCAAATGTTGTTTAAGTAAAACTATAACGAAACAATACGACAAAACATACAGAAGAAAACCACATAAGACATTGCGGCGCGTTATATTTTAAAAATATACAAAGCGTTTTACTTTTGGACGTACATACTTATAAAGCATATATTTAACCTAGTTATACAAAAGGCAGATAGCACATTCAAGAACAAAATAAAATCATTGTATGTATATGTAATAACACTATTAACTGAAATGTGTATTAAAACAGTTTAATAAAACCAAAATGACATTTTTACTTATAACAAAATAAATTTCTTGACCAAAAAAGGGTGAAATTGTTAGTTCAAAGATCACTTAATGTCTACATTATGTTAATAACAATATTTTGTTGACTGAAATTATATTTTCTTTAATTTTCTTTAACTTGAACCTAACCTTATCTAGTGCCAATAGAATTCGGAGCAATTATGTAGAATTTTGTGTTTATATCTTGAGTACAAAATGAATGACTAACATCAGATTATTTTATTATATACCTAGGCAATCGGACGGTCGTATAAATTAATGGGGAATGCAATATTTTCTTTTGTTGTTGAGATACAGATGATGGCCTACATGGACTGCCTCGTGATTAGTCAATGCTGATGCACAGGAAATGATGTAGAAAAATATGTGATAGCGGTCTATGTTGTGGGACAGTACTGGACCGTACTGGATTGTGGCAAAGGATTGGTTGTGGAGGGCTTATATGTGAGAGTGCTTGGCGTGAGATACTGTTATTTGTGTCTGTTGGGCAGTTGTTGCACAGAACCCATGCAACTAGTGAGTTTTGTGTAGCAAATGTCATTTCTGATGAGTTCGAATTTTATACGAGTTTTGAAGGGCTTTTTAGTGGGTCATTTGGAGGGGTAATATTGATATTAATATAATTGGTACAGACATTTAATTGGCGCCAAAACTTAAAATACTCACAAAATACTTATCGATTATGGCCCAAAGCAGTTTGTTAGAAAATATCGATATATGTGTATATGTATCAGCCCTGGTAATTCACTGCTGCAGCCCTATAACCTCAAAACTATATGAATAAAAACAAAATATCGTGCAGTTTTGAGGAATATTCCGCTCGAAAGCCGAGAACTGCAAGTACATGTTGCAGTTGCCCGCATAGCTCCAGCCATTTGCCATGAACACCCTTATGCGCCGAGCACAACAGCTACGATGCTGGCGCACATATTGCATAAAACAGAGCGCTGTCGCCGGCACCGAGGTCGCCCCGAGAGGTGGGTAAACAAATGATTGTTCGTCGCCTATTTAGTTTAATGAGTTGCCATTTACCACAGGCAAGCCCAGTTATGAGGAGTTCATTGGAAGCCGGCATCAGCAGGCGCAGCGCAGCATTGTGGTACAGGTCAGCTCGGAGAGGTCATACACGGAATTGTATAACTACTGCAGCAGATTTGGACGCATTGTTATCGCCCAGCACTATTGTGTGCCGCACGAGGATGAGCTACACTATATGCTGCTAGAGTATGCCAGCCCCGGTGAGGCGGCCGCTGCCATTAACTCAAGTGCCTACAATGCAGAGCTGGGCAGCAGTGGCAGCGGTGTGCCGGTTCGTTCGCCCTTCTTGTGGTTTCGAGCAGCAGCGTCTGGCCGGCGGGGGCAGGCTAAACTGGCTGCCAACCAGCCTACACTGCCGTTGGCCACAATCGACGGCACCCGACCGCCAACCCATGAACAATTGCAGCAGCTGCTGCGCGGTGCCGAGAGTATTGAGCAACAAATTCTTAAACTCTACGAGCACACACGCTTAAATGACTTGGGTGTACGGATGCGATTTTTGGCAGCGCTACAGGTGCAGCAGGCTATCTCTGGCATGTTTCCGGATGCGCTGGCGCAGCCCTTCGGCTCCTCGGTGAATGGCTTTGGAAAAATGGGCTGTGACTTGGATTTGATATTGCGCTTTGATAGTGAAACAACAATAACCGATGGACAGGAGACGAGTGCAAATGAACCATCTCGACTCATTTATCACACCAAAGAGAACATGAGTAACGGACGGTCGCAGACGCAGCGGCAAATGGAATGCATCGGTGATTTGCTGCATTTGTTTCTGCCCGGCGTCTGCCATGTGCGACGGATTCTGCAGGCACGCGTGCCCATTATCAAGTACCATCACGAGCATCTAAACCTGGAGGTGGATCTGTCCATGAGCAACCTGTGAGTAGCAAACGCTATATACATACGTGTGTATTATATTAATATTGACCCTTATATCCGACTGTATAATGCCGCATTGTGCATTGTTTTACAAAATATCTTGACGAAAAGTAATACCTACAAGCCATCTTTTATCATAACTGAACAACATCTATTTATCATCATCTCAACAATGAAATCACAAAACATTCCATTGAATATTCGGCTGTATTTTTTTGCAAATATTTTGAAAACTGGCCATGTATATCAGATGGGAACTATCTGATTATATCAAAGATCTTTTCTTTTTCTTTTTCATTATGCGATATGGTTACAAGCATAGTTATTATTCGTATTATATTATAATACTAAGTTGTGCCAGCTACAATGTTTTAGCTGTCGTGGTGGAAAGCCACAAGTGGTTTTTAAATTCAAGAATCGAAACACGTATAAACAAAATGCTTTAAGCAAATAACCAAAAATGAAAAAAGGAGCACATTTAGAACATTGGATACGCATTACTGTCGGCCAATAAATCATTATTCCAGAAGTGGTGGGTAAGGTAGAGAACGTAGCAGATGACGTCGAACGAGCTGCGGGCTCTGAAAAAGTTTCAGTCAGTGTAGATGTGGAGGAGATATATAGATAGATGTAAAGGAGTTGGTTAAGTTGGTGTAGGTAGAGGAGGGGAAGAATGTGGAGGTTTGGGTGGAGAATGTAAAGAAGGTGGAGTAGATGGAGGATGTGAAGGAGGTAGATGATGTAGAGAACATGGAGGAAATGGAGATTGTGAAGGAGATGGAGAATGTGAAGGAGACTGAAAGTAATAAAAGCTACAAAAAAAAAATAACCCCTGTGAAGAATTACGAAAATTCGAGTTCAGCAAGAACCAAACAATATGGAACTTTTTTATTTGTTTTATTTTTCCAAATTTTGTTGTTGGATTAGTTTTCATCTGGATACTAATCCATTTATGTGCTGTTTGGGAACAAATGCCATAGATGCGAAACGGGGTTTTTGAGCTTTAGTGGGCCAAAGATGGATTTATTCTGTTGGTTTATTAACGTATTTATGTATTTATTGTTCGAATCGAAAAACTTATTATCTATTAAGCATGTATATTACTCTTTGCACTGTGCGCTCGCCTAGGTGCGTCTAGGCTGTTAACTTAGCTAACTAGATGGTTTGCTTGGTGCCTAGCGTCTGTAGTTGCTCGCCTGCTCCTCCTCCTTCTTGACGGCCTGGACGAGAATGAAGCTCATGACACCGCAGATAACCGATAGCATGGCCATTACCATGGCCAGTGCCACAATCCAGGAGGTCTTGCCTTCGAAGAACCAGGTCAGCTCGTCCACGCAGCCACTGAAGAAAGCATTGCCACTGACGGTGTCGCGACAGGAGCTGGGCAACGGTTGGCGCAAATCCAAATAATCCCATGGACCGCTGGCACCGCAGCACCCAATATTCTCCTGGATCATAGTCAGCACATAGTTAGAGTACGTGTACTCCGATGTTGATACAAATCTCCGCAGCGATACATTCAAAAGCGGCTGCAAGCTCGAATCATTTGTGCTATACTGCATCAGAACTGCAGAGCCGACAACCGTTGCAATAAATCCAAGTATCTGGGTGCCAATGAACACAAACAGCGCCAGCGTATTCTCCATGAGTGCGCTGAGGCAGCCCAAGAAGCTAATTGCCATCATAATGATGCTGATGGCAATTAGCACATAGACGCCAATATAGAACGACTGCGCCTCCAATATGCGCAGCCAGTCATTGAAGCCCGGTTCGGCACGCAGCCACACGGTTAGGGCGAACAGCGCCGTTGATATCATCCATGCCACGATATTGAAGCAGAACAGCGTATACTTCACACAGCCAATCTGTTTCTCCAGCTGCTCGTCGGCGGCGCCATAGCCAATGCCCATGTTGACAGACTGCAGGAGCAGACAACAGAACAATCATTAGTTAGTTATAGTTTATATAGAGATTTGGAGAGGTTTTAAATACGAGAACTATATTATAAACTTATTCAGTTTGTGCTTATAATTTTTTTTATATACAAATTTCGACTCCTTTCGATTTAGCAACGTGGATTGAGTCACCGCTGACCATAAAAAAAAAGCCGTCCCTATTAAAGCACGCCCTATTAATCATGCCTTGGCAAGTGAGTTGGCCTTATCAGCGGTGTGTTTAGCAAATAGCGTTATCATTAGTTGGTTCATTTTGTTCGAGCCACAATTTGTATGCACAACATGATTAATACACACAGGTGCTTATTGCAACATTCAGTAAATTCCATTCCATTCAACTGATGTACCCAAGTGCTTTGAACTATATATTGCTATTTTTATATACATATACATATACAGATGTATACACTTAATTATGTTTCTATCGGGATTTGAACGTTCAAGCGCCAATTGTATTTTTATATCTATCGGCCCATTATTCATATATCGTTGAGGGTCAGACACTTTTTCGGACACTTTTCAAGGTTTCGAAGTGGTGAAAAAAAACGTAGCTTATCTCTTTACTTTTTCTAGCTTTCAAACTTTTCTTTAGGTCACGCATCACTTTTGAAACAAAAATAATGTTAGTTTTTTTTTATTTTAAATAATCGTCACCTTTTAATTGTTTATTACACGAGAAAAAAATGAAATATATATATATGGTTGCGTTGGGGCCGCTCCGTTGGGTTCGTTCGTTGAAATCGTTTTGGCTGCTCTGGAAATGGACGCAACACTAGCAACCTGACCAAAAATGTGGATATATCTATCTGCCTCAGTTACAATAGGAACAGCAACAACAAGAAAAAACTTTCAATCGATGACAACATCCACACACAGCGCACAGTTTGGCGGACGAAGCAGATAAGATAAGATAAGCGTGAGGCATGCTAAAGCTTTCGCAGATAAGATAGTACAACCTGTTGACGATTTCCAAATGCCCTGTAAAGCCTACATACATCGTATTGTCATCTCTTTTGCTCATGGAGCAGATGAATCAGCTTTCGAAGTTGTCTTCCTCCATGATTCACAAAATCACTGATGGGTGTTTTAATTACGGACACGAACTACTGATTAAATTAAAGCGTACAACGAATGCATGCATAGCCATATCCGGTGTGTGAAGCTGGTCAGTTTTCTGAATGAAACTACACACTAGCCTGCCACGCCCTGACGCGCTGGGCAGCATGAATCCTAAACTC
Source organism: Drosophila planitibia (assembly GCA_035043785.1). Taxonomy (NCBI): domain Eukaryota; kingdom Metazoa; phylum Arthropoda; class Insecta; order Diptera; family Drosophilidae; genus Drosophila; species Drosophila planitibia. Next base: position 5,279,122 of record JAWNMS010000041.1, read on the forward strand.
TGAAAAGTTCTTCCAACTACGTGTTTGCATTCGCAAACTTTATGATAAAAACTTTATAACCAAACAACTCCAATTGAGAGATATTTGCAACAAATTGGGGCTGTTCTGTCTTATTTATATAGTTATATATAGTCATACACTTTTGCAATGAATCCTTAAATCTCGTTTTTAACAAACTGATCGACTTGGTATATTTTTTTAACTTGTAATATATTTATGCCGTTTTAGCACTGGCTTCTACATGTCAGAGCTGCTGTATATGTTTGGCGAGGTAGATCCACGCGTGCGACCTTTGACCTTTAGTATACGCCGCTGGGCGCAATCCTGCGGCTTAACGAATCCCTCGCCTGGACGCTGGATCAGCAACTTCTCGCTGACTTGCCTGGTCATGTACTTCCTGCAGCAGCTGCGGCAACCCATACTGCCGACAATTGGTGCGCTGGTGAAGGCAGCGATCGCAACCGATGTGCGGATCACCGAGGATGGCATCAATTGCACCTTCGCTCGAGACACGGACCGTGTGGGCTTTCGCAGTCGGAATACGAGCAACCTGAGCGAACTGCTGTTGCAATTCTTTGAATTCTATTCACAGTTCGATTTTCACAATCGTGCCATTTCGTTAAATGAGGGTCGAGCCCTGGCCAAGCCCGATCATTCGGCCATGTACATTGTGAACCCGCTGGAGCAGCTGCTAAATGTCAGCAAGAACGTCAGCCTGGAGGAGTGCGAGCGGTTGCGTATCGAGGTGCGCAATGCCGCTTGGATGCTTGAGTCCGAGGTGGAGAACTCAACGCTACCAGAGAACGAACGACAGGATCAGTCCTGGGGTCTGCTCAATCTATACAAGCATCCCGAGAAGTCTGTCATACGTCCCAACATGTTCTTCAAACCGCGCATGGTCGAGGTCAGCGATCTGTTTGACAACTCCCAGGCGGCCACGACCGCATCACCGCCCGTCGACTACAAGAGCACCACAGTGCGGCAGCAGGTGCAGAACATCAAGGCGGCTGCGCGCATCGAAATGAAGCAACTGCGTGAGTCCAGTACAACCACGACTACGGCGAAGACCAAACGCAGCAGATGATAAACGGCGGTGGCATTTCGACGTGTTCGACAAATCCGGGCTTAGTGTATATAAGCTATACATACATTAGTATAACTAGAAAGTACTAGCACTACTCTGACCACTGATTTACTGTACTAAATGTTGTTCATATTGTTAAGCGTTACGCCCTAAATGCAGCCGAGTAGAGCTGCAACTAGGCTCCTCCAACCAGCGTTAAGTATTGTAGTTGTTTTATTTTTTATTTAATAAAACTAAAAACATGTGCTTTCAAAAATGTGGGAGTAATAAAAACGCTGTTATGATAAGTAGAAAATATGAATCCCGATTGACTGCAAGCGTTTCTGTATCAGATGCCAAATTCGCATTCTCAGCCAAACTTGAATGGTGCATAAGCATTTCATAAATCAAAATTTTAAAGCATACTTTTAGTATAAGATTAAAAAAAACGACCAATTCATTTTACACAAAATATCTAAAAATTGGCCAAATCCCTTCAAGTTTTCCAAGCACATAGTGTGTTAGAGTCGCAAGGTGCCATCTTATCGAACTGCATTCAAGGATTATGAAGCCATCTAAGAACGAACAAAAAATATTTCACTCGCAGGGCGAAGGGGAACGAATCGAAATTATATATTCAAACTACGAGGACAATTTTGATGACCTTTAGCCAAAGCAAATCGTTTGACACAGGGCATGCAGGATACGCTAGGATATGGCCGAGCTATGAGCAACTTTGTCTTAAAAACAGTCCCGATATTTCATCGTCTTTTATTGCTTTATTCAACACTGTAGGCTACGGACTATCAGTGGCCCAAAGGATATCCGGATAGTCCTTCAAACGGCCAAGATACGCCGGATTTGTAAGATTTTCCTCATTTTTCCCCTTGACATCTGGGAAAGTACCAGGATGATTTGAATGTCCTTTAACCAGCTTATACCGCTTGCGAGAAAACACAAGGATTTGGTCACTTTTATATGTACATAAGCATACTTTTATCAGGGTTGTCCGGAGGACTTACAGCGATTTAGACAAGTAGTGATTATACTCTCAATATTGCTCAATTTATTCATTTTGTTGTATTATTTGTTCATCGTTTTGTAATTTTGTATAATTAGGGCAAAGTCTTCATCGATAACAACGCGCCTCTTGCTGCCATTTAAATATTATTATTTCATTTCTTTTATTTTTTGTCTACGATCTGTTATTTTTTTTGTTTTACTATATATGTAAGTGTAAATGTTAAAATGCTATAAATTAGCACGCGCGATACGATTCAACATATGTATGCATTTGATTTTTTGTAAGTATGTATACAAATACGAGTCTATTTATGCATGTATAACAAAACACTATATATATATTTGTTGTTCTTTTCCCTTTTTTTTTTAAGTGTGTGTGTGTGTTTGATTTCAATGTTTATTTGATTGATATACATATGTATTTGCTGTGTGTGTTGTTGTTGTTGTTGTTCATTTTGTTACATATTCCTAAATAATTTACGCGTCTGGTTTTGTGTAGGTTTTTGTGGCTTTTATGCGTCTCGAATTTGAAGATCGTTTGTGTTTTTAATCTACATTTTATTCCAATTCAGTAGTTCATTCTCATTTTGCCTATTTTTTGTTTTTTGTTTTTGTTATGTACTCGTAATTATGTAAGCATGTAAATCACGTATTGCATATGTATGTATTTAGAGTTTCTATTCGGTTCTTGTTAAAATGTATTTATTTGTTGTTGTTGTTGTAGTTGGTGTTAATTCTTATGGTTGTTGTTGTTCTTGTTGTAGTTCTTGTTGCCATACGCTTAAATTATTAAAATAATTTACATACATTAATTAAAGAAAGAAAAAATTGTAAATCCTAGTTAATAGGTACAGAAGATTGTTTGTCATGTGCCACATGAGAACAAATTTAACGACAAGCAAACGCCTTAAGAAAATTAATGTATATATATATATATATATATTTATATATACATAGATAAACAAACAAGAGTCCTGTTCGTATGGACAGTATGGAAGCCAGTCCAGGGAAAACATTGGATTTTAACGATATAGTCGAAAGAAGGCATCCAATTGAAAGCTCTCGCTTGGCAGCCGCTAGACAATAATTTCAACGACATCATCCAAAGTTGTGGCGGCGACTCATCTAAACCAGAGCTTCAGGCGCAGAGCATCCACGCCGTTCAGATAGTAACGAAACAGTCGTTTATCACGGACAAAGCCCAAATTCTCATACAGACGCAGCGCTGGCTCGTTACGCATCTCCGTTTCCAGCACAACCTCATCGGCATTGTCAGCGAGCATTGCCTGCACATAGGTTATTATATTAGATCGATCGATTAGATAAGTCTGTTAAGCTAATCTGCTATTGAAATCGGATACTCACTTCAATGGCCTTGGTCACCAGCCTTGTGCCGATTTTGAGCTTGCGATATTCCTTGCGCACCGCCAGCATTGCAATGTAGCCGCGACGCACATTCATATGCATGTCCAGCTTGCATACAATAGCGCCCACATATTGATTATCGTGCGAGGCTAGGAAGCATAGTTTTGGCCAATTGTAAATGAAATAACGGTACGTGTATATTGAATATGGCTCGGACAGCTCCGCCTGTATCAGACGCATGATATCCTGCAAAAGTGAACAGCATGTTTAGCATTAAAATAGATTAGATGTCAACGGCTGTCGGACTATAGAGCCGACATGCATAGGCCAGACTTGGTCTGTTGTGACACAGTGGGGGTACGCAAGATCAAATATGGATCCAACTGGATCTTTAATAAAATTCGCAATCCTTCTTGTTCCCAATTTTGCTAACTGAGAAAGGGGCTTCATACGGTGCTTAATCTTTGCCCAATAAGCAGTGGTGATTCTTTTCCTTCCTCCCCTTTGTAGCTACTGCAGAAGTCATTACATGACGTAGAATATATTTGCATGAGTGCTGGCTAACCAGTGCCAGTTATAGTGTGTATTACTGGGTAGCTGTTGTACCATCTCGTGCAGAGATTGGCGACAGCTTGTTACCGATATTGAATTTTTTGACGGCCTCTTGACTATCAGTATTTCTATTGTTTGACCATTTTTAATAAATCAGTGGTTCGTTTATACTTTGGACTTTTGCTTGGAATACAGACTGATTGATTTTTGTATATTTAATTGCTTAGGGCAATCTACTATGTGATTGTCTTACATGCATTTGATGCTCGGCTTCATATTCCTTATAGACAATCTCATCGGCTGAAATGGCAGGTTCGAGCTGAAGCTGGTGTTGCAGCAGCGTCGCGGCGGCGGCGGCGGCTGCCTCTGCTGCGGCGGCGGCTGCTGATGTTGAGGGCGCCTCATCGTGGACGCTGCCTCTTGTTGCAATGGCCATGGCTGTTGTCATTGTTTTTGTTGCTGAAGTTGTTTGCGTATTGGCAGTGCTTTTACTTGTCGCTACTAGCGTAATTGCGTCAGTCGTTTGCTGCTCCTGCTCCGGCTCATGCTTCTGTTGCCCACATTCGGTTTCTTCATCTGCTGCTGCCTCGACCGTCGCCAGGGTTTTATTGTTGTTTTTCGCTTTACTGCTGCTGTTACGACTGTTGTTGCTGTTGCTATGGTTGTTGTTGTTCTTGCTGCGGTTACTGTTGCTGATGATGCTGTTGACATCGTTATTGTTGTTACTGTTGGTGCTGCTGCTTATGTTATTATTATCGTTAATGTGATTGTTGTTGTTGATTGCAGTGCTCTTATTGGCATGGCCATTGACTGTGGGAGCCACTTGAGCCGTGGCAGGCATCAACTCGACCTCTTCCTTGGCATGGCCGTTACACAGTTGCACCTGCTGCATGATGCCATTGATTAGAGTCACATCTGCGTAATCCGAATCGGCCTGAACGTGACCATTGGGCTGATGAGCCGTAGACTGAACTGTTGCTACAGATGCTGCTGCTTGTGCTGGCTCTGACTCCGATTTGTGTGGCTGCTGCTGCTGTGATTTTTTTATTTCTATATTTTTTTTGAAGCCGTCGCAGTGGTCGCTGCTGTCGCCGTGTCCGCCATGGCCACCCTAGTTGCCGCTGCGAAGCGAAAGCAATATTTATAATTCTAAACAGAAGGACACAGCTGAGTGCACTGGTTGGCGAACAAGGCAATGTGTGTGGGGGTATGCGCACTGGATGCTTACCTGCTCCAACTGCTGCGACTGCAACTCCTGCCTCAGCTGTTAATGGCTACGTCGATGTCGCTGGCGGGGAGTCAACGCACTAGAGACAAATTCGCCTTTATTTTTGGTTATATTTTCACAGTTGCAAGTTTTTCATTCACACACCCGCACGCACACACACACACACACTCGCTCACCAGCTCTCACACACAGGCCCACTAGCGATGAGCGATGTTTTCGTGCCAGTGACCAATCACACGTATTTTTTAGCTACACGTTACAGTTCCTATTAGAGATGGGCGCGGGATTAATTATTCAATCCCGATCCTTCTCGTACGTAAATTTTTACTTTAGTCCCATCTCGGCAATTCCGAAAATTTCTAATTTTGTGCGGGTTCCAAAACAGATCTAATATTTTGTAAGAAATTTTCATTTGAATTAATTTTTTTTTAATAATTTAAAATTATTTCCATTTACTTAAGATTTTGGCTTAAACATTCAAAAGTATTCAAAACAATATAAAAAAAAATACGTTCGCTTATAGAAGATGAATGGAATGGAATATTCAATTTTTTTTTAGAAAGTTGTTGAAGAAAATTGTATTTGTTAAATTTTTTCAACTCTCCAAAATTTTTGAAAATTGGGTTTTGGGATTGTCGAAAATGGTCTTATATCTCGCTGCCTACCGATATTTGTATATTTATTCCCGATCCCTCCCAGACCGATTATTTTGGAAATTCTTCCGCGAGTCACGGTATCTCCTGCCCATCTCTAGTTTCTATAATAACAAAGTTGCTGGTATAATGAAAAATTGGCTTATTAAAGAGCAACAATTTAATAATAATGTCATATTCTTTAAGTTGAATTAACGTAAAATGTAATATTGTATAAGTTATTAAAGAAAATCACGTTTCTTATTCAGGAGGGTGACAGACATTTGCTTCTATTGAACAATAAGTCAACAAAATATTCACAATTATTTGTGAATCTACAGCAAAATGGATATGTAAATGAATGCCCAGTTCTTGGAGGGGCTTCTGTTTCAAATGCAACATTCCTGATTGTCATTATAAACCCAAAATCGTATTATTCACCATCTCTAATCCGCACACACACACACACGTACGGACAGTGTTACTTGACGCACTTTGTTCGTAGTCCGTATATGGAGTTAGAATTTACTTAGTCTTCTTTCCTATTTGTGTGTATAACAAAAATCAAATTTATGCTTCACTCAGGCTTACTATTCCTTGGGTCGAATTTCTTTTGAGCGTTTTATACACAATTTTGTAGCTTGGTTACGAATAAATTGAGTCACACATACACGAACACATGTAACAAATAGAACAGCTGACGGCGTACATTTCATTTGTGTTATCGATTGCTACCGATTGGGACTGCTTTCGATATACGCTTACGGGCAAATCGATATGGACACTTAAATTTAAATTCTGGCGCCACTTTGCAGGTGTATTTATTTGCATATTTTAACAATGAACTATTGGCAATTTTCCCGATGTTGAATTCTAGAGTCTAAAATGTGGCAGGCGAAATACTTTTTCAAGAAAAAATAATAAATAGAAAACAGTTATATATATATATATATATATATATATATATATATATATTTATATATTTATATATATATATATATATATATTTATATATATATATATATATAAATATATTTATATATATATATATTTTACTATTGTACTATATTTTGGTTCCCTCATAAATAAAAACAAATCGAATTAATACCAACAATTTTAACCTTCGCCTAGTTTTCAGCTGGCAATCAAAATGCTTATAAGTAAAATAAACTGATTTAAAATGACTAAGATTAACGTTCACGCATGAAGCAAATTAAACTATGACCATATTTTAATTTGATTTCTGTCGCCGCCGACTCTGAAAAGCTGTATATGCAAAGTGAACGCTTCACTGTGTTTCCTTCCTGTTTGATTGGTGGACGCCGCACACCGGACACCGGACGCCTGTAAGTTGCAGTGTGTTCCAAGCACACTTGTCTGCAGTCGGTTGGATTCGGAACGGTCTTGCCTTATGTAAGCGACTCACAAGCTGCTGCTGCGTCTTGAGAGATTATAATTTCATTTCGATTTCTTAGCTGAGGAGCGCTTACTTAGAGATGTGCAAAAGCAACAATAATAAAAACCAGATGAAAACATTATATAACGTGCGCTGAAGATTTTATACGTTAATATATTTGATATATATATAAGAATATGTAATATATATGAAATATATACTCGTCCAACACATAAATATATATGGATATATCTAAAGGAAAAGTTAAATTCTCCGTATTTATAAAATACATATATAATGGTTACACATTAGGGTTGCTGGTTTGATCATAGAAGAGATATATGTATATTCCGCTTACTCGTTTCTAAATCAACGACTAAGTGACTTTCATCTTCGATAAGTTGAATTTTACAAATCATTTATTAAAATCACCGGCCGCCTTTCACTTGGCCAGCTCAAAAGCAAGCCGAACCCAACGAAGCCAAACCAAACTAAGCTGACGAGTCAGGCACAATATTGACTTGGGCTTAAACTGCACTCGGCTGCATACGTATTAAGCATTAAATAACGGTGATCAGGCCTTATTAATTAGCACTGTCTGCGACTTTAGCACTAAGGGCGAGCGTCGTACTCACCCTCACGCCCCTGCCTAGGGCCACTGCTGATTGATTGGGCACTTTATGGGTCTGTGAATGGGTTGAAAGATCGCATCGTTAAGTGCGGCGCTTGGCGCTTCGTTGACATCAATTCGAGACCCGCTAACAAAAGACTTAGGCAACGAACTTGGCATTGCTTGCCGCTTGTTGTTGTTAGTTGTTTTCTTTATGCTTACTTATCGCAGGAATTGGAGCACAATGCACGCAATGCGTTTACATTTACCATGTGATATGATGCAATCTGTCTCCGAAAACTGTGGCAAACGGTGTCATCAACATTTGTGTTGATTGCTGCTGCGGTTTACAATTAGCTCCATAAAATCGGGCTCTTAGAAGACTATGTAAGACTTTGTCTGCCGATTGAATAATTTTTGTTTAAGATTTGCATATGCCAATGCATAATTAGCGGCAAGCTTCTCCCTGTTTGCTGTTTCACTTTTTAACACGGCCAAAAATTAGCAAAGCAAACAGCAAAGCCAAATAAAAAGCATGCGGAGAAAGTGAATGGCCGCATAAAGTAAAAGCAATAACAATAACAAAAAATAATAAAATATAAATAAAACGACAACAAGAAGCGGCACAAAAACAAGCAACTAAAGATGAGTGACAAACCAACGCCCGTCGCTCATCATAGATGCAAAACGCTGTGCAAAGATTACGCAGACTCCACACCAGGTATTTTATACCCTGTAACCCCGTAGCCTTAATATGACGTATGATGGCGTGTAGACTGAATGAAGCATTGCTTATTCAATTAAGTAGATATGTATATATTTTCCTCGCAGTTTTATTCGAGTTTTGAATTTTTTATTTAAGACAATTTCGTGATATATACAAGACGATCTCTAATAGCACACACACATGGCACGCACAACCCATTTTGTTCATAAGTTACAACGCTTCCAGGGTGTCTGATAGTCGATCCCTCAAGACTGAAGCAGTATTACGTTTATTTTGCGCACATGCACTTTGTCCGATCGTAAAGCAATTTGCGTTTTTAGTTTTCATATGCACTTAGCCAGATCGTAAAGCAATTTGCGTTTTTGTTTTTCAGCTGGAGCAGAAACGAAATTGCTTGCAGGTTTATGTAGTGTCAGTGTTTTTTGACGGCCTCTGTTGCAACTCGTGTGTGCAACTCGGGGGCAACTCGGGCAAAGTCAAGCCAAAGATATGAAAAATTCAAGCGAAACCAAACCGCACGCATCGAGCACATATACACAGACAAAACACAGATTTAACTAAGGCACCACTGATGCGATTGGCATTTCATCTTCATTTTGGACGAAATTGCCGCGTCAGCGTTAAGTTGTGTCGAGTTTTGTCACCAAAAAAATGAATGACAACAAAGGGCAGACACGGTCTGGGACCGAAACGAACCGAATGGCAAACATATTTATTTTACTCTTGTTTGGTGTACACAAGTAAATGGTTGGCTAAAATAGTTAATGTTACAAATTTGTTGCCAAAATCGTTTTTAATTATTTCGAGCAAAGGCGTGCAAAGCACACACACACACACACACAGAAATATGCAATAACCCCAGAGTGCAGGTGAGGGAAGGCGTGTCATTGTTTGAATGTGTGTTTGTGTGTGTGTGTGTGTTAGGCAAGGACAAGCAGCATTATGGCATTATGCAAAAACTAAAAGAGCGGAAAAGTGGAACACATAGCAAACATGCAGACATTTTTGAACTTAATCAATGTCACTAAAAGTGACACAAAATACACAAATCACAAAATAGTTTGGTTATTTATGTGTCTACAGCCTATTTAAACAGCTGAAGCTATAGCTTTAAAGGTGACTTAAGCATTTATCAAATCTATTGTTTACTAGTTTGAGTAATCTTTAAGTTTAGTTGAAAATTCCATTTTCCTCGTTTAATTATGGTTGTTTGTTTTATTATTTTTTAATTGTTATTACTTTGAACAAATAAGTTAACAATAGAGCCAGCTTTTAGCCTTTGTTAAACATTTGCTTTATGACATTTTGCATTTTATGCTAACATATTCGCTGATTCGGATCAAGAATACACACACAATATGTGTTTAAGTGTCAGAGATTCCTGCTTTAATGTGAATAAATAAAGATTTTAGTCTTCTTCTTAATATTCAAGGCACTTTGCTCTCAAAATTATAGGCAAGAGCCAGCAAACACAAATCGAACTAAACGTTAACTGAATTCAATGAATGATTGTTGGTTTGAGCCAAATCAAATCTAATCAAAATGCACGAAATGCTCCAGTTCCACATATACAGACATACATGTGTATCTATAGACTCGAGTGCATCAAGAGCCAACGCAATTCAATGTGATCGGCATATATACATACATATATCTATAGTATTATTTATGTATATAGCCTTCCACCCGATATGATACTATGAGCGAGTATATATATGTATGTACATTGATTATGCAACAATGGCCCGGGCAAAAGACAAAAGCCAAACCGAAACACAACGCAATCGTAATCAAATTCCAAATCAATTTCAACAAGCGCCTGGCATCAAGTGGTCATGAGTATATTCCCGAATGGGAGCAAAGAGACAACGAAGATGCGTGCCACAGAGAAATGTGAAATGTGAGCTAAGACTGCATAAGACTGCATAAAATGCAGATGGAGATGCTGCTTAAACCAGTCTCATAGAATGTCACTCTTTGCCCGCAAGCGCTGTCCCTGCCCTCTGGCCCCCAATCAAATACTGCCGCAACATATCATGCAGGTGTACTTGGTCAAGGTAAGCTAGCAGAAAAAAAAAATGATAAAATAAATAAATACAAGACGCACACACATACATCGAAGAAGCACAATCACAAAACAACTGCTAACAGTTGGGCGAGCAGTGTGAGCAATTTGGCACAGAATCCAAACCAAAATGAATAAAATCCAACACGCATTCCCATCACCAGTTTGAGCTTCTAGAGAAGCCTCAATGTTGAATGCGCTCTTTTGGGCACGCACTTCACCTGAGGAGACTGCGATGCCGACGGTGATGGCGATGGCGATGGCAACGGCGATGGCGATGGCAACGGCGACAGTGACTGAGACAGTTGAGCGTCGACTGCGACGGCCGCGTTGTCAGCGTCAGTCCAACCCGTTCAGTATATTTTGAACGCTCATTGAAAATGGTCTACAGGCCGCGCATGCGCCAAGCCAACAACTCCACGTTCACCTCGTTGTCGTTGTCGATGTCGATGTTGTTATCGTAGTCGTAGTCGTAGTCGTAGCCGTAGTCGTCGTCGTTGTCGTTGTCGAATTCGGTTTTGGAGCTCGAGTCGCGTGCTCAAATACTCATATACAACCTTTTGTACGTTGGACGTTGAAGTGTATTTTTTATTACGTTTTTTTTTCGTTGTTTTTAGTTTTCTTGTGCATCGAAAGTTTAACACCAGAAATACAGAGAAAAAAAATTAAATAAAGCACACACAAAAATAAAAAACCAACAAACGAAGTTGTGAAAATTGTTTGGAGACGTGCCCAGCCAGCAAGGAGAGGCCGTATCGGAGCGCCAAAGTTTTGAAAATGTAATTGAAAAATGGCAATCATTGATTTTTTGACTTAGCTTATAAGCGATCAAACGACCTTGACATCACTGTATATACATAAATGCAAATGAACAAAAGGTTGCAATTGCTCAAAAGCTCTGCTCAAATATTCTGAGAATGCCTTGTCCTTTTGAAAAATATTTTGTCATAATCATAATGAATGATCTACACGTCTTCGATAAACCCTTTTTTTATTGAAGTCAGCTAAATGGATAAAAAACCGTAGATACAAGAGAACAAATACAATTGGTGACAGTGTAATAATCTCTACAAAACAGCTTAATGTCAACAATTTGAGTGACGCCTTTTCATAGTTATTAACATAATAATAATAATAATAAAAAAAACTGGCCCAACAACAATTTAAATAAGCAAAAGTGAACATTAAAAGCCCAAAGTGTTTCATATTTGTTTTTAATTTTTTTTTTGTGGCACTTTCACCTGTGTTAATAAATGAGGAAACAACTATAAAAAATAAGGCAACCGACAATAAAAGAAACAATAATAAAACTTTATGCGTTTAATATTTTGTTAACGCTAAAAAATCAATTGACTGGGTAAAAGTTGTGAAAACCAAATATATCGAAAGACATACTATATACTATATACTATATCAAAAGAAACCTGCATAAAATTATCAATAAACAAGCACAAAAGAAACTAGCTAAATAGTACGTGTATATAAACATGGTAGAAACATTAAGTGCAATTGAAACCAGACCCAAAGTTGGAGTCGACTGCTTGACTTGGTTTGCTTTTGGCTTTTGCTTTTGCTAATGCTTTTGCTTTTAGCCTGGCATAGACACTGCGTTTCTTTTCCTGGCAACCCGAAACAACATTCACTTGTCATACGCTGGCCACTCGGTTTAAATAGAATTTAGCAGAGCAACTGCAACACCGTCAGCAGCAGCGGCAACCACAAGCTGCAACTGCAGCATCAGCAAAAGCTCGCTAATTTGCCATATAGTAAAAGCCAGTCCGGCCAGTCGGCTGCAAAAGCAGCAAAACCCGTGTAAAAACCAGCAAAAAAACAAAAAATCAACTAAAAAGCCAAAGGCAACTAACATTTGTAACAAGTTGCAGTAAAAGTGGTGCGTATAAATCGCCTTGTCTCTTTCGCTCTACGTGCCCATCTCCATTTCTTCATACCCCTCCCCCACAACCCCTCCACTATCTATCTCTTTCCTTTTTTGATCTCCCTGCCTTGCCCACTGACTCACCGCGTCTCTGCCAGTTGGCTAATGAAGCGCAGCGATTTGAAGCTGATGAATTTCACGCGACTTGTCGCCACTGACTAATTGACTAAAGTGAGAGCAGACAGCAGACAGCAGTCAGCAGTGAGCAGTTAGCAGTTAGCAGCCCAGCGGCGCTTTCTCAATTTATTTTCAGTGGAAATGGTAGTAGGCGACCCTGACAGTTAAAATAAGCCTTCAACACTTATCAACAATACATGACAATTGCAGTTGGCTTGTGCCTTAAGTCTTTTGTTCGAAAAGACAGTGTTACAAATCTTTAATTCTTCGATCAGCGAAATCTCTGCAAATGCTATAAATAATTTACAGCCAATGAATCCAGTTTAAAACATAACATGGCAAACAACTTTTTTTTTTAGTTGTGCCTTGACAAATCTTTGGATCTGTTAAATATTGTAAAACTCATTCCTGATTGTGAAAAAACTGTCTGTTATATAAAACCAGATGTTTGTTTGCATCTTAATTAGTTTGGATTTTACCGAAAAATTAGTGAACAGACAATACATATTTTATACATAATTTGACGTTGTAAATAGGTATTTTGTAAGGGATTTAATACGTTATTTCCCATTGTCTCAAATTAAATTTTTTAAATTATCCACATTAGTTTTTTGTTTTTAATTTTTCATTAGTTGTTCTGAGAATCAAATTAAAGATATAAACAGCTTTACTGCCATTATATTTTATTGCTATAACATAAGTGTTCTATTAGAGTTTTTTTAGCTTAACATCGAGGTTAATTTATGACCAAATATCACAGATCTTTGACCTGATTTTCAAGTTTTAAATAATATTGACAAGGTTATCCGAGAATCCGACAATGACGAACTTTAAAGACCAAACTTTCTTTAAGAAGTCAACAGGTGATGATTAAGGGGCGCGGTCCGTGCATTTCATGTTAATCTATTTAAACAACTTTAATCAAACAAGAAACTGAACTGATTGCTGTGCCGTAGCTTTGTAGTTTTTTTTTTAGTTTTTTTCTTTAAAAACCTCTAATAACAAAGCCGGCCTCTTGAAGGTCACTCTAATTACAGACAATATTACTTTGAAAAGTACTCTTGCTGCTGTTGATTAACTAAGCAAACTAATGAAGTGGACTACCTAAATATCTCAGTTTTAATCTCATTCTCTGTCCCTGTCGCTGTTCAACAACAAAATAACAATGGACAATGGCACAAAAGCTACAAGTCAATTGGTGCTCAACTTTACCCGTAATGTGACGCCTTGGCGATTACTTTAAATTGCATTGTTAATGATGTGGATGATGTGGTTGTAGTTGTTGTTGTTGTTGTGACTACTTATGCCAGAGGTCAAGTGACTTTTGGCATCAAGAAAGCTGCACGCAAGAGTTCACGGCTAGAGTAATTTCAGTCCAAGGGCTTGCTGAGTGATTGATATATGTAATAAGCATATATATTATAAAATTAAACAATTGCTGATGTTTTCTAAAATTACTTTCCCTGAATAATTAATTATTTACTACGTATGCTTGGCATTCAAAATGATATATGCCCCTGTATTCGTATTCGTAATCGTTTTGTTCTGAAAGTGTTTTTTTAGTTCTAACAGAATGCTGAACACCTTAAGTATAATTGTCAACTAATATGTGCTTCAGCAACTAATTCATCCAGCAGTTAAGTAATACTTGGCGTATGACAAATTCAAACAATTTAAACGTTTTCTACTTGAGGTAACCACATATGTACATATGTCAACGTTGGTGGCTGACCCCGAGCACTGCGACAGTTTCACTTCCGTCTAATGCGACTTAACAATGTGTCAAGTTAAATAACAAACGAAATTATGAATAAAATGAAAATGAATATGGAAATGGAAATGAAAATGAAATGTCAAACAATCATAACACAAATTGCTTCAGGCAGGGACTAGGCCATTATGCATATACAAACAAATGCATATGTATCTGTATCTCTATCTGTATCTATATCTGTATCTGTATCTGTATTTATATCTGTATCTGTGTGTAAAAGTAAACATTGCCATATAAGCATGTGAAGTATGTTGGCTATAATGTTAATAGCAATAACAAACGGCAAAAAAATTACTTAATAGCAACTTAATTGTTGCCACACACACACACACACACATGCATGCACATATGCGCAGAGCGGTAGCAGCAGCAGCAGCAGCAGCGCAGTCAACGTTGACGTTGACGTCTAATGCGCTTCAGTGACGTCGCCGTCGTCTTTGCCGGCGGATTGGAAATGCACTCACCGAAGATTGGCTCACATTTTGTGTTAGCAGTTGTTACTGTTGTTATTATGTTTGCTGCCGCAATTGAAACAAATGATTTGCCTTTTGATTGTGGCCAAAATAACATACACACACACACACACACACATACGGTTTTTACACGTTTGAAGTTTATCGAATTTTGCATGTGTGGCCAAAAAAAAATAAAAAATATGCAAGTAGAAAACAATTTTGCTGAAAAACTTAATTGTGCTAGGAAGTTGCATGTAGTATTATGCAACGTGAATGAATGAAATTAACTACAAATTATTATTATTCTTAACGTTACAACTCTTGCATAAGCTCAAATGTGCTGTAAAAATTACAGAGGCGTTAAAAAAAATAATAAGAAATTATTAAATTTGAGCTAAAGCAAATAATTTGTCGCATTACACGTTGTAACACACGTAATTTATTTCTCAAGCTAAAATAGTTTTTTGCGTTTTTTGGAGTAATTCATCAAATAATGGAACACTTTTCTTTTATTTAATACGAAAATGGCATTTAATTTAACCAACGGTAAAATTTGTTGTTCACTTTCCGACTAACATTAAATGACGTTTGTTTTGTGGTTTCCCCAACTCGGACACGTAACTGCCATCACATATCATTATTATCACAGACATTGCCAGTTGACTGCAATACAAATGATCGCCGGCTTTGATCCATATACAAGGTTTTAATTGCGACTTGCTGGCCAACTGGCCAAATCAGCCAAGCGACTAGCCAAGTAGTTAATATACACTCGCTCTTTGGCTGCCTGGTTGTCCCAAATATATGCACAAGTTATTAAATCATTAAATCAATGGCATACAATTTGCTCAACGCGAAACGGAAAGCCGAAACTTGAGTGAAATTAAAAATTGAAACTTTATTGTCAAAATTGACAGACAGACGACAAGTGTACAAATTGCACATTGGTCGATTAAACAACGAAAACGAGAAATGTTATACTAAAATCCGTAAGAAATGTGTAGTTGCAATGGGGGAGGCGTAGCGGCTGTACAAAATTGAAATCGATTTTCATTATGAATTATTATGCAAAATAGACGGACAGATCCTCGTGGCCAAATATGACGCAAGATTGATGACGATGACGATGGCGATGGCGATGTCGATGTCGATCTTGGCCAGCTCATTGCTTTGATTGTGCGGAACAACTTTTTTACGGTCCATTGCCGTCTGGCTGGGCAAGTAGTACGAGTACTCCTAGGCTGTAGCCTATCGAACCATTTATATTTCACTTAATTACCGTAGTTAAATCATAAATTTAATGAGTGCCATAGAAAGCGACGTCGCAACGTCGAATATTACTGTCCATCGTCTACGTGGACGATGGCGTTGACATGTTTTAGAGTCCAGCAGCGAAGCCGTTAGCGAAATAAACTGTTAGATAATCTTGTCAAAATGAAGAAAAAACAAAAAAAAACGAAAAATGAAAGAAACAAAAAATGAAAAAAATAAGCTCATAAAATAAAAATGCATTCGCAAACCGGCAACGCTTATGGCCAAAGTGTTTGGCACTGACTGAATGTCTCTTAACTGACTAACTTGCTAAGCCGACTGACTGACTACGTGTCGGGCATTCTAAATGGCCTTTGCAGCTGCGCCGCATGCAGCAAGGCATAACAAGCAGCAAGTTGGCAACTGTGTGTACTGGAATGTGTACGGGAACCGGACTGTAACTGGAAATGGTCATGGAACTCTGCAACCAACTACAAGTCTGATCACTTGGAAAAGCTGTGGTGATTTATCCACAGCCTGTTAATATTGGGCTGTAAGCCAAGTTGGCTAAATTGTCGGAACACGCAGGGTTTCTAATTAAATGCTTTCAACTGGGAATACCACCACGAATTGGTTTACTTTCTAGATTGATTCTGTAATGAAAACCCATATTTTATGAGCACCTTTTACGAACACATTCTTGAACAACCTGAAATGTTGTATTTTTGATTTTTTTCTGTTTGTCGTATTACTTATTTTGCCGCTTTCTTCTACAATTTCAGAGCTCTAAAATGAGCAGCTTAATGCGAATGAGAGCTGTGCATGCACAGCCTCTGCTGCATCTTCTGCTGCTGCTGCTTCAATTGTCGATGCTGATGAACAGGATTGAAGCGTTGCCCACAATAAAACAGCAGCAGGGACAACATGGTCGCGCCAACTTTGTGCAGCAGCTGGACAAGAGCTTCTTTCAGCCGCGTGAAATCGAACAGACCATTGACGAAGTGCAGAAAATATTGGCCAATGATCCGGCACTGCCCAGGCTGACACGGTAAAAAACAAACAAAAAATATATTACAAAACTAAGTTGCTCGTTTCTTTTATTTAAAAAGGGAGACAAACTATAAACACCGAATTTATCTAAATGAGATTCTTTTGCAGCGGCGAGATCGAGGAGCTATACGAGAAGGTCACGCGGGAGGAGTACGAGAAGAGCATAGAGGCGGGCGACATGAGCCGGGCGGACAGTATGCGGGCCCTGATGTTGGTCCTGCCATACAATACGGACAACAACACCGAGGAGAATCTGCAGGAGCTGTATACGCGTCCGCCGGTGACGCGCGTTATCGATGCCTATACCCCACCAAATCCCATCAAGTTTCTGACGCCCGATCCGAGTGCTTTGCCGCGCAGCACCATACCCGGCGGCAATCCTGATGTGGCCGCCACCACCTATAAGCCCGCCTATGGCAGCAATCTGCAGAAGAAGCTATTCCCGGCACCCACTGCCACAACATATCATCCGCCGGCACCGGCGCCCGTCATGTATCAGCTGACACCATCGCTGGACAGCAAGCCCAGCATGGAGTTCCAACCAGTCACCAAGAAAACATACGACTATGCCCAGTCCCAGGCAGGGATCCGTCCGGTGGCAGCACCGTTTTCCGCTCAGCGCTTCAGCTCGCATTACAGCGCGAAAAATGCGCAGTTTCTCCGTAAGCCGAAGCCGTCGGTGGTCGCCCAGACAATCGGCAGCAGCGCGGTGAAACCAGTGGCAGACATACTGGAGAGTCTGGGCATTGTGGGTGGCGCCGGTGGTGGTGGACAGTCTACACACAAGCGCTATGCCATCGATGATTACTACCCGGCAGAGAGTGCACCACAGCCGGTTGTCGCTGTCGCGGATTTACGTGGCCTACAGGGGGCCCGCATTCGTCCAGATGCCTATTCCAATTTCAAGCCCCTCAACATTGGCGAGGAGCTGCGCGTCAAGCCCGAGGTGGAGGGTTATCTCACCCGCTTTGGCATTGTGCGCAAATCGTCCAAAGCGCTGAGCAAATCTCAAGCGTCTGCGGCCGCTGCTGACGGCCGACCCACCGAGGAGCCAACCGGTGCCCACACTCAGCTGTCGACGGCAACCGCCAAGCTGCCTGTACCACAGAGCAATTCGGAGCTAGCCAAGCTGCTTGAAAATCTGCAAGAGCTGGAGCGTCTGCAAGCGAAAGCAGCACGCACTGCTGGCACCACTAGGAGCACCACTACTACAACGAGTACAACAACCACTACCACAACAGCAGCACCACCCACAGCTTTGCCGACGGCTCAACTGATCACCCATGGCGCACCATTACTGGTTGAGCCAAAGAAGCCGCGTCGTCGCATCGATCCCAATATTGATATTAATTTTGCGAATGCCGGTAACCAGCAGAGACCAGCCAGCTCCACCGATGAGCTGTCCAAGCTGCTGCAGAATCTGCAGGAGTTGGAGAAGCTCAAGATCAATCCGGAAAATGTGCTCAAGGCAACCAGTCCAGGCACCCAAGCGCTCAGCAATCGTTTTAGTGTGAGCAGTACCACCACCACACCGATGCCAATAACAACAACAACCACAACAACAACCCGCAGACCAGTTAGCAACGATGCGCGCGAACTGCAGTTGATATTGCGGCAACTACAGCAGCTGGAGCAGACGAATGCGGTGCAGAAGGCGGCCAGCAGCACCACAGTGCGGCCAAAGCCAAAGCCGACGTCGTCGCCTGCTTTAGGATTTGGCCTGGGCCTGGAGCCTGGAGCTTTGGGCGCTGCAGATCTGTTTCAGCTGCAGCGTTTACTCAGCGATGACAGCCAGCTGGAGCAGCTTTACGAACAGGCGCGCAACAGAAAAAAGGCAGCTAAGAGCAGCACCACTAGTACCACTAGTACCACTAGTACAACTAGCACCACCAGCACTACAACAACGACACCGCGACCCACAAAAGCTGCTGCTGCCGTCGATCATGCCCAATTTGAGGCATTGATAACACGTGTACAGCAGTTGGAGCAACTGCAGCAGCCGCAACCGACGACTCCGGGCTTCATTACCCGCAATGTCGCTTCAGGTGTCAGTGAACAGGTGAGGAGCCAAGGTCTGCCCAGCAATGACTATGCTCAGCTGCAGAATTTAGCACCGGTCGCTTTCGATCGGGGCACCGTGGAGATCTCAACGGCAGCCTCGACATCCAAGCAGCGACAGCGTCCATTGAATAGTTTTGAGCGCAGCAATGGATTGCTGCAGGATGTGCAGCCCCAAGATTATGTCCAGCTGCAGAAGCTGCTCAGCAAGGTGCAGGAGCTGGAGCGAGTCCAGTTGCAGGAGGCGCGTCCGACTACAGCACAACAGCTGGTCACTGCCGCATCCGTGCGCAGCCAGCAAGTGAAAAGTTTGAGTGGTACACAGATTGTTTATGCCCAGCCAGCATCGGCTGCTGCTGCTGCTGAGTTGGAGCTGAGCCTCCAGCAGCGGCAGGAGGAGCAACTGAAACTGGACCTGCCTGTCTATAAGCCACCGGTGATGGCAAAGCCCGCCAAGCCGGATATCAGTTCCAGTGAGGAGTTACGGGAATTTGCCATGTCGCAGCCGGCGCATCCACAACGCAGTCAGCACCCAGCTGGTGTGGTTGATCAGGACTTTGAGCATTATCAGCAGTTCTTCAGCAGTCTGGAGGACAATGGCGAGCGTCAAAGCTATCAGCATATGCAGCCCATCTATAAGACGGTGACAACTGCACCACTGCCGACAGCATCAACCACGCCAGCCACGCCTAAGCAAGGTGACTTGGCGGAGCTGCAAAAATTGCTCTACAATACGCAACAGTTACAGAAACTGGGCGTGGCGCTGCCCAATGAGCTATCCCAGCAGTTGGAAAGTCAATTCCAAGCCCAGCCAACAAGCAGTTCCACAACAAGCACCACCACTACCAGCACCACTACAACAACAACTGCGCCAGCAACAGCATCAGTGTCGCCATCTCCCACTCACGATTCATCCTCGCCAGCGGTGTTCTCGCTGACAACCAGCAGGCCAGCAGTGCCACGTATCCAACCCACCACAGAGAATAGTGTGGAGCTGCCCATTTTCAGTGCCACCAAGATTATTGAGGCGGCTATTAAGCGGGCGGCCAATCGTATTGGTGTCTCCACCGAGCAGCCTTTCAATTCAATGGGTTTGGGCTTCAGACGCCGCAGTGATGATGATATGGATCTGGCCATAGATAATGGACAGGACGGTGTTCTTGATGGTGATTTGATGGCCGAATTTAGTGAGCTCAACTATCAGCTGGCCAAGCCCGAATCGGAGCCAAGGTCGACCCATGAGCAACCGGAGCTGGATAACAACCTCAGTGAGATCCAACGACTAATTAGCAATCTTCAGCAACTGCAACAGCTCAATGTGAGTCTCCAAACGCAATCGCAGGCGGATGCCAGCTATTTGCAATCGCTGCCACCGGGCATTGACACGACAAAGCCACGCAGACAGAGTTTGAATGTGGACAACAGCAATAGCAACACCACCACCACCAACACCACCACAAGTACAGCTGCTCCGGCCCTGGAAGAAGAGGCAAACACAACACAATCACCCACTCGCATTAGCCTCAATCTGGGCTTGAGTGATGCAGACCTAGGAGCGGAGAGCAGTATTGGCATGGGTAGCACCACAACAGAGGGTAGCACCTCCTCTTCGTCAACGACGACGGAGGAGTCCCGTAATGGCTCGCTGGATGATCTGGCGGATTCGTTTGGACCCAATCCCATTACGGAAGAGCCACTGCCACCCAAAAAGAAGAATGGCTTCTATTTTCTGGCCGATTGGAACTCGTTCCTCGAAGTGGGCGATGGCGATGATCAGGTGGTGGTGCGTCTAAGTCCCAAAATTGGCGATCCTCGTGACTTCTTGGCCGTGTAAGCCTATCCCCAGCCTAACCCGCAGCTTAACCCGCAGCCTCACCCCTCCCCGGTCCGCCTTTCCTATTTCCCAACCCAGCTCCAATTAGACAATCAGCTGGCAATGTATATAGTTCTTTATTAGCTACCTACTATATCCTTATTGTGTGCGTATGTGTTGTATTTATTTTAGTCACTGGTTTTTTTTCCCCTCTGCAGCCTAGGAGCTCGGTCACCTCGGTGAACGGGTTGTAGTCATAAGTTGGGGCCTAAGCCTAAGTTCTAAGAGTCAATAACGAAAACAAATAAAAAAAAAATGCTTGATCGAATTGCATGCATTATGCTATTATGAAGGAATCTAGAGTTTTATAAGTAAACACGAACGATAGATATATTCTAGTTTAATAAAGATGTGTAATACAATTTGACAAATAATTCTTGTTTCTTATTAATTTCCATTTTCCATTTCCATTTTGTCAAGCTGCAGGTTTCCGGACAGCTTGCGAGTTAACTAGGACTCTAATGGAGATCCGGAGAGTGATATAAAAATGTGTCAAACAAAGTACACAAGAAAATGGGGAAAATAGGTCGTAGCTTGTCCATTAGGACTAACCGGATGTTCTGTGGACCACAGATAGTTGTTGGCCTGCCAATTTGAATAATCATTAAAAAAAGAGTTTTTAGACAAATCTGGTCGTCAGTGTGCTCAAAAGTATGCTGTATTTTTTTCTAGCCTGCAAGTCAGTTTAGCCAATGCAGCAACCACCGGTCACTGGTATGTGCACATGCTAGCCTACTCTATTCAGCAAACTGCAAAGAAATTTATATACAACGATCATAATTTCCACCTGGTTAAAGAACAAAAAATACGGTGCTTTGTAGCGTCGAAAGCGTTTCTTTATTTGCAACATGATTTGCGTGTGGTCAGAGCTGTCTGCGAGAAAGTCATCACACCACCCCCAAAGGAAAATAAAAAATCTGGTACTCAATTTAAAATGTAAACAGCTTTTCGCACTTATCGATGACATATCGATTTCAAATCGTTGTGTGTTGGATAGTTCTGAAACTAGCGCCGATTAAATGTTAAAAATTAGTTTGATTTTGTAACGTTTTTTATTTCAAAACATTTTATTAAAACTTTCTTGCGTCGGGGCTGCTCCGCACTTGATCAGCTAGCTGCACAAAAAATATATTTATGTGTATATGTATGTATACTGCATTTATTCAATGTTAAACGCTGTTTTACATGCCACATTTTTGTTTGGTATGCCAGCCAAATGTTAGTTTTTCATAAGGTTTTGTTCTCTATTCTTGTTGTTGTATGTGTATTTTTTGTGTATAACGCAGGTAAAATAGAATAAGTTTTTGGTTGTGGTTGCTTAGGTACTGCATTCAACTACGCTTATCTTTATATATGTATGTATATACTAATTGTTTAAACATTACTTTCGTTATTTATTCCAGCTGCTGCTGTTGCTGCTTTTGCTGTCGCAGCCGCAGCCGCAGCGATGCGAGTGCGGGAGAATTTACTAATGGACGAGGGGGAATCGGTCGCAGCCGCAGCAGCAGTAGCAGCAGCACTAGCAACAGATGCAGCAACAGCGGCAGCTGCATCCACATCGGCACCGGCAATGCGTATGCTATTGCCAACGGGATACACACAGCCGCCCCGGCGCTGCTTGCGTATGGCCGGCGAGCCATGTCCAAGTCCTCCTCCGCCAGCCCGATTCCTATCACCGATTTGTACTAAAATGGGAAGATCATCGGTGCGCGTGAACACAAACTCCTCGGAGGAAAGGCGTTTGCGCACACGCCCACCAACCACATCTGGCCGCTTGCCACCACTACCGTTGCTCAATGGGGATGGGGATGCGGGCGCCACAATTGCCGGAGTCTCCGGCTGGCCAAAAGCATAATCGCCTCCGCCGCCATAAACAGGAAAATGTGACTCGAGCACGCCGGGACGTATGAGTATCTCGTCGACGGGCCGATTACCGCCGTTCAACTTTAATTGTAGCTGGCGATTGGGCGTCGCATAGTGCTCCAAGGATGAGCTCGAGTTGGCGCTATAGAAGCTGCTATTTGTATCCGTTGAGCCCACAGTTGCCGCAGTCGACGCCGCCTCCGTCTGCAACGCACACTGCTGATGATCGTGCTCCGATGGACGTGTACAGCAATCGAGCCCCGTTCGCCGGCATGGACAGTGCGGACAAAGGCGCAGGCAATGCTCGTCGGAGAGGATGTTGCTGTCGCTAAACGTTAGCTTCTTGACGGTCTGGCGTGTCTCCTCCTCGTCCAGTTGATCAGCTGACTTGGAGCTGGCGCCGCATGCCACAGTCGCTGGCAGCTGCAATCGTTGCAGGCTGTGCGCGGACTCAAAGCTATCATCGCTGGAATTGGAGTCCAAATAGTGCTGTTGCAAGTGAGTGCCTGCTCTTGACGCTCCTAATTCGGGAATGATGCGCGGAAATGTGACGAAAACGCGACCCAATCGCTTGTACTGGTCCAGATTGCGATTGTCCTCGGCGCAGCCAGAAAGATTCTCAGTGAACTTGGGCGCACGTCGCATCACCTTTGGCGTATGCAGTTGCGACTCAAAGATGTCCTCCAGCGGCACCTTGGGCGCACCCGACGAACCGACAACGCCCATATGCTGCAGATAGCGTTCAATGCTGTTGGCCAGACTGATGGGCACGCTGCTGCGCGACGACACACTCGAGATCTCCGAGAGTGTTTCGGGGCTGGCCAACGGGGCCAGACCATACCAGTCGTCGTGCAGCAAATCGACGCCCTGACCAGCCACCGATGCGCGACGCAGCGCCTGCGTCAGTGGCAGCGAACGTGGCTTTCTTTCCGAATGCTGACGCGCCAATGGCTGGAAAAGTGGTGGTGGTAGTAATGATTGTGGTTGTGTCGGTGGCGGTGGTGTAATGGCCATGTCGAAGGCCACCGCTCGCAGGCGAGGCACATCGCCGGTATCTCTGGCATCTTCGACGGTATTCACCACCACCGTCGCCGTCTCGCTGATCATGGAGGATGGACTCTTGCGCATGGTCACCGTTGTGATGCTGTCATCCAATCCGCTTGATATGTCATACGGTGTGGCTATGGAGCTCAGCTGGCTGCGCCCAAAAATGCTTCCCGCTATGGATGAGGCCTTGCTGCCGCCAGTCGGCTGCACTGCTGCACGCTGCTCCAGCTGATGCTGCAGATTGGTGAACGATGTCTCCAGGCAGAGTTTGTGCTGTGCCGTTGGCGTCAACATGACGCTGTTGCTCAGATTTGTATAGGAACTATCAGCTGGCCGCTGGCAATGCTCTGTCGCCACAACGTTGCCATTCGTTGGCACCAGCTCCGGCTCATGCTCGGCGGATGTGGTGGAGAATGCATTCGAGATCTGGCGTTGGGGCTTCCTCGGGCCACTTGTGGTTACAACCTGTGGTAACGGCAACGAGATAGAAATGGAGAAAGAGCAAATGACAAAGGGGAGGGTAAAGATTACAAATTGCCGATTCAATTGGAAATGTAATTCATTCAGAGAATATATATATGTATGTACGAGTATATATGTAGTAGTAGTAGTAGTAGTAGTAGTAGTAGTAGGTATAGTACAGATCTATTCAGCTTCACAGTTACATACACAGACGGGAATTTACAGTTACGTATGTAAGTATGCATGTACAATAGGAAGCAAAATGAGCGAGAGCGAAAGCGACAGCGGGTGCGTGAGTGAGCGAGATAAAAAGACGGAGAGACAGATAGAGAGATAGAGAGAGAGAGAGAGAGAGAGATCATTAAAATATTTTTGAGTATAAAGGTGGGTTGGGACTAAAATCGTTTTGGTTTTTTTTTTTAAATATTCAGGTGCTAATATCTTTAGGGTCTTGCCACAAATAACATTTATATGGAAAATAGTACAGTTGAAAGATTATTAAGTACATTGATCAGGGTTAAGAATACCTGGATTAGTGATTTGGAATGGAAGTGGTGACACTAGTGGCTATGTTCATAACACATTTTAAAGTTGGACACAGCAGTGACGAGTACAATAACATTTAGACAGTTTCTTTTTTTTTTTTTAGAAGGTAAGGAGAGAAAAATTTACAAAATTATAGGTTAGATTTAGCTTGGGAGAAAGTCGCATATATATTTCTAAAGAGAAGTAGAGCGAGAGAGAAGAGAGAGAGAGAGAGAGAAAGATAGACTTCATTTTTTTTTTGGTATTTGTTGTTAACGAGATCAAAATGGAAAGTTGTTTAAGTACATAGTCTTTTAAGTAGTAGGCAGCTGTACCTGGTATCGGTATTTTGTGTTGTCGAAGTTGTAGTTGTATTGTTGGTTGTTGTAGTTGTAGTTGTAGTTGTAGTTATAGTTGTATTTGTAGTTGTAGTTGTAGTTATTGTCGTGTTATCTTTGCATTTACGAGCAGTACATGCCTTTACGGTACGTTCTCTACATGACACGACCTTTACTCATCATCATTGGTCATTTAAATATTTCGTTAATCATTATCGGATTTCGTTAATCAATACCGGTTGTTATCATATTGACGAAACATAACAACAAAACAAGGAAACAAAATATATATATATATATATATACAGTAATTTAAATTGTTATTAAAAACTTCATATAGTATGCAGTTGTTTCTATGTACTATATAAAGGACTATAAAGGGCTATAAGCTATAGCTCAAAGAGCCTCTCTCGGGTCCGCCTTGCAAGCGGTCTCTG
This sequence comes from Drosophila planitibia, assembly GCA_035043785.1. Taxonomy (NCBI): domain Eukaryota; kingdom Metazoa; phylum Arthropoda; class Insecta; order Diptera; family Drosophilidae; genus Drosophila; species Drosophila planitibia. The sequence goes on from JAWNMS010000041.1 coordinate 5,304,969, forward strand.
GGAACACTTTGCTACTTTGCTCTACGTACTTTGAATTAATTCGCACTTTTTTCGACAGGGATTTTCGCAATTGCATAACTAGCAAGATTTAAGACTATTCGCTTGTTGGCACATTAGCGGTACAAAAGCGTTACAACAATGAAACATGCCCATGCAGCATTTTGTGTACTATATACATACATATGTATACATACACATTCATATGTATATGTATATACACATCTTTATATACATATGTACGTGTGCATGTATTTATGTGTGTGTGCTTAGAATGTGAGAGAGAATGTCCAGTGAATTTTATTTTGTGTTGCAAATTAAACTTACCAAAAAAAGGTTGCAAACAAAACTTAGCACATATGAAATTATAAAAAAAGAACAAAGATAATTCTGAAAATAGCAAAACATTTTTAATAATACAAAAAAATATAATCCTTCGTTTCACTTCAAATAGTCGAAACGATAATTCCATGGGTTTCTGCAACGAGACCATTCCCATAACTGAATATTTTGTACTCGTTGGCAAATTAATAATCGCTTATGTGGTGAGTTCATAGGTCAATTACTCGATATTGTCACAGAGATCAGTAGCTGCAATCGTTACCTTGTTATTTAGACCCGTTACCCGTTACCCCTCTCATAAAGATATACATACATTGAATAATGAAAAACACAATAAAATAAATTTGGTGTATACATATTCATGTACGTGTGTATTCGATAAAATTAACAAAATAATATTTAAAAAAAAAAACAGAGACATGGAAATGCAAATACAAATGTAACTTATAGTTTATAGTGGCGAACAATTAAACAATTACAAGTACTTAAGCAATAAAATAAATAGGCAATCAAATAGGTAATTGTGTCACAGAGTCAACTAGATCAATGAGAAGCTTACCCAAACATAATTACATACATACAGACACATCGTTGTATGTAAGTAAGCATGTATGTGTAAGAGAGGGCTAAGATTGGGACTTGGACGTGTGCTGCACATTGGGTGTTCAACATTAAATGATAGCTGGCAATAATATTTAACATACAAATAATTTAAACATAATTTAAGCAAACAAAAAATCATACTAACTAAATCAATAATGAAATATATTTATCTTTGCTATTGCTGGGGTGTTGTTGTTGTTGCTGTTATTGGTCGTATCTGATTTGAAAGCGTGTTTTAATGGTGGGCGAGCATTAGCGGGGCAAGTGTGGGGTCTGAGGGGTGCGGCGTTATGATGTGTTTTTTTTTTGATACTCTTGGTAGTGTGGAGATTAGGGTTACACGCTAACGCTCGACGCCTTAACATTATGCTACTCGTAATACAAATCACATACACACTTATTGCTATTAATGTAACGTAATGTATATACGTATGTAATTATGTATGTATGTATGTATGCGTATGTTTGTATGTGTGTATGTATATATATATATTTATGTTTGTATGTATGCTGGTATAGCCATAGGCTAACTAAATCAGTGTGCGCTAATTATGCTATTACTATGGTTCTAGTAAAACGACGACAAGTTGTGCGAGTACACGAGCATCATCAACAACATCACCGACATCATCATCATCATCATCATCATCAACATCATCATCATCATCATTAGTATTAGTATTAATTAATATTATTATTGTTATCAATATTATTATTATTGTGGTCAACGTGATCAACTGGCTGTAGAACAACTATTCACCGATGTACGTTCGTCATCAACTTCCGCAATTACCTTCTTGAGCGCGGCGAGAACCTTATCGGGCATATGATCCTGCAGCATGACAGGTGAAATGAGCACCTCATCGAAATCGGTTGAATCGGCCCATATTGCCTGATAGACGGGCTCTCGACTCTTAAGCACATTTCTGTAATACAAGTAAGGGCATTTTTGTTTTGCTATACATATCAGTATATCTGTCAGTTTAATATAGTTAATATAGTTACATATAATTATGTACAATAGTAGTATGTGTCACAGAAAGTGTTATGCATACATACTAATTATGTATGTGCTCAAGGATATCCAAATAGTTTATATAATACGTATAATATAATATCTATATATATATATCTCGATGCAGTGGTTGAAATTAAAACGACAACTACAATTCATAATTCGGCTAGGGCTAATTCGAAATAGAGCAAACGAGAGAGAAACGACAAACGAGAAAGGAGAAAGGAGAAAAAGAATGGGTTCGTTTATGCAATGGGTATGGGTAGGTGGTATTCCTGTGGGGTCGTCATGCAGCTGCGAGAACAAACATAAATCAAGTACGTTGTGTATGAAAAACAAATCGTATGATCACTCTAAACTTAATTTTCGCATAATTCGAATATTTAAAAGTATAACTTTCTATGCAAATCATTTAAGCCTAATAATGATTGTAATAAACTTTATCTAAAGATTTATGATTTTTATGGACTTTTTTAAAAATTGTTTAAAAACGTTGTTTTCAAATCTAATGAAATTAAACGGAAATGTATGGAACAAATAACGCAATTGAAAATTACAACTTCAATTTGTGGACAGTACCAATTTTGTAGTATCACTAAGCATACAATATATTACAATCATACAATGTATTGCAATGTAGTGGCAAGAATTCTAAATGCCGAAATACTGCTGGTTTCTTAAATTATCTCCTCGTAGCAACGAGAAGGAAAGAGAGAAAGATTGAGAGAGTGAGAGACAGGGAGAGAGAGAGAGACAGGCAGCGAGCGAGTGAGCTTTTAGGATGGGAATAGAAGGTTGGGTCCTAAGTGGAAAACATGCATTGCCTCATGCAATCGGCAAACATTAAGAACGAACTTCAGAAATCATGTTCATACTATCTAAAATGTGTGAGACAAACACAGAAAGAGAGCGATACAGTGAGACAGAGAGAGAGAGAGAGAGAGAGAGAGAGAGAGGGAGACAAAGAAAGAGAGAGAGACAATACAAGACAAGTTCGAGTTTGCTGTTGTTTTTGGTTTCTGATAAATCGCTTTCTTCAGTTACATACATACGTATGTATATATGTATGTAATAATGTATGTATGTGTGTTTGTATATTGATCAGCTGTGCAACGGGCCTACCTCCAACCACTGTCGTATTTTTGCCTGAAAATAGTTGCAAATAATTAAATTGGTATACGAATATTTGATATAGATACGGTTGTCAACAGGAAACGTATATAAAACAAAATCATGATGAGAGCTAACAACACAAAAAAAAATTGGAATGCCTTTCATATCGAGTCCATTTTAATTAATATTATAGCCTACGAGCAGATTGTCATCGCACTTAATTGGTATATATACTATAAACACTATAATACAATAAGTATTTGTATACCTTATCTTCACATCTATTAAAGTGCTAATTTGAATAATATTATTATGTTGTTATGTCAGCTTAGTTTAGTTCTGATTTAACAACGTAATTTAATATATACATATATATATATATATAATCGGTTATTGTTATATTTGTATGCATTGCATACCCACATCCAATAGAGTCTCTCCTACTAGTAAATCAATAAAAGAAATACATTTTAACAATTTTTAGACAGTACAAAATGTGAGCTATTTTACTACTAATGATCTTCTTAAACTTCTTCAAATGTATTATTACCACACGAATAGGAGTATCAAAGCGATTTTACTTGATTTAGAAGAAGAATGCGAATACAACCAATGATTGTGATTCGATTTGACCCCACTGTGCGCTGCTTAAGCTATATATGAGTAACAATCTGATCAAATCCGACGCCATTGGCCATGACTCAGATGGAGGCCGTGTAGATCGCCGTTTTGCATCGTGCTGATGACGGAGCTTGCCGAGCTCTAGCTGATAACTTACAACACACACACATTAGTGGGCAATTGTCAAGCGGATCTTGCGCTATTTGTGAAAACGTATTAAAACCAAAGTCCAAATCGAAAATCAAAATTCAAGTCAAATTCAAATTTGTGAAATTCCAATGGGAGTAGCGATGAAATCATTTTAGATATTCTGCTGAAGCATTTACTCACTCATCAGGCTTGGGATGATGCCGCACAATGTGTATGATGCGGCCGGGCGGATATAAGGGCTGGTGCAGTGTTAAAGCTATTGAGCTGTCCGTCGGATGGGCGCTCGTCGAGCGTGCCGTGCCTCGCTCCTAAAAAACAAGAAATAAAACAAAAACAACGACGAGTAAGCCGGATGTGGGGTCAAATGCAATATGGGTCAGCAGCGCTTACCTCCTGGTATTGATTGATGTGCGTATCCTGGCCGGACATGTGGACGACAGAGGTGGGCTCAGGACCACAGCCACAGCAGAGTACCGAACACGAAATGGTCTTCCACTGTATATATATGACAAAGTTACCGATTCAATAAATTGCAAAGAATAAGTCAATCAATAAATCTCTGAATCTGTCGAGACGGAGTCGAACGCACCTTGGGATCCACACTGCGCTGTATGGCATTGATGAGATCTGCGCGCAGTGCCTCCATTTGATTGAGGCCGATGCGCGGCACCACATCCTTGCCGAGCACCACGGATGTTATAAACGATTTGGAGTACTCCACGGCTGGCATGCTAAGCAGTCCGCCTGGCGGCGAATAGCTAAAGCATTGCAGTGTCGGATGATCCGGCTTCAGCAATATAGCTAATATGGCCGCTGTTCCAGCGCCGAGAGATGACCAACCAGCACCAGATCAAAGGTGTGGGTTAAACGTTCCGCATTCCGCTGCAATGCACGCTCAATGAGGTTCTCCTCCAGCAGTTTATTGCGTATGTAAATCGCCGCCTGCACCATGCCCTTGTGACCCAGCCAATCGTCACGCGGCGGCTGCAGCGGCAGCACCTCCCCCTCCGCATTCAGATCGGTGAGTATATCCTTCATGCTCAGCGTGCCCCGAATGCTGATCACAATCTTCCTTTGCGTGTAGTCAACGGCGACAAAGAAGGGTGTCTCGCCCACATCCACATGGTATGTGGCATACACAATATCAATGTCGCCCAGTTGCAGTGTCTTTTTCAATGCCGCATAATTGCAGTAGCAGCAATTGTCCTGAATAACCTCACCGTTGTCACCGCTGCCGCAACAGCAGCCAAAGCATCTAGCATAAATTGGACAAGCAGTTGTTAAATCCCAATAGATCGTCGATTCAATTTTATAATACTCACTTAAGTTCGGGCACTAGATGCCACATTTTGCTGCGATTGATGAGGACGTACATTGGCCAGCCGTAGGCACCCTGGGCAAAGTACATATAGTGTATGACGGTCTGAAAGAAGTCATAGTTTTTGGCATCGTTGAGTGCTAGGAACTGTGTGCGCTCCGTGATGGGCACACCGCTGAGGAACTCGTAGGTGCCATTCTTGCGCTGTCTGACAATCGCTTCGCGCTCAAGTCTCTGGAACTTGCGCAATAGCACCAGGCCAGCAACCACATCCGATGGCACCACATCCAGTTCGCGAAAAAAATCGCTCAAGAGTCGCGCAATATCCGTAAACGAGTTTCGATTACGCTCCGATGAGCCCATGCAGCAGAACAACAGACGACAGCGATGATCCCAACTGTCCTGATATGCGCGCATCACCTTGCTACACAGATCGGAAAGGAAGCAAGAGGAATGCAAGATCGAAATGATTTGAATATCACAGATAGGTTTCATAATGTTCGCTCGGATGCTGAAATGCCTCAGTGCCAGAGTTGAATCTATTTTGCAAATACAAATACTATTGATGCACTCAGAAAACAATATCGACCTGATAAATAAATAATAAATAAATTCTGAATATACAAACAAAGACTTTGAAAGGATAAATAGGAAAGGCCTTTTTCCATTTTTTACAATCATTTTCTATTTCTATATAGAGAGCAATTTCCAAAAAGTAGAAATGCAAATCCTTATTCTTAATGAAATCCTTCCAAATAGCGTAGCTAGTCTTGTTTATAAACTAGCTAAAGTGTTATATGTGAATGCTCAATGCTACTAATGCTTAAGAATTAATGTAAGTGTCAAAAACACTAATGCACATAGAAATAAGTACGCTAAATATTAGGCAAATTGGTTGTCTTGTTCTAATTTTAGAAAAATCAACCATAGAATTAACACCAAAAGAACGTGGTATTTAGAAAGAAATCTACTTTCTAAATAATAAGGTATGGTGATTTACTAAATTGTAGTTCGAGTTTTTGTCTGAGTTTAGCTGTGTTTGCATACCGTTGCCGCCAGTTGCGATTCATGCTGTTGCTGCGCTTGTAGTTGAATCGCGATTCAGTCTCGCGCATGGAGCGCTGGTATTTCTTCATCTTGACCCAGGAGCGACCCGCTGCATCGAACGTGCACCAGATGGTTATCAGCGTGATGAGCACCAGCGTCCAGTTGCATATGACGATGGCTGTGGATACAATTGAATATTTTGTAGAAATGATGACTTTGTAAAAAACAAAAGAAACCCTCTCACTCACCAATAAATATCTTCTTGGCCTCGTCGATTGGCGCTTCAACACAATAATTGGACAACCATATTGAGCCCAGGACCAGCCACGAAATATCAAATAGCATCACCACTAACGAACAATAATAACAACAAAGGCATTTTTGTCACAAACTTGTCGATTGAATTGAATTGAGTTGAATAGAAATGCGTGTGCACTTACAACTCTTGAGATATATCCACATATTCATCGATGTACGCGCCTCGGAATCCAAAATGCTGCCGCGCATCGAGATCACACAAATGCCTATTTCTACGCATATTGAAACTGTTTGGAAATGAAATGGGTTGACAGATTGACAGATTGAACCAGTTGATTAATCAGTTAACAGCTGCGAGGACTGGCTGTCATTAGATAAGATAGTTATTAGCATACTCACAAAATAATATTAACAAGTACCCTATTAGTTGATAGAACAATAGTTTTACACTTAAAACATGTGTGTTGTAGTCAAACAACACCAACGAGACGGCCACAAGCACAAAACTGAAATACACACACAATCAATCAATAAACCAACCAATATATATATATATATACGTCGATCTGCTTACCATATAAAGTGCATTGCCAAGAGAAATGCACCTGGCACCACCAGATCATCAGAGCCCACAGACCAGCGACGTCTGAAGACCACAAGTCCAGGCATCTGCAAGCCAAGCAAAATAATCAAAAAATTAATTGAATTTAGTTGAAATTTAAAGTTCCATATTACTCTCGAGAATCTTAGATATATATTATACATAGATACAGAAAAATGACCAGTTTTGACAAGCAATTGTCGAGGTTGCATCTTTGTTTCACAAGCAAAAAAAAGAGAAAATGTTATATTGGGATGCCGTGTCCACTGGACGGCTATGCAATCGTTAATCTCATATCTTAACAGCCGCATAACTCCCACAACTCTGCATCTGATAAGGCAAATCGTTAAGACTATAGTTGTTTCATAAAAAAAACCATTGATTCCTAGTCCTTGTCGATAGTCAATAAATTACTGAGCACCTTCTACTAGGACTGATACAAAATTGATTTTTTGGCCATACACACTCCGCACCCAAAGAGTCAGGACAGCCTATATTTTCCACAATTTTCGAAACAGAATCACCAAATTTAAAGCAAAGGTAAGTTGCCACCTGTTATCAGCAAGTATTGCACTGATAAAAGAGTATATCGCAGTCGGGGGAACTCATATGTTATGGTTCATCATTTTAATAAGATGAAAACGAGTGTGAAAACGAGTGTGAAAACGAATTCCAATGTTCTTTGATAGTAAATAAGTAATGCATATATTCGATACACAATGTTAAATGATAAATGAATGTGATGATTAATGTTCAAGTAATACAAAATATATGTAAGTTATATATCAAGATTCTCGCGAACCATTATTATTGAAGAAAGCGTTGTTTGAGTCCACTTAAATCATTTATACTGTCTGCAGTCAACAGTAGTAAAACTAATCCCTCAAACGATTGAAACACAACCATCCCAACATATATATGCTGCAGTCGATTCCCTTCCTCCATCTGTCCGTCACAGTCCTAGTTGGTTGTACTTTGAATCATTTTGGACATGCAGTTATAAATTGTTTACGGCAACACCTAGACACAAACTCGGGTCGCAGCAGAAACTTGGACAGCTTAAGGTTGTTGATGTCTACTACACAGCAAAAAAAAAAACACGATAATGAAAAGAAAAAATGCGCCAGTTGCTCGACTAGGGAATGCCCTGTACTCAGTTACTCAACATGAAGTCGTCACAATCCTACAGTTAAATGGGTATGCAATTGCTTTGTGATTAGAAAGTATAAACATTTTCGTAGTATGTTCATCCAGATTCAGATCATTTCCCATTTATTCGAAAAGCAATTTTATATAAACGGAGGCAAGCGTATACATTTCTATAATACTTCTTAAACACAAATTTCATGGGTCTAGGGTGCACAACATATGTAAAGCCAACTGGCAAACATAATCGCCTAGTGGGTTTAGGGAAGTGTTGGGGGAGGGAGGTGCAAGTAACAGATATGTGCATACATACAAATGAAGTCACTTTGGTTACTTGTAGCATTCCAAGTTAAGTGCGAGAATTAATTTAATGTTGACAAGAGACCCATATTCGCATATTTCTGATATACACATCCAAGTCAAAATCTGGTATATATACACACACATATATTCAAATATGCAAATATATATATATATATATATATATATATAGAACACGATTTGGTGCTGGTTGATACAAGTAGTACAAGTGTATGACTCAAGCAGTGCAATATCAATCGATAAGGAAGCGGACCTTGAACGCTGAATAATTTTTAATAGGTATAAACATTCGAAATGAGTGTAAGAAAATTAGTCAAAGGTACTATTCTTATCATGACTTAATTTGCGGTTATTTATAATTATTATATATAGACAGAATCGTATATAAGTAGAAAGAAAACTTTAACCAGGTCAAAAAACTTCACCACACCTCCCCCTAAAGCTTATTGTTAATATTTGTTCAACAAAGTAGCCCATCTTAATGCACTTATTGTTGTATAGATCGAATACATAATTGTCAAGGAAAGTCAGCGATCTCTAACCAAAATACTTATCCCTTATTTCATTCTTTTTGAAAAACCTTAACAAAAACTATGATTTTTTTTGGCTCAACTCAAACTATCATTACCAAAGAATTAAAAATATAATAAATGAACTAAAAGTTAGTATTTGGTGCAACATCGATTTTTTTAAATATATATATATAAGTATGTAGCTATAAATTTAGTTTGGCTCAGTTTGGGTGCCCGGATCGTTAAGTGCTCTCGAAAAATAATCACAAATTTTGGTTGTAAAATTGTAAAAAAAACTCGCAGTTTTTGACATTGTTCAAAAGATGAGAAGAAATCAAATTCGAATAAACATCTGGTCAGTTAAAATGCATAAACATTAATTTTGCAAAAGACTTGCATCTTAACAGATTTACGATTAAGAACAGAGCCATGTGAATATCATAATTTGATTAAATCAATACCCAATCCTCAATCAAGCATATTAGAAACGATAACGTTAGTTGACATCGAATCGCGGATATCTGCGTTATTTATGAGGATTCAAAGCATGCCATGATGAATAATTAATAATTGCATCGATAGCAAGTTCATTGCCGAAACAATTAAATGAACTTCATCGCCTAGTTGTGTACGTAAATTGTACCTTTCGGCCGCATAATAATATATATACGTTATAATAAAAGCATGGCCCAACTGGAACTGGAGCAGCTGGTCGTTTTTCAGGTTTACACGGCCTGACATTCAACTCGATAAACGGGGCTTCTGTCAACAGCTGTTTGTCTTCCCCACGGCCTCTGCAATGATGATGTTGCCGTTGCAGTTGGTGGCAGTTGCCAACAATGTGGCCAATGAGCCATGCTCAGTTAGTGTGTGGCATTAGCCAGTCGAGGGGCAGTCAGGCAAACAGCCAGACAGACAGAGGGTTGACAGAGATGGAAGCAATTTGGATTTAAGCGTCGCAATTTATGGCAATTACATGGACTAGATAAGCCACCATACATGCAGACACCTATTGAATTATTCAGTTATGACTAATGAATCCACATCAATAATTCTCGTCATGGTTATTGGCAAAATAATAAAATTTGCTCTTGGGCCATGTCCACTGATTAAATGGTACAACCTCATTGTCCTAACATCATAAATCATACTCTATACTCTATATTTATTTATATACATATATATATATATATGTGTGTGTGTGTATATACATATATAATGTGATATTAGTTGACCATGCAGAACCAGTTGAGTTGATAAGATAAATTTCTGCATGCAATTCGACTGCTTTACTTATCTACACACAAACAAACTTGAACCCATTTAACACAAATTGCACAGAGGCCAAAAACAACAAGAAATAATAGTCATCTTTACAGTCACGCCGAAGATAACATACCCTTTGCAGACCGACTGGCACGACTGGCACGACTGGCAGTGCATTGAATACTCCACATCTGTGTTGTTATCTTGTATTATAAATGGGTGACATGTATGTCAAACGAATGATCAGAAATGCATATACACTTTATGAGATCGAAGACATCCCATTCAATGCGTTACATATTGCATGAGAACATTATAATACCCTCTACAAGGGTATAATAACACATAAGTACCTGTAGGAGTGAATGTTTCGTGTGGAAGTTTTGTCAAAGAATACAAATTGAAGTTCAAGTGTGCCTAGCTGTAGAATTACGCATAGAACTTACATTCGATAAAATGTTAAAGACAAAGTGTTTTAAATTAATCGAGAATAGAAATATATATTTACAAGCATTGTCGGTTTTAATTAATTAATATAGAATGTTTCCAAGAACTGCCAGTCTTAAGAAATTAAACAAGAAACTTATCGATTATTGTAATCCACAAACGTACAACTAATTCTGAGATTCAGAATGTCACATTTTAAAATAAATTGAGAAAAATAAAAAATTACACAACAAAAAATACGCTTCTAAGCAAAAATTTCCAAATTACAGCATTATGGTGAAAGTAGTTGAGGACATCTTTGGTATTGCCATCAACCCGTACACCGAGAGGGCGCAGGTAGTGCGCCGCTACACGATCAGCAATTCTAGTCATTTGTCCGTGGCGATTATCCAACTGGGCGCAAGCATACAGAGCATCAAATGCCCGGATGCATATCACAATGTGGAGGACGTGGTGCTTGGCTTCGACGATATCGCCGGCTATGAGGCGAACCGGGATCTACAATTTGGCTGCATGCTGGGACGCGTCGCCGACCGGGTGGCCAATGGCGAATTCGTGATGGATCGACGCAAGGTGCGAGTATCGCAAAATTTCAAAAATCAGCATCAGATCGATGGTGGTTTCATTGGTTTCGATCGCATCATCTGGGATCTACACATGTTGCGACCGGATGGCATTACGCTGAGCCACACGTCCGCCGATGGACACGAGGGCTATCCGGGCAATCTAATTGTACTACTCCATTTCACAATGGACGACGATAATCGCTTCCACATGCGAATCGAGGCGCGCACAGATCAGCCAACGCCCGTAAACATTAGCAATCATTGCTATTTCAATATGGCTGGCCAGAAGTTGGGACGCAAGGGTATGCTGGAGCATCGACTGGTCATTGCCGCCGAGCATACGATTGAGACGGACAGCGAGTCGATGCCGACGGGTCGATTTTCGCCGGTCGACAACACCGTATATGATATGCGTGTGCCGGCCTTTATTGGAGATCGATTGCGACAGTTTGAGAATAATCCGATTACGGCCGGTTTCGATGTCTGCTATGCCATTGATAAGGATTTTGATGCGAACAATTTGCATTTTGTGGGACGATTCCTGCACCCGGAATCGGGTCGCTTCCTGGATATACACAGCAATCAGCCGGGCATGCGCTTCACCACAGCCAACAATTTTCCGAACGATTCGCACGACGAGGAGCCGATCATGGGCAAGGAGTGTGCACGATATTATCAATATTCTGGCTTCAGTGTGCAAATGGAAAAGTTTCCCGATACCATGAACAATCTTGACTTTCCCACCGCCCTGATAATGCCAAGTGAGCTTTACTTTCACGAGACCATCTACACGTTTGGCGTTCACGAGTCCTGGCAGTGTTGCGCAACGACCGAGGAGCTCGAGGAAATCGGCGAACACATCGTTAGATACACATAAGACCAAAGGCAACTTAACATTTAATTGCTGTTTTTATTGACAAACCAAACAAGTAGCTACCATATGTCTATATATATATATATTTATTCCGATGTTGTAAATTTGTTGTCTAAATGTTAGGATTTTGTGTCGGATACCTTTTTAAATGAGAACTCATACAAGAACTCATCTTTCGACTGATTGATTGACAGCTATATGATATAGTAAGGCACATAATAATATGTTGGTTTGCTTCGAATATGTTCATATTAACAAAAATGTTTTTCATAGAAGACCGATTGGTTCATATGCCAGCTATATGATATGGTGATCTGTTCCGGATAGTTCCGACACATGCACTGCCTGCCTGCGCAAAAATACTTACATACAAGTTTTATAATAACGTTGCTGATCAGGAATATATATACTGTGTGGGGTAGGGAACAATTACTTTAATGTGTTACAAACTTTACGACAAAGTTATAATATTATCTACAGGAACATAATATCCTGTACTGGAGTATAGTGATAGAACAAGACAGCGCTTCTGAAAATCGTTTCAGCTCCGGGAGGCAGAGTTATCTATTTAGTAATCATATTATGATATAGACAACAGAACAAAATACGTATTATATAAATCATAATGGTATCTAAATTGTGGGTTATTATAAAGGCATTATAAGTAGGAGGAACTATAAATAATGCGCCGTTTTCTGTTATGCTTTATGGGTTTATGGTTTATGGGTTCTGTAACTACTTTGCATCGTTGGTCTTTCGGGTTACTTTTGGGATAATTGCACAGCACACACATTCTGGGGCAACTTGATGGGTGCTCGCACAATGTCTAAAGTTTTGTTTTGTTGTTGCTTTTTCCTTTTGTTTTTGGGGTCGTTCAACGAGTCTAAGGGGCCTTATATACATATGCACATAGTTTCGTGCTCCAAACCAATTAAAAACTTTAATGCTAGCAAAATGCGAACGCTTCCATGCCGTCAAGCTTTAGCGCTCGCCCGCACGAGGAGTGTTCCCCGCCTAGCAGTTGCATTTAAATACATACCCGTGTAGGTATAGATATAGATATATATATATATATATGTATATGTGCCTACTTGTGTATGGAAATATTTGAAGAAGGAGCGCTTCAACAGAGGTAAACAAAGTGCAGTCTGACGAACTGCTAATGTGTGTGGACCGCCCCACAAATTCCCATTTGCAGTACAATGTCATTATTTAATATCATATTCATTGTTGAACAAAAGAAACATGTAAATGGAATGCGATACGTGGGATGAGATAAATGACGGAACATACATATGTGTATATCCAGCTGTACAATCGAATTATTCTATGCTCCCTTGTAGTCTTTTTATTATCGATATTTATCGATATTCGCGAAATCGTGACTGAATTGAACTTAAATTTAAGGTCCATGGACATGCCGGTGCTGAACAAAATATATACTTTATGGGGTCGGAGATGCTTCTTTCTGCCTGTTTGCATTTGCAATTGCATTTGGACAACTTTTCTAAATTTTTACCCATGAGTAGCATAAAAACAAAAAAAAAAAGTCTGAAAAATAGCAAGTTGCATTTTTGTTCATGTTGCACTTGAGCCAATTGCGAATTGAATAATTGCATTGGCTGTTTTTCGATTATCGGTGTTTCAGTTAGCTTTATGTTATTATGCCGTGTGAACTCAGTTCGACCTTTGACTTTTTGCCTTGGCTTGATTATCCTGATTATTGTCGAACGGAATCGCTGTTTGAACTGTTGAGAGCTTTTCGATAAGAGTGTTTTCCAGTCAGATTGACAGCTGCTAAGGCAACAAATCGACATCTTGTTGACTCTATCCAGTCATCAAATAAAAACCGACCTTCCAAAGCTCAGCTTCGTCTATATTGTCGTATTGTCCAGTGTGTGTGTGTTTGTTTGCTTAAATGTGGCGTCATAAAAACAATGGCATCACCATCACATCACAGCAGTGTGTCGAGCGGAAACCAGCTAAAAGGCCACGAAGATATACACTCAGAGATACACATATACAGAGACAAAGATAAAGCAGGCATTCAACAAAAAGTTGTGGCAGCAAAAAAAAAAGGAAAAACTTTTATGGTCGTGCCACGGTGACAAGTCGATGTCGGTTTTTCATGTTGGCAATGATGATGAAGGCAATTCGACTTTAAAATAAACTATTGCATATGCCAAGGCTACAAATACGCAGCAGAAGAGAAAGAGGAAGAATGCGGAAACTTGGATATCCCCTCGATGTCGATACGGAACATACTAACAACTCAACAGTTACTCAATACTTAATCCCATGGTACCCGAACTCGCATGGGAATCCAATTGGAACCACCTTTTGCCTTATCTGGGTAATGCTTTTGTAGACTAATTGGCTACATTCATGTTTACAATTTTTTTGGGTGGTGGAAGGGGTTCCGCGAGCTATATTAGATCACTGAGGATTGAGGTTTTCAAGTGTATCTTCTGTTTATAACATATTTCCCTAGGATACTACTACGTCTTCGTCTTCTTATGGCTAAGGCAACACAATCTGCTATGATGAGCTTTCAAGATTCCACATCCTCCTTCTCGTTGCCACAAAATCGGCAGATTCCGTTACTGACTTGTATAGTTAGGTATTCCAAGAGTATTCCAAGTCTCTTCTTCGCTCACCCCAACCCCCTAAACTCACTACAATCGTTTCTGATTATAGCTGGCCAAGAGACATTTGGCCTCGATTCTCAGTTGTTGCAGTATTATTGTGTGTGTTTGTTTTCGTATGCCACAAAATGATTCGGTTCTACCGCCACGCTTGGCTGCTTAGTTGCCTGCTCTTCATGCCCTGATTTACACAATTTTTGCCTTAGTACTGTGTACCAAAAGAAACGAACCTCGAGGCAACAGTCGAAGGAATTTTGCACAACAAGAGGAGAGCTGCTCAATGCCGCATGTCCTTCCCTTCATCCATTAGCTACTCATTTCAATCTGCTGCTCGTTGGCTTATGGGTGCGATTTGGTTTGTTTTTGGGTCAACGAATGTAGCTCGTTTCACATTTTTCACTGATTTTAAGCCGGAATACCAAATATGCAAATACACACATATATATATATATATATATATGTATATGTGTTTGTATGTATGCATTTTGAGTTTGGAGATTTTATCCTGCACCATGCTAGTCATTAATGTGTTTGTGTGGGCGAAGCAGCTTTGGACAACATTTTTAATTTCTCAACTTCTTTCATCGCATTTTGGTATTTGTCTTGTCTACTTGGAATGGAATGTGGCAGAAACAGACGAAGCAGAAAAACCAAACAGGATTCATGCAAGGAATGCCACTATTGTCTATAAATGCATGTGTGTGTGTGTGTGTAAGTGTATATGTATGTGTGTGTGCATATCCTTTTGTGTGTGTATACACACATGTGATATATTTTTGAAGTGAAATCCCACAAAACAATAACAATCCTAAGACGCTCAAACTTCCGTGTCCTTCTTCTTCCCTTGTGCGACTGAAGACTAAGAAGAGAAAAGGGCGCAAAGAAACATATAACAATGCTAACCGAACCGAACTGAACCGAAGCATGACTGGAACGCACCGAAAGTTGAATACCCTGAACAGGAAACTAGATAACTTCCATTCAGTTCCTGTCTTCATTTTATTAAATAATTATTATTATCTTTATTTTGTATTAAGTACACAATTTAAATTTGATTTTTTTATTAACAACTACTATTTATTATTAAAGAAGTATATAATAAGATAAGAGCTTTGAATGAGTGCTGACTGATTTGTAATATGATGAGATATGATGGAAACATTCTCGATCTGCGTTTGCCAGCGAAAACAAAAGAAATGCAAAGGCCTTAAGGCCTTATCTAAAGATTTTCGCCTTGATTGTTTGTAGCATTTGCAGAGTCTTACCCTGTAAAAACAATTAGAAAGCGGGTATACACAAACACAAATGTACATAAATCACATATGAATAGTTAACTATTTTTATTGCTTTCCTCAAATTTGGTTCTCATCAGTTTAAGGTCAGGTTAATTTAATGTTCGCAAATATTTGATTTCTTGTGCATTTCGGAATGTAATTGGTTTTAATTAAAAAATGAATTTCATAAAAGCAAAAATAAAATTAAGTTGGAATTTATTTGATTCAAAAGTGGTAAATATACAAATATATTTATTTTATGCGGTAAACTTAGATAAACTCCTAGTCAAGTACAAAAAGGTGTTTGTTCTTCTTTCTGTCTTGTCTGTTATTGCGACAAAACATTAATACATAGAAATGTATGTACTTATGTATGTATATGGATAAATGTATGTATTAGTATTGGGACGCACATTCATATTTGTATGAAGATAGGAACTGTTGACATGCCGAGTGGCGCACTTTGTATTTGCCCGCAGAGGCTGCACGCTCCAAATTTCAAGTGTTGCAAAATTGTACAATTGTTTGGCCGAACAATTTGCAAAATAAAAAGCTAAGGCAAAAACAAAAACAAAACATAACTCGGTGGTGGTGTTGGGAGAGACCCAGAACAACGGGATTAGTGAGTGAGTAAGTGAGAGAGAGCCGGCAATTGGTGGTGAGTTTGACAACGGTACGTTCAGAAAGCGCTCGTAAACGCACCTCTTTGCAGCACTGTCGCATCCCCATGCTCTAAGGCTAGAAAACGCGTAGAATGCCAGACCCAAAAAAGAAACACAGCAACAGCAACAAAAACAGTAGCAAAAGCAATTCCTGTACTAACAAAATCCGCTACACTCGCCGCCGCCGAATGGTCGCCGCAGGGAAGAGTGTTGGCAAAGTGTTGGCAGCTTTGACATTTGCATGGAAATACATGTGTACACTATGTATATGTATATGTATATGTATATATATATATATATATATATATATATATATGTATGTCTCTTTATATATATGCGTGTGTATGATTTTATGTGTGTGTGTGCGTTCTATGCGTGACACTGTGGCGCAGAGTTTTCCAATACAGTGAAAGCTCGTAAATTAGAACGCTTTCCTTTCGAGGCAAATATATTGTAAAATATCCCTAATTTAAGATAAAAGTAATAAAAAATAATGTTTATTTTTTTTGTAAGCTTAATCATTAATAGACCAAGTTGAAATACT
The DNA here is from genome assembly GCA_035043785.1 of Drosophila planitibia. Classification (NCBI taxonomy): domain Eukaryota; kingdom Metazoa; phylum Arthropoda; class Insecta; order Diptera; family Drosophilidae; genus Drosophila; species Drosophila planitibia. The sequence goes on from JAWNMS010000041.1 coordinate 5,322,291, forward strand.
TTGAAGCGACCACTGTGGATGCAAAGAGACAAAGGCAAAAAAATCGAGTATCCCAAGCATCCCCGCTACTAACAAGCAAAAATCCTTCCAAAGTTTATGTGGGGTGTCAGACGGTTTGTGTGTGTTTGTATAGAAGCATCGTCATCATCATCTCGTTGTCGCCCCCAAAAATAACTAACCCCCAATCGCGTGGGCGCACACTCACACACCATACACTCAGACAGGCGCTGGCCAATACTTGAATACTCCGCGTCGTTCATACGGCTGAAGCGACCCTCGTTTACTCAAAGCTCAGCACAGCACAGACATCTATCTATTCTTAGCACTTTTTGGCAATACATGTACATGTAAGTTTGCGTGTGTGTGTGCATGTATGTGTACATGTTATACGACTCTTTTTTTATCAGTTTAATTACCACCTCTTCTTGTTAATATTCATGGGTCCATTGCTTAGATCAACGTTAATTGTTGCGCAATCAGCTGTCTGCAGTTTAACCACTGCTAACATTTAGTAAAGTTAATTTGTAGGTTATTTGTATTATTGTTGCTCCCATTTGTAAAAGTGCTCAAACATCTTCTGCCTCCTTTTTGCCACAAGGTGCGCACAGTGAAAAATAGTAATAAATTATGCATTATATATATTATTTACACACATGTTTGTGGATGTAACAAAATGTAAATGTAAAAATGCCAATTTCAAATCATTTGTTTGGAATATGTGAATGATTTGGTAAGCATGCGACTCGCCGGATGCGCACTGCCTATGCCAGCAGTCAGACAGCACTGCTGTCTAACTGTGACTTTGGACTACATTTCGAATTTCATCTTGAATGCTTATTATTATGCAGTGTCTGGCATTTTGGCAAACTTACAAGATAAACAGTAATAGCTCCATGCATGCTCACATACATATATACATACAAACACCGATACAAACATATGCATTTAAAGAATTCTATATAAAAATTATGCATACCGCAATTTGTTGCCAGCGGCTCGCTGGCTGCTGCCGCTAACGCAATGTTGCAGCGTATCTATTTTGCGGTTACTTCTCGTCTTCTTCGTTTTGAGGTATGTGATTGGGAAAAGTTGTTGACGTTGTTTTTAGTAATGGTTTTTGATATTCGTGTGTTTATTTTTTTATGGTTTGTTTTCTTTTTGTCTTCACTAATTCCATTTGTTCATCTGTTTCGTCTGACTGAACGCGAACTTTGAAAATAATTTCAAGAGAAAAGCAATTGGCAGTTTGATGTTAATTATATATATCCACAAATATTTATTATTTATTTGTTACAGTTTTACATGTGCACACTCACACATACACACACACACACAGACACGAAAGAGGGAAGCGCAGCTGAGATTTCACTTTTGCTAGTGCTACTGCTGCACCTTTACACAACGGCAGTGTTGAACTTTCACGGCAACTGCAACACTGGCAGCAACACTGGCGGCCTTGTTCCGCTATTCGCCGGCGTCGTTGACCGGCAAAGCAGCCTCAGTTATGCATTCTGATTCTTGCTGATTTTGTTGTTTTTTTTTAGTTTTTGTCGATCGATAAATTTAAATTGCGTTCCACTAACATCGATACACGAAAAATCAACATCAAGATTAAAATTAGCAGCAGCAGCAGCAGCAGCAGCAACAACAAAAACAACAACAATCACTTGCACTTTTGTTTCCACTTCTTTCTCTTCTTCTGCTTCTTCTTTTTAGCTCATTACTCACATACACACTTTCTCTCTTGCGCTGTCTGTCTGTCTGTTTGTCGCACACATGACAGACAAGCAACGGTAATGCGACGCTGCGCATGCATTAATTACCATTCACTTAGCTTCTGCTGCATTTTTGGACGGATACAAGGGGGGTCACTGTCATTATTTGATTCTTAATTGGCTTGAATTTATTTTCAATTTCAATTTAAATTTGATTATTTTTGTATCTATGTATCTATACACAAACACACACATACTAAAAAAAAACAACAAAAACAGGCAAGGAGCAGATGCCGCTGCCACCACCTAAAAGCAGCTAGCAACAACAATTCATCGTTATTAGTACATCAGCATCTCAGCATTTAAAACAGGCAGCATTTTCTCTTTAAATAGAATCCAATTGCTGTCGCTGTTGATTTTATTTTTTCTTCTTTTCCAATTTCTTCAATTCCAATTTCAATTCAATTTCGTTGGCCAAATTGTGCACTGTTTTTTATTTTATTTTTAATTTCGATTTTCTTGTTCTTGTTGCTCTTTATGGATTTGCCCACACGTTTGTTTATATGCTACGGTTGTGTTTGTTGTTGTTATTGTTGTGGTAGCTGCTGCAATGGAAATGCCTTGCTTTCTTCATTTTGTTTTTGTTGTTCCTCTGATTTATAAATCATTTGCACTTCAGTTCATATTTAGCTGAATGTTAACAATATATTTTTAACACTACTCACAAAAAAAAAAACAAAAACAAAAAGAACCACGAGCGCGCACGTAGAGTGGTCGTTGCCGCTGAAACAACTAATTGTTGTAAAATCCGCCGTACCTCGGCGTCCGCGTGCGACGCCAGCTTTTTTGCAACTGAAACTAAGTTCGAATTCGCGAACAAGCGCTTTTCAATTAGATACACTTCAAGTGCGAAAGCTTATGTATATATGTCAAGCTTTTCATTGTGTGGCACGAAGTGTGCGCGGTAATCTGGCAGCACTGTGCACAGTGTGTGCACCTCTTTTTGAAATTAGTGCTTTCAGTGTGCGCTAATGCACAAAGTCGATAAGTATTTTTATTTATGGTATGCATTTATATAAATAAATAACATTTATATTTAAAAATATAATTCAGAAATATAAACACATCAATTTAAAATGTTTATTAATTTTACCAGTTTCTTCGATAGCCAATTCTGACAATCGACCATCCGTGCATTGTTGCACTGAGTAAATGTGAAATCGATATGAATGTGAAGCCGGCTAAAGTGTATTATCGGCTTATCGGCATTGGCTGTGAAAAGTGTCATTTGGCACATTTAGCATTTTCAGAATGTGGAAACTTCTTCTATTTACCATTTTGGCAATAAATCATTGCAATGCTGTGCTGGAGGTCGATGCCAATACTCTAGTGTTGCTGGACAACTTGGCCATCCGCGAGACGCATTCAATTTTCTTCAAATCATTGCAAGGTAACCGGCACGCAACAAACACACACACAGACAGAGGAAGACCTCTGACGTGTACAACATTTTTGTACTCTGTTTCCAAAAAAGGGGAAAGAGTATTTTGGTTCTTTTTTTGTTGGTTGTATTTATTCATTGTTATTATTATTATTATTGATTCACGCACAGATCGCGGATTTAAGCTGACGTACAAGCTAGCTGATGACTCGGGCCTATTGTTGTCACGCTATGGCGAATACCTGTACAAGAATCTAATCATATTTGCGCCCAGTGTGGAGGAATTTGGCGGCGATATCAGCGTGGAGCGTCTGGCCCAATTCGTTGATGATGGCGGCAATGTACTGGTCGCTGGCAGTGAAAAATCCGGCGATGCACTCCGTGAATTCGCCTCCGAGTGCGGCTTCGAGCTGGACGAGGACAATGCGGCGGTGATTGATCATCTGCACTACGATGTCAGCGATGCCGGCATGCATACAAGCATATTGACATCCGCAAAGAATCTAATCAAGGCGGAGAGCGTTGTTGGCAAACACAATCGGCACGCGGATGCGGCACCATTGCTTTATCGCGGCACCGGCATCATAGCCGATAAGGAGAATCCATTGGTGCTGCAGGTGCTGACGGCAGAGAATAGCGCCTACAGCTACAATCCCGAGACGAGTGTCAAGGATTATCCGCACGCCGTTGGCCGCAACACGTTGCTAATTGCCGCCCTGCAGGCCCGCAATAATGCCCGAGTCGTTTTCTCTGGTTCGCTGCAGTTCTTCGCCGATGAGACATTCACGATGGCCGTGCAGTATGCCCAGAGCGGTGTTTTCCACAAGGTGGCGGGCAATCGTGCCGTCGCCGAGTCCATCGGCCAATGGGTATTCGGGGAGAGTGGCCGACTGCGTGTCTCGGCCGTCCATCACAATAAGGTGGGGGAACGTGATCCGCCTGAGCAGGCATACACCATCACCGATCCTGTTGTCTATACGATTGCCATCGAGGAGCTCGTCCAGGGCAAATGGCAGCCATTCAAGGCTGACGATATACAATTGGAATTTGTGCGCATCGATCCGTTCGTGCGGACATTCCTCAAACAGACGGCCGGCGGCAGTTACGAGGCCCGCTTCAAGATACCCGATGTCTATGGCGTCTATCAGTTCAAGGTGGACTACGATCGGGTCGGATTTACCCATTTGTACAATACGACCCAGGTGTCGGTACGCCCGTTGGAGCACACGCAATATGAACGCTTCATACCTAGCGCTTTCCCCTATTATACCAGTGCCTTCTCCATGATGATCGGCGTCTTTGTGTTCTCGTTTGTCTTCCTGCACTTTAAAGAAGAGGCTACCGGCAAGTCGGCCGGCAAAGATGACAAGAAGACCCAATAGACATTAATTCGGTATCCATATGAACAAAAAAAACATGATTTGTGCTTCAGAATTCATATTTAAATATCACTCAAAAGTAAATTCAATAAAGATAAATTTATATGGGCATTCCCACCCAATTAACGAACTAATAATAATAATCATTTACAATTTACAATTCTACAGTCAAGTTTATTTGTCTTGATGCAAAATAATTCAAATGAATAAATGGTTTCTAAGACAGGCAAGTAGTTGATCGGAGCAAGTTATCGATACTTGAGACCGATATTGAACGCAGTCAACTTTATAAGGGGGAAAGCAGTTGCCAAGAGCACAGCTGTTTTTTGATTAATGCACTTGTTTCGATAATTGATACTGATATCGATAGTTCGCACGAAGATGATGAGCAACGCCAGTGCAGAAAGGTGCTAGATCAAAATGCAACAACACACATACATGGGCAAATATGTGTGGAGAAACCCAATCGATTAACCGTAGCCGCAACAGGAACAGCAACTCTAATGGAAATGTCGAACAGTGCGACAACAACAGCAACGCAAACACCATCATCACCATCAGCTGTGCCATCGCCACCAGTTTGGAGCTGTGACACGCACAGGCGCACTCATTATCAACAACAACAGCAGCAACAACAACAACGCGAAAACAAACTGAAACAAGAACAAACGCTGCTGTCTACGCTGCTGTCCGAGCTGCGACGGGCAACAAACTATTGGTTCCAGTCGAAAAGCGATGACGGCTTCCAGCTGCTGGTGCAGACATGCCAACAGATCCTGCAGCACGGCCTGCGCCAGCCAGCAGGCATTGGAATGCTGGTAAGTTGCAGAAGCAGCACAAGTTGCAACGCCCCACAACTTATGAAAAACATAAATTAAGATTTGCTTCCGCTTGTCTAAGATTAGATTTAGTTGAATTTCCTTTGTGCGTACGGAGAACTCTCATTTAACAACAGTCATGGTATTTTTATCCACAAACAATAAACCATCATTTAAATCATTTTACAGCGTCTAATTGAAGACTTTGAGTTTCTGCGTCACGCAGAGGAGCAATCGGTGCCGTTACCACGCATCTCCACAGAGAACGTGGCTGCGATCAGTGTGCCGGACTTTCTGCGCCAGTGGATTACGAGCTGTCTGCGCGGACGTTGCCTGTCGCGTTGCATGCAATCATTGGTGGCGGACAAGGAACTGCTCGATGGGTATTATCAGCGAGATGTGGCCTATTTGCGTCATAGCGGCTATGCGGCGGCGCTCTTTGTCTGCCTGACGGCCATCGAACTGGACCAGAGTAGCCTGCTCAGCCAGCTGGACCCGCCCAATAGGCGCGGTCGCCATCGACGCACCAGTTCGCAGCCAAACTTTAGCATTGCGCACAGATTGCATGTCGTTCACGAGGAGGAACAGCAACAGCAACCGCAGCCGCAGGATGACCAGTTACCACACCTAAATCACCCTGCAGCATCGGCGTCTCATTTACTGCGACGCATCAAGAGTTTACCCTGCCTCTATCAGGGGGAGCCGGGCAGCAGTGGGTTAATGCGACCGCGTTGCAAAACGCTCAGCAGTCATCCGGTGCCCTTCTGCTCGCGTGGCGAGGTGGCGGCGTTTAGCGGCTCCAGCATTAGCACCACCAGCAGCTGCAGTCGGACGCCTCCGTCGCCACCACGCCACATACAACTGATCAACTGCGACGACATCAAGATCTGGACGGATCAAACGAGCCCAGCAACAACGCCAGCTAAAAAACCAGAACCAAAAACAACAACAGCAGCAGCGACAGCGGCAGCAACAAACAACTGCATCAAGCTTGGCAGTCCATTCCACAGAGTGCTTGGCAATCTGTTTAGTTCGCCGCCCGTCTACACGAGCTGGTACCGCCGTGCAATTGGCCAGCAAGATGAGGCCAGCAGTGTGCTGGACAACTTTTTGCCGGTCAACGGACGCAAGCTGGACAAGCGGCAGCATCAGTCGCTATTCGAGGGCATCAGCATGCTGGACGACAGCTACGCTTGTCAGCCAGAGGCGGGCACCAGCAGCAGCACACAGCTAGCAACAGCGCCGCTAGCCATTGTGGCCAGCCAGTGTCAGGGTCAGGGGAGCAGTGCAAATTGCAGCACAACAACATCCTGCAGCTTAAGCAGCGATAGCCAGCACAGTAGTGCGGGCAATAAGATCGACAATCAGAGTTTTGCCGCATTTCTGCAAATGTCGCGATATACGCACAACAACAACACCGAATTGGAAAAGGAAAACGCCCATTTTCGCATCTCGGAGGCATGCATTGCGGCCATCGAGCACGTGAAGTGGACACGACGCGGTGATCAGCACAATGATAATACAGCTAATGCTGCCAGAGAGGCGGACGCCCTGCTCATGCCCTATGTGGAGCAGCAAAATGCGAACAGCGCTGGCAATAGCAACAACAACGGCAACAACCACAGCAGCATTGGTAACAACAACAACAACAACAGCGCTGAAGCAGTTGGCCTGCAATTGATATCACGCTTTAAGGATCAACAGCTGCCCAAATTGGGTGACATGCGATGGTTGGTGTCCGAGCAGGATGCACCACAACAGCTGTTGCCCATGCCGAAGCTCGAGGCACAATATCAGCAGCAACAGTTGCTGGCTAACGATGAGGCACAGGCGGGCCTGACGCGCGGCACCAAAACCTGGGCACCACCGCGTCAACAGATCATCTTCACCGAGCATCCGGCGGAGAGTCGATCACAGTTGCTGCAGCGACAACATTACCGTTGCGCCGGCTGTGGCATGCATGTGACACGGCAGTATCAGCATCACTTTCGCTATTGCAACTATTTGGGCAAGTATCTGTGCACCGGCTGCCATCGGAATCAATTGTCGGCGATACCGGCAAAGATCCTGCAGACGTGGGACTTTCACAGCTATGCGGTTAGCTCGTTCGCCTATCGCCTCATCGAACAGATGTACACATTTCCGCTCTTCCATGTGCCCGACCTGAATGCCCAGCTCTATGGCAAACAGAAGCAACTTGCGCGGGCACGACGACGTCGCCAACAGTTGCGATATGTACGCGATTTAATTGTCGCCTGTCGTTTTGCCACCAGGTGAGTGGATGATCGGCAACAGTCCCTGCCTCCTTCCTGCTTCTACTTCTAATTGGTTTTTTTTTTCTTCAGGGAGCAAGCGTTCTTTGATACGGTGCCGGCGCATATTACCAATGACCCGGATATATGGTCCATGTGTGATTTTGTCGATGTGCAAAACAAGAGCATGAGCCGCTCCATTGAGCAACTGATTGGACTCAGTGAACAGCATGTCTACAACTGTGTGGTAAGCTCCAAGAATTGAATTGTGATTCAATCAATCTCTCAATCCAACCATCTATCAATTCCTTGCAGCTCTGCACGGGTCGCGCCTTTTCTTGTGAGCACTGCAAGAGTCGTCCGCTCATCTATCCGTGGCAGCGGAAGGTGCACCGTTGTGCCCAATGTGGCGCCTGTGCCCACCACAATTGCTGGAAATCGAGCTCGGCTGGCGTCTGTTTGCGTTGTCAACGGCTCCAGGAACGTAAGCAGCTGGCCAGTTAGAGACGACGATCATCGATCAATTTCTATATTAATTGTATATATATGTACATGTATGTAATCCTGTTAATCAAGTAACCAAATTTGTTATCAAATGTACCTCAAGCGAATGACGACCGATTCATGTTGATTTTATAAATTATACAAATATATTTATTTTATTATATCGATTGACTTGTTTTTTTTCATATTTAACTGGATTGGTTAAACCTTATTTATTGGGATTGCTTAAATGGCAGCTACTTTTTATAATCTATTTTTTTATTAAAGGAAGGTTGCTTACACTTTAAAGTTATTTTAAGCTAACTAATTTTGCTTAACTTGATAAAAAGAACAATTAAAATTTGGTACTGAAACGACTAGTGATTTCACTTCAGTTTTTATGTATAATTGTGTGCAAGTGTTATGTAGCACATCCTTAAATAAATATTGCTATGCTTATTAGAACAATTTGTAATGCGGCTTGTTTAAAATTTGAATTAACCTAAATGAAAATGAATCGAATGCAATCGATAGTGTAGCAAGTTTCGATGATACAAACAATTTCGAAACTATTGCTATCACATCACAGTATTAATCTTATCGATAGCTGTGTGTAGTATTTTGCAGTTCTTCTTTGACATAACAGCGTTTAGAAGTCTGTTCCATTTGGGTTGCAGTGCCATTTTGAGTAGAGCAGTTGCTAGATTAAAGTAAAATTTTGCACCTTTCCTTAAATGAATCGAAAACGCAAATGCAGTGCCGAGTGAAATACGTCACAAGTGTTTTATAAATTATATGGACAGTTTAATTAAAATTTATGTTTCCAACTTTTTGTTTTTGCTACCAAAAAGAAAAAGCGTCGTGCACCATACATCGGAGAGAACGCCATAAATAAAAGTGTAGGTTGGAAAGAAAAATACGAAGAAAATTTTGCAGTTTTTTTTTCCTCTTGACGGTTGGCGCTTGCGTTCGCATCTGAGCCTAAAGCTGCTTGCCTGCCAGCCAACCAGCCTGCGGCCAAGGCCTAAATATACCGTATACCATATTTTTGACGTCTTTGAAGGTAAGCAGAATAAATAAAATTCATTGCATCCGTGTGTGGAGCAGAGCGAGCGGAGCGGAGTGGAGCTGAATTTTAAGTTGATGCCCGACCGATGAAAAAGACGGGTAAATGTATGCGATGCGTGCGTGCGTGCGTGTGAATAGGTGTGTGTGCGTGTGTATGTGTTCTTTCTTTTTAAGTGTATATGTGTGTGTGTTTTGGGACAAAGCGATGCGGCGCACTTCATTTAGCGTGAATAATTTCAACATATGTACCTAATGTATGTAATTGCATAAAACCAAGTGAAAAAGTGCAAAACGAAAAGTAAATACATATGTTCAATTCGCATACATATATATATATATATATATATATGTATATATGTATGCATGCATGTACATATGATGCGTTCACACTTAAAAAATTGCAAGCTTGTGACCAACACACACGCACACATCACATCACATACATATTTACATCCATTTATATATTTATATATATGCACATGCACATATGTGCGTGTACGTGTGCGTGTGTTTGTGTTTTTGTATTTATGTATGTTTATTTATCGATGTTTCTCCTTCTCCTGTTACCCATTTTCCACCCAGGCGGCTGCTGCAACATCAAGCAAAACGCAATCGAAATCGAAATCGAATGTCAATGCGATAACATACAAAAAAAATAAATATATATATATATGCATATATGTATATTTATATATTTATGTATATAGGAAAATTGACATATAATCGAAAGCACTTCGAAAGGAAAAATTAATAGAAACGGCGGCGGCAAAATCAGCAGCAGCAAGCAGCAGCGGCGGCGTTTGTGGTAGCCGACTAACACAAAATTTTAGTTCCGAATACGATGGACATTGATACAGATCAGTCTATCGAAGCAATGGACACCCAAGATACCCAAGAGGTCGAAATAATTACAAGTGACCTACAGCAACAACAACAACAACAGCAACAGAATCAACAACAGACAAACTCACCGCCACAATTGCCGAAATTTAAGAATCTAATACATCCACAGCTGCAACAGCAACAACAACAACCGCAACAGCAGCAGCAGCAGCAACAACAGCAGCAGCAGCAGCAGCTACCCAGTGAGAACGGCAACGTGCCACCACAGCAATTATTGGCGGAGAGCAGCTCGACATCGTTCGGGAACGAGCAGGAGATACCAATGGACGAGGACGCAAAGGAGGATCAATTCCGTTCGGAGACAACATTCTCCTATACCGTGGAGAATGTTGGCCAGATCAAGCAACAGCATTTGTCGCAGCCGGTCTATGTCCGTATGCTGCCATGGAAGATAATGGTTATACCGAATGATCGAGCATTGGGATTCTTTCTGCAATGCAATGGCGAGAATGATTCGCCCACCTGGTCGTGCAATGCGATTGCCGAGCTGCGACTCAAATGCCACAAGGCCGATTCACCGCCATTTACACGGGCGCGCATCAAGCATTTGTTCTACTCGAAGGAGAACGATTATGGCTATTCGAATTTTATAACATGGCAGGAGCTGCAGGATCCCGATAAATACTATGTGCACAATGGGAGCATTACGCTCGAGGTGCATGTAATTGCCGATGCTCCGCACGGCGTATTGTGGGACTCCAAGAAGCATACCGGCTATGTGGGCCTCAAAAATCAGGGCGCCACCTGTTATATGAACTCACTGCTGCAGACGCTCTATTTTACGAACTCGCTGCGCTTGAGTGTCTATCGCATACCGACCGAGGCGGATGATAGCACCAAATCGGTTGGTTTATCTTTGCAGCGTGTCTTCCATGAGCTGCAGTTCGCCGATCGTCCCGTTGGCACCAAGAAGCTAACGAAATCGTTCGGCTGGGAGACACTCGATTCTTTTATGCAGCATGATGTACAAGAATTTCTACGGGTGCTGCTCGACAAGCTCGAGTCGAAGATGAAGGGCACATGCCTCGAGGGCACCATTCCTGGCCTGTTCGAGGGCAAAATGTCATCGTACATTAAATGCAAGAATGTCGACTATAACAGCACACGCTACGAGACCTTCTACGACATTCAGCTAAATATCAAAGACAAGAAAAATATCTACGATTCGTTTCAGGACTATGTTGCATCCGAGACGCTTGAGGGTGACAACAAATACGATGCCGGTGTCCATGGTCTTCAGGTATGTGAATCCCCTCATCCCCAACGCCAACTCCAATTCCAAGTCATACACTTATCCAATTATCACCCCAACTATCGCCTGTATTGCATATACGACTTTTGTTTATTGCTCAACTAAGTTTATGTATATATGTAATTTCATAGGAAATGCGATATTTGTGGTGGGAATTTGACTGTTAATATTAATGTGCATTAAGCAGCGTCATCCATATACCGTAAAAATTTGTAAAATTCGATTCAAAATGAGACGAATCATCAGACATATTTTTGCAAAATCATTATTTGATTTGTAAATATTGTGAAATATTTATTGATTTTAATTCTTTTGTTGCATGTGCCGCACGCAGGAGGCAAGCAAGGGCGTCATATTCACATCATTCCCGCCGGTGCTGCATTTGCACTTGATGCGTTTCCAATACGATCCGATAACGGATTGCTCGATCAAGTATAACGATCGCTTCGAGTTCTATGAGCAAATCAATCTGGACCGTTATCTGGCGGAACGTGAGAAGACACCGGCCGATTATGTGCTGCACGCCGTATTGGTGCATTCGGGAGACAATCACGGCGGACACTATGTGGTCTTCATCAATCCAAAAGCCGATGGACGTTGGTATAAGTTCGATGACGATGTCGTCTCCAGTTGCCGCAAACAGGAGGCAATCGAACAGAACTATGGCGGCATGGATGATGAAATCTCGTTTCATGCCAAGTGCAGCAATGCCTACATGCTTGTCTATATACGGCAATCGGAGCTGGACCGTGTACTCGAAGATATACCCGAGAGTGAGATATCGAGTGATCTGGTTGAGCGTCTCGATTTGGAGAAACGCATCGAGATGGCACGTCGCAAGGAGCGGAGTGAGGCGAATCTTTATGTGCCCATACACGTTATACTCGAGGAGTACTTTGAGGCACAGCAGAAGCGACGTCTCTTCGATGTGGAGAAGACGCACCAGCGCCCGTTCAAGCTAAAGCAAAACCAAACCGTTAACGAGATGGTCGAGATGTTTGTCAAGGCATTTGGGGTGCCACGGGATCGGATGCGCATGTGGAACATGTGCACCGCCCAAACCCAAAAGTTCCTGTACTTTGACTTCGAGGCAGAGGGTGCGCGCACCATCGAACAGATACCCACATCGCAGAAGCCCTGGGTCATATTCCTTGAGCTGGCGCCGCCCGACAGCACTGGGCCCCTGTTGCCGTTCAATCCCAAAACCGATGTGCTGCTCTTCCTCAAGTATTATGATGCGCCCAACAAGCGTCTCAATTACATTGGCTGCACACAGCAGCCATTAAATCGCCGCCTCTGCGAACTGGTCCCCGAAATCAATCGGAAGCTCGGCTTTGAACTGGACACCGAATTGACCGTGTTCGATGAATATGCCGATAAGAAAATACCCAACATCAATGAGCCAATCGAGAGTGTCCTCTATATGCATCAGGATCATTTGCAGGGGCCCATTTTGATATTTGAGCGCGAGAATGTTGATGTCAAATTGGATCTGCCAACCGTTGAGGATTACTTTTTGGATTTGGTCTATCGCATCGAGATCATCTTCAGCGACAAATGCAATCCCAACGAGCCAGACTTCACACTGGAGCTATCAAATCGCTACAACTACGATCAGCTAACGAATGCGGTAGCCGAACGACTAAATACGGATCCACAAAAGCTTCAGTTCTTCATGTGCATCAGTAACTTCAAGGAGACCGCCGGCAATGCGGTGCCCTACACTTACAAGGTGAGTGTAATCCGAGTCGCCTATATATTTATATATTCATATTCATATATATATATATATATATTCACAAAAAAATATTGCAGGGCAACATCAAGGATCTGCTATCATACACAAAGCAGAGCATGCCGAAGCGTATTTTCTATCAGAGACTGTCGCTCAGCATTCACGAACTGGATAACAAAAAGTTGTTTAAATGCATTTGGGTATCGAATGATTTGAAGGAGGAAAAGGAGCTGGTCCTCTATCCGAATAAGAATGGCACAGTTAAGGGACTGTTGGACGAGGCGGCCAAATCGATAACGTTTGCCGAGAATAGTCGCAAAAAGTTGCGTCTGATGAAGGTTGGCAATCATAAGATTGTTGCCATCTGCAAGGACGATATACCATTGGATACGCTAATCAAGGCAAACGAATCGATAACAACCGCCCAGGGCACACAGAAAATCTATCGGATCGAGGAGATACCCAATGAGGAGACACAGCTGGCGGAGAATGAGCTACTCATACCGGTGGCACATTACAGCAAGGATCTCTACAATTCGTTCGGTGTGCCATTTCTCATAAAGGCGCGCCACAACGAACCGTACGGTGCTCTCAAACAGCGCATACAGAAGCGCCTCAATGTACCCGACAAGGAGTGGGAGAATTATAAGTTTGCTGTCATAGCCAATGGTCACACAAACGATGTCAATGATAATTCACCGATCGATCTGGAGGTGTATCGCACATGGACGGGCGGACAGATGCCGTTCTTTGGGCTCGATCACATTAACAAGTCCCGCAAGCGGAGTTCACTCAACTTTTCCGAGAAGGCAATCAAAATCTACAACTAAAGAATCAATCAACAAATAACAATAACAACAACAAAAACAACAACAACAACAATAGCCAACAATATAACTACTACTACAACAAATACTTGAATATTCATCGTGATATCGTGTATGGGTCAGAGTCAGAGTCAGATTAGTGTATGTGTGTGTATGTATCGACGTAACGGAGCCCATCTCTATCTATATCTATATCTGTATCTCTCTCTCTCTCTCTCTATATATATATATATATATATATATATATTTGTATATATATATATATATTTAATAATCGAGCGAGGGCGTGCCACGAAGAGGCGGGGCAAGGCGTGGCGGCGGCGGCGGCTATTACTTCCAGAACAAAGAAGACACCAACAACAATACTAATAAAATTACCACAAACACTTCCAACAGCAGCACTCGGCGAAATAACTGCAAAATCAGTAATGAAAAGCAAAAACAATTATTTGTAGTTTTCAATTTGTTGTGGCATCAACCTTAGGCAACAAAAAAACCGTCAACATCTCAGTTAAAAATATATTTTATGGCATACGCAAACAGTTTTGCAATTGAAAATATATATATATTTTTGCTTTTCCTTTTTCTTTTTTTTTTTTTACTTTAATTCTAATAATATTCATGTGTCTAAATTATGGAATGTCAGCGATAGGTAATCAAATACAAATTTAACGTATATTTAGCTAGCTGCTTAGGGCATAACTCTTCCACTGGTCAGCACTCGCCAGCCCCCCACCACCCCCCACTTCCCAGCCCGTGACCAACAACGCACAGAGAGGAAAAAGTTAAAAGCTCTATACTTAAACACACACACACACACACTCGAAAAATGCAAAATACTGTCGACTGGTTGGGCGGTTGGTTGGGTGGTGGCGATGCCAACGCCAACGTCAGCGTCAGAGTCGTGTCGAAGTTGTGTTCTCTACATACACACATACATATACAATATTGAAATAATGCTATATAAACAAACGCATACATATTGATTTCAGCCGATTTCAATTTAGGCTTTAGCTTTTACATGTGTGTGTGTCTGTGTGTGTGTGTGTGTGTGTGTGGTTGCGTTTCTTTTTTTTTTTATTTATAATATAATATTAATGCTATTCTAAATATGTTAATCTTATCAACAGCGAAAATAACCGGCGCCAGACTCTGAAAGTCTGCTTACTGTAAATACGCGTTGCACGTTTTGCATGACACGCATTCGCATATGTCCGCCACACGAGTTGATAAAACGGGACGGGGAAGGGGGTAAAATGAAAATAAATAAACAATTGCAAATTTATAAACATAAAGCACCAGTCGTGTAACACAGGCGGACACTCAAAACTCCAAATGCCGCCCTTGATCAAAAATCCACGAAGGAAGGTGAGGAGGGGTTTATTTTTGGACAGTTGTTTGCAGTTGACACCATGTAGAAAGAGAGGAAAGAATACGGAGCGAAGGGTTGAGAGAGATATTTCAAGTATATATATATATATATATGATATATATATATATATATATATATATATATGTATATATATTTATTTATAAATATATATATATACAAATTTATATGTATACTTAGTTGTATAATGATACATATATACTACCTACATGTAACGAAAACAAAACAAAACAAACATTGATAAAAACAGAAGAAAAAAAACAAAAATATGTTTAATTAAAAAAAAAACAAAAGATTTGTTTCAAACAACAATTATTTGTGATTTTAATACATGAAATGATAAAGATAATGCTAATGATAACATTTATGCAAATGACTAGAAAGCCCTACTTATAATAAACAATAATATTAACCTTTAAATACGATAATGCAAAAAAAAAAAGAAGAAGAATGAAGCAATTAATTTAACAGTTAATGCTTTTACTTTGTTAACTATAGCAATAAAAATATGAAAAAGAAAAACAACAAATGTTTAGTTTGAAGAAAGGAAGGAAAAACAGGAAATATTTTAACACCTTACAACATATACATACTAAATGCTATTGATATTTATGCAGAACAATTATTTATGTGTAAAAAGAAAACAAAAACGAGCAAATATAATACCAACAATTTAAGCTGTGTATCGCGATTGATTACTTAAGAACTTACAGCAGGTAACCCAAAAATATGATCAGAGCTATATATATATATATATATATATTTTCTTCTATATATGCTATAATATATATGTATAATACAAAGAAAAATTCAAGCCACTTTTTTCCACTTGCTTTCGAGATTGGAAACAACTGTAGCAGCTGGGAAAAGTCTTTCAAATTGTGAAACATGAAATGCTTAATCTCACTTGGTTTTCTTTGTTTGTGATATATATATATATATATAATATATATCTACGACGCTTGAGCAACTCCGGCCGCCAGTTGATCGGATGCGTCTCCTCGCTGCCCCCATCATCCTCATTTATCGTTTTGTCCGCCTCGGCGGTGATGAGACGCGTACCCAATTGATCGAAGCACATGGCCAAAAAATGTCACGCTGTCCATGGAGCCGGGCTAGATGGGCGCCTGGAAGCGCTGAAAATTGTGGCTGGTGCGCACAATCCCACAAGTAAATGGTGCCGTTGTCGTCGCCAGAGACGTATTGGCTCTTTGGCCCGAGATGATCTGCCAAAGTTGCGCTCGGGACAGCGCCATTGTTTGATGTTGACCGGCGATGCGCAGGCGAACATGTATAGCGATGGATGCTGCGCACCGCATTCTTGTGATTGGTTAGCGTACAAACGCTCTTGCCGGCAGCCTGAAGCCATAAGCTAGGCTCGCACTGTGGAGTTATGCGATCCAGCATTAGTTTGTGGATTGGTTACCTGCGCAACGACACTGGCCATGGTATTCGTGTGGCAAGTCAATGTGTACAGGTTCGTCTTGGATCGCATGTCCCAGATGCGTGCGCAGAGGTGGCCAGTACATCGATGTACTGCCAGTGAGTAGATGACCTTGTTGTATTCGAGATCCCAGCACTTCACCTTATAATCCTAGCCCTTTGTTGGGCATTGGGCGCGCACCAGCGCAGTGCTGTTATTCAGCCTGCCCTCTCGCCATTGTAACGCAATAAGTTGCCACAAGCCTCCAGGGCGGCCATGGTGGCCAAACCGGTGGCTCTGCCATCTGTGATGCCAGCATCCTGTCGCCAGTCAACTCCCTGGAGTTCATTAATTTGATGCAGAATTAATACATATAAGGAAACTTTCAGAATGTTGAAAGTAATTCGGAAAGTGGATCAATTTTTAGCGAAAGCATAACAGTTTGAATTTGAAATTTTCGTATTTTTGAAATGAAGCCGAGAAATTGCCGTTTTAAGTTTCTGTTTTTAACTTCCAACTGTTGTATATTCGCCAATAATTGTCCAATCTCCGAATTTCTTTCGACATTATGCAGCCCTTTATATACAGTGTCTCACAGCTTATTTCAGCAGCGTCTAGCAAAAATTTTAAAGTGCTATAAAGATTAAACAAAGAAATAAACGCAGAATGTTTAAATGTCAATTTGTTTCATGCTGTATAGCGATTGAAAAAAAAACTTTAGTTTTTATTAAAATATTAATTAATTAAAATTGGTCAAAAACTGAAAACTTATCGAAAATACATATCAAAGCTTATTTTGAACAGTCTCAAAAAAGTATAAAAACTTAAATAAGGATGTTAATACTTAGTATGATATCCTTTAGCCTTAATAACTTCCCTTAACCTATTATTCGTGGAAGATACCAGCTTTCGGGTAGTTTCTGGACTGATTTTGCTCCACTCTTCCAGCAGAGCATTTTTGAGATCGGATATGTGATTTCGGATGTTTTTTTCCAGCAGAGTCATTTAAATCTGGAGACTGGGACGGCGGAATTATCATGTGGGGGCAGCTCCAGATAAGCCAGGACTGTACTAATCCGGACTTATGCTTGGTTGTTGTCCTGGTCGTTGACCTGGTAGAACCGGAAAGTACGTCGGATTCCTAGCTTCTCACCACTTTGGAGTAAATTTTTAATATATTGAGGTACACATTCCTGTCCATTGTTGTTTCAATACACACCACATTTCCGACGCCGGCTGCCGAGATAGATGCCCATATCATGTCACTTCCTCCACCGTGCTTGACTGTTGCCTTTAGGTTTTTGGGATTCAGCTCAGTATTGGACTGTCGCCACACATAATTCCGTCCGTACGAGCCAAAAATGTTGGATTTGGACTCATTTGCAAATATGACTGTGTTCCAAAACTCCAAATCCTTGTCCAAGTGGGTTTTGGCGTACGTCATCCTAATCCCTTTATTTTGTGCGCTTCTAAAGGGCTTCTTCCGTGGTACTCGGGCATTGAAGTCATGGTTATGCAGAACCCGGCGCACAGTTTCCGGACTACACTTTTTCCCCATTTCATCCTCCACCTGTTGAGTCAGGGTATAACTAAACTGACTACGAAGGATTGGTCTATTTATACCGAAAATAATCAACCTGACGTAAAAATCCGGGTTTTATGGCACCCAGGTGTCCATAATGCCATTATCTGAAATAAGCTGTGACCATAAATTAAGGTACTTTTTTAAATAACCCTAGCAGGTGGGGAAACCCCAGTTTATGGGGGTCATATATTCATTTAGGTGGTCAATATATGTACCTGCCATCGGTCTTTGGAATTTTTGAAAAATAATGTATAATTAGTTTATGGCAGTCAATTAAAATTTTTGCTAGACACTGTCGGAAATAAGCTGTGAGACACTGTAGAGCTCTGGTCACACGTGTATTGTGTTCTCTTTTTTCATTGTATTCCTCTAAGTTTAGTTGCTCTCAATTCTTCAACAATAAAGATAATCCATATTTAGAAACAGCGTTTGACTCTTCATTTTTGCCACGTTATTTACAACAGCGAATATATTACAGATTGAATTTGAAAACAGGAACTTAAAACGTGAATTTCTCGATTTAATTTTAAAAATGCGTTTCTTCAACTTTTGATGCAGAATTAATATATCAAAAGTGCTTCATAATGTTGCAAGAAATTCGGAGATTAGGCAATTATTGGCGAAGATGTTACAGTTTGAAGTTGAAAACAGAAACTTAAAACGGCAATTTCTCGGTTTCATTTAAAAATATATATTTTCAACTTTTGATGCGGAATCAATATATATAAGAGGGCTTCATAGCGTTGGAAGAAATTCGGAGATTGGACAATTATTGGCGAAGATGTAACAGTTTGAAGTTGAATTTAGAAAAACTTACGTGTGTTGGAAAAAACTATGGTTCTTTTTACCTGGAAGAGAAAGTTGACCCCCGAAAATAAGCTGCACATTTGAGATTTGTCTAACTTTGGTTATAATTTTATTCATTAACTTAACTTGTTCTGTTTTCGTCCATTTTTGTTGTTTGTGTTTTACTCTTACTTTTACAATCTTTAGCTGTTGCCGCCGCTGCAGCAACAGTTGCGTTTTTGTTTAAACATAGCTTGAGAAATTATTTATAATATGAATGTATTATATATAATTATATATATAAATGTATATGAATACACACATATATATATATAAATGTATATGTATAGAAGTATATATTAAATATGTAGCATAATTTATATAGCATAGCAATAAAAAAAAGTTGGCGCTCAAAAAAAAAATATGGTGAACAAAAATGTTTCTTATTACAATAAAATAAAGAACGACGACAACGGCGGTGTCCTTAACTTGTGTGTGTGTGTGTGTTTGTGTTGGGGGTGTGTGCTTAATGGGTTGATACAGGGAGGAGGGTAGCTGCTCTACATGCATTCTTAACCCCGTTTGCCGTTGCTCCGTTGCGTTCCGTTCCTTTCGTAACCGCTGCGTAACCGCTCACTGTGGCTTCTGGTTCTTTGGTGCTTGCTGCTGCTGCTGTTGCTGCTGCTGCTGTTGTTGTTGCTGCTGCTGCTGCTGCTGCGTCTCGTAGCGCTGACGCAACGCTGTCAGTGCGCTCAGCAGCCGACTGTTGGCAGCGTCTAGCGCCGCAATCTGCTGTCCCTGCTCCTCGATGACGCGCTGCTTGTGCGACAGCGCCAGCGACATTTTGAGCTGCTCGCGCCGCAGCTCCTCCTCCATGGTGATGAGTCTGCAAAATGTTTGCCTAATATTAGTTATGGCTGGTTGCGAGTCTGAGCGAGACAGCAATAGAGAAAGAGAGACAGAGAGAGAGAGAGAGAAAGGGAGAAAGAGAGCAATCCAACACACTCACTCACCTGTCGATAATGCTGCGCATTGTGGACTCCGACTGCATGCTCAGATTGTTAACTCCATTGCCGTTGGCGCCACCAGGTCGCTGCAATGCAAACAGCTCATCGCTCGAGTCGCGCAGCTCGGCCTCGTCGCGATCGAGCGTGTGTCGCAGCGTGTCGAGCGTCTCCTGCAGCAGCTGAATCTCGCCATTCTGATCATATCCCTTGCCCATGCCCATGCCCAGGCCCAGGCCCAGGCTCATGCCCAGACCAGCTGACTCTGAGGCGCCAGCACCGCCACCACCACCACCACCACCGCTGCTGCGTAGCTGTCGACGCCGCTTTCCCTCCTGCAGCTGTGTGCAGTGACCTGGCCAAAGAGTTAGAGAGTCAAATAAATCAGTCCAAGTGGGTTTTAAGTCAATTTACAGAACTGTTTAACGCAGCCTTGCCTCAATATAAACAAGAGCAAACCGATATCGATTGATATCAGTCCCCACAATCTGCATTCGTCCTACTTCTATTTGCTATTCGCTGTTCTTTCCAAAGGAACTCTATTGGATATTCTGGTCTGTAATCGATGACTGAAAGAGTATCACTTTTGGCCTATAACAATAAATAAACTTTGTTGCAATGTTTCTTTCTGACTTGAGCATTTGTACAGAAGTTCTGAGAATCAGATTCAGCTAATTTTCATCTTGATTAACCCTGCAGTGCTGTTCTCGGCCCATTTAATTAATATTTAACAGCTTGGCTAAGCTTGGTTAATTATTATAATTCATATATTTTCACGTCTTACATTTTGCAAACGAATTCGATTGTTCAATTCGAGTTTTCCTCCTATTCCTATTACACTGTCCACCTCAATTTGCAATTCAATTTATTGAATTTTAGAAATGAATTTAAATTGTATTTAGAAAGTTGACAAATATCGTTTTCAGACCCCTTTTTACAGTCCAGCTGTGTGTATACCTTATGGGTTCGTAGATGCTACCATCTGTCGTTTGTTTTGTTTGTTTGTGTAACCCCTTCTTTATGGGTAATACTGGGTAACTGTTGCGTTGGGCAGCTGTTGCTCCGAATGTGACTCACCTTCCGTATCGGTGCTGCTGTCGGAGAGCGTTCGAGCCGAGTCAAGGCTGAGCCTGCGCAGTGCCACCGCTGTCGAGGATGTGGCTGCGCTGCTACCGCCGCCGCCAGTGCTGCTGGCATATTGCTTATGATCCTGCAGCTGCTGCTGCTGCTGCTGCTGCTGTTGACGATGATGATGCGGCTGCTGTTGCTGCTGCTGCTGCTGTTGGTGGTGATGTGTATGTGGATGCAACTGTTGTTGCTGCTGCTGATGATGGTGCGACGTGGACATGGGATAGGCAACACCAATGCCGCCAGAGCTGCCATAGACATCCTCACGCTTTATGGGTCCAGATCCAGGTCCAGGTGCAGGTCCAGGTCCATTGAGGCGACCGTAGGCGTGCGTGGGTTTGCTCGAATTCGAATTGGAGGAGCTGCTGCCGCCGCTGAGCGAGCGTTGCGCCTCCAATTTGTTGGTGACTGTGGCGCCGGCAGCCGCTGCCGCTGCATAGCTAAAATAATTATCCGCCGAGAGCTGCTCATCCGAGGAGCTGGGCGTTAGTGTGGCCGCATCCAAGGTGCCGCCATTGTTAAGGAAGGCGGCGCGTGCAGCAACCAGACCTACGCCCAGTGGCTTTACCTGCCGCCCACCAAATGCCTGTTGGGGCGTGGCATTGCCGCGACTCGACGACGCCGACGAGGAGCCAACGATGACGCCGTTGTTTCCATTGCCACTGCTGCTCTGCAACTGATACGAGGGATTCTTAAAGGCAAGCGGCGCGCTAAGCTTAAGCGATGATTGCTGTTGCTGTTGCTGCTGCTGCTGCTGCTGTTGTTGCTGCTGCTGGTGGAGTTGAGTCTCAACGGGACTGGAGGATTGTGCGGGCGAGGGATTGGTTGAGATGCTCTGATAGCCAGAGCTGCAGTGGCTGCTCTTCGCCGACAGCTGCTGCTTGCTGCTGCTGCTGTGGTTCTGATTGTGATTGTGGTTGTGGAGATGCGCATTGGGCGGCGGTGGTTCAACAATCACCTCCTGCTCCTCGGCATACTTGAAGAGATCATCGAGATCCTCGAGGTTCTTGGGCATATTCGAGTTGGGATTGAGCGGTGCACGCGGATAATTGCTAGAGTGATCTGGTATGCCCAGATTTAGGTTCAGATTGTGATGATTGATGCGTGCAGCACGTGGTGCCGCAACACAGCCACCATTGCCACTAACAACGCCGCCAGCTGCCGACGCCTTAAGCATTGGAGTTGGAGATTTGCGTACAAAGGCGCTACTGGTGTCCAAGCCAGAGATTTGTATGAACTCGCCGTGCATGTCGTCAAAGACAACGCTATTGTTACAATGCTGATTGTTGTTGTTGGTGCTGCTGTTGCTGTTGCTGGTGCTGTTGTTATTGTTGCGTGGCAAGGTGCGCGCCCGAGAGCCGCTGGTGGAGCTGTCATAATCGTTGCCATTGCCATTGACCACATACTGATAGCCACCACCCTGGCCCAATCGATCGATGCGCTCCATGGTGCTGGAGGCGCTGGTTTGCGGCGCCGGCGGACAGTGTTGCTGCTGCTGTTGATGTTGTTGTGGCATCAACAGATTGCTGCTGCTGCCATTCAGTGACGAGGATGCCATCGAGCTTTGCGATTGTGCATGCTGCAGCACTGGTGAACTCATGTAGACACCACCACCACCACCACCAACACCAGCGCCCGCAATCGAGCTCTGCGAATTGGAAAGCAGCTGCAACTGTTGCTGCTGTTGTTGCTGTTGCAGTCGCACATTCACTGTGGGATCATTGTAGCGAAAAATGTTCTTCTCGAGTGCGCTGGGCGTGAGTACGCCACGCATAATGCCACGCTCCGCGGGCAGCGGTTTGCTGACCACAGCATGCTGAGGTTGAGCCAACTGTGCTGATTGCTGCTGCTGCTGTGGCTGCTGTGACTGCAACTGCAACTGTTGCTGCTGCTGTTGCTGCTGCGACTGTTGCTGCTGCTGCTGCTGGTGCTGCAACAAGGAGCTGCTGGATGTGCTGGTCGCCAAACCAACACCCATTTCGGGCTGACGATTCTCCTGGTTCTCTTGCGTGGATGACATAACCGTGGGCAGATAGCCCGATGCCAAAGCATGTCCGCCATTTAGCTCCTTGGCGCGACTGATGTCGTCGAGGATGTGCTGCAGCGGATCGAGCTCGTGCTGGCGCGCCTCCGGCAACTTGGCCAGACTCTCGCTGAGCAGGCTGTGCAGAATGGACAGCTGTTTGCCCTGATCGATGTAGCCCGCCCAGTCCAGAATGGAGTCGGGCGTGGCGTGCTCGGGCCGTGTGGAAATGTACTCGAGGAACTGCTGCATGCGACCGGCCTCCTGTTCGAGGAAATCATTGAGAAACTCCATGAAGTTCTCCTTGCCCTGGAAGCGTGTGAAATTCGCCAAAGTCTGCAGCGTTTTGGCGACCAGCGTCAGATTGCGTGTGGCACGCGCCGACGGCAGCTCGCTGGTGATGTTGAACAGCGACGGCGACAGTATCGCCGGGCATAGGAAGCGCAAAAATATGCTGGCCGAGATCAGATTATCGGCCATATCCTGACGGCCCAGCTGCTGCAATCGCTCCCGGAACGTGGCAAAGCAGGCGCGCAGCTGTGGCGGAAAATGCTTATGCGACTCATAGATACACTGCCAGGCACTGCGGACAGCGCCACGCAACGCTGCCTGCTGACGCTGCAGGGAGCCGGCCGAGGAGCCCGTCGCCTTGGTGGGGTCCACTTCGCAGTCGCGCTCCGATTGGATCAGCTCGTTGATGGGCGCCGAGAGTGTGTCCTGCAGATACTGTTCCCCGGTCAGTTTGAGGAACGCCTCCATGCTCTTGGTGGCCAGCGAGTTGCCACGAAATGTTAAACGCTGATCGCCCACGCGGAGCAGATCGAGAGCGACGACATCGGTGAGAAAGGCGCCGGCCAGTCCCTGGGCATGCATAAGCAGAACCAGTGCCTGGCCAATATCCTCCTTGGCCTTGACACCAATCACCGGCTCTAGAGTTTCGCAGACGCGTTTGTAGTTCTCCTTGAGGTAGGCCAGGAAATTGGCATAGACATTGATGGGCAAAATGTCGGTGCTCTGGAAACGGCACTTAATCCGCAACGTTGGCAACAGCTCGCGCTCCTTATCCTTATTGCCGAGACCGCTGCGACCCAGACTATCGCCGGCCTTGTCGCTCAATATGGGATACCAGTCCTCGCAGATTAGGCGCGAGGTCACCTCGTGCACGGGTATCTTTACCGAGCCGACAAATTGGTATTTGTCTCGCTTCTTCTTCTTGTCGATCTCACGGAATACGTTGACGGTGATCACATTGATCTCGGGTATATCCGGAAAGTCAAAGTACTCGCCCCAGAACAACAGGTCCGTCTGCAGCTTCACGCTCGTCCTGCCGTACAGCGTCTTGTCCAGCTGCAGCTCACAGAAGTATTTCTTTTTGGCGGGCAGATTCTTTGCCTCGTACACCCACAGCTTCAGCGAGTTGTCGGTGCGACGAGTGTGCTCCGCATTCGGTGCTATCGACTTGCGCAGCGAGTAGATCCACAGGTCTCGCTCCTGTCGCGATCCACACGAATAGTAACGCTCGCCGCGCGGCCCGCCGCGCACCTGAAAGCAATGCCGGCGACCCAGCACCGATTGGTGTACGGGCGCCACGCCCACAGCTCCGCTGCAGGACAAATCTGTGTGGGAGAAGCGCGAAGTAGACAAGAGTAACGAGTAAGTTTAACGAATATCGCACAAGTTCAATTAGCAAGTGAATAAAGCGAATGGTTGAGTTTCAAGCCGGATTAGCTAGTTGGGATTAGGCTAATGAGAAAATTGGATAACGTAAAAACGAACTAACGAATTTCAAGTAAGTTTCCGTCTAGCTAACTCGTTAGTTTATCGAAGTAGTTAGGAGGATAACGAGAACATTTTATAAATACCGAAAATGTATAAATAGCAACGAGTAAAATTGTAAAGCGAAAGTTGAGAAAGTAAAAATTGAGTAATGAAATAAAAATAGTAACAAGTTGAATGAAGAACCGACGAGTCCGACGAATGCTCATCAAGCAAACCGAGTAATTTGCTTTAAGCGAAAACTCAACCATAGCCAAGTCTTAAATGACCCACAAGCAGCTGTTGCTGTTGCCATATGCACGCGTAATACTCACCGATGGTGGACATGACCGCATGACTGGAGAGTAGACTCTCGTGAGAGCGCGAGCCGCGCAGACCGCCCGATCCGCGCTTGGTGCGCTCCAATTTGGTCACTGACTTGGTGCGTTTGAGGGGATTCGATCTATTCGGAAATGTGACAAGACAAGAATTGGATTCAGTCGTACAGCTATTTCATATAACTATAATACATACCTTTTGGAAAAGAAGTTGGTGAAGCGGGAGGCGGCATTGTGCTCCTGCTGATGCTGTTTGCTGCCCAGGATGGGCGTTGTGGGCGCCGAGCCGCGACGACAGGCCTTCTCATATGAAGTATCTGCAAGAAGCGAGAGAATGCAACGATTTTGATTAGTCAATCGCTATCGATAACAGTGTTATCCGTATGAATGAGACCTGCAGTTCTATTAAAACTCAAAAGGAGTATTAAGTATTAAGTATTAATTGTTAACATAGTCGAATCGAATAAACTCTATCTATCTTATAAGTTAGAAGCAGACTTGTCTTCATCTTGTCAATCGATCAATTTATATAATCGATAATTTTTGCTATCGATGCGCGCATGAAAGTTGGCTTGCCAAAGAATCGTGCACATATTAATTTGATTCGCTTTGGCTAATTAGCTTTCAGTGTGTTTTGTGCATTCCCGATTAAATCATCGACATTTTTAGAACTTGTCTCTAAACCAGTCCCCGAATCGTGTTTATCATTTTGCTTGCATAGAATAAAGATGACGTTTTTTTGTCGTTTTTTTTTATTTTTTCTTTGTTTTATATTTTTTACTGTTTGCAATTGTCAATTGAGTTGAGAAAAAAACAGAAGGAATTAAAACCGTTTGGAGGGGCTCAGGGACTATGGGCCTAGTTAGCCTAGGCTGCTGAGCAATTGGCTTGCAGGAATTTCGTTTGTGGTTATTTCAAATTGAGCCAAAGACAAACGAGACATGGCAGAGGGGAAGTTAATACAGAGACAGAGGGAGAGGGAGAGGAAGAAGTAAAAAATGCAAAGGCCGAGTAAAACCCGCATAAGAGCAACCGGTTTCGGCCTGGCTCGTCGACTTGGATTCCACACTCCACAACACACACACAAAAGAAAAGGAGCCCAAGTCATAGCAGCTGCTGCTGCACATCACCACCTGCCCCGGTTGTTGTTGCCACGCCCCCTAGAAGCAGCAGCAGCAGCCGCAAGAGAAGAGGCGGAGACTGCAGGTACTCATCGTTGATTCATGATTCATCAAACTGCCCCGAAAAAGGTAAACGAGGCCTCTTCATCATCATCGTCATCATCATCATCGTCGTCATCATCATCGTCATCTTCATCTACATGTTCTCGACGACTGACTGACTGTGGCTGTGGCAAACTGGTTTCTACACACATTCTGCTTCTTCTTGTGGTTTCTTGTGGACGCCCTCACAATAACAACAACAAAACGCAACTCAAGAGATTAAAGACATGGAAACGACCTTGTCAGCCCACCCAGTCAGCAGCCAGCAGCCAGCAGCTAACAGCCAGCAGCTAACAGCCAAGAGAAAACACAGCCAGCAGTTGATTAGCCGCAACGCCATCATGCCAGGGCCAAGAAGCCCTTTGTTTACGTCTCCTCTCTCAATATCTGAGTCACAATCAGCCTAGGCAAGGCAAACATCATTTTGTGACAGCCAGTTCCAACAGCTCCAACCTACCGCCTCCTCCACCCACCAACTGCCACTTGCTCCTTTTCTTTTCAGTTTGGACACAAAAAGCGTAAGAGATTCATACATTTTTGATGAGTTGCGCTCGTTTTGGAGGCGACGTTGATTCATTTTCATTTGCAGCTGCCCAGCGCAAACAGATGCAAACATTGCGATTTGTCATCAAAAGGAGACAAAACCACCAAAACCCCAACACACACATATATATATATATATATATATATATATATATATCAGCTACTTATATGAAATTGTGTCATGCTTTGTTGTTGCCTGCTATTTATATACAACTTCTATACAAGATCCAAAAGTCGTTGGAACATCTTCTACCCCAAATAGGCGCTTGCTGCTCTGCCCACAAACAAAAGACTCAAAGAGGAAGCAAAGAGAGTACAACAACAACAACAACAACAAGAACAACAACAACAATGGAGAGAAGAACGACAAACACACAGACAAAGCAGCAGTAGAAATATATAGGCCCAGTTACAAAAATGGCGCAGAGATTATGATTATGATTTGTATAACGCACCCAACGCCGCCCACGCCCACGCCCACGCCCACAATAGAGGCCCCCATAAATAAAGAAGATACACACACACACACACACACACACACGGCGCACCCTACAAAAGCTCATAGAAAGCAAAGCTTAAAGAGCGGAGGGGGCAGGCAGGCAATGGGGCCAGGGGGCAAGGGGCAATGGGGGGCAAGGAAGCAAGCTAATGAATACTTCTTGTTGACTGCTATACAGCCATGATTATGATTGCAATAGATCTCAGCTAAAAGTGGCAGGCAGGGGCAGGGGAAGTGGAGCGTTGAGCATAATTGCAGTGGCAGCTGTTGCAGTGGCATGTTGTTGTGTCAGATGTAAAGTTATAATAATTATCAGTAATTTCTAAATGCAAGTTGCCTCAATCAACTCAACTCAATTCAACTGCTGACACAAGCGGATAGATAAGAAAAATAAAACAACACGAAAAGTAAGTCATCAACTTAAGATTTTAACAAACTGGCAAGTTTCATTAATGGGTAGACAACATTTAAGCTAAATACACATCTGTATATGAATATATATATGTGATATATATATATATTCCGATAAGAATGTTTGGTCTTGTTTAGCTCCACAGCTACACAGATGCAATCTGCCACTTTATCTACATGCTTTCAATTCTCTTCGAAACACACTTTCTCGAAATTGACGATTTTGGTTTCTCTTCTAATCTCATTTTTGCTTTATCTGCAACTTCATTAGTAGAGCAGATATGTTTGTTTGTCTGTTTGTGCATTTATATTTATAGATCATATCTCACAGCACTTGACGTTTCCCATATTTCTATTGGTATTTATGGCAGTTCGTCTGGGGAAAATGAAAAATAAAAAATAGAAAAAAAACGACTCGCTTCAGCCGTTTCTTAGCCATTCTTAATAGGCCGCCAAGCTTCTTATCAGCACACAGCAGTTATTTATCATTTTTATGGCTCTGGATCTGAGATATGATCCTCAAATAAAATGAGTTCAATAAACACATTTCCTATAAGCAATCATAAAACAGACATGTTGAGACTTCTCCTATTAAATCAATTGAATATATGAAGACTGATATTTGCGGGTCAAACAACTATCGATCATTTTAAGATAACAATTCTTTCTGACCAATGAGCACCAATATTTCCCGAATGCTCTTTCAAACTGTATCAATCTAAAATTATATAGCTGGGAAAACGAATGGAAAATTGGAGACTTGAAACTACAACTAATTAGGTGAGAGAACAACTACGTGAGTTTTGTCGCCTGTACGCAAATACATTTTACATTTGTCGGTTTTTATTTATTATTATTTCTTTTTGGGCACATCATTTGCCAATTCTATTTTGGAGATCGCGATCAATGCCACATAAGGCGAGGCCAGGGACAGCAATTACAGCAACAGAGGTGCAGGTGCAGGTGGAGGTGGAGGTGGAGGTGAAGGTGGTGGGGAAATGAGTCAGGCTGTAATACACTTTTGGTCAAAACGACAAGAGACGATGAAGATGAGCACAGGTTGGGGAGGAGCAGTGACCTCCAGAGATCTCCGTGATCTTCATCAACTGATTTGTTGCTGTTGCTGCTGAAAGATGATTTCATCTTTGTCGTCGACGCAGACGTCAACATCGACATTTGGTATGCGTTTCAAAACCGATTTCAATTCGTTTAAGGCCAGTGACCAGCAGTCAGTCAGAGCGGGCGGGCTAGAAGGGAGCTGGAGGGAGGGGATTGGGGGTGTGGGAGGGGGTAGTGAAAGCGATAAACAAGACATGACAAGACAAGCCGATTTCGGTTGGAAACGCATGGGAATGGATTGAAAATCGAATACGATTACGAATACGAATACGAATACGAATAGAGCGATTCGGTTTGCCAGGCCTGCCCTGGCCGATAAGGTCAGCTCAATTAACAGTTCGTTAAACAAATGTGTTTCTTTTCTCTATGCACATCTCACACGATCCGCCTCGAGTTCGAGCTGATAAATGAACGGCATCGCAGACAAGATAAAGTGCACACAAGACAAACAAAAAACAAAAACAAAAAAATGGAAATGGAAAGAAAAACATGATTGACAAATGGATGCAGTTAGAAATGCTTGAATATTAGATACCCTGTAAATTAATTCATTTTTTCGCTTTACAATTCATACTACAGAAGAATCTAAATGCAAATGGAGACAATGATAATGTTCAAGATCGAAGAAGAGCACAGACATGCCTGATTAGAGCCTTATATAACCAATCTGAAATATGTGCACAGGGCATACTGGGAAGGAAGGGGAAAAAATGTCAACACAACAGATGCCATTGCGATTGCGATCCGGGCCAGGATAGATATGAAGCGTGGAGAACTAGTCGAGGATCAATCAATAAACAATTATTTTTCGAGTAGACATGCATGTTGTCTGGATGTATGTGTATATATATATATATATGTGTGTGTGTGTGTGTGAGTGCATTTCAAAACACATTTCCAGCAATTGTTTGCTCATGTGTCTTTCTATCAAGCGTTTTCTTTGTGTGTGTGTGTGTGTGTGTGCGACTTTATCGAGAATCGCTCAGCTGCGTCGCTGTTACAAAGCATTTTTTTCTCCTCTTATCAAATTTCAAATAAACTGCAAGTGTGCTCAAATGCAGTGTCTCTCCATCCCTTTCCGTTTGCTCACAAGTGCATAAACTCTCTGTTGCTCTCTCTCTCTCTTTTTAACGCTCAATATCGACAAAAATAATCATAACAACAAAAACTGCTTAACATGCCTGAAGAATGCCGCCAACAACAACAACGGCTACAACAAATTTTGAGTTTGAGAAAATAAAGCGGCTCGTTTGTTTGGCGATCCGTTTGCCGTTTGACCATTTACTCTCATACTCAGTGCTCTCTCACTTTCGTTTTACTCTCGCTCTTCTGGCTCTCTGCTTTGGCTGCGCTCACTTCACTCTCTCACCGTTCCACAGACTAAACTGGTTTTCGGTGCGGGTGTCACTCTGTCCGCTTGTGTGAATCATAATAAACGGCAAAAAAAAAAACAAAAAAACAACAACAATAGCGACGCACAATGAAATTGAAATTGTAGCCAAAGAGACCGAAAAACAAGCAGCAGCAGCAGCAGCAGCAAAAAGCAGCCAATGCTGGACGCGGGACAATGGAATAATTGAATGAACTAAATACATGCATAAGTGTGCGTGTCATGTGTGTTTGTGTGTGCGTGTATGAAGAACAAGCACACACACATAAGATTGAATAACAGCATTAACTGTATTTGTTCTGTTCGTCTCCACTTCAGTTGCAAATTTCCCTAGAATGTGAACTACACCAATTAAATCATTTATTCAAGGGGTGAGAGAAAGAGAGAGAGAGAGAGAGAGAAGAGAGAGAGAGAGAAACCCATTAATTATATTCATATTTGTGTTTGTTTTGCTTACAGCAAATAATAGATAAACATTTGAGAAGAAAACATTTACAAATCTGTAATAAGAAATTAAATAATACAAACAACAACACAAATTTATGTCAAGCCATTCAAATGTGTTTATATCACAATTGTTGGCTAATAATAAGCATAATAATCAACATAATTGCAATGGAATTTGTTCATGGTAAGATAATCAAGCCATTTACCTCTGTGTACATACATACATACATATGTGGAATAAATGGGGAATCACAATTGTACTTAATACAAAAGTTTACAAATAATGTTTTACTACTTTTCTTCATTTTTTTTTTTCTGTGCTGTCAGCCAGTTGACGCCCATTGTGCGACGCTTCGTTGCCTGCTCAGGGCCAACGTGCGCCACCAGAATGGGCAACAATTGAGCCACACAATTGGGCTACATGTGTAAGAAATACATAAATATGTATAAACATACATACATTTGTATGTGTAAGTGTGTGTGTGTGTGTGTACATTCCAAAAAGCAAAGACGCTCGATCGAACATTGAATAAAACTGAAGACAACGACAACAACAGTAGCAGCGGCAGCAGCAGCAGAAGGAGCAGCAGTAAGGAGGGAGGTGTAAATAAAGAGTAGCATAGGTAAAAAGAACAGGAAGGCTTAACAGACGCTTGGTGGAGTGCGGGAGTCGACGAGGGTAGGAGGTAGGAGACAAAAAAAACAAGAAAAAAAACGAAAGAACGTGTGAAGTACATCGATAAAAAAAATAAAACAAACTGTGAGTTTGGAAGAGTATGGGAAGTGAGGGGAGGGGGTGCTTGGACTTGCCGTGTGTAGAATCGAAATCATGTTCGCTTATCTTATCATTGCTTTGTTTTTCTTTTTCGCTGAAACGCACGATCGATGAGAAGGGGATGGGGAAATGGAAACTGGGGAAGGGGGGTGGAAGGGAACGACGAAGCGAATAATGGAAAGCATGCAATGGAGACACGACAAAACAGGCGACGCATTTCAACCACCACAGCAAAAGAGAAGGGGGACAAATAGGGACAGGGGTAGGGGTATCGATTGATCAAGGGTTCGTAATAGTAACAGTAACAGTAACAGAAACAGGAAGTGAGAAACTACCGAGTCGTGACGAACGTGTTTGAGAACAACACGAACACACAGCGAAAGAGAGAAATTCATAGAGGAAGAGAGAGGGAGGAGAGCTTACAGCATAAGCTTAGCAGTATCTGTCTCTCCTTGTACACCCCCTCCCCCTCTCGCTCTCTCTCTCTCTCCTCTAGCTGACTAGAGTTTCCTGGTTTTCTAACCTTATAAAATGCATATTGCATTTTCTTTTATTTCTTTTTGCGCCTTTTCACCTACCGGAATGATGTCCCGCATCATCGTCCTGCTGCTCCGATGTGGACGTTTCTCCTCCCCCTCCTCCTTCCATTTCTCCTCCAGTTGCTGTTGCCGCAATGCAACTCGTATTTGCTGTTGTTGTTGTCGTGGTCGTGGTCGAGTGCAGATTGAGATCCTTGATCATGAAACGCTCGCAGATGAGCTGCTCGCAGTGATCGGTCTCAAAGTAGGCGCTTAGCTCGTCCAGTCCCAGCGGACAGACATCGTAGCTCTGATAGAAATGTTTGCCCCAGCTGCCACCTGCGTCGCTGGCGCAGCTACTCGATGCCGAAAGCGATGTGCCATAATGATGATGATGCAATCCACCTCCACCCCCAACACCTCCCCCCCCGCTGCTGCTCAGACCATTCGACATGCCAGCTGATCCGCCTCCTCCTATTCCAACACCACCTCCTCCTCCTCCTCCGATGGTCTTCAGCAGCGAATTGCTGCGCGATAATTTTGTGGAATGAGCGCGTCGTATGAAACTGAGCGATTTCTTGGCCGGCGGAGATGTGATAACTGTTGTTGTCTGTTGTGCCTGGTGCGTGGGCGTAGGGGGCGTGGCAGCTGTGCTCAATTTGGGCGTCGATTTGAGCAGGAACAGATTCTTGGGCGGAAAACTGTGGGTGATGATGATTGAAGCGGCGGAGATGCTGTTCTGCAATTTGTACGGTGAACCACTGCAAACTGAACCCGAACCGGAACCAGTACCAAACAGCTGATGCAGCTGTTTGTTTGAATTGTTGTTATTATTATTGTAGTGCGACGACGATGCTGTTGCCGTTGTTGTTGAATTATCGTCCAGTGCTGCCGCCTCGCGCAGTGCCACTGAAGCCGTTAAATTCTGCGGCAGCGTTTTCGCCTTGGCGCGCAGCGTGATCAGCGTTGTTGTGGTTTTCGTTGCTGTTTCTGCTGGCGTCGTTGCCAGACCGCGTTCCACTGTTGGCAGTGGCACGGCCAAAATGTTTGTGCGCGAACGCGATTTCATTAATTTAATCGGCGTTGAGGTGTTCGTCTGCATGCGGCTTATCTCTGAGTCATCATCCTCATCGTCGACGTCATCGACGTCAACGTCAGCGTCGGCGTCAACGTCAACGTCAGCTGGGGGGGATCGTGAGCGAGATAGCGCCTGCTGTTTGGGCGGCGTTGCCATCACAATGTCGTTATCTTCATTGAAATGAGTGCGTGGCGCACACCTGGCGCCATCTGGCGGCATATCGGGCATGGGTTCGCCAGCGCTCTCTTCGACGACGACGCCGCCGCTACCATTGAGACTAATTACATTCAGCACAATTCCATAACGCTTCAGCTTGGAAGCGGGCGTTGTTGTTGATGTTGCTGTTCTTGTTGTTGTTGCTGCTGCTGCTGCTGCTGCTTTGAGCAATTGTTGTCGATGACGTTGCTGCTGTTGCTGTTGCTCCTCTTCATCATCCGAGTCGGAATAGTGTGCGGCAACATCGCTGCCCGTAATGCTCCAATTGAAGCCGCAGGGCGGCGACATTTTCTTCGATTTGATTTTGGTTGACTTTTTTACACTGCTGCTGCTCAAACTGGAGCAGCTGCTGCTACTGTGTGACGCTAGATGGCGCTGCTCGTCCTGCTCGTTGCTCTCCGTCTTATCCTCGTCCTCGATAAGCAACGGCACATAAAATGTGGAGCGTCGACGCTGTGTCTTCTCCTCCGGCGTTGGCGTCGCTGCTGCAGTGACGCTGTCGCCGCTGTCCGCGCTTCTTCTGGCTGCTGCTGTTGTTGTTGTTGTGCTGCTGGCGTCACAATGCGCTTGCAACATTTTTGCGCGCTTGCTTTTTAATTGTTGTTCCTGCTGCTGCTGCACTTTGGCGCCCCGCTCATCATTGCTCTCTCTCTCTCTCTCACACACACACACACACACCGACACAAAGCGCAGGCGCGCGCGCGCGCAAAGGAGACGGGACGAGGGCGTCAGGCAAAGGTATTTTTATATGTATATCTGTGTATATAGGTATGTGTGTGTGTGTGTGTGAAGATTGCTTATGTTTATTTATGTGTGTTTGAGAGAATTTTCTGTGTTTGTTGTGGCTTCTTCTTTGGCTACTACTGCAATTTGCTGACAAGTAGTTTCTTTCTTTATGTTTTTTTGCTCGTTTTGTTTTTATTTTTGTTGTCGCTGGTGACTTAAAAAAATTATGCGCTCAAGTGCATTTCCGCATTTTTTTTCTGTTGCTTTATTACAGTTTTTCACGCGTCGTTGTCGCCAGTTGTTGTTGTTGTTATTATATTGTCGTGGCGTTTCGCTGCATGCCACAGCACTCGAAGCAGCTTATGCGTACTTTTCCCCGTTTAAATTTAACCCAAACATTTCACAAATATTCAAAAACAAAAAAAAACACATACTTTCGATAGAAAAAAATGCAACAAAGAAAGAACGACAGATTAACAGTACAACGTGATAAACGTAAGACTCAGAAATGTTGTATGTTGAAAACGAAACCACAAGCGCATCAAACAAACATACAAATAAATAAAAAAAACAAATTGCAACGCGTCGTTGTCGTCGTCGTCTTCCCGCTTGGCTACCTCTCGCTGACGCGTTTTTCTCACAACTGACGCTGCCGCCGACGCAGCCGTTTCTAAAGCAGCAATATGGCTACGATAAAAGTGTGAGAGACGTAGCGAGAGAGAGAAATCAAGAGAGAGAGAGAGAGCGCGATCGACGTTGTTTGTACTCAAAGCCAGGGATGAAAATGTACCAATTGGGAGTTATTTTTGTATTGTTGAAATATAACTTTGTATAATTTCAAGTCATATAATTCTATAATCGAATTCGTTTATTTACATTCAATACTGTAATATATATTTACTTAATTACTTCACTCGTTAACAACTATTAATCTTAACACTAGCGAACTAGTGACTCGTATGTACTATGAGTTAGGAGTTTACAAAAGTCGCAGCCCTGTTCTATTCAAAAAGAGAGTGCGTAGTGTAGCCAAGCGACGCTACCAAAGAGACACAGTGCTGCCCATGCGCGTTGACAAACCAACCAAATTGTCGACACACAACAGAGCCAGAAGCAAGCGAAAAAGAGAGCAATAAATAAAGTGCAAGGAGTGCAAGAGCGACTAATCACGACTCAGCTATGCAAACAAATAAATGCCCTGCAATTGACAAAGATGTATATATGCAAATACAAATGCAATTCACTATCTGACTAAGTATATATGCAATTAAAGTGATCTACGATTGATGAACAAAGAAATTAGAGCTTCCAAAAATTAGAATTTTATGACTAGTTGACAAAGCGAGAACAAGCGAAAATAACAAACAAAATTCTTGGTGTTCTTTTGCCTAGATTTTGCATGCATGTCTGTACGTGTCCGTGACAACTCAAATATGAAACAGGCAGAGACATGCATGCACAAGCATGTTATATTTGACGATGCAAAGAGGGCATATTACATACATCTGCATACCTGCCTGTCAAGGGTACAAGCAATATGCCCGATTGTCTCAAACGCAGCGCATGCATTGTAAAGAAACGGAATTGAAGGCAAGCAACGGCAACAGTAACTGGAAAGAGTACAAGTGGAAGAACGAACAAACTTACACACATGCATAGTATGTATGTGTGTGTGTGTGTGTGTGTGTGTATGTAAATGAAGGAGACGCTGAATTGAGCCGAAAGGTATACGGTACACGGCATACGGCATACGGTGTAAGGGCGTCAGTGGCAATGTGGCTCGTAATTGATCTAATTGAGCGCAGGTACACAGCACACACACATACATACACAGACACACTTTTAGTGAATGCATTTGTGTTGGTGTGTAACATAAGGCGATACTTGAGCACAATACAGGCAGCTAGCTTATAATAAGCAAATTAGAGGCGTACATTTTTCACTCTCTCGCCCTCTCTTCCACTGTAGAGCAGAGTAGTTTGCTGTTTAACGGAAGTGCGTGACTTTTGTGTTTTACGTGTGTGCGACATGTTTCGCCTCCTTGCCTCTTCCTCTTCCTCTCCATCCAGCTCTATCGCACACCTTTTGCGGAACTGTGCGACTTATTAATGAAGCTTGGAATAAGGCATTTCCATTCGCCATCGCATTTCCATTTGTGTATGTCAGCGGCGCAATGAACTGTTAATGCGGGAATAAAACTAATGTAGCGATTTCTCTCTGCCTCTGCCTGCCCCCCTTCGTTCTTATTCTGACGGACAGCCCCAAAGTATGCAATGCAAATACTTTGTCAGCTGCAAAGTATGCAACAATAATTGCAGCAACCGCATTTTGAGATAAGCTTTTTGGATCGTGATTAAAGAGATTAGGCCGAGTTATGTCGAGCTTTGTAATCAAGTTTATATTTACGCACGTACATAAATATATATATATGTATATAGGGTAAACAACAGAGCTGTAAAATTGTCAATGACTTTGAAGTTGTACTAATGATAAAGTCAAATTTAACATTTTCTTATTATCTTTAAACTAGCAAGAAACAAAATGAAAAACTATTGGAGAGTGATTATCCAATTATTTTCATATTTGACCAAATTATAAATACTATTGACTCTCAAATAATATATAGTTGGTTAGTTGGGTAAATAACTGTTAAATTATTCGTCAATCTTGGACTATTCTTAAAAGAAAAAATCGAATGCTTTTGGGGGAACTCTTAACTTTAGGGAAAAACATGGGGAAGACATAAGATTTAACATGTTTGATCTGGTTATCAGAAAATAACCTAGGGGAACCTTAGAGCGATAGGCATGGAAACACTATTTGGATATACATCCATTAAAAGATATACTTAAATATTGTTTGTACTTTAAGGCCCAAAGTATTAAAGTTGTAAAATGTTGTATACAGAAATATGTTTTGCTTATGTAGACATATTTCTAATCTCTTTGTAGATTGTCGTTTTATTTTTCAATTGTAAAATTTATTTACGCAAAAACCAACAAAGAATTAGTTTACCTTCATTCAATGACGTATCGTTTAGTGCCGTATCAAAGTGTATTCGAGGTAGTGTCTTCGATTTGTACTCACCTGCAAGAGAGAGACAGAGAGAGAGAGAGAGAGAGAGAGAGTGAGTGAGTGAGTGAGCGAGTGGGAGAGTGAGAATGCGAATGAGAATGAAGGTTATAGTATTATCAATTGTGCATGACCAGATAACGGGTCTCAGTTTACAGTAGCTGCAACTCAAAAAACAATACACCCCACAAATAACCCGACCCATTTACATATGACCTTTGGTGCATTGGGTGCAAATTGCAAGGCGATGCAGCGACTTGTTTTGAATTCATTTCAATTAATCTAAAATATGAATAGTCAACGAGACGGCAACAACAGCAACAACTGCAACAACAGCAACAGCAAAATGCGCCAATTCAGCGCCAAGCGTCAAGAGTCATGTTTGTGCATACAGAAGAGAGACGCCTCGCTCCCATACAGATAGACGTATATATGCAGTCGCAGATACAAAGATACTGAGATACAAAGATACAGATACGTGCACACAGCAACTAGCTTTAACTGCAGCAGGAGCAAAGGGGTGAGGCACGAATGGCCTTCGTGAGATAGGCCAACAGCGAGATAGAGAGAGGAAGAGGAAGAGTCGCTGTTGCCTCCCTCCTCTTCCGCACTCCAAAGGAGTGGCTTTTAACTGAGCACAAAACCCCTGACGCACTGATCAGTGTGGAATGGAAACATGACATAAAGTTGTAATGACTGACTAGACTGGACTCATATCCTGTATTCAGTTCAAAAGATATACACACATCAATATGTAGCAGAAAATGATTCTCCCATTGCTTTCGCATCGATTATTTCAATTTTATTTCAAAGAATAATTTATAATCACTTTTCCCATTTGGAGGGCATCCGAATTTGGTCGTATTGCAGGAGACGTCTCCGACTCCAGAAGGTATACGTATTTATTTTTAATCAGCAAAATCTTTTATAACCATAATATAATAATATTTTGAAATCCAGACTAAAATAAAACACTTCCTTCTTTATTTGTTATTAATTCTAAATCATATTTTGGTTAAGTGTTGGCTTTGAGAATCACTTGCAAAGTGAAAGTTTCTTTAATGAAAATACAAAAATACACATTAACCAAAAATTTGAAGTTATATCAAATACACAGTATATAGATATATATGTATATGTATAAGTCAAATTGAAGATCACTCGATCCAATAAGCTTGAACTTGATGCTTTTGAGATGCTCTGCCATTTTTACAGGGTACAACAAAGAGGAACAGAACAAAAGAAAAGTGTAACTGCGATTAGGAAGTGCTGGCTGGTTACACAAAAAGTAACCACAAAAGTCGTAAAGTTGCGACTCATTGGATGATGCAAGCAATTGTGCATTTCCCATTGATTGCTTCAATTCAACAGAATGATTGAGACTGTGTGATAATCTTGTTCATGTTGTTGTTGCTGTTGCTGTTGATTTTCTTTCTGTTGTTGTTGTTGGAATTGCCTTGAATGCCATTTCAAAGGAAATTCAACCAGACCCAACCGAACCCAACCCAACTCATTCCATTTCAGCTTAGTCCATCCCATTTCAACTCGTTTCGTCTCGTCTCGTCTCGTTTTGTTTCGTTTCGTTTCATTTCGTTTCATCTCATTTCGTTTTGTCTAATTGTTCGCCACTGAGTGACTCTAAGACTAGCGGTTGTCCATTTACAGGTTTGGTTTCGCACCACACTAAAACGGATTATAGCTGCATGGTCAGCGCAGCTGCAGCTACCGTTAGCCAAGAACGATTAACGTAAGGGCAAATCGCGGAGGAGGGGGAAGAAGCAGTCGCCGCAGCATCTTCCCAATCAGCATTACGAATTGAGCGCATCTCGGCAATTCCGCTTTGTATTATTCACTCGCACTTATTCGCGCACTGTGCGCGCACAACAAACTGTAAATTCTGTGGGGCTGCCACTAATGACATCAAAGCAAATGGCCCGACACCCCTCCCCATCCAGCAACTCATTGATGATGTCATTGGCATCACATGAAGTGCGTATCATCAAAAAATGTTACATTAACGAAACCTATTTTGTCAACTTTTCCAGTTCACGTTCTCATTGAGCTTCTTTTTCATTTTCATTCGCATTCGCATTCTCATTACCCCTACACCCACTACACCCCTTGCTCCCGCTTGGTTCATAATATTTGTGTGCTCATTTTTTTCTTTCCTTATTTATTGTCATTGGTGGCGGGAATATTGTACAGAGATAGTGGGATTAATTCGTTGCGATGCTGAATCGATAAGAAATTATTTATTTTATGAATACCGAATTGATGACTTCAGCTTTGAACGAACATACGCCCCCCCCCCTCAACCTCTACCTTTGTCGTCATATATCTCAAATGGGGCATCGACTTGGGCGAGTTTCTCAAATGCCCCCAAATGCTGCTCAAAATTCAGTTGTAATTCAGCATAGAAAATAACTAAAATTATTCAATTTTTGTCCATTAAAAATTTCCCAAAATCTTTTGAGTTCCCTTATTGGATTCGCCAGTTGTATAATGATCTATAATTAAGTGTGGATGATTCGTTAACTACTTTGGAAGAGTATGTAATCTTCGGCATGTCTAACATAGCCGTTATTTTTTATTATAATCTTGTTTTTTTTAAATAACCTTTTAATTGGTTTATTGAGAGCAAAGCCTCTAAAAGTGACTCATTATTCAATTGCAACTATTTTTTGCATATTTATGCGCATGCCGTACCACTTGCCACCCCCTGTTGCAAATAGACGTCCAAGGACTGGGACTACTTACTCCTGCCGGTTGCTTCAAGCGCTGCTGTTGCAGGCATAACGTTGCTGCCACTAGCGCTGCCGCTGATGCTGCCGCTGCATAATTGCAATTGATCCTGCTGTTGTTGTTGCTGCTGCTGCTGCTCTTGGAGAAGTTGCTGTTGTTGTTGTTGTTGCTGTTGATGCAACTGTAGCTGCTGCAGCTCGCAATGTACCTCATGAATGGGCGGCGTTGGGGCATCATCACGTTCGCCGCGCAAACAGGAGGCGAGACCCCGACCACGGCCAGGCATTGTGCTGCGCCGCAGTGGCTGCTCCATGGCAACAGCGCGGCACTGCGCCGTCGGCGTCGACTGCAGCTGCTGCAGCTGCTGCTGCTGCGACTGTGCCATCGTCGTCAACGTCGTCGTCCACGTGCGCGGCATTGAGTGCATTTTGCGCTGCGATTCCTGCTGCTGAAGCTGAAGCTGAAGTTGTTGTTGGTGTTGATGCTCCTGCTGCTGCTGCAGTCGCTGCTTGCTGCGCTGCTGCTGCTTCTGCTGCGGCGTAGACGTTCTTGTCTGCAGCTGCGCGTCGTCGCTGACAGAGCGCAGTGCGCCGCAATTCATTTTCAGTTAATGATATTCTCTTCTTCTTATTGTTGTTGCGGTTGTTGTTGTTTCTGCTTGTTTATTTGTTGTTGATTTTTTTGTTTTTCTGTTTAGGGTTTTTCTTGTACGACTTCGCTGCTTGGTATTTTTGGTATTTTTTTGGTATTTGAATTCTTGTTTTTAGTTGCCTTTTGTTTTTGTTTATTTGTTTTTGGTTTGTGTTGCGTTTTCTTAGTCTGTTTACCGTTGCTGTGGCATAATTTGCTTGCTCCCCTTGTCCTGCGGATTATAGCAAGAAATTCGTTGCTTTGACCGATGGGAACGAGTAACGAATAGCGAGCGACTCGTTGGTTTTTGTGGTTCGAAACTAGCTACGGGTAGCGAGTAACGAGTAATAAGCAACGAGCAATGATTTTCATTGATTGACTTAAAACAAGACCCGCGATGCTTTAGCTGTCAAGAACGGGTAGCGCGTAACGAGTAGCAACTTAAAAGTAACGAGCAATAACTTTCACTGTGAGTTTGTCCTTCGCGGCGAGTAACGATTGATTGGTAACCAGTAACGAGCAGTAACAGTAGTTAATAATTAACAACGAATAACGAGTAACGAGTAAACGCAAGTCGCAGCAGTCAATTGAACAACTGCCGCACCGCGTGGCTAACTGACTAACTCACTGACTGACTAACTCTGCTGACACCCTGACACACCAGCACCAGCACCAGCAGCAGCAGCAGCTGGCTGAGCAGCGGCGCCAACGTCGCCGGTTTCGCTTGCCTGCGCTGACAATTAAGATTTATGGTTATGGCGTGCTGGTTAAGGCCCTAATGTTTTGACCCTGACTGTGCCCGGAACCCAGCCCTAGTCGCTGTCGCTGTCGCAGTCGCAGTCTTAGTTTCACCCCTGCCGCCCATAGTCCACCTTATGTTGTTGCTGTGCCCCGCAAATTGTTAACTAATTTTGATATTTTTGTTTGACTTTTTGTGTTAGTTTCTTTTTTTTTCTTTTCGTTTGTTTGTTTTGCTTGCACACGCGCGACTGCGCAGCGTCTGCGTCTGAAGTTCTGCAAACAAAATGTTATCGTCATCGTCGTCTGGCCAAAATATTTTCCATTTAACTTGTACAATTTTACGCTTGTTGGTTCTGCGACCTAAGCGAGACGAGTTGGAACGGAATGGTAATGAATCGAAATGCTTATCGTTTGCCACTGTTTGTTCGCTACAGCTATGTTTATCGGCTTATCGATAATCATAGTCTACAATCGAAGAGGAAATGTAGAAACTGTGATGTGCACATTGCAGATGCTGGCCAGGCTTAAGATCTATATTTATCGGTTATCGATTTAAAGACAATCAAGTGTCTGTTACACAAATCATATAGAAATAGATGGCCGCAAGCCAGCTGCTCTTCCAATCGATTATTTGTACAAAATATGCAAATTTAGACGTGGGCTTTCACGCAGAAAATTTGAATTCTGGGCCGTTGCTAACACACACACACACACACACAGAGACACACACATTTTCAATTGGTTGTTCGGGTTTTTCCACAAATGTTGTTGCTGCTGCTGCTGCGTTGTGGTTAATGAATTTTCCTTTTGGTCGCGTTGCGTGCGTTTTGCCATGAACGCACTTTTCCTTCCATAATCATTTTTCTTCACTCCTTCCTCAACTCTACCCGCCTGCTGCGTGAGCCCAAATCAACAACAGCAACAACAACAAGAAAGAAAGAAAAAATGAAAAGAGCTCTCGCCTGAGGTCGCTCCATATATATATGCAGATGATTTTACACAAACATATTTTTATGTCTATCTATATATATATATATATATACATACATATATTATATCTATAGTTGTGGTTATAGTTATGGTAATAAACATAAATTTCGCCGTCTCAGCCGCTTCACTTTCTCCACTCTGTGCGAGAGAGTTGGGAGACAGAGAGAGAGAATGAGAGAGAATGAGAGAGAAGCAGTTGTTCTCAGCACATCGAAGCGTGACGTCGACGTCGCACCTGTAAGCGTTGCACAAGGTGCGCAACACACACACACACACAGGACTCTGTGTTGAACGGAAGTGCGAGCCAATGGCCAGAAATGGTCAGAATTTGATATACGTGCGCATATGGTCATGGGATCAGACAAAAACATATGACTGCAAACCGTATATATATATATATATCTGTGTGTGTGTGTGTGTGTGTGTGTCTGTGAAGAAGTACAGCGTAGAACAAAGTACCGCAGCGGATGCGCCAAATAAAGCAACGAAGCGCTGCGACGATCCGGCAATCATCGCATTCAGCTGCAGCCAACTTAATGCTGATTAATGCAGCAATATGGCAACACACACACACACCACATACAATCCACTACAACAATGGGAGGGGGTGTGCGGGGGGGTGGTTCGCATAATTGTCTTTTGCTGGCGTGGGCTGTGGCAGCATAATGAATAATTTGGCAGCGCTGCATTTTTGCACGTCGCGTCGCTGCGACGTCAGCGTCAGCGTCAACGTCGGCAGCTGTCTTAAAAAATCTTTTTCTACGAGGGTTGCTGCTAAACTTCTCTCAACTGATGAGCTGTAATAAACAGTTGGCGGAAAAGAGTTTTAGATGACTGCAAATCAATTTCAGTTGAAATCTTAGTTTTTCACAAAATGAATATATTTTTTCAAGAAGTATCAAGCACTTTTCACAAGTAACAGCAACTCGTTATACCAATTTAGTTAATGATCTTCAATGGAATCGAATCACAATTACGCAGCTAAATATAAAGTTTGCACAGCTGAGAAGAGCAACTCGCACGCAACAATTATTAAAAATTCAAAAGCATTTTTTTAGAATTATCAACACTCGCGTAGAATAATCAACTAGACAAATGCAGCGTAAAATAATCAAGCAAATTATAGGAATAATGTACACGGATCAAGATAATTACAATGATCAAATTGCAATTGTCAATTGGAAAGTGATCACAGAGTGTGGCACGAATTTGTGGAAAACACAAAAAAACAACAACAAAAAACAAATTGTGCTTTCAACTTGTCAGCAGAGAGCTAGTAAAAAGCTGAAATATTCAATGACATTCCACGATTTTACATATATATATATATATATATATATATCTCGTTAGTTTGCTGGACTTGGACATATGCATATATAAATAAAGTTGACTTTGAAACAGAACCGAGAACAGCTAAATTAGAGCAAGTGTCTGAGTCTGATAATGTTGAGAATTAACTTTTCAACACACGATTAATGAGTCCTAAAATAGGACTTGGACTGGATAATGACAACCTTGAACGTGGCCAGTTTTTGAGCGAACTACTAAATTTACTAGTTCTTTTTATATGGCTCATTTGGTAGTGAGAAAAACTTAAGCTACACTTATTATAATGAGAAATTAGAATAAGTGGAGATCATAAAATAAAAAATAAGAAATAAAACTGAGATCATTAAGCTTGGGATTTGAATGTTTGCCAAAATGCGAATGTTTGCTCCATTCGAATGGAGCCTCCCTCGGCATTGGGCGTTCTTCGTTATTACGGCTTTGTGGCCATTTGGATCTGTCGCGGCTTTCTTTCGCCGCGGAGGACGTGGGAAACATTTTGATCGTCGCATTGTCGCATAGAATAAAAGACCTTGCCTGCAGTCGCAGTCGCAGTTTGCGTCGCTGTCAGCGTCGCAGTCAGTCGACCATGTGATGGAAGCATTATGCAAGCGGAGTCTAAATCGTGAGAGTGACAGAGACAGAAACACAGAGAGAGAGAGGGAGAGAGAGGGAGGGAGGGAGGGAGAGAGAGAGAGAGAGAGCGAGAGAGTACCGTGTTTTAAAGGTCGTTGGCATTG
The DNA here is from genome assembly GCA_035043785.1 of Drosophila planitibia. Classification (NCBI taxonomy): domain Eukaryota; kingdom Metazoa; phylum Arthropoda; class Insecta; order Diptera; family Drosophilidae; genus Drosophila; species Drosophila planitibia. Next base: position 5,366,782 of record JAWNMS010000041.1, read on the forward strand.
GCAAGATTTCCTAGCAAGATTGGTGAATTGGTAAATGATGAAGAAGATGTTGAGATACATATATATATATATATATATATATATATATACTGAGAGCAAAAGAGAAAAGAGCAACAGAAAGTGATACATATATGCATATATATATATATATATATGTATATATCTAGCATTATGGGCAGTTTATTTGCACGGTTGAATAATTGACTTTTGCCAGCAATGAGCATCAAAATGGACCACGATGATTGCGCCGATAATTGCGACACACATACACAAGGCACCCCCCCCACCGCTCCCTTCCCGTTACTCACCAAACAAACGACACGCACCAAGACGAATGACAAGACGCAAGAATTGCGAATCAAATGAATGAAAGAGAGAGAGAGAGAGAGAGAGAGAGACGTGACAAATGAGCAGACAGACGGAAAGGCAGATAAAAAGACAGAAGACAGCGAGCCAAAGCTGTGCGTACTTGTTGTGTGTGTGTGTGTGCTGTGTGTGTGTGTGCTGAGCAAGTACAGCGTGTTGGGGGTGTTGTTGCTGCTGGCTCAGAACAGGTGGGGCGACAAGGGACATTGGCTCTGTGTGGGGTGGGTTAGCCACAAGCGTGTTGCCTTTTGTGTGATTCATTCAGAACAATGCAAAGACTGACAACAACAGCAACAACAGCAACAGCAGACAGACAAATGGACAGACAACAATCTACTCACACAAAACGTTAACTGAAAAACACTAACCACAGGGGGATGGGGGGTTTTGGGGGTTTTCGAGTGGTACTCGTTATTTTTGTTGCTGTGGTCGTTGATCGCTCGTTGGCCGCAGTCAAATTTAATTAACAACAACAGTCAAGACAGCAAATGACAAAAAAAAAGTGAAAATTGTTGTTTATTGTAGTTCGTCCGGTCGGCTATTTTTTTCATCTTTTCTTTTTTTTTTGGTACGGATATTTGCGGTTCTTTCTTTTTTTTAGGGGACAGCCCATTTATAGAGTGAGAGAGATGAAAAAAAGTCTTCAATTGTCTTTCTATTCAAAATGAAAAAGCAAACAACACAAAACAAGCCATGAATTTCAATGGGCTTACACAGCTCAAGCTCGAATCATACCAAATAACTTGAAATAATTCTCGTTGATCATTATCATGATCATGATACAGTTAGAAAAAAAGAAAGAAAGAAGAAGACAAACACGCCAGCAGCGTATTCTTTGTGCTGAGAACCAACTGCAACATTTTTTACGCAATTTTGTCCCTCTAATTTGGTAAAAAAAAATGCTTTAATCTATGCAAAGTATGAGCAAAAACTATGAGCAAAGTTGTTAATGTTGATGATCGCACATTTGCCACTCTTAATAATTATTCCAATTACGACGATTGAGATTTTGGAACTAGAACTGGAAAATGTGGGATTCCGCGTTTGGGATTAATAATTGAATGAGAAATATAAACACGGAGAATCCTAGTAAAACACACAGAAATATCCGATTCTCAGAGTTATCAGAAAACTGAATTGTGTATTAATTCAATAATGCCTGTTTTCTGAAGAATGATAAGTAGTAAAAGCCGTCTAAGCTTGAAGATATTCAAGGAACAATGTAATTTGTATAGATATAGGTATAGGATACGAAATCAAATGATATTCATATGTTCATAGTTACTCAGTGAATTTTAGAACTTATTTTAAAACAGATCTGCACTTACAAAAAAAAAGCAATTATCATGAAATTTCGAAACTCGCCCTGAAAATCAGCAAGTATTTCTAGATTCTCCAAGTAGAAATTTGTTTTCTGTACTTTGGAATTTTCAAAATGAAAAAGATAAAAAGATTTTGTTTGCGTAAATACGATCATAATATAAATCGGGCTGTATCTTTTGTGGCGCAACTTCGCTACCATTATGTGGGGCCTGGCTTTTCCCTCGCCCATCTTTGCAATTGTTTCAGACTCCGATTTAACTTCCACTTATGGCTTTTACACACAATTATGACTGCTGCCCATTAAAACTCGGGCCAAACGGGTATAATAAAGTAGGGCAAAAGTATGTAACAATCAGAATAAGGAATATATATACATATATATTCTTGAGCTGTATCAACAGTCGAGTCGACGTGAGAGATAAACAATTTTGGAATATAAATTAGCTGCTCCCGTTCCATAAAAAACTTATTTGCATATGGAACACATTGAAAAGATGGTGTCTGCTAGCGGAGCTCTTTCAACTGGAGCATTCTAGATTATTATTTTTTTATAATTGCGAGTGAGACACAGTTTTCAGCCAATGCTTGGCAACGCCAGTTTTCACACGCTGCAGCGAGCGGTTTATTTTCCTGTAGTTGGCTGTGGAAAATGAGGGGTTCGGACACTGGTTTGAAGATAGTCATATTTTGCTCAGTTTTGTTTTGTTCGGTTTTATTTTGTTTTGTTTTGCTTAGTTTGTTGCCTCCAAGTTGAGTAGCTGAGTTGTGGGTAGGTGTCTGGGTGCCCAGCTTGGGGGGAGGCGAGCTTAGCTCAAGTCTGGGTTGAAAGCGCCGCTCAATTTTGCTGGCCCTTACACAGTTGCTGCTCCTCCTCCCGAACTGCCCCCGCCCCGCCCCCATTTATATATTTTTTTGTTTGCCGCCCACTTTGGCCTGTTATTCGTGTCAACATGTGTTGCATATTATGTAAATTATTTTGCAGGGGCAAAAAACTACTAACTACGGCTGTGGTTGTGCGGCAGGGGCAGGGGCAGCTGGGGGTAGGGCGTCTTTTGGGGCCCAAGTAGCGCCCAACGGGGCCTCAGATGTTGAAATGGGCACATAAAGCAATTTAACTGTTTAATGCTTCCACGCTCTCTCCCTCTCCTCTCTCTCTCTCTCTCTCTCTCTCTCTCTTTGTCTATTGCAATCTCTTCCGACTCCCTCACGCTGTCTTCGACTCTCTTTGTTTTTGCCTTGAAACGACTGGTGGAAAGGGGGTGTGGAGCGGGGCGGACTGTGGCAGCTACGCGGCTGGGCATTTTGGTTTTTTTTTTTTTTTTTTTTTTTTAATGGCAGAATTGTGTGAACTTTGTGTTGTTGTTAGTTGTTGCCCAGTTTGGTTGTTTACGCGATTATTTTTCCTTAGTTTTATTTCTATTTTCTTTTTCGCTATATTTATCTGATTTCTCGCCGGTGCAAGAGTGAGAGAGAGAGAGAGAAGAGCAGAAGCTGTTCAATTTAAATTTTTGGTATTTTTGGAAATGATTTCAAACGCTTCTCAAGGTGTGATAAACATTCGTGTAAACAAATCAAAACTGAACAAAAAGTGACCCTGGGCCCCGCTCCCCAACTATTTAGCTACAAGTAACTGCGATCGACTCCCGACTCGCGACTCTCAACTTTGCCCCACACCCATCCTAGACGCTCATGTGTGCGTGGGGAGTGGGGGCGGTGGGGGAGGGGCAGGCTGTAATATAAACAACGAGCAGACGACTCTGGACATGTTTACAGATGCAACAAACTGTTTGAGAGGGAATCGCGTCAAGAAGAACATCGATCTGTAGTTTGATCGTGGCAAATCTAGAAAAAGCTGTCAGCTTATATATATACAGGAAGAAAGCAGCAAATTCTAGAGTCAATTGGAAATACAATAAACTTGACCGTTGGCAGTTTAATATCGTAATTATAATCATAATAATAATTTAGTTTAATATTGTAATTATAATAAAAGGAAAATTCTTTGCTATCACTGAGAAAACTTTCCATAAATCAATGCGAATGGATTTCATTAATCACCATTTAAATGTGATGGCGAAATCTAGATGGATGGAAAGGATGGGTTTTGAAAATCGACAAAAGATTCGAACTGGACACGATTAGAAATATTCACGTATCTTTCCACATTCCTTATGAGTTCTTGACTTTAATTTCTTGCCGTCTTATGACAGAGACTTTTTGGCCTCCTTTTGGGCAGATTGGGCAGATTTCGGGAGCAGAGATCTTAAAAAGTGTGTGGTAATCAGACTTGCTGGCGAATACACGGCTAACTCTGATTAAAAATAGACTCAAAGCACTCGTAAATAATCACAGGCACAAGTGCTCTTTGTGTGCATGAATAAATATGTGTTTATGTATTTGTATGTCTATTGTGTAATTGGCTAGCTCAAATTGGAAGTGGAAACAATTGCCATATGTAGATCGACTGCACGACGGGGCCCACAAGACGCTCCAATGATGATGTTGATGATGATGTTGCTGATGATGTTGCTGATGATGATGTTGATCATTATGATGATGACGACATCGCGCAGTTTTTGTGCAAAGTGCGAACGGGCAATTTACATGCACACATAGAGCGCATACTGAACGAGTGAGTGACAGATATTTATGACATATGAATTACTGAATATGCGGCGTTGTTAATTGTTGCTGTTGCTGTTGGTGTTTTTAGTAATGCCTCTTAAATGGTTCAATTGAGCAACAACACAAACAACACAAGCAACGGCAACAACACAAACAACTTCAAAGTAACGGATACAACAGCGAAATTCACTTTTAATCAAATGCAAACTGCGAAACTCTTCTCGATAGAGATACATTTTCTAGCCAGTACAGCGGTTGTCGCCCAGCCTGCACCTGCACCATCAATCTCGCGTTGACTACAGTCTGAGTGCAACAGACAAGAGCCATGCCCCATCCCCATCCACATCGAGTGCAATCCCTTTGAATTGCACAGAGAGGAGCAAAAAGAGAGGCGCAACAAACAATAACAGCTCAGCAAGCGATACAAAAAAAAAATATATATTAAAAAAAAACGCTAGCAAAACGCACAGCAAATGCCGCGTTCATTTTGCTGGTGGATTTTATTGGTTTTTTTTGTTTTTTTTTGTTTTTTTTTTGCTGTTTTTTTTTTATTATTGCCAATTTCACCCGCAACAAGCGACGCGACAGCCGAACAGAGTCATACAGACAACAACAACGGCGGCAGCGGCAGTCAGACAATGGCATTCATCATCATCAGACAATGGCAGCTCCCAGCCCCTCCCCCTCCACCCAACAGCCCCATCTAACCGAACCTAACCTAACAAAGGGAGCACCCATTGTTTCTATTGGCGTTTTGAAAACTCCAGAAACAAAACAAAACAAAAGAAATATGTTAGAGTATTTTCAGAATGGGCTTTAAGCGACTAAGCCATGCACCAAGTGCAAATAAATAGTAATTATTGAGAAAATAGTAGATCGTTAGTATATAGTAGTATATAGAATATCCGAGGATACATCGCATAAATACCTGAACAGTTATCGCAAAATACTACACAATAAATTGTTTTTAAGCAGATTTCAAAAGAACTATGCTGCGTGATATCACACGAAAGCAGGGCAATCAAACCGTAAGCGGAACCGGAACCGGAACCAGCCACCGAAATTAACCGAATTGCAATACAGAACCAGAAACGGTTTGTTGTGACAGGAAATCAAACCGAAATCAACCGATTGAAACTCAAAACCAGCAACGAAATTCAAATCGTTTTATTACTGATCAAATATGAATAGCGAAATATATGCAAACAAAGTTGGAATATTGTACGATTGAGAATATAACGGAGCTCAACAGGAATATGAGCTATTTATATGCCTGATGATGAACAACAATTAATGAATCCAATTTATGCATTTATTACAAGCAAAATATAAAATAGAATATCGTGAAAAAGTGACGAATATATTGCTAAGCAAATGTTATGTTGTCCATACAATATATTTAAAAATAATGGACTGAAGAATACAAACTATCAGTTGATTTGTCAGTCAGTCTTAAAGAGCAGAAATACTATAACCAATTTCCCAGGTTATCTCAGAATACGCAAAAAATGCTATAAATTGATTTAAAACTTCTTTTCGTTAATCGCTATCGAGATATATATATATGTATATATATGGAATAATAATATCGGCTTATGTAACTCGTGCTCAAACAAGGGTTTTCGATACACATTTGGGACAAGTTAAAAGATTTATGAAACTACATTAAATGAAATAAAAACAAAACAAAAACAGTTTGGGAACAGTTTCAGCTTGAATATTATCAGATTAAGTTCGTTGAAGTCTGTGGCAATAAGTTCTTAAAATAAAAGTGCAAAAGCTGTTGTGTTGATGATAAAAAAAGAGTGCAATCAGAAGAGAGAGAGAGAGAGAGAGAGATGGTTAGGGGGAGAGAGAGAGAGAGAGAGTGTTGAGTTGTCTAGTTAAAACTTGAATTTTGTGCAGTGGCTGCAATTGTTGTTGCCTGTTGTCTTTGGGACAATCTCGCAGCTCTCACGCAGCGTTGCCACGGGGCCCATAGCTAAGGGGAAGGGGCACAGGGGGCAGACTGTGCGGTCTGGTGTTGCACTAGTGCATTTGATTAATGCATTTAAGATACACACGTATTTTCAATTATTTCTATGCGCACAACTAAACAACAACAAAAAAAAAGAAAAGAAAGTTTTGCCAAGCGCACAGCGTCAATAATAACAACAATAACAACAAAGACAAACAACAACAACAATGGCCAAATGCATAAAATGCGTATTTATGCAGTTTTTTGTTGTGTTTGTTGTTGTTGCTTTAATTTTTATATTTAGATTGGCAGTTGTTATAAATAAAATGTGGGTCATGTGCATCAAATTAATTAATTGGTGTCAATTGGCGCGATTTTTAAGCTTTTGCTTTTTACACCAATTCTCTTTTTTTTTCGCTTTCTTTTAAGCGTGTTTCGTGTGTGTGTCTTGTTAACTTGGCCAAATGCGTCTGACATAGTTGACCAACACAATTTGGCATTCTGATTTGCATAGGCCTATGGGCAACTGACAAACCCCCCGCCCCCCACACGCTGCCCCTTTTCACCAAAACTTGTCTTGTATGAAATGCTAATCCGGATGTGCTTCTAGCGGTTATAAACGGTTTACACCAGCAACCAGCAAGCAGCAACCAACAACAAAAACAGACATTGACTTTCCGGTGTCTTTTGGGCGCTTCGCTCAGCTGCCCCGCCTTTAGAATGCCCCCATGCCCCCGTCCCCCTCCCACTGCCACTGCCCCTGCCCATCCATCAGCAACTTCACCCGTTGCCGTCGCTATGCCTGCATTGCTTGGTGTATTGGTGTATTGGTGTCAAGCGCTCATTTCCCTAATTCAGTTTTACATTTTATACACAAGTTTTATTCTGTTATTCTTTTCTTTGCTTTGTCTTTCCATTTTGCACTTTTCTTTCACTTGACGTTGTTTTGAGAAACGCGCACAAAAATCGCGCCGCATGCGTTTGTGGGCGTTTTTGTTGTTTTTTTGTTTTGTTGTTTCTTCTTCTTCAGTTTCTGATACGTTTTCCTTTGTAGAACAATTTGGTTCCGTTGCTTTTGCTAAATTTATAGCCCAGATGATGAGGTTGAAGATGATGAACCGTGTATGTGTGTGTGTGTGTGTGTGTGTGTGTGTGTTGGTGTATCTGTGTGCTGCTGTTGTTTTTGTTGTTGCCCAGTTTTGAACTGGCGATTTTTCGCTCAGTTTTTCGGGGGCTGTGCGCCTCTCGCCTCGCCTCGTATGTTGATTTGTTTTTGTTTTAGTTGTTTTGGTTTTAGTTGTGTGTTTGTTTGTTGTTTGCATTTTATTTTTAGAACATTTCATTTCGAATTCGCAACGCGCCGCAGCGCGCACAGTTTTACAAAATATTTTCCAACGGAATACAAAAATTTGTGCGCTCAGCAATTTATCATTCACCCACAATAACAAAATTGAAAAATATGTGTTATGGAAATTTGTTTAGACTGGTCGTAAAAATAATAATAAAAATAATAAAACAGCCGCCACTCAGCTGTGAATCGAGCGCAACAGAGAGGGGAAAAAAAACCAAAACCAAAACAAAAACAAAAAACACTAAAAACTAAACAGCAAGTGCTCAAAACACAAAAAAATAAAAAAATAACACACACCGAAGCGAGTTCTGACGAACGAGTAACGAACCCAACCGCCTGCGCCGGAAGCTTACAGTGGACTGAAACGAATCGAACCGAACCGAACCGCAGCAAGAGCAAAACAGCCGCGCCAAAGCTGGCCATAATTTAGGCACAGTGGAACGCTGCCAAGGAAAGCATGCAACAAAATTCAAGTCGGAGTTGAATCAATTTTGTCGTCATCTTTCTTACAAGTGAAATGCATAAATAACAATTTAATACATATTTATGAATATGAATGCGGCACCCAGCAACGTATTTATATGCGTCTTATTGTATTACAAAATATAAGTCGGTTAGTTGTTACAACCTGAATATCAATCATGCTCATACTAAGTATTTATTTCATAAGCCCAATAATTTATGGCGCAAATTTATTTAGTCTGGCTTGGTGAAAAGCAAAAGCAAAACAAATAAAAAACAAACTACAGTTTGACGCACAGTTCGAGCACATTTGACCCACTGTGCATTGACTTGCAATGAAATGAAACGCAACGGAAATGAGACACGTTTGTGTGCTCGCACTGACTCTCTGCCAGCCATTCGCTCTCTCTCTCTCTCTCTCCCTCTCTCTCTCTCCTCTCTCTCCTCTCCCGCTCTCGGTCAGTGTTCTCGGTTCATTGATGGAACGGTTTGGCAGCCGAAACAAAGTTGCAGACGCACTAAGCGTTGCAAGTGTTTTCGGTGCTCTTGTTGCTGTTGCTGTTGTGTACTTTGTTTACATTTGCAGCAAGAAAAAGTAGTACTATAAGAAGAAGCAGCAGCAGCAGCAGCAGCAAAAGAGGTAAACGTAAGAAGAAGCAGCAGCAGCAGCAGCAAAAAGTAAGCTGAGCTAATCACAGTTTTAATTGCATTTCAGTTTTGGTGTCGAGCAGCGACGCCTGCGCAGTCTCCGCTTCAGTGGCTATTTAGATTTGAATTGGCCAAGCAGCAGCAGCAGCAGCAACAGCAACAGCCTTGATACGCAGCCATTAACAACATTAGCAGCAACGACAAACAACAACAACAACAATCAATGAGTGACCAACAATTGGGCAAATGAATGAATGAATGAATGAAAGCGTGTGCAACGCTTAAAAAGGAAATGAAGGTAATAATCAAATAACAATTTCCAAATAACATGAACCGATAACCGATAACGATAGACATTGAACATTAAATATGCAGTTTTAGGCGTGTTCCTACAACTGCCCATTATAAAAGTATCGATATGAATATAAAAGCGACTTGCCAATGCCATATCAAAAATATAATGTATTGCAGAGCGAGTGTATCTGCCAGTCGAGTACTCCCCTTCTATGTGTTCCCTTGATTTGCATTACAAATTCAAATATGCAAATGCGTTCAGTGTGCAACTAAATGTTTCAAATTCCAAGTATTCCGCTTAGCAAATTCGCAAAAATTTATGCGTTTATAAAGACACAAGGACAGAGAGCAGAATGTAAATCAATCAAATCTATTTTTAAAGCATGATTTTAAGGCTTTAAGGCAACCAATTTTTGTCGCCTGGGCAGCTCTGCTCAATCGCGCGTGAATTGTCATCATTAGCGAGCTGGGCATTGTGTTGCCTGCCGTGTGTCGGGTGTACACAGCTACCGCCCACCCCTCCTCTCTTTATCTATTGCTCTCTCTCTCGTCTCTGTCTCTGTCTCTCTCTCTTTCTGTGTTGCTATTGTGCTCAATGTGCTGGCAAGCGTGACGGACGACGATTCAAACAAATTTCCTGAGTGCCTTTTCACACACAAACAGTTGATGCGGGAGCGGAAGGGGGCGGCGGCAGTGAGGGGGTAATGATACGATCGGTAACAGAGCCTCAACCAACACGACGACAACAACAATAACAACAACAACAACAACAAAACTCGCAATTACCGATGCACCCAAGTCGTAGGTCAATGCAATTAAGGCGCCTCTTGACCGCAACAGCCAACGGAAGGGGTTGGGGCTAACACCGCAAAAGGTCAGTCCAAAAGGTGTCAACACAATAAGCCCTCCCGCCCCCTCCCCCAATCATCCGCCCCCAAGACCACGCTTTTAGCAAAAGTACAACTGATATAGCAAATTCGCTGTGCAATTTTTAAGCAAATACTTTCTTATAACCATAAAAATCGCCAATAAGAAAAATGCTTTCCAAGTGCAAAATACCCATTAAAGATTTGTTGTATTTTTTTATTTAACTTCCTATGCAAGCTGCATTATTTTGCAAATTTTTGCATATTAGTTATAGTTTACAAGCTTCTCACATAGCTGGGCATGTTTTAAGAACTAATAAAAGTTTAAGATTGTACTTGACTTGAGTACAAATTGCAAAATTGGTTTTCTTTGCTTTTTTTTCAATTGTAATTGACACATACCTAGATCAGTGTAGAGCGTTGTGTTCAGCACGATGTCGTTGAGGCCGTTCATTCCAGAGCCCAGGCACGAGTCGGAGTCCTCGTTCTCCTCGGCCAGTGTCGGTGGGCCATCCCACAGCGCCTTGGCTGGACGTCGGACGCGATCGAGTCGCACTCGCGGTATATCCTCATAGCACACATCGCCCAGCTATTGCAGCGACACAAAAAAATAGATATATATATATAAGTATAATACAGTTTAACTTACTTCAAGAAGCAACGAAATGGGCAGAAATTGAGTTAGTAGTGTAAGTTGATATGTAAGTTAGAATGTTTGAGCATTACCCACCTCTAGCTCCTTTTTGGGCGTAGCCGGGAATATCTACAAGTTAGTAGCGTTTAATGGTCCATGTTAGTGGGTGCAAGAGAGAGAGAGTGGGGAAAAGAGATACAAAACAGATGCACAACATACATATACGATGAGCGACAGAATACATGTATATATGTACAAATATGTGTATATAGTGTATATAGTATGTGGTATGTGGTATGTCAAGTTAATGTATGTAGCTAATAGATACAATTTTGCACTCGCCAAAACATTGCTCATTACACTTTACTCGTTACGAATTAGTTGGATCGTCGATTATTACTGAAGCACTTGTAAATGCTTTATATTCTATCGTTACTCGTTGCTGACCATTCGTAAGTAATATTTCTTAATCGCTTTTAGACGTTCGTTGCTAATTCTTCGGTACTCGTTATTTGTAAGCAAGCTTATCGTCATTTTTAATTCGCTAATCGTCATTTGCTACTGTCTCGCTAGTCGTATTTAGTTACTTATCACTCGCTATACGCTTATCGTTACTTGCTAGCCGTTACTCGCAACACGTTTCGTGTCACTGGCTATTTTCGATTCGCATCTAAAAGTTATTCGCCAATCAGCACCCATTAGATATATACCTATAAGCGTGTCTCGACTTGCAGCACGCAACTCGTTGGCCAGCAATCTCTTATCGTTATCGTATTTGTTGCTCGCTGTGTGTGACTTGCAACTCGCTACTCACCGAAATCTCCTCGCTGCAGTAAGCGGTAAATGTATGATCGTCCTGCTGCAGCACACAGTACAGCGGTCCCCAAGGCAGCGATTTTATTAGGCGTGTCAGCTCGCCCTCCGTTTCTGCAAAAGAGCGAGAGAGAGAGAGAGAGACGAAAGATATAAACATATGTTGGATAACATTAAAAGAAAGTAACAAGAAACACAAAGATAAATAGTGATACAGCAAAACCAATCACACAATTTTATAGATCGATTCACAAAGTAATCTCAGTGGATGGTGTTCTTTTTAATTTGTACATAAATGATAAGCGAACTTCTGTTTTTTTATTTTTATAAGCTTAGTCACCAGGTGGTGGTAGTCAATGTATTGACTCTTCATATTCATTGAGTTCCTCACTGAATTGCCCCAAGTCAATATTCTTTGCATATACACTGGCGCCATCTAGCAACCAGCGGCGAAATTCATTGCGCAAAACGGAAAAAGACATTGCCTGCTTTCAGGCGGCGATATGAAAAAAAATACCATTTTGTATGCGCGCGCAGCGAGAATGCGCAAGAAAATGACAAAAGCAAAAAACAGAAGAACCCTCCTCCCCAACCCACCAACACAGCCATACCCCTTGGCAAGCCCACAATTATTTGTTTGTTGCCGCCGCTGCTGCTGGTGTTGCTGGTGTTGCACGCATGCGTGTTGCTAATAAGACAGCGGTACTAACAAATTAGAAATGCATCTGCAATTGCAACTGCAACTGCGTCCAATGCCGTTTGTCTGTTGGCTGTGTGTGTGGAAAATTGTGAAAAATTGTGAAAAACTGTATGCATTAGTAGTAAAAAAGAAAAGAATTACAACAACAGCAAGAGCAACAGACAATGGGCAACCAAGTTTAACTAAGTAACTGCTTATACCCCCTCCCCCCACCACTCACTAACCACCGCTTCGTCTCCTCGTCAACAACTCCCCTTTGCCTTGCCCGCATCAGATTCAATAATTTAATCTCATCGCCTTTACGCCACCTCCTTGCCCCTCTTCGTCGTCCCTCTCGCTCACTTGTTGCGCGGCCCTGCAAAAATTACAAAGTTCGTTTCACTTCGTTTCCACCACGTTCTTGACGGCGAATGAGATAACAATGTAACAACAACAACAACAACAACAACAAGATAAATAATAAAAATGAAAAAAAAGAAAACGAGAAAACTGTTTTAATTTGCAGAGACCAACAGAAAGAGAGAGAGAGAGAGAGAGAGAGAGATGAATTGGAGAGTGGGATAGAGATGTGGAGATGAGACGACCCAGCACGACCCCAAAAAAAAAAACAAAAACGTTAAACCAAAAGAAGAATTATCTGCGAATATCCGATGATTAAATGCCCTTCAAAGTAATCTGTGCAAATATGACTCTTCTAAAATTAAAACGAAAAAGATTTGTCACGCACAAATAATAAATATATAGTCGTCCGATTAAAGCACAAAATATAGTAGTACACATAAACAAAAAATGGTACTCTTATCAATATACAAAGAAAAAATTATATTAAATTTATTTAAGATTGTGTGTAATGAACAAGAGTTTTAGTAATGATGAATCCCCTAATTCCTAAGAAAACGATTAAAACGCAGAGCAACTCCTTATTTACTCTTATTCAGTAAAGGAGATATACAAAAAAAAACAATAATTTTCAAAACATTATACGATTTTTTTGAAATTCATTTAAAAGACCAAAGGCAAAAGACGAGTTTAATCTTTGCGTTACGTAATGCTTAGACTGTCTTGAGTATCTCAGAGACGCGAAGAGATGGAGAACTTTGTAACTTTGGTACTAGTTTATTTCTATATTAATTATGTTATTCTATTCATTAGCGTAAGACACGCTCAATGCACAAATTGAAATACCCCGTCAGGTAAGAGTATAGCAATATAACAAACTCTAAACCAATGTGGAGTCTCCTCAGTGCGTGGGGGCAAGTACTTAGTACAAGCAGGCAATACGGTCTATGGGAAAAAAAGGGGGCAATTGCTGTACGGGGTTAGGGGAGGGGGGGGGGGGGGGGGGGGGGGCATTGTCAGCTCTTGTGGCATCCATCACAACACGACTACGGCGAGCCACATTCAAATTACGGCGCCTGTCTGGCCACATTTAACACAAGTAATACAAATAATAATAATAGTCATAAATAATAATATTGTATGTAATTGTGTGAAGACCACAACTGAAGCTCAACTTGAAGTCGGCATCGACGTCGACGTTAGCGTTGCTCAGCAACTTTGCGTTAATTTTGAAACGTTCGTTGGCTGTTTTTTTTTTCTTTTTTTTTTCTTCATGATTTTTTTTCTGCTGCTTTTTGCATAAGAATTTCTCGCTTTCGAGTTCAATGCACTTGCCGAGGCGCTTTTCAACAGTAGCAGCAGCAGCAGCAGCAGCAGCGGCAGCAGCAGTGGCAGCAGCAGAGAGCTTTGCACTGGCCTCCGCTCAAGGGCAGCAGCGGGCCGGCGGGGGATGGGGGCAGCAGCCGTGGCATTTAGTTTGCCCACCTGCCAAGCGGCAGCGTTCCAGTCACTGGTCACTGTTTACAGAACAGCTGTTTGTTGGTTACGTCACACACACACACACACACACACACAAACAACATCGAATGGCTGCAGAGGCATCGGTTTGCTGTTGCAGTTTTTGTTATCGATCAGTTATCGATTAGCGTGCAATCGCACTGCTATCGCACATTTTCCAATACTGGTGTGTGCGGCTGGCTAATCACAGCTGCCGAGATAACTGCACAACTTCGTGAGAATTTCAACAATTTGTGGCCGCCAAGCGCCGTGCTTCAAGCTAAACCATTCATCTGAAGCAGGTGTGGCGGGGGCAGGTGGGCAGGTGGGTGCATGCTGGAAGAATGCCAGAGAATACTCGAATACTGAAGCCCGATATACCCTGCATAAATCTTAAAGAGATTCAAGTGGAGTACACAAAGAAAAGGAAGATGAAACTATATATGAGTTATAGACATAAAGATAATTCTGATCAAGTTGCTGCCAGGTGCCGTATTCCAAGGAATCTTTATTGATAAGCATTGGCTAAGTTTTTACTCAACAAAAATATTGATAGAACTATTATACGATATAAAACAGGTCCACAAAATACAAAAACTAAATATACTAACGGCATAACGGCATATATATATATATGGCTAATTCAATAAATTAGCTCAATTTATAAAAATAAATAAGTCGAAGATTTATGTTTTGCTGAGTGTTTGCGTCAGATTATCATGAATATTGCATTTTTCAAATCTTTCATATTTAAGTTTGCAGCGACGTTGAACAGATCCAGTTGTGGCTATTTTTATTTATATGCACTTTGCAGAGGGTATTCTAATTTTGTCGAGACATTTGTAACGCATTGATGGAGACTACCACAGGGTATATATACATTCTTGAACAGCATTGTGATGCCGACACGATATAGCCATCTCCGTCGTGAAGTTGAAACTACTATATATATATGTTCTTTATATATTTTCGATTTTTTGAAGGATATCCCTTAATATCTTTCTTAGATGAATCTGAAGTCAAATTATTTTAATGCAGTTTTGATTCAAAAACTATTACTCAATTTTAAAAATACCTCATTTTTTTGAAATTTGACAATTTTTGACGAAGATATGGACATTTAAAGATTGATATATATATGTATATATATCATATACCTGCCATAGAAATAATCGAATAAATAATGTTATTTTTATTTTGCTCAATGATCTTAATAATTTTCTAACTTAAAAACAGGGGAATTCCATTCTTAAACTGTTCATAAAAAAAAACAAAAAATGTATTTAAGAAAAAATTTTTGCATTAAAAGATCAAAAGTCATTCAGAAAGCTTGATGTTTAATTGATTGATAAGAAAAGATCATGATCTTAAATCTTTTAGCTGTTTCAAGCTCAAATCAAACCAAATTGAAACTGAAACTGAAACTCGATTATTGGTCGGTCTAGTGTTAAATTACACTTCACCCAAATTATGATTACAGCCAAATTAACAAAACGCAAGAAGAGCAACACGATTAAATTATCAAGCACCCAAAAAAAAAGAAGCAAATAAAAAATAAAAACTTTACCAATTAAAAGTAATTTAAAATAATTTATGCGATGCGTCATTTGTGCGTGTGTGTTTGTGGTGTGTGTGTGTGTGTGTGCGTGGGAGGGTGTGGCTGAGTGTACATATGTTGCGGTTGAGCGGGGTAGGTGTTGGCACAGGCGGGTGGGGGGCGGGTAGATGGGGTGTTCAACTATGGTGACGATCGACGCAACAAGTTTGTCTCTGTTCTGTTTCCCTTCTTCTGTTTCTTTTGTGTATTCCAAAAGGAAAGGAAAAACCGAGAAACAGCAAAAGAACAAATTTGCAATAGGCTGTCGAAGGCGAAATACCTTAGATATATATATATATATATATATATATACAAAAATACTACTAACCAAAATATGCAATGGGGCATTTCTAGCAATTGACTGCATTATGCATTAACATATGATTAAATATGGAATAAAAATAATACAATACAGGCAGATAATCATAGCAATCAACCATAATACAAATCATAATTATTGGTGCTATGTTCAAAATCAGCGTTTCAAAATAACAAAATTGGTATTTATGTGCGCAATAAATATGTCAAGAAAAAGAAGAAGAATTGCAAAAGAATAATACAAATCTCATGGATATAGTGCTGCGATCCGTTGGACTTTGCTTATTGAAACTCGACTAAGATGCATATACAGAAATATTGTTATTGAAATCAATCGATAGGCCGATCAGTGTGCCCAATATAAAAAGCTATATACACAAATACATATATATATATATATATATATATATATATATATATATATATCTGTGCGTTGCAGTTTAAGTGCCAAAATTAGAATACCCTCGACAAAGCATGTAGGGCATCAAAAATGTGTGTTTCATTTTGTCATGGCAGGCGCCAACATGAGAAGCAACAACCAAAAGTTGCAGGGCGACAACAATGAAACTTCCGCATAGTCACAGCAGCTGTGCCATACAATGCAGCACCTACTTCCACCCCCCAACCAACCCACAAAAAAAAAAACACCAAAAGCATGCCTCCATTTCCACCAACACAACCTTCTCAAATGTGTGTGTGTGCGTGTGTGTGTGGGTGGGTGAAAAACTGACAGACGAACAACAGCAGCAGCAGTGGTTGTAGTTAGAGTGGAGGCACGCGGGTGGGGGGAGGGGTTAGTGTTTGCGGCATCTAAAGTTTATGGATGTGCATTTTTGGATTTGGGCCATAATGTGCGTAGAGCACAGCAGCCAGAAAGCAGAAGCCCATAAGTACAAACATGTGTATGTCTCGATCCACTCCATTGCCCCACCATCCCACCACCAACCCTTTGGCCGCCTCTCCGCACATATAAACATGCAATCTAACACAAATAGTTGCGTAAATGCAACAACAACAAAAAAAACAACAATAACAACAACAACAACAACAGCTTTTAATTAGGTTTATGGGAAATATGCGAAACGTAATGTTGGAATAAAAAAATCGAAAAAATCCGAGCAAATACTGAACAAAAAAACAGAAAAAAAAACAAACAAACAAAAGCGGAGTTGATGTCTCTTGCTCCCTCTCTATCTCTATCTCTCTCGCTCTCGCTCGCGCTCTCTATCTCTGTTTCGATTGCTTGTTGAGTGCCCCACCCTGCCTTGAGTCCCCCCCCCCCCCCCCCCATCCCCCCTCTCTTTTTGAACAAACAATGCAGAATTATAGCATAACTTGAATTTCGCATCATGTAATCAGCTCAAAGCCCGAAACTGAACCAAGTCGCGCCGTATTTTTATTTGTCAATTCATTTATAGATGGTTTTTTTTTCTCCAATCTGATTTTTTGTTTTTGTTTGTACCCTGTACACACTGAAAGTGATTCAAAATGGGGTAGCATACATAAAGCAAAAACTTTGGTTCCCTCTTGATATAACCTCTAACTAAATATGAACACTCGAAATCAAAAATCGATGTTGTAAAACGTCTTAGAATTGAACCGACTCCACAAAGAAGCTGAAGTTTTTGTTTCTCTTCTCTGCCAAAAATTCCTGATCAAGCCAGATGTGAAAAAAAGAAAAAAAAAGGGTCAGCACAAGTCAAACAGTTGAGTTGAAGTAAATGCATCAAGTATATTTTCCACAGTGTAAAACAGGGCATCTAACAGTCGAGCTGTCTTACTTGTTGTATTTATTTTTTTGTATCTAAACGATTGCGAAATTCATCAGACTAAAGAAACGAACACAAATAATAACGAACGGCGCTTTAATTTTTCTTCAGCTTCTTCGTATTCTGCTGTTTTTCAGGGCGTATACGCAACGGAATTTTGTAATATTTCCTAGAAGGCACGCGAATTTTTTGTGTGAGACACAAATGCATCAAAAAAAATGTTGCTGGCAAGTAATATTACGCATATGATCAGCTCATAGATTTGTGCCAATTTTGCAATTTGACGGAATAATTTCAGAGAAGGTTGCCTTCCGTTCATAGAAACTATGATATATGTATGTATACGATAAGTTATACCCATGGGCAGCCTTAGGATACTTACCGGTCTATTGACAGGACACTGTAGACTAAGAAGTCACCTAACTAAACTAGGTACATATAGTAGCGAACTATGCAGGTTTTGTGAAAGAGTGGAGGAATCCTCGAGGCACATCCTAGCCGAATGTGTCGCCTTAACTAGAAGAAGATGCAGCATCCTAGGGATGCATGTTATGAATTTCAGAGACATAGAAGACCTCAACCCAACAAAGATTCTCACATTCGTGCGGGAACTGGGGAACTTATGGAAGAGCAATAGGCTGAGAAGGGGGCACAATAGATCGAGTAGGTCGCGGTGCAAACCCCCCCCCCCCCCTTAATATATATATATAAGCTATATATAATATATGGTAGTCCGATGTTTATAATTTTGTGTCCAAATGCTCGAAACATAAGGAAACTGCTATCAAATGAGTTTTGTCCGGTTATCTTGACAAATCACAAAGTCGTTCATGCAACAACTCATTATTCGCGCAATCGGAATGGAAATGCTTTCTTCTGCTTGTTACATACTCTTGCACAAAGCCTATATACCCATTAATGACTAATCTCCAAAAGCTAAAAGTCGATTAATTAAACAATTTCATTAACTTGTATTTGATAGAGCAGTCTGAACTTGAGAAAAATGTCAAATATATAAGAGACTGAGACGCAAAGTGGTTCTAAATTGAACAGATCTAAGGAAAAATGGATTTTAGTTTTATATTTTTGATCAGAATCGGATACGCAATTCTACAATTCTGTTTACAAAAATAAAACCCATTCATAGACTTTTACGGAACTATTACATTAAAATGTACAGGAAACTAAGTACGACGAATCTACAAAATACTCTTCCATTTATCTAATACATCGATCGTAACTGGAACTGTCTCAGTAGATTTTTCAATGGCCCTGTTGGCAATTGAAATATATGTCATTTTCTAGCTGATTTTATCGATGTCTAAAACTGTTTATACCCTGGCCACATTAAAAATGGATAAAATAGTTATAACAAAGTTGTGCAAAAGTATGTAACAGGTCGAAACAGACATTTCGGATACCCGAAAGTATCTATTTATATATTTTTGATCAGCATCAACAGCCTAGTTGATAAGCAAGTCGTGCTCAGAGACTACAAAAGCTATCGAATAATTGCAACAAAAAAAGAAACAATTTTGAATATTCTTTAAAATAATATTTTCATAATTCATTTTCATATTCTGTAAACAATACAGACCTATTTATGTACTAGAGGTGTACGAGAGTTTTGTCAGCTTGGTTCGTTTGAATATGTGAGACTTATCTGTAGGGTATCCACGTAGTTGGGCATTATTAATTGTTCTCTGATCTAGGCTTTCAATTTGGAATACATTGCTGAAACTTGGTACAGCCGCTTCTTGCTCTTCTCAACATCTACTTATTACATGCCAACACATACAAATAATTTGGCAGAAATGCCAGCCAACAACCTGTTGGATGAGATCATAATGTACGACAAAATCAACATGAGAAGCAAGTCCATTTAAATGAATTAACGTTTGACACACATATATATATATATATATATATACAGATACATATTTATAATAACTCAATATTTGAGCTTATTCAGATAAGACCAGAAACTACTACTTGGCATACATAAATCGATAGTGATTAATTGTAATAATAGTAACACCCCAAGGATTTCCAGTTCTTCAAGTTCTTCTGCTTCTTCTTCTTCTTATACAGATAAACTCAATAACATTATAATTTGCATGTAATTTGAATTTCTGTAAGAACATTTTATCTATATATATATATATATATATATATATATAAGAGAAAAAGAATTTATAATTGCTTGCAATACACCACAATTGAAATTCTTTCGCATGTAGCTCATACAAAGCATTAATAATACGGCTGAAAATCACAATAGTATTTTCGAGAACTTGTGATTGATATTTAATGATGATATTTAAATATTTTTCACCTGCGTTCGTTTGTTCGTTTCGTTTTTTTTGTTTGCTTTATGACTTTCAGTTTTCAATTGATCAGCAAATGTGATATTGTGTATCACTGCAAGCCACCTCCACCCACCCAGCCCTCCCCCAGCCCAACTGCTTCCCTCACACCAACCTCCTTTTGGCCAAGTTAACAAATGCCCCTCTGCATTACTGTTAATCTGTGCGTCTATCTCGTTTGGCATATGGTGGCTATAATTTCATGCGATCAACAGGTTTTGCAAATTTCCTTTTTCTTTATATTTCTTAATGTTAGTTTCTTGTCGCTGGTGTTGTTGCAGTCGTCGTCGTCGTCGTCGTCGTCGTCGTTGTTGTTGTCGTTGCTGTTGTTATTGGGGCATTGGAAAAACCTGAGACGCAGACGTGGCGGCAACGTGTTAATCCATGTCGACGTTTGACGTTTGCCAAAAACAACAACAAACTGTGGCAATGCGGAAGAAAAGGGGCTTGAGGGAGTGATGCGGGGGAGATGCGGGTAGGGAGTGTGACTATAAAGCCTGATTGGAACTGAGACAAACGTTGCGTCGTCGCCGACAAGCGACGTCCCCACAACACCACAAAACACACACTTGGGGAAAAAGTGAATTTTTTCATAGAAAGTTGCTGGGCAACATTTAGCGATGAGGAAGACGGGAGGAGGTCGAGGTGGCAGCTTCTGTAGCCGATACTTGAAAATAGAAAATGCAACAACAAAAACAACAACAACAACAACATCAGCAATGTGTTTTGTGTCTTTCTTTCGAGTTCCGAATTCTTTTTTTTTTGCATTTTGTTTCACTTTCTAGCCTCCCATCCTTTCTTTGGCTCGCACTGCAGTCGCACAAATAGCCGCAAACAGCGCATTGAACTTTCTTTGTACCGACAGGTGGCGCTGCCAGCGTCGTTTAACCCATAAACCAAATCGAAGCGTAAACAAAAAGTATTAAACAACGGTAACAAAATGACAGCTGCACTTTGCCTAAAAACAAAAGCAACAGCAACAAATAAAAAAAATAATAAATGAAAGAAAAACAAAAACTGTGCCACGGCGACGCGTCGCTAATGACGCCATCGGCAATCGTCGCCGCGACGTTTACGATCTCACTCTCCTTCTCTCCCACTCTTTTTCTGTGTGTGTGCGTCTCACTCGCTCTGGCAAGCTTTCTTGTTCTCATCTCCTTTAACGCGCATTTGGCTGGGTTTTGAACGAGCTTAGAAGCGAAAGATCAGATCAAACGAGTGTTCAACTAAGCGATACCCTATAGAGAGAGAGAGAGAGAGAGGGAGAGAGTCATGCAGAAGCATATACACACAGAGTGGCCCGTAGAGGCAGCTGCCACGCCCTACATTTCAACTTTACAGCGATGAAAAGTGTTTGAGATTACAATTTATGAACAAATTACACAAGACGAAATTATTCACTGTAATACAATAAATAAAGTAATGAAAATATCTGACCTAGATTCTAGACTTTAACTTATAACAAAAAAACAACAAATAACTAGTTTAATACGTTGTGTATGATAAATACCAACTACTCATTGATAAACATTAATTACAGGGTGTGCAGAGAAATGCCAAATGGCCTAAAAGCTATTTAGCTGAGCGGTGCGTGGCCCAAGAACCGTACCAAGACGTTAGTCCACTTAGCCAAAAAAAAAAAAATATATCGAATCGAAGACGTGTTAACCAAGACGGTCAAGTGACATGCAAAGCGAAAGCGGCCAACAAACTTAAAGCAACAACGCAACAACGCAGGCAGGCAGGCAGGCAACAAACATGACAGAAATGATGTCAAGCCAGCGGGCATGAAGCAGCAACAACAACAGCAACAACAACAACAGCAGCTTTCTGCAACAGGGGGCAATGGCCAAACCCAGTTGAGACCTCTCCCTCTCTCTGTGTGTGTGTGTGTGTGTGTGTGTGTGTGTGTGTGTGTGTGCGTGTGTGTGTGGGTGTTCAAAGGCAAGGCTAAGCGGCATAAAGTGCCGAAAGGCTGTTAGAATGTCACAAATGACCTTGACACACCAACCGGCACACACAACTCGCACACTCACATCGAAACACACCTTCCTTCCGCTGCGGGCGCAAAAAAGAATAACAATAACCAAAAAAAAAAAAAAAACACCTTAAAACCATAAAGAAACGAACGATATGCGGCAAATATGGCAATAAGAGCTTTTGCCATTTGCCATTTGCCACTTGCCGCGAGAGACTGCCTTGAAGCCTTTATGTCACGACACGACTTCATCGATGGGAAGCACCCACAACAACAACAACAACAAACACCAACTTTTGCCAGCCAGGCAACAAAAATGTACAAATGAGTTTCGATCTTTTGGCAAGGAAAATGTTCTTGATGCTTGCAGCTTTGCTAATTGAAAATATTTGTTCAATTCGTAAATGAAAATGCTTAATTAGCCTTACCAAGTGAATAATAATATTTTAACTTTTTATTTATTTTTAAGTATAATTAATCGAATTTCATGTTAAACAATTCTAATAACTACTAATTTTTAATATATAACTCAATTCCCATTTAGCTCTTAAGCAATTATACAATTGATGATAAAAACTCAAGGAATTCGGATTGTGAGAACAAAGAAATGCATTAATTAAATATTTTCGTATTTTGGCTTTTATTTTGAGAAGCACTCTATTAGATATCGCAATAAAATTGTAATTGGTGTCACAAGTCTTTAGTTTTGGAAAGCTTAAATACTATCTATAGCTATAGGTATAGATATATTTACGGGTAATAAACAAATTTTGGGTAAAAATGTATGAGAAACGCATTAGAAAAGCATTAAAAGTAAATGCAAGGTTAGCTCATAAACAAATTTATTTCTTTTCGTCGCCTGCACGTGTTGTCGTCGTTGATTTCTGAGTGTGTGTGTGTGTGTGTGTGTAAAACAGGCAACCCCTCGAATTACAACAAAAACAAAAACAACAAGAACAGCAACAGCAACAACGACAGCAAAAAAGTGAAGCGGATGAGCGACAGGTAAAAATGCTAATAGTAGATAACGGAAAACGGAAAACGGCAAACAACAACAACAGCAACAACAGGAACAACAGCAAACAGTGACAGCCTGCCCAAAGTTGTTAGTTGTCTGCTGTTGGTTGTTTGCTGTTGTTGTTGTTTTTGTTGTGGTTGTTGTTGCTGAGAGAGAGCCCTGCTGAGTTTTCCCAGGCCAAGCGGCATTGCTTGCATTTGCACAGGTGCTCAAAGAGAGGGCAACGGAAAGAGAGACAGACAGGCAGAGAGAGAGAGAGAGAGAGAAAGAGAGAGTCAAACAGCATCCGCAATATCTGAGCGAGCGTTGCCACCCTTAAAACAAATACACACACACACACACACATATATATACATGCACACACACATGGGGACACAAATAAAGTAGCAGTCAAAATTGGATTAAAGTTTTGATTTGCAGATATTTGACAAGTTTATATCTTTGCTGACCTCCACGGAATTTCCGTTACTTTAAGCTTCTTTTCTCGATTCTTCTCCTTTTTGCACCGAAAATGTGATATTTTCATTGCTGTCTCTTTTTTGTTTCATAACTTCTTTTTGGCATGTCTAATTCTCACTCTCTTTAACTCTCCCTCTCATTTTCTTCTCTCTGTCTCTATGCGTTCTTTCTTCTTCCTGTTTCACTGATAACAGGTGCCAAGAAACATTGGATATGCCTCGGAGTATTGCATAATCATTGAAGTACTTCGGAAGTTTGGTGACTTAGCTCAAAAACGTGGAATGAAATAGGCACTTTTTGGTTGCCGGGGTTGGGTGATGGGTCTGTCCGGTAAATACATATACACATATATATAAAGACATATACAGCTGCAGTCAAAATAATAGTAGAGCACACATATCTTTTGGAATATATTACAAAACAAAACTTAAAATATAGTTAAGTAAGTTATGCACATTTTATTTAAACACAAGCAATCAATATCGAAGACAAGTAAACATTAAAAGATTGCTTAGCTATACAAAATACTAAAGTCCTTAAATTGAATAATTTTAAAATATATTTTTATATTGATTTTGATTAAAGTAATGTTGAAATTTATCATTATAATAGTAGTGGAATAATAGCGATGTTTTCTCAGCGTTTCCCTGCTCCTAAAAAATCATCGGCGGTTATATTTAAGTACGTTTAGTATTTGGAAAATAAAAGTATTTTAAAACATTCCCAGATGAGAATTAAATCTTCGTTTATATTGAAGATTTTGAAGGGGTTTCGATTGTATGACCATAAAATGAGTTATATCTTCATTAAATGCTTTAAGATGCAGCACTTCATTTATTTTGACCTCAACTGAAGCATTTTGCCTCTTTAAAATCAGTGGCATAAAATGGTTGCTTCAACGATTATTTCATCATTTTGTGGCTCAGCAATACGAATTGAAACAGACGAGACTTGTGTGAGGTCAATTCTAGTTTCCGTTACTAATTTGTAAATTCTTAACTTCAATTTATATCAAATCTTTACTCTGTCTCCCTCTCCCTCTCGCTCTCTCTCTCTCTCTCGCTCTCTCACTCTGTCAAAGGTATTTTTGATATTGTTTGTTGTTATTGTTGCTTTGCTTTTTGGCCATCAAATTGGAGCGTACATCCGCTTTCAGCCTGGTCAACTTCTGTTAACGCTGGCAGGTGTTGATGTGTGTGTGTGTTGAGATAGCGATTTACTCTTTATTGTATGCAATTACGTGAACTTATTAACTTTCTCCCAAACCAGTGGATCACCAATGTGACAAATGGGGAAAAGAAGAAGAAAAAACAAACCTTTGAATGCGCTAAGTCATTATTTTGTCAACAGAATTGGAAATATCAGAATCAATATATGTATATATATATGTTTTTTCAGGTAGTTATAATTAAAACAGTTGAGATTTTTCAAGTTGTACAAGATGTTGGCTGCCATTTTTCAATCGGATAACGAAGTTTGTATCTCCATAATATCGATGAAATATGATCCACAAATTTAACTCAAAAGAGTAGAATTTATAATTAATTGTTAAACCTTAACGATGCTTAATCTGTATCTGTATCTGTATCCGTGTAACATACATATAGAGTTGACAATCGTATTATGCACAAATTGAGAATCCATTTTGCCAATGATGCCCTAATGCGTAAGGGTGCTGTGGGTGGTATTGGAGAGGAGGAGGGGGTGGGGGAGGGGTTGTTGGGGTTATAATAGTATACACTTACCACACACATCCAGCCAGCCCTCGACGCGACTAGGGTAGGAAATTGCATAGGCTCGATTTAGATACGTGCGACGTCCCATTTTTGTTGCTGGGTGGTTTTCTATTTTGCAATTTTTGGATTTTTTTTTTTGTTTTGGGATGCTGTTCCGGCACTCTCTCACTCTCTCTCTTCGCTCTCTCTCTCTCTTTGCCTCTCTCTCCTTCTCTCTCTCGGTTTTGCTCTTTAGTAGCGTGTTGCGGGTCGTTATCTTTCGGCTTATCGACAAGTTGGCTGCTGCCGCTGCTGCTGCTGCTGATTTTTGTTGTTGTCTGCTTAATTTGAATATTGATTTTGTTGTCGCTGGCTTTTGTTGCTATTCTTCTTTTTTTATTGCACTTGTCTTCGCCATATACACATATATATCTATATATATACATATATATATGTTTATATATATGCAAACAAATTAAAATCAACGTTTCGTCGAGTTTCAGTTTCAAATTTCCATTTGTTGTTGTTGTTGTTGGAGTTGCTTACAGCCTTTCGATTAAATGCTCAACCAACAAAAGCAACAACAACACAAAACAAAAGCGCGTTTCAAGAGCACAAGAAAATAATAATAAAAAAAAAACATTTATAATCACGATTTTTGTTATATTTGTTTTGCTGTTTTTTGTTGTTGTTGTTTTTTGTTTTTTTTTGTATTTTTTTTTGTTGGTTTCTTTACGCACACGGTTCAAGCTTGAATGCTTGCTGTCATTCTACCGCGCGCGCTCTCTTCTCTCTCTCTATTTTTGAAGTGTGTCCGTGTGTGTGATTATTATTTCAGCTATTTTAGCCTTTGCCTTTAACAGCTGAGTGCTCAACGATTTGAGAGAGAGAGAGAGAGAGAGAATGAGAGGGGATGCTCGCTTCTCCAACTCCCTTCGCGCCTCTTATTGTTGTTTCTCCACACACACACACACACACATACACTCGTATGGATATTGTTAATATTCTGCGTCGAAGGCCGGTCAGCGCATATTGAAGTTTTATTTATTGTCGCCGCTGCTGCTGCTGCTGTTGTTGTTGTTGTTATTGTTGCTCTTGTCGCGCCAACGAAACCAGAAACTTTTTTAGCAGTCACAGACGCCGCTGCTGCTCACACACACACACACACACACACAGGCATGTGCATACAAGTGCATGTATCCATGCGCTTTAGTGTGTATTATTTTTAAAAATACGAAATCCAGCGACAACAATACTGAAACAACACACGCACTGCCAACAAATACAAAAGACACACAAAAAATAGCACACACTTTTATTCAGTTTGATACAAAAAAAAAAACGTCACGAGATTTTTCAAAATGCACCTCAATAGCGCGCGACGTCGGCAAATGCAACAACAAACATTTGAAGAAACAAAAAAAAACAATCTAACTGCTTCGCTGCGTGCGCATAGAGACGCGCGCCTTGCCAACCGCGCAGCAACAAACATTAACTAACTAATAAACAATGTGACCAACAGCCACCAAAGTGGGAATACGCCAAATGCAAGAGCAAGGAAAACGACAAGAAATACCATTTGAATACCAACATCGCGGCACTTTCAGGCCGCAACGGAAAGTATGCTACGAAAAAAATTTAACAGATAGATTGCAATGATTTTATGGACCAAAACTTTTGTTGCCTGCTTTTAGGGATGCTGCTGAGAGAGGTGCGCGCGCAATTTGAATGAAAACAATAATTTACTTGTTGAACGGTTTACATGAGTTTTAATAGTGCACATAATTAGTAGGTAGTTATTAGTATGTAATCAAATAAACATAAAATTAATAACATTATTTATAAGTAAGTAGTTCTTGAACTTGTTTTGTTGTTGTTGTTGTTGTTGCTGTTGTTACATTATTCGCTTTGCATCGATTTGTTGTGCAAATTTGCGTAAATAAATTACAATTACATCTACAACCGACAGCAACGCAAGAGCACAACAAATTGTTTCTACTATATTTTATATAAATATGTATGTGTATGTGTCGATGTACATACATATGAGAAATAATACATATACATATATATTTATATATATATATATATGTATATATATCTATGTTTATGTAGGTATACGCATATTTTTGTTCAGTCTTTGATTTTAAACTTAACGGGTTAAAGAGAGAGGGAGATAAAAAAAAAATTGTATACATATATATTGTGTATGTATGCATGTGTATGTATGTATGTATGTATGTGTGTATGTATGTATGCGTTTGCAGGTAAGCTAAGTTTGGGAATTGGTTAATTATAATGATTTATCATTTTTGTTTTCATTCGTTTTGTTTTAACACATCTTCTGTGGAATGTGCTAGGAAATGTCCTTGACGGGGCACAGCCCCAATGGAACGCTTCAGTATCATCGTTAGCTATATGGATTACAGATTACATGTATGCATATATATATATATACATATATATATATATATGTGTGTGTATGTATGTAGATTTTTATCATGCTTTGCCAGTGTTTTTCACATTTTGCTGGCCGCTGGCTGCTGCTGCTCCTCCTGGCTGCCGCATGATGATGCTGGCGCTGGTGATACCGATCCAGATCCAGACCCAGACCCAGACCCAGACCGAGAACCAGATCCAGTACCGGAACCAGTGCCAGATGCCGACTCAGTTTCGATGGCCGCCTGCAGCTCGACGAATATGTCAATGAGATTGTTGATGCCAATCAAATAGCCATCCTCATGATTGCCCACCTTCCACGCCGCATAATGATCGATATGCATCTGTGCCGGCAGCGCCACCGTTTTGGCAAAATCAATTAGCCAAACGCTGGCGTGCGTCTGATCGTGGACGAACAGCAGCGAGCTCCCAATCACCTCGTGCGTCTGGAAGAACTCCGATACGGCCAGGGTGGCCCGTATGGCCCGCAAGCGTTGAATATACCGTGGCTGTAAAATGATGTTACAATTAGCCACAATTATCCAATATCGAGCACAACAATTAACCATTAAGAGCCAGCTCTCGAGCCGAGAGCAGTTTTTCCATCACATATGTCATACATGTCAATCATACTTCATTCTTCTTCAATCACCGCTCGTTATTCATCAATCAAGTCCAAAATTGTGTACTTATTGCAAGCAAAATAGTATTTCTAACTGATTAATTGTATTCCCAATGAATTCTACATCTAATTTGAAATATATGCCTTTCTCAAAACTTAAGCAACCCTTTCGCTCTTTTTGCCCTTTAAATTGAATGCGTATTTAAGTTGATGCTTTGACAATATTTAACTAATTTCATTGGAACTGTTCTTTCAAAGAGTCAAACTCTCACAGTTTATATTTTGGGCATTAACTTACCAGAATATGTGGATGGCCGCAGAGGAACTCGGAGAAAGCCAATTTGATTTGTTCGCGTGACTTGGTCGTTTTAAAATCTTTGGAACTGGTGCCATCGCTCTTCTTGATGCCCTGCAATGCGAGAGAGTTGAGTGATGAGTAAGTGGGCAAGATGGAGGGGGGAAGAGGCACTCAGCACTCAGCACTGGGCACTCAGGAGGCGCCCACCTCAATGCGAAAGCCCAGCGTGGCGGTGCTGGAGATGGTCTCGCGCCAGACCATATAGCGTGGCTTGGTCACTGCCTTGGCGGCATGCTCCTCGGCATTGGGGGCCATTGCATCAATCTGTATCATCTTGTCGTACATGTCTTTGCGCAGCTTCGGCTTCTCCTTGGCCTTGGACAGCTCCTCCTCCAGATACGTGCGCACGCCCACCTTGCAGTCCATGACGCACGGCTGCACATAGTCGCTCAACAGATCCTGCAGCTGCAAATAGACTGCAAAATGCCAGGCAGTTAGAATATATATATGGATATGTCCGGACATGATTTTGTCATAATCAGTCAATCATAATTGATTGACAATTAACCAGTAAGTCAGTAGTCTATGAGTAAGTCAATCATTTAGTTAGCAAAGAGTTAGTCAATCATTCAGTCAGTTAGCCAATTAGTTAATCATTCAGTCAGTCAATCAGTTAATCCATCAACCAATTACTTAGGTTGACAATTAACCAGTAAGTCAGTAGTCTATGAGTAAGTGAATCATTTAGTTGGCAAAGAGTTAGTCAATCATTTAGTCAGTTAGTTAATCATTCAGTCAGTCAGTCAATTAGTTAATCCATCAATCAATTACTCAGTTTGACAATTACCAGTAAGTTAATCTGTCATTAAGTTAACTATTCAGTTAGCAAATAGTTAGTAAATTATTTAGTCTGTCAGTAAATTAGTTACTCAATCAATCAATTAGTCGAGTAAGTTAATCAGCTAAGAGATCAATCAGTCGTTGAGTGTATACATAATTAGATAGTCAGAACTTACGTTCGCCATCCTCGCTGGTCACCTGGCCCTTGTAGACGGGGACATACGGTCGCAGCACATCCTGCATCAGCACCTGAAAGCACTCCTCCTCCTTGGGGCAGAGTTTCTTGAGGACGGTGCCCGGCTCGGGACCGGCCTTGAAGTTGCCCTGATGACCGGCTAGCTGCACCCATGGATACCGCTGCTTCTTGTACGTTTGAAAGAAGGGCGTCCACTGCACAATGTTTCGTATCTTTCGCCAGCCGGAGCTCTAACAAAGACAAACAGACAGAGAAAGGATATTGATATAATTGAATGTGAACATTTCGTGACTTGGCGCCATCTATCGACTGGCGCAATTGTCCGTTGGATGGCGCCACGTACATCCTACGTTTCATTGAAAAGCGATGATGATTAAGCAACTGTTGTGTAAGCCACAGATAATTGCTGAATAGTACTACACAAGCATCGGATAAAGCCAAACAACAGCCAGATAAATCTAAAAGCGGTCTAATAGCGGCAATGACAGAGCAACCATTCGGCTCGTGTGGGCAAGTCCACATCAGATAAGTGCTGATGTCGCCGTGTAATGGCTGAATTCGGGGTCAATGAGGCTGTATAGCACGACAGATCTCGAAAAGCGGGGTTAATGGCGTCAACTGTTAAGCAACAACGTCACTCGATTCTGGGTTAACTGTAGGTACTTCGGATAAGAGCTCCATAATATTGGATAACACCGGACAATCACGGATTAATCGGATGTTGTCCACTCGGTCAATCGGATAACCCCGGATAACACTCTCAATATTACTAGACATACTCAGAATACGTTGGAAAACATCGGATAAAATGGATAATTACGGATAACCCCGGATAACACTCTCAATAATACTAGACATACTCAGAATGCGTTGGAAAACATCGGATAAAATGGATAATTACGGATAACCCCGGATAACACTCTCAATAATACTAGACATACTCAGAATACGTTGGAAGACATCGGATAAAATGGAGACTTTCCGGATAGCCCCGGATAACACTCTCAATAATACTAGACATAATCATAATACGTTGGAAAACATCGGATAAAATGGAGACTTTCCGGATAACCCCGGATAACACTCTCAATAATACTAGACATACTCACAATGCGTTGGATAACATCGGATTAATCGGATACTTTACAGATAACACTCAATAATACTAGACAAACTCAGAATACGTTGGATAACACCGGATAAATTAGATACTTTCCGGATAACCCGGGATAACAGTCTCAATAATACTAGACATACTCAGAATACGTTGGAAAACATCGGATAAAATGGATACTTTCCGGATAACCACGGATAACACTCTCAATAATACTAGACAAACTCAGAATACGTTGGATAACACCGGATAAATTAGATACTTTCCGGATAACCCCGGATAACAGTCTCAATAATACTAGACATACTCAGAATACGTTGGAAAACATCGGATAAAACGGATACTCTCCGGATAACACTCAATAATACTAGCCATACTCAGCATACGTTGGATAACGCCGGATAAACACGAATAACATAGCTTCACAGCAAGGATCACAGCAGCATCCAAAGCATCCAAAGTATCCGTCTTACCTTCTTCGTGCTGCTTGCTGCGGAACCTGTGGAGCCCGTTGCCGTTGGGGAGGTGCCCGCCGATGTGGACACGTCGGAGTCCCACTCGGAGCTCAGATCATCGCTGCTGGCATAGCCATAGTCCCTTGGCATGGGCACCTCCAGCAGCGACTTGGAGTATTGTATGTAGCCGGGGCACAGACTCTGCCCCAACGGCGAATGGCTGCGACGTGGCGTCGACATCATCATCATGGGTTGCGAGAGCTGACGCGACAGTTTCCGCCCGGCAGATTGACTGACATGCTCACCGGTATTGGCTGTGATGCTAATGGTGGGCATCGATAGCTTCTTTTCGGCACGCTGCTTGATGCCATGTGCCTGGGCAAAGGCCAGGCTGCATTTGCGTGGCTGCATATTGTTGCCGGAGTGTTTGCGTCTTAAGATCTTTTTGGTGGCGCCACCGCTGCTGCCAGCATTGCTGCCGCCACTCCCCGTCGCTCCATGGCCCATTTCAGTCTCACTATCGCCATCATCACTATCGATATTCGGCACTTTGCTGCTGCTGCTGCTGGTGCTGTTGCTGGTGTTGCGAACCATCGTGTTGCTGTCATCGAGATCATCGTCATCAACATCGGCATCGGCATCGATATCATCGGCATCGTCGTCAAAGCGCAGTTTCGCAATATCCTCGGGCAGGACGTCGGGGAAATGCAATAGCTTCACTGTCACCTTCTTGCCGGCCTCATTATAGTAGACCTCCTTGGCGCTCATCCTATCAAAGTCCTCGTAGATGCGCACCTGTGGCGATGTCACTGGCGTTGTTACTGGCGTCGTTGCTGTTGTTGTTGTTGTTGTTGGCGGTGACATCGGTGTTGGGCTCTGGCCGTTAACGGTATTTGGCACGGCGGCTGTTGCGGGCGGTCGTGTGATTGCGCACACGGACATTTTACACGACATGTGACGGGCGTCCGAGCGACGTCCGCGACTTGCGCATTAGACGCACTGCTTCTGACCAAAGACAACGGCTACACAGAGAATCAAAAGAATCGAAAGCATCAGCATTGGCTGGCTATGGCCAACTGTTGTCACTTGTTGCTTGTTGCTTGCTGCTTGCTGCTTGTGGCTTGTTTGTTGTTGACTTGTTTGTTGCGCTTGCTGGCTGCATTTGACTTGATTGATTTCTGCGCATTTGCGAACCTGTTCGCGCCTAAGCAGTGGCAGCACTAAATGCTGAATGTTGAATGCTGATCGCTAGCAGCCGGCCACAATTGACCCACCGAGCAACCCCACCAGCGACAACGGCAATCGAACCTACTAACAAACACCGACTCGATGAATACTCTAACACACACACAAGCACAAGCAGGATATCCTCTTTCGTTTGGGGGGTGGCAAGGGAGATAGGATGGTTGGATAGATGGATCGATTACTATTCACTTCTAATTAACTTCTGACCCCAGCAATCTGACAACAAGTGCTGTCAGCTGCTTAGACTATAATGCAGCTTTAAGATAAGCATGAACCATATATTTGCCCGACTATCCGCAAAAGCTGAACAGTTGGCGACAATCAATCAGATCAAACTATGCTCGCTAAACTATGCTGCTATTGTTGATTCTGTCATTATCTTGACTAGAAGCGCATCGGCGATTCGTTGTTGCATAGCTCAAAAGCAGGCTAATGCTTATTTTGGGCTGTTGTCGACGTGTTGCTGTTGCTGTCGTTGTCGTTGTTGCATTGGCGCACACATCAATCAAAATTGATTAAATTTAATGCCAACATACGTACACACATGAGAGTGAGAGAGAGATAGAGAGATAGGCGAGAGAGAGAGAGGCAAGAGAGAGAGAGAGAGAGCGAAGCGCACGCATTTAAGTAGGCATTGCAGGAGCGTGCTGGCATCTCAACTGCTTTGCTTAGCTCCATCTGCGGCCAGACGAGAGACCTCCACTTGCAAAATCGTCGAACCACCAAACACCAAATAAAAAACCACCTTAGATAATTATGTATTGTGTATATCTATTTGTGCAACATTAACGGCAGCAGCAATCGCTAAGTCAACCCAAATCGGAACTAAACTGGCCCAAGCAGTGTTCGGGGCAAGGCGAAAGAACAACCGCATTATGATAATAATGGAAATGGTAATACCAATAAGAACAACAACAACAACAGCAACAGCTTACAGTACAACCACAACAGGCAAGCTATCCAGTTACACACAACACACCCAACTCAGACACAGTAGATATAACTGTTAAATACAGTGAAAAATACAAAAATGACAAGCGCAAAATTCAAAATGCAAATATTATATTCCGATTAAAAACACTAAATTCTGTCGTTATTTAAAAGAGAGCCAAAAGATTGTTCCATTAATTTGGGTTTTTCAATAACAAATTCTGAGAATATAAATAAATCATTTGCTGTACACAATTTGTTTGTGTGGCTCAGCATTTTCATTATGTTCAATGTCTAGTCTAGCATTTAAAATTAATTTATACCTTAATCTTATTTTCAAACAGTTTAATTCGAATTTTGAATTTTTCTTTTTGTTTATTTTGAAATTGAAATAATTGGCGAAGCATTCATTGAGTTGTGTGAGCGATCCACTGTAAAGTGTACGCTGTACACTGTAATTTCTCTCGCTCCGAAACATTTGACGTCATTTGCAAAAGTTATTCGTTGCGATAACGAACCACAACTTGTGGAACCTTGGAACGGCGACGTTGAATGAGGCAACTTTTGTATATAGTACACACACACACACACACACGCACACATATCAATAGTTGTATGTGTGTGCCTGTAGACAGACCACAATATGGTGACTATAAGTAGGCCGATCATGATGAAAGATACATCGCAACAATCAAATATAGCTGCAACTAGAGCGAGAGAGAGAGAGAGACGGAGATAGGGAAGGAAGGAAGCACTTCTGGACATGCTTATAAACATCCATATAAACATTCACCAACGTATTTATGAAAACAATCAGTCTACTACATATAAACAATCGGTAAAAGTATATAAACATTTATACACCAGAAGAAATCAAAACGGCCGAAAAAAGACATCCTTTCCATTTGTTCATTCCTTAATTCCAAGCTGAATTTTCTAGAAAAAATATCCTAAGTTCCATGATCTCATTTATTCTCAGAGTTCTTCAAAGACACTATTTATTTTTGTTTTGCTCTGCTAATTTGTGTAAAGAATGTTATTAAAAATGTTGCATTTTATATTTGGCTTAAGACAAGCACATAAAAACATTCCAGTTTTCGATCTTAGTGCGATTGTTTTTCTGAGTGTATATGTGTATGTAAATGGCCAATATACTAGACTATTCGCAAGAAGTGCGCATAATCGGAACTGAGCAATGTGCAACGTCAAACTGATAAAGGAACACACGAACTGAGCGAATTTGAACTGCCACACTCTGCTAGGGTCTAGAGTATATCACATAATGCCCCGATTTCTCGCCGCACCCATATACTCTCTCTATATATATACATATATATAGACTTTGTCTAGATAATCTGAAATGCGTCTTTGTTTTGTTTTCTGTGTATAATATCTCATTTACGTATTTTTACTATCGCTAAACATTTCGCGGCCTTGACTCACGCAATCTGAATTTAAGGCTAGACACAAGAATCGGCTGGACTTTGTAGCTAGCTGTACCTATATATATATATATAAGAGTAAGATTCGGAGATGCCCCAAATCAGGCTGCAAATATATTAAATCGCTTACAACACTGGCTCTAGTTTTATAGCCAAATATTCGATTAAAAAATCCAAGTGCTCTACACTTTGATGAAATCAATGGGATCGGAGATGCTTCCTTCTGTCCTCTGCACAACGTCAGTGGACCATTCTTGACCATTTTGAATTGGATCAGCGAATAAAAATCTACAATTCTCAACTCTTGAAGCTCCAAATCCTCCAGCATTGTCTATACTTTTATTTTTCCCATATCTCTAAGGTGTTTAAAGAGTACTCGATTTAATGCCAAGCTGCATTCTCTCTCTTTTCTCTGCTGTCAGCTTCTGTTCGCCCTTCGTCTATATAACTATCTATATATAACTTCCTGCTCTTCTTGGACCTCACAGAAGTCCTCTTCTATTATCAATCTCGCTAGTTCTTTACTTTGTCTCAGTATTTCTCTACATCTACATGTCTCTCTCTCTCTCTGTCTCTCTCTCTCTCTCACTGTCTCACTCCAGTCTTTATTATTTTCAATCTTAACCGATACGTTTTTTTAAATATCCAGCTAACTATCTCTTTTATATCTATCTATCTCTATCTTTATCGTAATCTTTTCTCTTTCTCTCTCACTCTCACACCTCTGCTTCAATCTTCTCTTCTCTTCTCTCTGCATTACGTTGTATGGAAAAGTGTCGAAAAAGGCAAATTGACTTTTTCGTTATCTAATTAAAAACAAAAACAAATTTTCGTCGACGACAACAATTCGATATACGCCCAGATATGCCCATAGATATATATATACATATATATATATATATGCATACAATATCTGTATGTACATAGTTGTAGACATAGTTATAGAAACACACAAAACTATAGCTTGTATCTAGGTATGTACACAGATATACAAATGTGTCTGGAAAAACGTGTGCAAGTGGATATATCTGGGTGTGGAGCGGTACGTAACGTCAGAGCCCTAACGATCTAACGATCCCAGCATTCCTCTTGCTGCTGCTGCTGCTGCCACCCAGCCACCCCCACCACAGCTCAGCTCAGCACGCTGCCTCCGCTTCCCTGCCAACCCTGATCCAGCTACCCCCGTCTGAGTCTAAATCCGGACTGCGCTTAATGCGCGGCATTCACGCCGCATAACAATGACAAAAAAAAAAAAAAACAAAAAAAAAGCTACTTTTTTATTTTTTCATTTTGCTCTCTATGTGCGAGTGTGTGCGTGTGTGTGTTTGTTGTTGTTTCTTAACTGCCGAAAGCTTAAAATTAATAAAGTAAACACTATTTTTTTATTATTTTTTTCTATTTCGATTGCGTCGCTATTGACGCACAAAATTGCGATAGAATGGCCAGCTGGACACTGGGAGAGGGCGAGGGGAAGGGGAGGGAATGACTTGGGAGTGTGTAGATGGGAGAGAGGAACGGGTAGAGGAGTGGGTAGCTCGTTGAACGTCATCGTGTGGGTGGGTGGTTGACTGGGTGGTTGGTTGGTTTGGTTTGGTGTGGTTTGGTTTGGTTTGGCTCGATGGAGCGATCAGAGCGGATGTGTATTGAACGATTGATGCCAATTATGGTGGCAATCGAGTGCGAAAGGGGGCTGCGCTGCGGGAGGCTTGTGTGTGTGAGTGTTTAAAGTAGATGGACATGGGTCGCCCATTTTTGGGGACGCTGGAGCTAAATGAGCTTCAATTGCCAAATTGATGCAAATGAAATTGTTGAATAAAACATGCGACAACACGCTCAAAAGACGATCGCGTCTATTATTATATAATTCACAATAGCTACACACACGCACACACACACACACACAGACATACACACGCACACACACACACCTTTCTACCCCCACCACGCACATACAAAGTGCGTAGCATTCCCTACATTGACGTCTTTGAAATGTTTACACAAATTTGAATTAATTTCATTGCAGAGCTGAATATCAGCCACCCCCTCGAGTACCCCGCCCATCCGCACCCAATCGTTAAGACCTTTTCGCAACCCCCACGCCTTTTTTTTTCTTTTTTTGGCATGCGTTGCCTTGGCGCGTGCTTCAATTAACACTTTTTACACTGGCAGCAACAGCAGCAGCAGCAACAGCAGCAACAGCAGCAGCAGCAGTAACAAGAAGATGAGGCAGCAGCAGCAGAACTTCAGCAAACCAACTGCGCAACTTGCAACAGCGTTCAAGTATTTCCAGCATTTCCAGTGGGAAACAAAATAAAGGTTGTCAGCACGCAAGCTTTCATGTTAAACAAGCAGCAACAAGAAGTGATGTGCACACACATACATACACACACACACACACACACATACATATGCATATGTATGTACAAGTCAATTGGGAAAAAAATAACACACGCACACTCACAAAAAAAAAAAAGAAGAAAAAACCACAACAATAAAATAAGAAGACAAAATGAAAACACACAAATACGCGAGCCGAGGCGAAATTAAATTAATTTTTTTGTTTCAGTTTTTTGTTTTTGGAATATTTGTGTTTTTTTTTTGTTTTTTTTGGAACAACACAAGCCGCAGCAGCAAGCGTCAGAAACAGCTCCGCTTAAGTTATTGTTGTTATTGAATGTAGTTGTTCTTGTTTCGTTTATTGATATTATTTTTATTTTCTTTTGTTATTGTTGTTCTTGTATTTGTTTTCGTTGTTATTGTTGTTGTTGTTGGTGTAGTTACTGTTTCTGTTTGAGTTGCTGCAGCTGCGACGCCGGCCTGACATTGGCTTAAATCAAAAAAGAAAAAAG
The DNA here is from genome assembly GCA_035043785.1 of Drosophila planitibia. NCBI lineage: Eukaryota > Metazoa > Arthropoda > Insecta > Diptera > Drosophilidae > Drosophila > Drosophila planitibia. The sequence goes on from JAWNMS010000041.1 coordinate 5,404,307, forward strand.
GAAGCAAAACGAAAACAAAACGCGCGGCGACAACAGGAAAATTCGTAACAGTAACAATAACAATAACAGTAACAGTAACAGTGACAGTAACAGTGACAGTGACAGTGACAGTGATAGTAACAGTAGCAGACAGTAGCTGTAGCTGTGGCCAAAATAACAGTGGCAGATGCAGAGACACAGAGCCCAGCCGCACGCGATCGCTGCGAAAGCTCAACTGGTTGGGGGAGACAGACACACCGAGCCAGAGCCACTGCGCCAGCCGCAATGTTACGCGACGCGACGCGACGCGACGCGTCGGCAACGCAACGCAACGCAACGTCCGCGATGAGCAGCGACGTAACGCAATCATCGCCATCGTTAGCAGATATTCAATAACACTGCGGAGTCCTCACTACAAATGGACTTGCGCAGCTGATAACAATAACTGTAAGCAAGCGGCGAGCGCCGAGCGGCGCATGACATACAGAAAGAAATCAAGAGTGAGAGCGAGCGCGAGAGCGAGAGCGAGAGTTGCAGTTGTGCGAGTGGGCGAGATGGCTGCGTTGCTGCGAAGGGCACAGACACAAACAGTGTAAATGTGAAGCTTGCCATTGGCTGGCTCGCCGGGCAAAGCTCATTTTTCACTTGCTCAGCGAGCTCAATTATTTATTCATGGGTCAGTTGATGTTTATCGCTGCAGGGCAAGAGGGCGAGAGAGTGAGAGTGAGAGCGAGAGAGAGAGAGAGAAAGAGAGTGCGTAAACATCAGAATGAACGTAAATAAAAGGATAAAAGCAAAAGTGTGTTAAGGCTTGAGAGAAATCAGCGAAGAGCGTTGCGGAAAGTAACTTGATTCTTGTGATTCCTGGCTAAGTCTGTGTTTTCTTAGCTGAATTGATTTGGTTTAGTATTTCACTCTCAATTTCTTATTTTATATATATATACATTATATATATATATATATATATATATATATATATATATATATATGTATACATAAAATCTGCCGCTTTCTCCATTTATTAAATTTAAAATCATGTGAAATGCACTCAAATTCGCTCGCTTTTCTTCCTTGACTAGCTGTCCCTCTCTCTCTCTCTCTCTTTCTCGTATTGCCTTCCAGATTTTACATTTTATTCAATGAATTTCCCCCTAGCTTTCACACAACAACAATAACAGCATGTATTTAACGCATGAGCTGCGCTGTAAAAGTTGATGTTACTGCTGCTGTTACTGCTGGTGTTACTGCTGCTGTTACTGCTGCTGTTACTGCTTCTGTTATTGCTGTTACTGTTGTTGCCGCTCTCAATGCGCTCGCATTATCTCTCGTGCGCGCGCAGGTAAGGCCAAGCGCGTCAGCATCGAGGCGTACGTCTCATCATCATAAAGTCTGTGACGTCAATGGCATCGGCGTCGGCGCCGGCAACGACGATGCCAGCTTTCGGACCGGTCCAACAGTTCAATAATAATTCAATGCGACAACAACGACGCTGAAGCTGAGACCGAAGCAGTCTTGACCAAAGCTATCAAATGCTGCTGTTGCTGCTGCTGCTGCGGCTGCGGCTGTGAAGCTAGCGCGCGTGCCAAAAAAACAAACTGAAAGACTTTAATTGCAAAGCTTTCAATCGATCGTTTCAGTCGAGTTGCAAACCAGTCGCGAGCTTTCGCTCGCTCCGCCGACTAAAGCTAATTGAGTGTGAATGGAAGCAGCTTGCAAACGGCAGCGTTAACTAAAACCTGCGCTCCACCTGCGCTCCACCTACCTTCTTCTTGGCCGCCTCGGCAGCGCTGATCACGTACAGATCGACAATGCCCAGGAGACAGTCGTCGCAGCGGCAGACATCCTCGCCAAATGCCAGTGAGCCCAGGCTGCTCGTCGAGTCCAGCGAATCGGTGCGACGCAGTCGGCTTACAATCGATGCAGCCCCGCTGCCGGCAGCAGCAGCAGCAGCAGCAGCGGACGCGGACGCTGACGCTGGCAGCGGCATGGAACTGGAACCGGCAACGGAACCGGAAGCAGCATTAGCCAAGCCAGCGCCACTGCCGGCTGCGGCCGCTGCTTCGATTTTGCGCGCCAGCAGCTGCTCCATTAGCGTGCGCGGACGCGAGGAGGAGGGAAACAACGCCATTTTGCTTCCCCAAAACGCTTTAAATGCGCGTTGGAAAACAATAAACGCGGCAACCCTTTTTTTTTCTTGCCTGCCGCAAGTTTTTTGTTTAAGTCTTTTGTTTTGCTCAGTGTTCGCTCTTCGCTTTAACTACGCTCAATGTGCAACATACCTGCAATGAGACAACGAAAAATATACAGGGTATTAAAATTAAAGTTGAAGCAACAATAGATGTCAATAAATAGTTAGATTTATATTTAAATATCTCCCATTGCAGTCTCATTTCTAACTGAATACATAATACAACTTTGAAACCATTTATGACCGTAAAAGGCTTGGCTTTAGGGTATTCGTAGTCGAGCACTCTTTTTACCTCTACGTATGCGCATATATCAAAGTAAATTGCTTTGACTTCGTCGAGTTAATTGTAATTGTTTCTCCTAAAAATAGTTAAGAATGTTTCCAAGATCGATCCAGCATTAAAAAAAACTTAACTGAAAGTAATAACCTATTTATGTTGGAGCTTTATGTCTACTTGATTTTGCAGGGTATTCAAATATAGAATCAACTTAGCTTAACACATTTCTCTATGAGTCTCTGTTGCTTTATACCCTGAACATAATCAAAAAGGTTAGTCGGATAGGAAGCATCTACGACTCCATTAAGTATATATATTCTTGATATCTATTAATCTATTCAACGATTGCAATTAAAGTCAGAATATAGTGGGTATCTCATAGTCGGGCTGTCTCGACTTGTGTTTTTCTTTTCATTTTTAGCTGCATCAAGCAATTCCTCGTCTGTCGCATCTTATCGCAGCTGAAGTTTCAGTTTCTGGTTGAGTTTGAGTTCGATTTCCATATGGATATGGTTATGGATATGTGTGCAATCGCAGCTGATCAAAATTTCTTGTTAATTAACATGAGAGTGCAATGGGAAGTCTAAAGTCGAAAGTCTGGAGTTGCAAAGTTGCAAAGTTGCCAAGTTGCCAAGTTGCCCAGTTGCCTAGTTGCCAGTTGGTTAGTTGCACGTATCCAGTTGCAATTGCAATTGGCTGCGTAAACTCGTCCAAAAGTTGATGCCCCCAAACTGGCTGCTTGGACTCCTGGCCAGGCTATTTTCTTACTGGCCTTTATGTTGCACGCAGTTGGCAACGACGCTTTCAGTCGTCGTCGTCATATTGCCGCACTTATGCGCACATAAAAGTCAAATAATAGATCCAAAAAAAGACACTTTGCCGCAGCACAGCTCGTTGCATGCAGCCAGCCAGCCAGACAGACAGACAGACAGACAGAAAGGCAGTTGTTGTTGTTGCTGTTGTTGTTAATCGAATGATTTATAAGCATAAGTTGCTGCTATACCCTGCCCACAGCCTGCGATGAGCAATACAATTTGAGCGCATCAAAATTCATATCACAATTGCTACCATTTGATATACATATATATGTATATATATCACATACATATATCAGCTCAACTCCAAGTTTGGATGCTATAGTAGATATTTGAACAGTGGATTCGATCGTTTTCAGTCTAATTCTTGGTAATTGTTTGATTATCGCTTCAAATCAATAAATCCTTCGTTTTTCTAGCCAGCTTTGTTGATCATAAATCATTTATTAAGTCTGTTGGCCATAAATTTGTTTAGTTTTATCAGCTTTAATCTCGTTTGTTCGAGAACTGACAATAATTATAATAGTTTTCTGTTGATCAATGAGCGATCATTAGTCGATGTTTAACAGAAACAGTATGGAAATATATATGATAGAATACCAGATCGTTCAGATTGTGAGCTCTTCAGCTTATATGTCATTTAATCGAACAGATCTACCGATAATCATTACGACTATTGTCATCATCAATCTTGAAAGCATTTCGATCACAGATCAAGCTGATCAGTTTCTGCTTTACTGGTCAATTTATGGCTTTTATTTTTTGCCGATCAATATCTAAACACAAAAAATTGTTCAATAGACGATCACATTTCGTTGATCGTTAAGTTATCGATGCTGTTCGTGTTCAATAATAAATCAATCTAGTTTTTTTTCTCGATGTTTTTTCGATTCTCAAGCGATCTTTAAAGAGAATATTTTTGCTATACCCTCAATGGGGTATAATGAAGGTGGGCCAAAGTATGTAACAGGCGGAGTGCAGCAACGACAGTACTTAGATATTCTCGATCCGATCTACTTGCCTGTATGAACAAACAGATAACAGAGACAGAAATTTGGAATATACGTTCTATTTGATCGATAACTTTTTTCGCCTTAGGAATATCGATTGCCGATAGCAATTTTACAGCTATTGGCTTCCAATTGATATAGATATCTTGACAAATTATCAACTTGCGAGTATTTAGTTATTTTTTTTTAGCCTTGAAAGATTTAAAGATAAACTTCGCAAATAAACGAAAAATATATTTATCAGCTGGGCGTATCTCCTTGTCGAGCTCTCCCGACTGGAGCATACTATTTGTTGTTTTCTTTTTCATTTTTTTGGATAAAAGAGCAACTCAACGTCGACTTTGGTCACACAAATTTATTTGTTTCTCATTGCTGTTGTTGTTGTGATTTTTGTGTTTGCTATTGTTGCTGTTGTTGTTGCATAAGCCAACTGTCTTGTACTTTTATGGTCCGGCGTCTTATCAATAATTTATGTCAGATTATACCGTTATGTCACAATAAATTAAAGTTGGCAACTTATTTTCCCGGCCAAGCGGCCGGCTGCTGCTGCATGGATTTTTCGTTTTTTATTATGGCCAAATCTGTCAGTTTAGTGGCGCATTTGGAAAATGGTGAAAAATTGAAACGGCCAACCGGCTAACCAGTAAAGTGGCAAGACACTGCCCCACCTCGACAACACAACTTGCAACTCCCACAAAAGTAAGCTTGGCGTGCGGCGGCAAATTTCACTGTCACGCCTCGTTTTCAATTAACTTGTTGGCGACCGCTGGCCAGGCCGATAAATCAAATAAGCCGCCGATCAGCACGCAGCACTTGGTAGCTTTGGAGGCAACTTTGGAGGCTGGCAGCTGTGGGCTGTAGGCTGGAAACTGGAGGCTTTGAGGCTTTGAGGCTTTGAGGCTTCAGGCTTGAGGCTGGTGGCTGGTGGCTGTTGGCTGGTTGCTGGAAGTCTGCTCTTTAGCCAGTTAGCTACTTTTGATTTATGAAGATCGCTTCATTTGGCTGCTGCCGCCGCTTCTGCTGCACGCATCGATGTCAAAGTTTATCGCTGGCCCGCAATGATTAATGTGGCAAGCAACAATTTTGCAGGCAGCTAGGCTCAGCCCACCGTCGTCTGCCTGCCGCACTACACTTCGACAAAAAAACCAAAAAAAACTAAATCCCAAGTCGCTCTTAAAACTAGTTTCTGGACATCAAGAAATAATGTCGAATAACATTCGAAAACATTCTTTCCAAAGCTCGACAGAACTGGCCAATTTAAGAGTTCTCAGTAAATCATAAATCAAATAAGAACCTGTAATTTGGCATATTTTTGTTGTTGATTTCAAATAGCAACTAAGTCATCAAATAGCATTATTAATTGGGTTTCCAAAAAAAATGACGCAAAATTCCGTTTTAGAAATTCACGTGGCGAAGAATGAGTTGAGCTGCCCGATTTTCTTCAGCTCAATCATTTTTCTGAGTGTAGCATGTAGTCCACAAAATCTGCTACCAGCTGCCTGCTTCCAGGTTTGCTTAGTGGCTTAGTGGCCATAAAAGCGCAACTGCAACTGCAACTGCAGCCGGGCTGCTGTTTATGGTAGTTGCCAGTGGCCAAGTTGCCAGCTGCTAAGTTGCCAAGTTGCCCAAGTTGCCCAAGTTGCCCGTCCACGTCCACGTCCACGCAGGGGTCAATCCGTTTGCGTGGCATACAGATACGAAAAGTATCTTTAAGCGCTGACCAAACCTGTATCTTTCACTTAGAAATGTTTCGTTTTCCTTTTTGCAACAGCACTAAGCTCTAAGCTCCTCAAGTATCTTTAACTAGCCGGAATTTCAGAATTTATCGCCGAGTCTTAAACTTGACTCTTGACTCTCCAAGTTCTTAACGTTGTAATTCAAAGTGACTTATAATTTCGTGTGTTTTGGCTAATTCCCCAGACATATTTTGAAGCATGCTATCGAAAAAGTATCCGAGAAACTTACTTCCATTGCCACAGCTTGTAAAGTATCTACAAACTGCTCAATTGATATTTTCAAATATTTAGATTAGAAAGCATTACTAAAAATATTTAAATTGATGGCTAATTAAAATAATAACAATAATAATAACGCTACAAGTATTGTTCTCAGCTGGTATCTATGCATCTTTTGGCTCGAGAAACGCAACTCGCTGATTGGTTAAAAGATTTATTTTTAAGCATATATCTACACAATATTGTATTGAATTGACAAAAATGTAAATAGCAAGAAATTACTCTTAAGGAGTATATTTAAGATAAACTGAACATAGAATATCTAAAAGATGAAGTAGATAATTATATGCTGCAACTACAAAATGGGATTGATAAATGTAGAAATGAAAAGTTCCTTTTTGAATATAAGCGACAATAAAGCATTAAATTAATGTTTTGAAAGATCAGTTAACATTTAAAAGAGTCATTATCTGTTTCGATATCTTTGCTACTTTTGCCATAATCATTAGTTTTAGTTGAAATTATTTTTCGGCTTATTTTTTTTAAGGAACTAAAATTGTACAAATAATGATATTTTCAAGAAGAGGAAAAAAGCGGTATGCAATGTGAATTTGTGATATTTATATGTCCATAGCTGTAAATATCTAATAGGTTACAAAAGATATAGATGTCATTCAAATGTAAATTATGTAAAATCAGTTTGACGAAGAGTATCTGCTGAATCGAAAGCTATCTCGCGGATAACTGTAATTGATGTATATTCGAAAGCTTTTCAACACTAATTCAACTGCATAAACTGCATTTAATTGCAAAGTGTTTGCACTATCATTCATTCAGTCATTAGTACATTTAAATGTAGCTGTAGCTTAAACTTAAATAAAAGTATCTGAAAAGTATCTATCAAATGTCAGACCACAATAGCCGTTAGCCAATTTATCGATTCTGTTGTAAAGTATATATATATATATATATATATATATATATATATATATAGCCCTTGCAAAAGTCTCTTGCAAATAACAAGATTGCCAACAACAATAATTCACAGTTTAAATAAATAACCCAAAGCAAAGTATCTACAGCCGGAACAAATGTATCTGTTAGCTTGCAAGTGATAATTTTCAGAGATAAAGCTGTAAAATCAATTACCTAACCGAAAACCCATTAAATTAATATCTATCATTTAAATTATAGATATGTGGCATGTGGTATATATATATATATATATATATATAGCTGAAAGAAATGTATCTGCCAGGTGGCTGCTAGTTGGGTGTACACTGCAAATTAATAAATCGCAGCAAAAATAACTTTTAATTAACAAGCCCGCGAGCAGAATCAACAAAATCAATTTGGGGCCGCAGCGTTTCTCAAGCTAACAAAATAAACAAACAAACAAACAAACAGCCAAAAACTCACAAAGTAGATAACTTTTCGGGATATTGTTGCTGTTGTTGCTGATGCTGTTTCTCTTGCTCTTATATATATATATATATTTTTTTTTTAATTTTTTTTTTATTTTCTTACTCACTTGGCTTGCTGGCTGCGCGGACGCTGCTTGGCTGCGCAAATCGTTACAGCAACCACTGCGCTGGCAGTGCTCATTCACACAAAACAATTATGCTGACAAAACAACCACAAATAATAAACAAACAAAAAAATACAGCAACAACAAAAAAAAGGCAAAAAAAAAAATAATAATAATAATGAATTATTGCGATTTTTTTTTAAATATTTTTTTTTTTTATTGATTTGCAACTACAAATTTCAGCAGCAATCGGAATGCGCGCACAGCCTGCAAGTGGTGTGCGATAGAGAGCGTGTCCGTGTATTGTCTGTGTGTGTGTGTGTATTGTGCGTGTGTGCGTGTGTGTGCGTATGTGTGTGTGTGTGTGCGTGTGTGTGCGCGTGTGTGTGTGTGTGTGTAAGCGAGAGACGTGTGTTCGCGCGCGACGCACACAGTTGGCGAACGATCGATCGCTTGTTGACTTTGGAACGGCGCACGAGCAACTAAACTGAACGCTTGGCCGGCAGCCACAAGTAAAGCTTCCACAGATTGCCAACAGCGATCGTTGCAGGCCCGAGGAGTGGCCGAAGATGTTGCGACGAACCTGCCGAACCGCAACGAACACCAAGCGATGCCTTCTCGATACCCTTGCGGACGGCATTATACTATATGTACATATATATAGTGTGTTCAGTACATTAAAGGACACATCTTTGATCCGATCTATATGTATTCTATATTGTCCTGCTGTCTGTCAAACTAGTCTTTGCCAGCTTAGCCGTTATCTTAATCAAAATTGGAAGATATTTGCGTACAGCTGGCATAGCAAATATTAATCAAAGTTTGAGTTGCTCCATGAACAACTTTAGATCACATCAAACTCACAAGTAATTATGATAATTAAAGTTCTTTAATGCCATCCTATATATATATATATATATATATATATATATAGGATGGCATTATATATATATATATATATATATATATATGTTTGTTTCACTTTGTATCGCTAATAATCAGTCACTATTTTTATATCTATTATTTTCTTAATTACAGTACGTGATCTGTGGTCGGCGAGGGTATAACCAGCGGAGTGCCTATTTCCCAGTTGCTGTCGCTCTTTATATATATATATATTTATATGTCTGTGTGTGTCTCATCCTCTCAGCTTAATCCCAGGCCCAACAACAACAGCAACAACGACGACAGCGACGACAACATGATGGAATAATGGCGCTGATTGAAACATGAAAAGCATAGCGACAACTGTCCAACTTCCCTGACTGGGTGCTTTGGGTTAGGATCGTGTCGCGATCCTTAACAAGGCTGCTAATTGCGTCGGCAAATTGCGCTGGCATCCATTTGATTTGCATAATGCTTCGTTTCTTTTTTCATTCCTTTTCATTTCTTTTCTGTTTTCTGTTTTCTTTTTTTTGTTTTTCTGTTTCTGTTTCTGTTTGTGTTTTTCCTCAACGTCCGATATGCAAATTGGCATTGGCCTAATCGGTGCCGGGCGATCATTGGGGCCAGCTAACTTTATGACAGGCTCTGTGGCGGCCTGTCACAATATTTGTATGGTATTAATTGCCCACTTGACGCCTGTGCCCCTGACTGCACCCTCCTCCTTCAAATCCCCAATGCCATGCCTGTGCGTAGCGAGAGAAAGGTGGAGAGAAAAAGAGAGGGAGAGAGAGAGAGGGGGGAGGGGTAGAGAAAGACTTCGTTTAAGTGTTTTATGAAGTCAGGCCAGATGGGGCGACCCGATAAGCGGCAGGCAAGGCATACCCAAGGCACCCAAGTTGGAACCTAGGCAGCAGCGAGGCACACCCAGACACACAACACTCAGGGACTGTCGGGCTCATAGCTCATAGCTGTCATAGATATCGACTGTCCACTGGCCACATGCAACAGATACAAAGCGATACATATGAAATGAGCGCGTCTATCGGAAACTCCAGATCACTTGACACACACACAAACACACACACACACAACAACATTAAGAACTACAACTGGCACAGCGACACCAACCAACAGCAGTGGTAATTGTTGTCTGCAAATTGATCTCATACTAAACGTTTACCATACGCAATTCTAGATGGGTTTTTGTTTCTTTCTTTCTTTACAATCGATGTATACTTTTTAGTCTTGGGCTCCTCCTGGTTGTGGTCTTCTTTGCACATTGATCGGAAACTGTTGCTATCTAATCTTATCAGAACATTTACGTACTATTTGTGTATTGTGTACATTGTTATTATAACAAGCTTTCTCAATCATCTGTTAGATCAAATTATTCTTCCCTGTGTCTCCAATTTCCGAAAAACTTGCCACAATTTCTTTAATGTGTCTAATTCTTCGTCATTTTTTCTGAGTAGATGTTTTTGACTTTTAATATCTTAAGACTTGTGGCATTTTTTTTTTTAATTTTGGTTGCCAACGATTCTTCAATTTATAATTACGATAAAGATATTACAGGAAATGGAATAGTTGATAGTTGATAACTATAGATAGAAACTTCCGGAAACTTGTTTGATATGTATGTGAAGAGTAACTTGAAATGGAAAGTTAAAAAGAATATTATTAAATACGGGCAATTTATAATGCGGTTTTATTGTGTTTTTTTTATGAATAATTCCATGGGCCATAATATACAACATAATCCAATGTAATCAGTTATATTATATAATGACATAAGATGTGAGTTCCGGTCAAATCTTTTCCAATACTATGGATATATTATAGTCAAACTAGTTTAGCTCTGCCTTGAAAGGTTTATCTCTGCTCGTCTCGGTGTTCTAATAGGCAATCCTCACTGTACTGGCGCCCAACTGGCAAACGATAATATTTTCGATTGGGAAACACGTTGCACATTTCCTGTCTCCCCCTCTCTCCCCTCCCCCTCCGCCTAGACCACCCTCTCCCTCTATATTTCTGTGCAGTATGTATGTCTGTTGCACGGTCTGTTTGTGGCATGCCACAAAATGTTGTCGCCGTAATTTCGAATCTACACTGCGAAAAGTAAATCTGTAACTAGACACTTACAAAAATTACGAGTGCTTTTTATTCAATTAGCGACTCTCTCAACTTGCCTCAAAGCTGCGATCCGAGCCTTAATACGAGAAATTAAAATATCCTTCTACAGTTACAAGACGGTAAATCAACTTTTTGCAACAGTGTAGAAGCAGCCCACAGCAGTGTAGATTGCGCGGGCCCATGTTGCATGCACCTCAGCGTCGAGTGTGAGTTGTTGTTGTTGCTGTTGCTGCTGCTGTTGTTGCTGCTGCTGAAATCGTCGTCGTTGTGTTTGGGTGTCGGATGACAGGCGACATAACCTTTAAGGCAATCGGAGCAGCAACAGCAGCAGCAGCAATAGCAGCAGCAACAGCAACAGCAGCAGCAGCTGTTGCAGTTACACTTGCAGTTGCAATCGTAATGGCAGGAAGTGCGGAAGAGAAGTGGCAAAAGCACAGCTTACAGCAAGCAGCCAGCAGCAAGCAGCTTGCAACAAGGCGGCCGCAAGAATGACAAATATGCTGGCGGCGACCGGCACGCAACTCCCCAAGGAGCCTGCAATAACAGCAACTTGGATTGCATTTGATCTGCCGGCGACGACAACTCGACTCGAATTCAGCCGATTCACTGGAAATTGGAAGAACACACGACACATGTGCAAAGGCGCATTCAAAAACTGACAAATACACTAACAAAACCAATTAATCAGCATCAATTTTAGTAAATATTTTAACACCTTTAACAAAGAAAAATATCAGCAAACCAGCTGAAATCGCACTTGCAACTTTTTGTATTCAATGAACTGCACCTTCAACTGCACCTTCAACTGCGCCTTCAACTGCACCTTCAACTGCACCTTGAACTGCAACTAGAATCACATCTTGAACTACTCCCTGAACTATACTTTGAACCTTTGAACTACTGTTAGAATTACACTTGGGATATTTGGTGGATCTTCACACCAGACTCAAGCCCGGGAACCGAACCAATTTGTATTTTATTGACTGTTATAGATAGGTTTCAATCGATTTTATTTATCGATATTCGATTGTGTGTTGATATCGATATGTTACCGATACGTGCAATGCCTTCCAGCCCAGTTGTAAGGGTAGAAAAAGTGCGAAAGATAAGCGAACCGATAAATGGTGCCACATCTGACATCACTTGACTGGCATCGGCTTGACTGTGCCTAGGGTAGGGTATTCAGGCAGCAGTGGCAAGGGCAAATGACGCAAATTGCACACACACAGTGAATACCCCCCAACAGTGTTGCTTGTCTTTCGTTCTTGTTGTGGTTGGTGTTGTTGTTGTTGTTGTTATTTTTGGTGTTGGTGTTGTTTCTTGCTGTTTGCCTTTGCCACTCTTGACTTGCGGTTTTCGCTGTTATTTATTTGCTTTGGCATTGCTATTGTTGTTGTTGCTGTTGCTGTTGTTGTGGTTGCTGTTGTTGCTGTTGCTGCTGTTGTTTTTTAGTGGCTTACAGTGACGCCCGCTCGATCATGTAATTATTTTGACGATCACACGGTGGTTGCTGATGGGGCCCCGCTGACGTCAACGGAAATCAACGCAACCGCCGTCAGAGGCTGTGCTCCCAGACCGAAATGGAGTCTGAAACGGAGACCCGCTATATAAACAGATATATATATATATATAGATATGTATGTATATTATACACTCCCCCAAAACCTGCCCACCACTTGCAACCACAGCCATTGTCCCAATCAACTTAATCGATTTCTCGCGCCATTAGCGGGCGTCATAATTCAAAGCCAGCCATCCATCCAGCCATCCAGCCACCCCCAACCCCAACCCCAAGTCGAGCGCCGGCGACGACGAACTGATTAGATATGCCTGAGCCGACTGCGGCTGTCATAACTATGGGCTGTTCAACTGACGGATGGCCGCGACTATAAATGCCATGAAAAAATAAAAATAAATATAAAAAAATTGTATATATAAATAAACAACAACAATGCAGCACCCCCAAACAAAAGCCCCGAAGCACTACTAACCAATTATAATGGCGACTATTATGCGACACATCATCATCGTCATCATCATCATCATCAAAATGATCGCTATGTGAAACGTCAGAGAGCGAAATTTCCATGTCACACAGCTGATGATATATGAACACATTTCGATGATATATGCGCTCAGATTCAGATTAATAACCCCCCCCCCCCCCCCCCCCCCACACACACCCTCGGTGATCTATGGAGAAAACCAAACAATTTTAAGCTTGGGCGGGCACATATGTATGTATATTATATAATATATGGAAGAGTCAAATTTCGCTGACCTAGCCAAACACAGAAAACAAATCGGATTCGATTTGAGAAACTTATGACAGCTGAACAGCTTAAATAGTGTTTTTTTTAAGCAAATTTCAATCTAGTTTAAGGTTTTAAGGATCTGCAATTATGGAATGAATCTGCTAAGCGAAGAAAGACAAATTTCGGCTAAATAGTGCTACATCTGACATTTATTTTATTTATTACTATTGTTCTTGCCCGATCCACTTTCTGGATCGTTAATAACAAATATTATATGGATTACCTAAGCAACTGTAGTTTACAGTTTAAACGGAATCCTAAAGGGAAAGTGGAATTTGATGATCCCAATGTTATTAAAAGACTTTATATTTCACAAGTTCGCCTTATTCTTGATTATGGATCTTATACAATGTGGTCTATCAATTACTAGGTTCATTAAGATAAAGAAAATGTCCTTCGGTTTCTTGATACTGGAATACGAATTGTAGCTTACCCACTTACCGTCGCAGACTTTTACTAATAAGTCTTCCATCACTTGCTGATAGAATAATCATGCCTGGTCTAATCTTCTTATACAAACAAATAAGTGTTGAAATTGATTCTTTCATGACGTCAATTATTATTCCCCATGAAAAATGTTCAAATTTCGTCAGCTATAATACTTTTTGAAACCGCAATATTTTGATATTTGCAACTCATAATCAACTAACCTAAAATCAAGAATATATTCTAAAATTGTGTATAAATTGTATCAAAGGTGAACAAGTAGAAGAATAAAAAGCAAACTTAAATCTAGTTTTGATTTGATTTGATTTGTAGATCTTCATTGGATACGAATAACTGTTAAAACTAAAGTTTTTCGATGGGCTTGTAAGAGTATATCAAGTTCGGCTTGTGTGCTTAAAGTTTATCTGTGATTTGCTGTTTTTGTACAATTTGGTTTTATTTTGCTTGTTGCTGTAAAGTTTTATTATTTTGGGGCCCCGGGCTAGGCAGACCCAAGATTTGCCATTATTAATGACCGCGACTGGAGACCGTATTTCATAACTCAAAATGGTGACACGAGTGACGTCACAGCCTTGACGCCCACACACACACACAGACACAGACACACACACACAGACAAATAGAGGCGAGCAATCTTTATCTAAAGTAATCAACGTCTGAATGGCTCGACGAAGCCCACGTCACAATCTCGAGAGGCAGTCAGACAGACAGTCAGACAGACAGACAGGCAGGCGGACAGACAGACAGACAGACAGGCGGACAGCATCTCCAAAATGGAATGCAAAAATATGGTTAGCCAAACAAATGCTGCCCGTTTCCCTAGCTCAACCATCCCCCTCTGTCTATATCTCTCTCGCTCTCTCTATCTTTCTCTGTCTAACTTTGTATCAGGAAATGTGGGTGCAAAGCGTGGCAGTCATATAAGATATTCATAGGACAATAAAATGATATCAGAATGACAAAAGAATATATATACATATATATATATATATATATATATAGTAAATATACACACAATCATATGACCCTTCCTTCAAGCATGTCAAGAAAATAAATACACATCAGATGATACACATTTGGTACAATTCCATGGTACTTGTATATCACTTTGACAGAATTTCTGGAAAAAAAAAACATTCGCATTTTGTTCTCGGGAAAAGCGCAAAACTCGTATCTAATCGGAATGAAAACAGACTTCAGCAGATGCAAAAATAGATCCGTTCATATCGAAAGCGGCTCAGTTTAATTGTAAAACCATATCGCAGGCTTCTAATCTGCGACTTAGAAGAGATTTGAAACTGCGTATTATAAAATAGCAATGACGTATTAACTATATACGAGGTGTGTTCAAAAGTATCGCGAATTTTGAATTTTCGCGGGTTACGGATATTCGAATTTCGATTTTTTGTAGCGTTATGTTGGTACTCATGTCTCTCACTTATGCCGACAAGCTCGGCCATTTTGAATGTTCACTTAATTGTTGACAGCTGCTTTGCTTGCACGTGTTTTGGATCGTCTTCGA
This sequence comes from Drosophila planitibia, assembly GCA_035043785.1. Lineage (NCBI taxonomy): Eukaryota > Metazoa > Arthropoda > Insecta > Diptera > Drosophilidae > Drosophila > Drosophila planitibia. The sequence continues at coordinate 5,419,358 of JAWNMS010000041.1, forward strand.
TTTTTACCTATTCAAAAAAATGGATCAAAGAACCTGTATCAAATTTTGTGTGAAAAACGAAATTAAGTGCGAGGATGCATTCCGAATGTTGATTGTGGCATACGGAGAAGCTACCTTGGACCGAAGCAACGTTTATCAGTGGTACAAAATGTTCTCAGAAGGCCGAGAAGATGTGAACGACGAAGAGCGTACCGGACGCCCGAGCACTTCAACAACAGACGAAAAAATTAATGGAGTGGAGAAAATGGTATTGGCCAATCGTCGAATCACCGTTAGAGAAGTTGCTGAGGAGCTAGACATATCGATTGGCTCATGCCATTCGATTTTTATCAATGATTTGGGCATGAGACGGGTCGCCGCGAAATTCGTACCAAAATTGCTCAATTGCGACCAAAAACAGCATCGCATGAACATTGCTAATGAGATGTTGGACTCTGTCCGCGACGACCCAAATTTGCTCCAGAGGGTCATAACTGGTGACGAATCGTGGGTTTATGGTTACGACGTGGAAACCAAAATTTGATACAGGTTCTTTGATCCATTTTTTTGAATAGGTAAAAATCGAAGACGATCCAAAACACGTGCAAGCAAAGCAGCTGTCAACAATTAAGTGAACATTCAAAATGGCCGAGCTTGTCGGCATAAGTGAGAGACATGAGTACCAACATAACGCTACAAAAAAATCGGAATTCGAATATACGTAACCCGCGAAAATTCAAAATTCGCGATACTTTTTGAACACACCTCGTACGTATATGCATGAATCTAGTATATAAGCCCATCTGTACATATTGTAAATCTGACTATAATATAAGACTTAAGCAAGATTTGAATGCATTATGCGAATGAGAGCAGCAGAATAAAGAAAGATAAAAAGAAATGGTAATTTACAACACTGACTTGTGCCGATGATAAGGACGAGTTTGAGTGTGAGTACATTCATGGATACACTCATCAATTTAAAGACATGTTTCACATTGTATAATCGTAATCTTTTTGCTAGACGAAGAATTTGAATGGAGATATTTGGAGGATAATCATAATCTGAAACTGGAGAAAGTCAGAATTCAGACTGAAACTACTGGATGATAACAAACTGGACACAATCCCTGAGAAGTCACCAAACAATTAATCAACATTAATTCAATTATATAGCAACAGAACTGTACAATTAAGGCAATTGAAATCTAAGCACAACAAACGAATATGATTCGAGCTGAGCTGAAAATAATATAATGTTTAAGACTTATGTATGTTGAGCTATGAAAGCCTAGAACCATACTATATACCAATAATAGACGTATAGACACATATAGCATTCGGATAGCATTTGTACTCCGGAATCCAAATTTAATTATTTACTTGAGACCTGCAACCTTTGCAACCATGCTAATTGAATATTGAAAACGCCGCGTATTTGAAGATTTGCTTTAAGAACAAAGACTGTGCATACATATATATATATATTGAGAATTATAGAAATAAGGGCGAATTCCCAATCCCAATCCCGGTTCGTGAGCAATATGCAATTTGGCAATTGTTGCGTATGCACGTACGCAGTCTGAGATATGTGGACGGATGTGTCTATTTATTCCCGAATGAGCTTAGTTCAAACCTAATGACAATACTGGGCTAATATACATCTATCGGCACGGTTGCTATCTAAGGGCTATATATATATATATTTATATATATATATATGTGTATGTACCCATAGGAGACACGCAGAGAATGCTCGACCCTCATCAGCGGAGGCACATAAAAAATGCCACAGATATAGATAAACTTATATAGATAATAATAGAGTAAAGCCCAGATAAGCGCAAAATAGTATATACATAGATAGTGTGTACATGTATGTATATATATATATAAAATATATATATATATATATATAATATGTATACACCTTTAAACGCATGCGCATAGTTTGTTCAATATTTATATTATGATTTTATTACATATATATCAGTTTGTATATCCAAATATTTATTTACTTAACAAATTTCTATACTTTTGTTGCTGTTGTTGTGGTTGTTGTCGTTGTTTTACCTGCTGTCTGTATTGTTGAATATATATATCTTAATATATATATGTATATATAAAAGTATGGGGAAAAATATATGTATGTATGTATATATATATATATCTATAATACTACAATATACAGAGTTAAACACTAAGATAAGCGTCCGTCGTTGATGGTGTGCGTGTGTGTGTGTGTGTGTGTGTGTTTGTGATAGCACAACTCTAAATATACATATATTTGAAGTCGGGGCCACAACTTTTTTATCAGCGCACCCGCTTTCAACATCATCATTTGTCGGCGGAAAGTCATAAGATACAAAAAAGAAAAATAACAAAAAAAAAAAAAACAAAAGCAAAAACAAAAAAAAACTGAAAATAAAAAACGGCTTGTACTAGTACGTTCCGCGGCAATGGAATCTCATATGGCGATAAGATAAGCGCCAAATTAATTACCCGCACACACTTGTTCCCCCCAACGCATTCCACACCACTCCCCCCACCCCAGCCCTCTCTAACTCTAATATCTCTCTCTCCCTCTCTCTCTCTCTCCCTCTCTTTCACTATCTCTCTTTCTCTCTATACATACTATTTAGAAAATTTATCATATAAAAAAAATAAAAAAATTACCCGTAAAGCGGCCAATGGGAAATTAAATCTTGCGAATAAATTTTAATTGCCGGAAACTTGAATTTTGTAATGAAAAACAAGACTTTTTTTTGGGTTTCGCCAAACTCTTCGAAATATTCAATATTAAATTCAATTCAATCATTTATAATTGGCTTGGCACTAACGTAATTTTTTGATAAGAATTGTCGATGACTATCTTCTTGGCTACTTAGAAATTAGGATTATTTGGAAATGGCAATTAGTGAGCAACCACTGTATATATATATATATACATATATATGTATATGTATGTGTGTGTGTGTAGTGGTAGACTATAATAAGAATACAAAAGTTAAACGACAACTGAAAATATTACACAGATCACACACACAAGCCAACCAACCCGCAACCGCCCCCTGCCCTACCTCCCTCTCTCTCTCTATCTGTCTATCTGTATCTCTCTCTCTCTCTGTCTGCCTGACCAGTAGCTAGCCACTTGCTAAAAAGTGTGTGTCTTTTATCTTAATTGAGATTTCCTATATATTTGTGACGCTGCCGTCGCCGTCGTTGCTGCTGCAGCGCTGCCTGCGGCTGCTGCTGCCTACCTTCTTAGAGACATCGCCAAGCTGTGTGCCAGCCAAAAGCTCGCTCAGCTCGCGTTCCCGTTCCAATTCCAGTTCCTGTTGCTGCTGCTGCTGCTGCTCTTGCTGCTGCTGCTGATGCTGCTGCTGTTGTTGTTGGTCCTGCTCGTGCTCGTGCTCGTGCTCATGCTCGTGCTCGTGCTCCTCGTGCACTTCCAGTTCGCCATCGTCGCTGCTGCTGCGACTCGATTTGCGTGCAAGTGCAACGCGTATGCCGTTAACAATGCACTCGCCACCATCCAGTGCCGATATCGTTGAGCCACAATAATACAGATTGCTGCAACTGCTCGCGGCACTCACATCCGACTGGCCGCCATCGTCCCGGGCAGCGACGCCAGCGACATTGGCAGCGCTCGCCTCCAGCGAACAGCGACGCTGGCAGCGTGCACGCTGCAAGCGAAAATATTCCATTTCCTCCATGCTAATGCCGCATGCAGTTATATCATCCGAATAATCGGAGACAACCACCGATGGCGTTCGCACATATCGCACACCCGCCATCCCGCCCAGCTCACTGATGCAGCTTTGCGTCGACTCGCGTCGCGAGCCCGATGGCGCTGACAGTGCCGCCGCCACCACTCGCTCCTCTAGCAGCACTTTGGTCGGCACACCGACACCACCGGCCACGCCGGCAACACCGGCAGTGCCCAGGCACATGGCGTGGCCGCTGGTCGGTGATGTTAGCGGTGAGTCGGGCAGCGCTGTTGGTTCGGCTAGCGGTAATAGGGCTGGTCGCAACGGTAAATCGGTAACGGTTAGCGTCATGCGTCGCTGCGGCGTCGGCGCAATCACTTCCATATTCACATCATCCACTTCGACTTCCAGTCCCAGTGCCGAGTCGCTGCTCGCACAGCGCGTCACCTTTGGCTTGCGGCGTGCAACGGCCGCATTGATGTCGCATTCATTGTCACTGCTGCATGGACTCAAACCGCCCGCATTGCAGCCCTCATCGGAATTGGCAGCACTATTTGCCAATGTTGCCGGTTTCAGCTGCACCTGCAACTCCGTTGCCGTTTGCGTCTGCGTCGGCGACGGCGTCTCTGTTGGCTGCTGCACAATCATTGCCTGATATTTTTCGATCAGCTGCCGTATATGCTCTGTGCTATTGACAGCTTTATCACGCTCTCTCACCGGCTGCTGCTGCTGTTGCTGCTGCTGCTGCTGTTGCTGATGTTGCTGTTGTTGCTGCCGTTGCTGCTGTTGTTGTTGTTGTTGTGCTGTAAAAGCGTGCAAATCCTTGAAGAAAGCTGCGCGCAATTGCGCCTTGTGCTGAGAGAGACGAGACGACGCTGTTGCTGTTGTTGTTGCTCTCTCTTCTGTTATAAATGCTGTTGCTGCTGCTGCTCCTTCTTCTTCTTCTTCTTTTGTTCTTCTTTGAAGTCTTTTGGTGCTTTTGGTGCTGCTGCTGTTGTCTGCTCGAGGCGTGCGCAACGCTCCGGTGCTCTCTGATAACTAAAAGTCGTTGGCGCTGCCGTCGCGCATTTATTTTGAGCGTTAACCGTTGTCGCTGTTTCTGTCGCTGTTTCTGTTTCTGTTGCTGTTGCTGTCGCTGTTGATTTCGCTGTCGCTGTCGCTGTTGCTGTTGCTGTCGCTGGCGCCGGCATCGCTGTCATTATCTTGAGCATGGTATCGGTTTTGGTTTGAGTTTTGGTTTTGGTTTTGGTTTCGGTTTCTGTTTCGGATTCGGTTCTGTTAACGATTTCAGTTTTGTACGCGGCATTTTGCACACCGTCGCGGCGCGCACTCATCGCACTATGTGTGTTATGTATGTGTGTTGCTGTGTGTGTGTGTGTGTGTGTGTTTCTGTGTGTGTGTGTGTATTTACAGCGTTGCGTCGGCGTTGGCGTTTGCGTTTCATGCGTTTTAAACTTGGTTTTTTGCGATTTTTACGCGTCCGCGCACTTCAAATTCAAATGACACCTGCCGCTGCCGTCGCTAAACTGTCGCTCTGACTATAAAACTTGGTATCCAACTGCGACGGCGACGTCAACTGCGACAGCGGCAGCGTGACGCTGGCTGACGACGACGGCGGTTGCGAATGATGTTGCTGCTGGCTGCTGCTTGCTGCTGCTGCTGCTGCTGGCTGCTGCTGCAGTTTAAAGGTGGTTCTGCTGCTGCTGCTGCTGCTGCTATTGCCGGTGTTTAATCCGTTGTATTGAATTTTCGTAATTGCTGCTCATTGCCCGCTTACCGCGACCGCTCCGCTATAAAGTGGCAATATTTTTTATTTTTTTTGTTATGCTGCGATTGCGGCTGCAACTCCAATTGGAATTGGAATTGGAATTGAGTGTGATCTTGAAACGTTGACGCAATGTGCAATGATCCCGCACGTATACACACACACACACACACTCTCGCACACACACACACACACACACACACACACACACACACACACTCGCTTATTGCTGCTTATTTATTTATTTATACTCGTATTTCGTTTTTGTTGTTGCGCTCCAATTGCTTTGCTAGTTTTCTTAACTTGAGCGCGTAATTGCATTTAAGCACAAAAAAACACACACACACTCAGACACACACACACATGCATACACATGTATACATGCAGAGCGACTGACAGACTGACAGACGTCGTGCTCATACACATATATATATATATATATATATATGTTTATATACATATATATATATACAAAAAAAACATATGCTGACGCACAGTGGGCCACAATTGTGATTCACAGTGCATCGCACAATTGGGCTGCATCGACTCGTCAAATTTGGCTTATTACGTTTGCTCGAATGACGTTCAAAGTGCTCTAAATAATTTTTTTTTATTTTAATAATAGCACACATTAAAAGGAATTGCAAAATAAAAAAAATAAAAAAGTAAACAAAAAACTTGCTAGTTTTAATATGTTAATTATTCGTCTGTTTCTCTAAATAGATACAAAAAGATACAAAATTAACACTTGACTTTCACATGGCTAAATATAACTGCTGTAAATTGCTATTTTCGAACGAGTCGCAATAATACAAATAATTACAGAAGCTAATTAAGAGAGTATAGTTCTATCTAGATATTCTATGGCACAGGGTATTCGAGTGGATATCAAAAACCTTTACCAGTAGTTAAGTCCGTCATTCCAACTAATCATAAGTATATTTTAAACGGAAAAAGACATTAAAAAAACTCAATTTGTAAGATAAGATCTTTAAATTTCGAGAACGTGTAAATGCACATATTATTATATTATATGTATATGTATATGTAAAAGGCATATTAAAAAACATAAAATTCCAAACCCATCGCGTGGCGATGCAAGAAAATACATACGTATGTATACATATATATATTATAAAGAATTCCCTCGAGTCGAGTCGCAAATGATGATGACATATAAATCAACCATGGAGTATTCATCCAGATATGATGGTAGCCTGTTCTGATAATACGCAACTCATCGACTCATCCGGTACAAATGTGCAGGCTTGTGTTATCAGTGACTACTGGTACATAATATATATATATATAATATATATATATGTGTGTATATTGTATGCATATGCAAGCGGGCTGTGGCCCTGGTAAAGGCTGTGTAATTTAAATACATACACAGCTGGACATTAAAATAGGTGTGAAGATAATAACAGACCAGAACACAATATATTATTTCAGCAAATAATATTAAATGGACATCAAGGACATCAGTCGAGGACTGAGGATAGAAGATAGAGCATAAGATCTTAGATCAGGGGAAAGAAAAAACAATTACATAGCCAGATCAATTGGACGGTATCCGAAATTCTTAACTCAGAAAGCGCAGTGGATTAAAAAAGACTTCAACCGATAATCGTATGGTGTTTTGGGCCCAAAAGGTGAACCTTCTGAGTCATCCATCAAACGAAATTGCTCAATTAATTTAAAGAATACCCAGTAAAGTTTCAGCAAATTTGATGATGGGGAAAAACATTGCATTCTTATTGGAATGTCCAGGTGTGTATGTGTATGTATATGTATGTATGTATATGTGTGGCTAGCTGCAAGTGCGGAATTCAGCAATGAATCAACAAGCCGCTTAAAAGCGTGTTGGCAATTTGTCATGCTCCTCATTTCAAATGGCTCCAAATGATGAGCAGCAGCTCTGCCAATGGCCAATCGGCGAGTTGACAATGATCGATAGCAGCCAGTTAATGGACAGGTAATGTCAGCTCAATATCAATATCAATAGCCTGCAGCTACAGTAGTCGAGCGAGCGACGAAAATGGCAACTGCCACAAATTGGTATCTAGACTCCAAATTTAGTTTCCAAAGAGATACAAATACTTCTTTATGGCATTTGCAATTGTATTTTCATCTTGATTTATTTAATTATTTCTTTAAATATCCAAAAAACTTGGTCTAAAAATTGATATTTAAAAAATAATAATAAGTTGCGTTGCCAATATCGAGCGACACCTGTACAATTTACGATCGGTGGCCCATGGTGCGACATCGCACTTTGTTCGCGCCGCGCTGTGGCTATGACGTCAGTCGCCGACGGTTGACCGACGTCGACAGCATGACGCGCGCATGAAGATTGTCAGACGCAGACGCAACAGCCAACGAACAACAGGCAGAAAATAAAATGTAAAAAAAACAAAACAACAACAACAACATCGAGATAGAGTGGAAGAGGAAGAGGGACAAGGGCGCACCTACATCTGAGCATGTCTGTACATGTCTGTACATGCTCACTAACGATCAGTCATGCAACAAGCTGTGGGCGGCGTCGGCGTTGTCGCTGGCAGTGAAATTGCCGCCCCATCAAGCGGCATAAATAACAAATCACAATTAAAATTACAGCAACAGCAACAACAAAATAAATGCAATTTTCTTCTCTTGTTTTTGTTATTGTTTCTTTTTTTGACAAGTCAGTGACGCTAACGCTACTGCTGACGCTGATACGACATTAAGCTGTTGTTTCCCCGCCGACCCGTTGCCTACTCGGCGAAATCGAAACCACTTTGGGCTACACACCTGCGATAGACTGTAAATATCTTAGTGTTGTTGTTGTTGTTGTTGTTGCTGTGTGTGTGTGTGTGTGTGTGTGTGTGCGAATTACATTACGTCAATGCAATCGGCGAAATGGCAAGCATTAAACAAACTGAAGGATAATCGTCGCTCTCTCTCTCTCTCGCTCTCTCGTTCTCACATGCCCATGTCTCAGTTAATTTATTTTCTCTTATATTATTGCTTGTCGTTGCTGTTACTTGCAACAACTGGCACAGTGACCGAAATCATCAACTGGTTCCAGTCAACTTTCAATTAAAAGCTTTTGCCGCACCATCAAATTAAATGGTTGTTAGTGTGAATAGGGATGCAATTCATTTCACACATTTAAAAACGCAAAGCTTTATGTAATCTGTGTTTTGGCACACGAAAGTGACAAAAGCAAGCGCGATTGATGCGAATACGCGCACGCGCACATTGTGCGATCGCTGTTTTGGGTATACACACACATATATGTACATATGTATGTATATTATTTCGAGGGCTGCGCACACAACAACCACTCACTCGTGAGCAAATTATAGAATGCGGTTTGTGTGTGTGTTTTTTTTTGCTTTTGACAGCACATTAATATATTGTTAAATCGTTTTGCGGTTTGCGGCCAAAATGTTTTGCAAGTGTGTTGCCAGCCCTGGTTGTTTCATTCATTGCATTTTCCCATGTGCGCTGACACTGATCAATTGCAAACACTTTAATGCATATCACAGTGTGTGTGTATGATTGCATGTGTGTGTGTGTGTGTGTGGATTGTTTGGATTTTAGCAGCTGTTTGAAACACATGCAAATTACATTTTCAACTCTTTTAACTGTTTTAGCCTTTCGGGCCGCAGATCTTTTTCCGTTCTTTTTTGCGTTTTCTTCGTTTTGTTTTTTTTTCGTAACGGTCGCGTCGTTGCGACGGCGATGGCAACACGTTTGTTGACGCGGCCGATGACGACTGAGCGGACAAGAGAACGCGACGGACGGCGACGGAAGACGGACGACAACGCTGGCAGCGCTTGTTTCGCGTTTCACTGTGCACAAGCAACTGTTTTCTTTATATCTTTTTAATTCATTGTTACTTTTTTTGTTTTTGTTGTTTTTGATTTCAGATTTCAGACTGAGACTGACTGAAATTCTCACACATCGTTTACGGCATGTAGCTGGCTGAATGGGAGGCTTGCCCGCTGTTTAAAGCTGCTCGAAGCTCCTCAGCTGAGCTCGAAGCTGAACCGCAGCTACTTAATAATCTAGGCTGTCTTTATTGTTAACACACACACACACACACACACATACATTCACTAAAGATACGAAAGTAAAGTATATATGTATTTATTTATTGTATGCATATGTCTGTATGTAGTTCTCTCAACAGCAACAATAAAACATATTGTTTATTTTGGGCGCGCATTTCGTCTAGTTAAATATTAGCATTAATTCATTGACTGCACACTTCGCTCTCACCTGTCAATTGTTTATCGAGAAGTTGCCAGTTCCTCATTTATTTGTTTGCTTTTAAGCAATTCCTCTTTTTTTTTTATTATTATTTGTTTGTTATTTGCTAGCAGCCGGCTAAATTTATGTTTATGTGAAATTTGCTGATTCAATAATGTGTTTGTCACTAATTTTTTTCATTCGCACGTTTTCGCCGGCTCGTGTCAAAGATAGCAGGCACTTTAGCATTGTTTTCCCATCTGCCCGTTAGTTAATTATACAGTTAATCCAGCTGATAACTGGGTTTGAATCGAATAAAAGCTGTATTCAAATCCATTACTTGCCTCACGTTGGCATCCGAAGAGTTGCCACCTTTTAGGCGTTGTCAACTTATATTTATTCCCATTTTAACATTTTGTCCAATTTTCAATTGTCTTTTCATTCTAAATACAACATCACGCTTTGCCTTTGCTCGACAGTTTTTCACATATTTTCGGGTATTTCTATTTGTACATATTTAATCTCGTTTGTATTTATAAAATGAAAAGAAAGTTGAAAGTTTACTCTCAGCGCTCTTTTCAGTTTCGATTCAAATTGGCCACAATTCTGGAATAGCATACTTTAAGGCACATATAAAAACAATGACAATAGTTTTGTTTGCGATTACACTGAACAAAACTCGGAGCAATCAGCAATGAGAAATCGGTTAGCTTAAACAAATGTTACTTTTATTTTGCATCAAAACACAACTTGAAAAATGTACATTCAGCATTAAAAGTTAGAGTTATGAATTATAAAATATAGCCATTCTGCTGCTGTTGTCTGTATATATGTGTGTGTGTGTGTGTGTATGTGTGTATGTGTGTGTGTGTGTGTGTGTGTGTGTGTGTGTGTGTGTGTGTGTGTGTGTGTGTGTGTGTGTGTGTGTATGTGTGTGTATGTTTATGTGTGTTGGGTGTCTGTTTAAACCTGAGTTAAATATTTGTAGTCTGATTGGAAGTTAATAATAATGAATTAGAGGAGTTGGGGACGGGTGCTGTGGGATGGGGGTGGGGGGGGATGGAGAGAGGATAAAATAAAGGAAAAAGCAACTGCAAACATTGCTCAGAGTTTGCCATAAATGTAACTGTGCATCAGCCAATTCACCGATAGCGACGCTCCCGTTCTCTTTCTCGCTCTTTTTCCCGCTCTCGCTCGCGGTCCCGCTCATCGTAGTGATCGTTGTGGCGATGCCTGTCGCTGCGCTCCTCGCGCTTGCTGTGCTCGCTGTGACGCTGACGGCCGCGGCTGGCGCTGCGACTGCTGCGATGACTGCGACTCCGGCTGGCGCTGCGGCTGCGACTGTGCGAGCTCTGCCTGTGCTTGTGCTTCTTCTTGTGCTTGCTGCTGCGTCGCCGCTCGCCGTGATCCCTCTGCTCTCCATAGTCCCTGTCGCGCTCAGAGCTGGCGTATGGCATGCTCATGGCAGCCGGTGGGTAATCGTCGTAGCCGCGACTGCGCCCGTAGGATGAGCCCGACGCATGTCCTCCTCCCCCCTCCTCCTCCTCCTCCTCCTCCTCCATAATAGTCGCGATCATCGTGATCATTGCGATAGTTGGCTGGCGGATAGCCGCCGCTGGCACCACCGGCGCGTGCCAAACTGCGAGCGCTGCCACCGCTGACATACTCGTACTCGTCGCAGCTGGTGCCAACGGATACGGTTGCTGTCGCTGGCGCCGTTGTCGTTGCAACGGGACCCCGACCCGTGCTCAGCTGATTGATTGTGATGCTCTGGTCGCGACAATATTGCTCAATTTTCTTCTCGATCTGCTTCTGGATGGGCACCGGTATACGTGGAAATAGTGTGGAGAACCAGTCCAGTTTCGTCATAAACTGGTAAACCATTTGGCCAATGGTCACCACCTGAACGGAAATAAGAAAGTACAAAATGTATTTATATGTGAAATGTGACCGCCGTCAATAATAATAATTCGAGTGCTGCGTAGATTGTTGTGCATATTGATTGGTGGCTCATACAGTTGACTCACCTGGCCGCCACCCGCTTTCACATCAATCTCCTCCTCGTCCTGCAGATAGTCCTCATACCAATCATACAAATCTCCCGGCGGCTGTGTATAGCGTAAGTACATAAAACCTAAGCCAAAACAGAAAAGGTCGATTCAAACCAAACAAAACAAAACAAGCGACAATTAAATACAAATTAGCAATGATATGACAAACAGTTATAGGACTAGTACGCAGCTAAGCCGAAAGTGCTTAAGCAAAACTAGTTGTGCATTTCGTCGTACTGGAGCTTTATCTCTGAAACCAAAGCGTTACACTTCTCGAGAGACTACTACTACTAACAAAATGGCCACTCGAGTCAGAGGGTGTCTTGAGATATCACAATCGAGAGCAATCAAGTTTTTAAGAGGGGCTAGACTATATAGATGAACATCCCAATTACATTTTAAATATTAAGACAATGCTTTCGAACAGACAAGAATAAAAGACTATATAAACCGTAATATATTAAAAGAGAACAGACAAGAATGAAATACTATATAAACCATAATATATTACACAGACACCATTTAACGCTTCTGTTTGATGTAGTTGCTAAGCAACCACTATATCAGGCAGTTCTATTCTTTTTTCTCGCTTCTCATCTGCTTATTGACTGAGTTTCTAATACAATCAATATTTGTTGAATAGGAAATTATATATTCCCAGAGCTTAATCACAAATGGTGCGTACTAGCCTACACTCGAGTGAAAAACAAATTCAGACAACAAAAAAAGAACAGAAAACGCGGGAGGAGCGGGAGCAAGCTATGAGTGAAAACACGGCTGAACTCATGCGACTTACCAACACCTACCTAGTGCCCGTATGTAGGCCGAGTCAGTGTGATTGAGTAGACCATTCACTTGCTTGCGGGTCAGTCGCAGCGTGTACAGTTTGTAGAGCAGACAGTAGGCGGTGGACACGATGCCGCCGGCGCCAACGCCACGTACCTGCAATAATGGGATTTGGATTAGCAAAACGGGATGCTCTGTTGTCCAACTGTCGAGAGGACGAGATAATCGCCAACGATTAGCGCTACATTTCATAAACTCACTCCGCCGCACATGCCCGTCTGGCCGGATGTTTTGCGTGATCCCCGCTCCCAGGGCTCCATGTGTTTGACCTGGTAGTAGATCTCGTCGACCACCTCGTGATACGTTTTCAGTTTGAATAGGTGTACTGTTTGTGTGTGGGGATTTTTGTTTTTTGGTGTTTAACAAATGCATATAAGAAAATTTGGCGGCAAAAAATTTGTAGCGAGGGTTACCTTTGAAGTAGCTGGAACTTTGTATGTTTGCCAATATGAGTGGATTTAGATTCATAGACGTCTCATTGCCCCACAACGGTAACGTATTGTGCTGCTTGCCCATGCCGGCCTTCTTACCGCCGCCACTGCCGCTGCCACCGCCACCGCCACCGGCCGAAGATGCGGCCGAGTATTCTGTTAGCGTTAGCGGAACACCAACGCCGCGAAAATGAGAGAGAGCGCGAGAGAGGGAGGCGAAACGAACGATATAGTTTTAGTACACAAAATATTGAATATTACGGGTATGCCCGAAGATGGGGCGCACACTACCTTACCTTCGTCCATGGCTCCGCTTCAGAATTTACTATTTAGTTGGTGCATTAATTTTGCAGCTCGATGTGAGTTTGGACCGAGCAGCCAATCTCGATTTGCAAACGTTTGCGTACTGTGAAAATGCCAATGTGTGTTGGTTACAAATTGGGGATGTGCAAAATGCAGCAATGCAAACCGATTTTCGGGTTGCCTCAGCAATTGTTTTAACCGCGTCAAATATCGATATACACGTTATGGATTGTTGCAGCGCAGAGTTCGATTTGACAAATTTTTCAATTTCAACACAATTGACATATTAAATTGTTGTATATCTGTGAAGACTATTTCGAAAATTATTCACGTTTTTAGTTTATTTGCTGCGATTAATATCGATACGCACAGATGCTTGATTGTTTGCTGCGTAATGTCTGCACGACAACTATTTGCCAACTATCGATTAATGAAAAATGACAAGGAAGCGTTCGACTGCGGCTATATTTTAAAATGGATTTTATGTATAAATATGAAATGGTTGAAAAATTAAAGATATCCACACATGCGCTGTTCGTTATTATTTCAAATTTAGCTCTTTGAACTTGACTCAACTTTTTGTTATACGACTATTATATTGAAGTTTATATTACACAGCGTGGTCTCGTGGACTTATATATATATATACATGTATAAATGTGTGAGCATAAATTACTTGTAAGCCCATAGTTGGAAAAACTAGTAGATTTTCAACGTCCAACTTTCACATTTGTTGTTTCTTTTCTACGTTATTGTTTTCGCACATTTGTTGTTTCTTATCTACATTATTGATTTCGCGCCTTTTTTCATAGCAAACTATCGATAGATGTGCGAGAGATATGGAGGTAATAAAACTGCTGTCGATTATTTTGTATGTAAGTGCTATCGAACCAGTTCAGAGCTGAACTTATCAACTCTAAAATATACGCAACGCAGCAGCAGAAGCAGAAGCATAAGCAGAAGCAAAAACAGAAACAAGCATTCTCGGTTCGCGTTTTAATCAATTAAAAAGTCGGGCAAGTGAGAAAAATGCAGCCGCTGGCTGCCAGCAGCAGCAGCCTTTGCCTATCAGCTGATACTGCATGTGCACTGTGTACACCAGTCGATGTGGATGCAACAGCAGCAGCAGCGGACGTGGGTGGTATCCAGTGTCAAGCGAGCAAATTCTGAACGCAAGCGCAAAACAAACACAAGCGAACAAAACGAAGAAGCAACGCAAAAATAGCAGCAGCAGCAGAAGCAGAAGCAACAACAAAGTTCAGGGTCATGGTCAGCAGGCAGCTGTAAAATAGAGACAGTGAGAGCGAGAGACAGAGAGAGAGAGTAGTTTAGTGAATTGTGCAAACTGGAAACTGCAAGTGGCGCAAGATGTCCAGCGAAGCATCAACGGAAAGTGACAGCGAATTGTACGATCCACTCGCCGATGAGCTGCACAATGTGCAGCTGGTGAAGCATGTGACGCGCGAAAGCATTGATGCCCTCAATGCTAAGTTTGCCAATCTGCAGGAGCCACCAGCGATGTACTTAACAGGTGGACACAACAATCCTTTCATCATCCGTCCATTCCCACGGCCACACATAACTTTTTGTTTCTTTCTTGCTATTGTTATTTTGTACATATAGAATACCAGGAGCTGACATCGAAGCTGCACGAGTTGGAGGCCAAGCAGCATGAGTTGATGGAACAGCTGCACGCACAGCGTCCGCCGGAGGAGGAGTCTCCCAGGTATATAAAGATGCCGCAACACCAGCAGCAGCTGCAGCAGCAGCAGCAGCTTGTGGATCAGCCGCATTATCAGAATCAAACGCAAATCTTGCAACAGCAGCGACAATTGGCGCGACATGTGCACGAGATGAGCGACAGTTTGGTGAGCAGCAGCACCGTGGGCATTGGGGGCAGTGGAGGCGGTGGCGGTGGCTCCGGTACGGCCAGCCAATCCGGTACACTCACCCGCCAGCCAAAGGTGCTGCTCCGCGCACATTTGCCCAATCAGCAGCGCACCTCCGTTGAGGTTGTGGCCGGTACACGATTGTGCGATGCACTGATGAAGGCGCTCACCCTGCGACAACTGGAGCCGTCCATGTGCGAGGTGAGCACAACGCCGCATAGTGGACGAAATATAATACCGTGGAACCGGGACATTGGCACCCTGCACGTCGAGGAGATCTATGTGCGGCTATTGGATCGATTCCCGTTGGGTCCGCACATAAAGCATCAGTTCATCCGCAAGACATTCTTCTCGCTGGTCTTCTGCGAGGGATGTCGCCGTCTGCTTTTCACGGGCTTCTATTGCAGCCAGTGCAATTTTCGATTCCATCAGCGCTGCGCCGGCCGTGTCCCGATGCTCTGTCAGCCCTTCTCCGTGGACAGCTACTACGAGTGTTTGCTATCATCGTATCCGGAGAACTCAGTCGGCCTGCCGGTGGGTCGCAGCAATGCGGTACGTTTCAATGTGAGTAACAGTCGCAGATGCAGCAGCAGTGGAAGCAGCAGCAATACGACTACGACTACCACCAACGCCACCATCCACATCAGCAGCAGCTCTAAACCTTCTGCCAACCGACAGGGTCGACCGCCGCGCATCAGCCAGGACGATCGTTCCAATTCGGCGCCGAATGTCTGCATCAATAGCATACGACCCCTCACCACCGAGACGCAGCGCAGCCTCATCATGCAGGCACGGCCTCCATTGCCGGTGAGTATAAACAGCATCAGCAGCAGCTCGACTCAGCAGATACCCTGTCTACCATGTCTCAATTGGCGATTGTATCCATTATCGATTTGTGATAAGTGCGGATTGGCACAGTTCCCAGTCAACTAGACAAAATTACTTATCTATGTAATTTTTTCCATTTTATTATGTTTCTTTGCCCTTTTTCGTTTTACTTCTCCGCCTTCTCTCTCTCTCTCTCGCTCTCTCTTTTTCTTTTTGTTTTTTCCTCTCCCTTTCGTCTGCAGTATCCTTGTACGGATCACGCAAACTCAACGCAGTCATCGCCCACCAGCACACTGAAGCACAATCGTCCTCGCGCCCGCTCAGCCGATGAGAGCAACAAGAATCTGCTCTCGCGCGATGCCAAAAACTCCGAGGAGAACTGGGTAAGCACCACAACATCCACCATCATCAACGACAACTAAACGATCGTTTTCATCATTTGTAGAACATCCAAGCGGAGGAGATTTTAATTGGGCCACGGATCGGTTCGGGTTCGTTTGGTACCGTTTATCGGGCCCATTGGCATGGACCCGTTGCCGTAAAAACGCTTAAAGTGAAAACGCCGAGTCCGGCACAGTTGCAGGCATTCAAGAACGAGGTGGCCATGCTGAAGAAGACGCGCCACTGCAACATTCTGCTATTCATGGGCTGTGTGTCGAAGCCATCGCTGGCAATTGTCACCCAGTGGTGCGAGGGCAGCAGTCTCTACAAGCACGTCCATGTCAACGAGACAAAGTTCAAGCTCAACACGCTCATCGACATTGGACGCCAGGTGGCCCAGGGCATGGACTATCTGCATGCCAAGAACATTATACACAGGTTAGATCCAAATCCATTTGATTATCATCTGTGAATATGTTCATCTGAACGGATAACTATGTCAGTATTATATATCTTTATATTCACTCAGTTTATTTAACAAATTTATCTCTGATGGATTGATTGTTTAAATTAGGGCTCCATATAATTTCTGCTTCGAGCCAAAGACGCCGCAAGCGAATCTTTCGTATTGGTTTTCTTTCCTACCAAAAATACCAAAAAGATTTTAAGCTAGAAACCATTTTTGACAATCCTCTTTTCCTTTATGTAAATTAACATAATTTTCAACAATTATTCATCTACAGGGATCTCAAAACGAACAACATTTTCCTGCACGAGGATCTGTCGGTGAAGATTGGCGATTTCGGTCTGGCCACGGCGAAGACGCGCTGGTCCGGCGAGAAGCAGGCCAATCAGCCGACGGGCAGCATTCTATGGATGGCACCGGAGGTGATACGCATGCAGGAGCACAATCCGTACTCGTTCCAATCGGATGTGTATGCCTTTGGCATTGTGATGTACGAGCTGCTGGCCGAGTGTCTGCCCTATCGCAACATTAGCAACAAGGATCAGATACTGTTTATGGTCGGTCGGGGTCTGCTGCGACCCGATATGACCCAGGTGCGTTCGGATGCGCCGCAGGCGCTCAAACGTCTATCCGAGGACTGCATCAAATACAATCCCAAGGAGCGTCCACTTTTCAGGCCGCTGTTGAATATGCTGGAGAATATGCTACGCACGCTGCCCAAAATCCATCGCAGCGCCAGCGAGCCAAATTTAACCCAATCCCAGCTGCAAAACGATGACTTCCTCTACATGTGCCCCAGTCCCAAAACGCCGGTCAACTACAACAATTTCCAATTTTACAACAGTGCTGGCAACATTTAAGGAATGTCGGAAAGGATGAAGATTAGGAGTAGGAGTAGGAGGAGGCTGTACCTGTACTTACTTACCCATTGATGGGAGGCATGCAAAACAAAAAAAAAACAATTGGATACTTTTCCATTTTGTTGTTTATTCAAATGGTCAAATTAAAAACCGAACAACACACACAGAGAGAGAGAGAGAGAGAGATAGCATTGTCTCAATCAGAGCGAGATAGACTGGTTTGGTATCGCTCTCGCTCTTGCGCTCTGTTGTCGCTCCTGTTGCCTGTTCGGCTGTGTTTCCTGTCTTGGATCTGCCTGGACCTGAGCAACTTTAATGTGCATTTCTCTTATCATATATAGAAAATGAAAATGAAAAGAAAAAGCAACTGAAACTATTACTGTAAACTAAAACTACAAGTGAAACGCGCATATGTACATACATTTAAATACATATATATATATATGTATATATATATATATATATACACGACACACACACACACACACACAGACACACACACTCGACACACACACGTACGTTAAGCATCTACTAAAACTAGCTGATCGATAAATTACATTATAAACAACCAATATACTACTTATTACTATAACAAATAATCATGTTTTTATTTGGAGAACAGCAAAAAAAAAAATAGGAAAAAATCAGCTTAAACATAACGACTGGCAATGGCCAGCACCTTGGTGTAGTCGGCGCCCTTTGCCAGCGTCTTCTCCTTGAGTATGGTGCGCAACACTGTCGGTATGGGCACGTGGATGCGTGTGCCCAATGGAGTGCCATTGTCATCGATCAGGACCAGATTGTTGCTATCGAATTGGGGTTGTTTCAGTCGCTGCTTCTGCTTCAGTCCCACGAGGATGCCCTTCTTCATTTGGCCCTTGATCGCCACCAGCACCTTGTCACCGATGAGGCCCACACCCCGTTTATTATAAACGTGTATGCAACGCGGCGGACGACCCTCGGCCATTGCACGCTTGCCGAGATCACTGTTATCCACCACACGCAGTCGGGCCAATTTCCGTATCTCACAGCATGCCGGCGTTGTGTGTAGCTGTTGATGCGAGCTGCCGACGGCGGCAGCGACTGTCAGTGGGCTGGCGACGGAGCTGTGGGTGAGCAGTGCTCCTGCATTGCCAGCTAGCTTGATGTTTCGCAACAGGATTTGAGACATTTGGTCGAAAGGCTTTTCGTCTCTTTACTGTTTGTTCAACACAACAGTTGGGAGTTATACAATACTTATCGATGTATCGCTGGATGTTCAATACAACAGTGTCAGTATCGAAACTGTACTGCGCAGCTATCGATGGAAGTTCTTATGTTATCGATAGTCAATGGTGACGCCATGATAAATTAGAGGCGCGCGCTTTTTGAATATCCATAAAAAATGGGATCATTTGGCTTTAATTGGAATATTTGAAGCACTGTGAGTGCCACTTAATCGCTCTATACGTGTTGTATATGATCCAGGAGCTGACGGTTAAGTCACAAATGAAATATGTGCATATACACAACTTGTACGTAAATATTGAGTGACAAATAAATAAATAAATTGATCTATTTTATTTAGATCAAAAAAACACAAAATTCAGAAAACATATTCAAATTGATTTTTGGCGCCAGGCGATTGTCTTCTCCTTTCAGGGCAACAATGACGTAGCTGCGCAAGACACTGCGATAATTACATTGCATTTTTGTTTCGTCATTTGTTGGCTTAAGGACTTTTATCACTAAGCAGACAATACAATATTGTATCGATGCTGATCGACGAGGGTGCTCCAAAGCTGAGCAAGGTTGCTGCATTGGCTAAATGAACCAACGTAAAAAATACAGCATACTTTTAGGGCTGCCTACAGAACATTGAAAATTTAAATTAAATTTAAGGAAAGACTTTCGTCCTTGCCATTATTCCTTGAAATAGCCAATGTAAATTGAGGCTTTAGAATCCAACTACATTCTAGGATTACGGCATTATCTACGAAGCCAAGACAGCTAAGAAAACCTTTCACAACACAATCAGAAAATCATCATTCGTTTGTTTTGCATTTTATTTATTAATGTATCAATACAATATAGCTAATTGCAGGGCACAATATATATATATATATATAAATGCATATATACATATATATTGTGTGTGTGTGTGTGTATTTTGTTTGTTTGTGTGTGTGTGTGTGTGTAAGTATTTATAATAATTTATCAGCATTTATCAGATAACGCTTCAATTCGTTCGCTAATCGCTCGCTTTGCTTTTGTGATATTTGTTGGTTTTAATGTTGTTTTTAAACATAAGATTAACTTGTTGTTTTCTTTATTATTATTATTCTTTTTTTTGACACGACTAAGTAGACCAGTCCCATTGGTTAGAAAATTGGTTACTATAATTCACTATGACATACAAGATATATGATATATGGGCATATAACGTATATATGTATCAATTAGCGTTCCTTTCTTCGCTTTGTGCTTCTGTTTTTTTTTCTTTTTACTCTTTTTGGGTTCTTGTGACGACTATGGACTAAAACAAAGTATTTAAAAAAAAAGTCGCATTAAATTACATAGTTCATAACAAATATTAATAATAGTTAAAAAAAAATTGATATATAGATATAGATATACATGTATGTATATATTCATATATGTATGGATATGTTATGGTAAAGCGCGCCAAGCATTACAAATTGTTACTAAAAAAATATATATATAAACAACTTCATGTACAACAACATTTTGCTTACTTTGCATTTGTTAATTATTTACATTTATAAAAGAAATCATAAAATAAACAAAAATAATAATCATTAAAAATACAAATTCAGAGCAAAGGAGCCAAAAAACAAAATTTAAAAAAAAATTCAAATGAAACAAAAAAAAACCATTTCTGTTTGTATAAAATAATATTTTTGTTTTGTTTGGTTTTTTTTGTGCTTTCGCTTTGTGCATTTCGTTTCGGTTTCCACATTTCCATTAACATTAATCGCTCGCCAATTTGCTGATTTGTTGTTGTTGTTGTTGGTCGCGAACAGTTTCTATAATTTCTATAAACAACAATTGTATTTGAACCTTTTTTTCTATAACTTTTTTACTGCCAATTGCAATTTGCGAGCGATTAGTTTTTAGTTTGTTTTTTTTTTTGTATTTATTTATTGCTGCTCTCAATTCTTGTTTAGGCTCGATTCAACTCGTCGCGCTTGAAATTGCGTATCGCATCCAGGAGCTGGGAGCGGGGATCTGGTGAAGTTGGCGTCCCATTCCCGTTGCGCATCGGCGGCTTTGCTTTCGCCAGCATTGGCGGCGGTGCTGGCGGCGCGGGCGTGCTTGCTGCCGCCGTCTTCAGGGCCACTTGATTGCTGTTGACTGTGGATCGCAGCTTAACCTGCAGCAGTGGCGCTGTCGCTGCTTCCGTTTCCGTTTGCAGCTTTAGCTCCAGTTTGCTGCTTCTCATGATTGTTGGCTTTGTTGTTGCTGCTGCTTGTGCTGTTGTTGCTGTTGTTGTTGTTGCTGCTGCTGTTGTTGCTGCTGCTGCTGTGGCTGCTTGTGTTGTTGCTGCTGCTGTTGCTGGTGCTGCTGTTGCTGCTGCTGTTGTTGTTGTTGTGCCATTGACTGAGACGCGCATGGTTAGCGCCTTCTCCTTCTCCTGCTGCTCCTTGGCCAGCATGCGCTCCTTGAAGCCGGTGCGTCTCAATGTATTCTGGCCAAAAGGTGCTGCTGGCATCTCTGCCGCCTGATGTTGCTGCTGGTGTCTCAGCTGTCTCTCCAGGGAGTTGCTGTTGCTGTTGCTGCTGATGCTGCTCGGCTGAATTTGGATGCTGCTCGCTGGCATCGTATAACGATTACTTTTCGCTGGTCGCGGTAGCGTTGATGGTTTTAGCTGTTCGCGCAAGATTTGCGGTTCCTTTTGCTCCGTCTCCTTGAGCTGCTGCTGCTGTTGCTGATGCTCTTTCACCCAGTCGGGTTCGCGTTCCTGCTCCCGTTCCTGTTCCCGCTCCTGGCTGGCGTCGTGCAGCGGCTTAACCGTTATCGGCACATGATAATCCTTTCGTGGTATGCCCATTCGCAAAATGGGCGAAGCCACCTCAATTGTTAGCTTGGCGGGCGGCGATGTTGTTGTTGCTGGCGCTGCTGTTGTTGCTGCTGCTGTTGCTGTTGGTGTTCTCATTGTTGCTGTTGTGGCACCGCCATAGATGTAGTCACCCTCATTTTTGATGGCCACCTGCGACTTGGGTCGCTCGCTCCACGTGGCAAAGTTAATGCTCGGCGGTCCGGAGTAGCGATAGGTGGGCGGCAGCGGCTTGGATGACGGCGCCACTTCCACTGTAATTGGAGTTGGCGTTGAAGCTGTTGCTGCTGCTGCTTCTTCTACTGCTGCTGCGGAGCTATTGACTCTTGTTATGGTCTCCTTAACTGGGTTGTTGCTGTTGCTATTGTTGTTGTTGTTGCTGATTCTCGTCGAGGATGGGATGAGACTAGAGAGAGGGGTTGGCGATGTGGAAGTCGACTCCACTGTGATTACGGATTTGGACTCCACTTTGGTTGCCGGCTTGCCGGTAACTGGCCTAAGCACCACCTGGGATACGGTTGTGGTAATGGGTGTGGTCACAATTGTGTTTGGTTTTGGTGTGGATGCCAGTGTGGAGACAGCCGTGCTGGGTGGTGTGGTGGCCACAGTTGTGGTCGGCGTAATGCATACGGATACGGTAGCTACAGCTGTGGACACAGCTGTATTCTCGTGTGTAGATGGATGCGACACCATTGTGGTGGTCTCATCTGTCTGGGATCTGCTCTTTGGTTTCTGATGATGCTGCAGCAGTTGCTGCTCTGACTGTAAATCCGGACTGCCGGCGAGACTGTTCTTGCGCGAGTTGCTCAATATATTCTTGATCAGTTCCAAGCTCTGCAGCGATGGCGACTCGGCGATGCTTAGCTCACTGGAGGAGCGACGCTGCTGCTGCTGCTGCTGCTGTTGTTGCTGCTGCTGCTGCAGATTTCCATCGAGCTTGTTGAGCGAGATCTGCGAGGAGCTGCGCAGACGAAGGCTCAAGTTTTGGCGATTTGGTTGCGACTGAAAGGAGTCGGCTCGTTGTATCGATGGAGAGCAATTGCTGCTGCTGCTGATCGAGCTGGAGCTGGAGCTAGAGCTGGAGCTGGAGCTGTTCTTGCTTTTGGTTGGGGCATTGGTGCCGTGTCCATTGCTGATTGTCGCAATGCTAAAGTTGGCCAATCGATTCGGTTTGGCTGCCTCGATTTGCGGTTGTTCGGGCGCCTGGCGGATGAGCGTGTCCAGACGCTGTTGCTGTATAATGGACGACAGCTCATCGACAATCTCGCCCAGTGGCGAACCGGGCTGGCTCTTGGCGCACTGCGTGCCATCGGAGAAATCGGGCGGCGGCGATATGGCACCAGCATAATTCCACGATGAGAGCGACGTCAGTTCGCTGGCACTGCCTGGTGTGGATGCCATCATTGGTGCATCATTAGTTGGGGATGGTGACTGCTCCTCGTTCTCCACTTCCAGCTGACGTAGCTCGGCGAGCGTTGTCGCTGTCAGCTTGTGTGAGCTCTGACTGGATGTCTTGAAATTGTACACCTTGATGGCCTCCTCATCGTCATCCGAACTGGACACAGACTTGGATGCGGCCTTTCTCTGTGCTGTTGCCAGTTCCAGTTCTAGTTCCGTTTCGTGTTCTGGTTCCGGTGAGGGTGAGCTGGAGGGCAGTGGCTCACCAATGCCAGAATCGGCCTGCTTGGAGGCGGCATCATTGTTGTCCTCCTCCTCGCCGTTGACGCTGCTCAGCGAGCGCGGCTCTGGTGTCGGTGTGCGATTCAACAGCACCTTGGACACATTCTGGTTGCCATTCAGCAGCTGGGGCGCTGCGCTTGCCGGCAGCGGCGGTGGTCCCTCCATAGATGTGGTTGTGGTTGTGGTTCTGCCAGTGGCTGCTGCTGCTGTTGTTGTGTTTGTTGTGGATGTGGATGTGGGTGCGGGTATTGGCGTGGTTATTCTGGGCGCCGGCTGCGGTGTCGACAACACATCCGTTATGGAGGCCGTTGTTGAGGCCAGCGATATGGTGTCAGCAGCAGCTCCAGCTCCTGCTCCACCAGTGACCAATCCATCGGGTGGCGGTGCTGGGGCCGTCTTCTTCTTAAGCTGCACTAGACGCTTGCGCGGCGTCGGCTCCGGTAGTGATTTGAGGTCCAGTGTCGCATAGTGTCCACCATCGGTGGCATCCGGTGTCTTGGCACTATTGCCATTGCAGTCCAGCTGATGCAACGATTCCGATTCCATTTCCATTTCCGTTTCCAATTCCATTTCCAGTTCCGGTGTGCTGGCCAAATTTGGCGTCGACATGCACATCTGGGGACGTTTCACAATCACCGCATATGCGGGCTCCGCGTTCTGTGTCTGTGTCTGTCTCTGTGTCTGTGTGGCTGGATACTGGGCCACCGATTGCTCGGGGATGACCAGCTGGTTGGGTGGACGCGGAGCGACACGCTTCTTGCGGGGCGGCGGGGCGACAGCCAGCGCTTTGGGCGGCACCACCGGTGTACGGGTGTAGTTCATGCCCGTCGAATCCATCGAGTTGAGCGAGTTGCTCGAACTGTACGGACTGGGCGTCTTGGCCATTAGCTTCGATTGCGAGTGCCGGCTGCTGCTGAAGTCCGAGCTGCTGCTCAGCGAGTCCCGTGCGGCGACTGTGCGCTGAAACTTGAGCATTGCGTCGGCATTGAAACTATCATATGACTCGGACTTGTGGCACAATCGTATCTCCGACAGACCCACGGCCCCAATTGTCGACTCGCAGCTGTACACCTGACTAGCATCGACTGTGGATTGAAAAACAAGGAAACGCCAATTAGTTGAGGAATAAATCGATTCGACCTAGTCGACTGTTGACCGTTGACAGTTTTAGTTTTGCACAACTTTCTGGAGTCACTGCAAACTACTCCAAATTGCAACTAGAGTTGGGATATTAAAATGTGTTTATTACCCGGATTGCGGAACTCGTATTTATCGGCATCCAATTGTTTGTTGTCACAGACCAGGGATAGCAGTTTGCTGAGCGGCACACGGGCGCCCAGTCGTGTCACATACAGCTGATCCTTGGGCAGGAGCACAGTGATGCGAAACGTCTGCTCAAACGGTGCATTGCTGGTCGCCGCCGGCAGCGGCGTAATCCGATTGTAATCCAGCTGACTAGCCTCATTGATGTGCATGCCCTGATCTGTGGACAAATGGTGCAGTTGTGTCGTCGATTTCGATAGCTTGCCATTCGATGCGACCCCCGTTTTGTCTAAGCCACAAAGAGAGAGAGAGAGAGAGAGAGAGATGTTGATGAGAGAGGTTTATCGATAAGTTTTTTGCCGGGCAGGTTGAGATTAGCTTACCTTTTTGCGGCCAAACCAGCGATTTAGTGTGGAGAAGCCGCCCTTCATGCTGCTCATTTTTGGGGCGTCACTTGCTTGCTGGCTCTCAGTCTCACTCACACTCACACTTACACTCACACTATCTCCTTCTCGCTCTTTCACTCGGCGTGCTTTTAATTAACGATATCTTCCACCTTCAACTTTTCGATTATTTTCGATTTCCGTTTCCGTTTTCAGCTTGTTGTTCGACTTCCTTGTTGCAGTTACTGATCGTATTTGCTTAGCGTTAGTTGTAGTTGTTGTGGTTGTCGTTGTTGTATTTGTTGTTGTTGTTGTAGTTCCTTGTTCCGTACGCCCCTCTCTAGAATGTTTCGTAATATTTCTGAAGCATACTACAAAATGGCGTGCGATTTGTGCGCTGCAAAATCTGCAAGTGAAAATCATTCGAATGCTGATTACGATTACTCCAAATATGTACAATGCGAGCAAAACGAAAAGACGTCAACGTTCTTATCAACCCAGAGAGAGAGCGAGAGAGAGAGTGTGAGAGTGAGAGAGAGGGTGATTACAAAAGAACTGATAAAATTCCGTAGGATGAGCTGAGCGGGCAGAGCGGGGAGGCAGAGGAGCTGTTGGCCAAGCCAACCCCCATCCCCCATACGCATTCCTTGTGTAATGAATGGCCTCTTATCGTAGCACCGACGACGACGACGACGACGACGACGACGGCAATGAGAACCGAACGATCCACAAGTGAATACACTCGAAACACTCACAGACACTACAGGTAAGGTCTGATAGCTATCGGATGTGGCTTTGTCAGCTTTAATATGCGACAAGGAACTCAAAACCTTAAGCGATACAGCGATGCAAATACAGTTAAGAACATAGAGTTGGCAAATTTTGAACCGATCGCACCTATCAAATAGTAATCCGAGCATGATAAATATTTGCCAGCCAAGTTGGACTTCGACAGGATGGCTTCAAGAACTAATTATGATCGATGGTTTCTTCTTTATAGAATGTTCAATGTTCATTCATTTGAAACACATAACTTGGCCATATGCATCGAAATTGTTGTGTATTTTCAAATCGAAATTTGAGAGGCTCTCGAACAATGCACAAGAAGCTCGTAAATATTTATCGAAGTAGCAGCTAAAAAAGAAATGATCGAAACAGGCATCTTTCGACACTCAGCGAATTCCTATTTTATGGGTAGCTATATACATAAATATATATATATATATATATGTATATATATTCTTATTGCAGCTGTCGCAAAAGATGATTGTTTGTTTTTGAGATAATGGCAATCAAGTTAAGCACATTTACAGCATGCAAAATCGCATCCGATCTTTATTTTAGTCAAACATTAGCAGGTCTTTGTCATGAAACTATTTGTTATGTTCTTGGTATGAATCAGAAAATGCTATACGCGTATGTATATTTGTGCGCTGGCTGATTTTTTGTATCTTTAGTTTAGTTTAGTTTAGTTTCTGTATGCGTTAAGCTTCGGAGCATGATTCACGATTCAGTTTCTTATAGATTAGATAAAGTATTTGTTTTCTTGCTTTGTGAATATGTACACCTCTTTGTATATATATATATATGACTAATACTTTATCCCAGCCAATATCTGAGTCGTGTCACGACTTTATTTTGCCATCTCCACTATCAATTATGCCGTTAAATTTGTTGCTATTTGCGTTAAGCTTAACGCCAATTGTTGTCTATATTAATGAGCAAACAAACACCAATGCAGACACAATACGCACAGATAAACACACACACACACACACACGCACACGCACACACACACAGACAGAGATTGGCCCGGATATGTTGGCTGGCGGATAAAGACGCGAGTCGCGCGCGTTTTTTTGTCGCGTGCGTTCAATTTGCAAACAATGCGGCCGCGAAGGAGGAGGGCAGCGGTTGGCCAGAGGGCCATTGGATTGTATGCAATGGCATAGTTCAAACTTCAGTTGCGCTTCGTCAGTGCCACAAGCAGATGCCACACAACTCATTGGCCATGCAAATTGCGCCCAATTGCAGATCATACAGAAAAAAAACAACAAAACCCAGAGACAAATTCAACAATGCCTGACTCGATACCCAGTTATCGTCTGTGTACAACAGCGAGTGCTGCATATCGATAAGTATCGATAAAATTACGCCCAATTGCAGATCATACAAAAAAAACAACGAAACCCAGAGGCAAATTCAACAATGCCTGACTCGATACCCAGTTATCGTCTGTGTACAACAGCGAGTGCTGCATATCGATAAGTATCGATAAAATTACGCCCAATTGCAGCGCAAATCATACAGAAAAAAACAACAAAACCTAGAGGCAAATTCAACAATGCCTGACTCGATACCCAGTTATCGTCTGTGTACAACAGCGATTGCTGCATATCGATAAGTATCGATTAAAGATTACTTATTTGTATTTTTACTATACAAAGAGCTGGCTGGATTCAGTTATGAATAGGTTCGCTGAGATAAATAGTTATATATAAGTTTATAATGATGTATTCCTTTCTGTAGCCTACATTGACTTGACTCAATTGCCGCTGATCGATAATAATATTTACACAGAATCGTGGCTTTTTATGTGGCACTGGAGTAGAGCCAATTGTGCATTTACATCTTGGATTTGATAATGATGTGACATCAGCTATAGTTATAGATATGCTGACAGCTTACTTCCTCACATACAATTCGAAAATGAGAAACAAATAATAGTATTAATGTAGATGGGAAAAATCGTTGTTCTCCCAACGCTTTTCACTGCTGTTCTGATCAATAATCGGATACGCTTTACATTTGACTTGTTTGGCAAACTTTTGCCATAATTTTCAGTTGTGATTACAGAAATGGCGCCCAACTGGCCAACTGGCAAACTGCCTGCCAGTTGATAATAGTCCACGTTCTGATTGGTTTTTAACGGATGCAGGGTATTTAATGGCCACAATCGCCGCCATAATTGCAGACATGTGCGACTTTTCACATTTGCATCCACAACCAGTGCACACACACACACACACACACACCGAGAGAACATACTTTGCAGCGTCTGTAAATCGATTTGGCGATTTGGTGGCGCACTAATTAGCCAAACTTTTAGAATGGCTTATTTGGATTTACACAATATTTGGCCGCCTTTTTGCTTTGTTTCTAATTTGTGTTGTTATTGATGTTGTTGGTCATTCTAACGACTTGCGTTTACCAACCGAGCAGCGTGCAACTCGTGCCAAACAAATCGCATAGCATTTTTATAGTTTTGGTTATCAATTTTTGTTGTTAACTCTTTTGACTATTAAAGCACATAACTCACTCGGCGTGTGTGTGTGTGTGAGCTTGGGGTTTTTTTTGTTGTTAAATTTAAAGCTTTTATAGTCAGTTATAGTTAAACTTGAAATAAACATGAGTAAGAATAAAAATTCCTCGGCTATCAAAGCAGCGACAAGGCGCCGTCGAAACAATTCTCAAAAATCATCACGTCTCATAAAAGTGTCATTGTTATGATTCTTGCAGTTAAAAAGCTTGGCTGAGAGGAAGGTGGCAGGTGGCAGGTGGAAGGTCGCAGGTGGCAGGTGGCAGGTGGGCAGGTATTAGGAACTATAAAACTTCAAGTCTCTTTCTGTCCATTCAGAGAACCAATCGAACTATCTACTTATCGTATCCAGCACTGACAGCACATGTGCCACACGTAGGCGATATCTTTATTACGTCAAACTAACGACTAAAAAAGTTGCCAGTTCTCATATATATACATATATATATATATATATATGTGTTCAGCTTGCAATTATATGTGAGCTGGCTAAATGGTTGAGTGATTAAGGTAATCGAAAGCAATTAAAATGTTTCTTCCACCATTAACTGCGAACAGCATTGCCTATGGATGAACACTTATGTAAATTCTTATCTGTATAGGTGCAATAACTTTATGGCAACGATTATTGGGCAAAGTCTACAGAATCATTTAACAAAGTTTTATGCCCTTGTTGTGATTGTGGCTGATGGAATTTCAAGAATAGATTTGATGAGCGCTGTTCGTAAAACGTTTACGAATATTGTTCAAAGAATAAGCGAAACGTGTTTTGCTCTAAACAGAGTAAAATATCAAAGAGAGAGAGAGAGCATCGATCGAGTAATATTTCCCATCTGCATTAAAATTGATATTTGTTTTTATTTGCAAATCAGTTGTATGCTGTCAGAATATCTATAATGCTGATGTCACATCAAATTCCAACTCAAATCCGACAACCTGAAATATTTATAAATGTATAATTAAAAGCTGTATAACTTTCAACAGCATTCCAGTCACGTAATTCATTATATATTCTTTGGCTGCTTAAAAATAGTTGACTAACTCGCTAATAGCCACTATTAAATAAACACAACAATTTAAGCAGCTGATGATGACAAACAGTTTATTTAATTGAATGACCTTTCAGCTTAGTTTTATGGCTCCTTTTCATTTTACTCGTATCCCCCATCGTTGGTGAGGTGCTATAAATATCCCTGTTTGTCCATGTAGATATTCATATATAATATATGTAGCCTTATTGACGCAAGCGATTACCGTTAGGACTGGCCACAAAATTGGCAACTTTCTACCGTTATGCACACGCAGTGCGATATAATTGTATGTATGCTTTTTAAATTACAGTCCAGCTCAGTACCATTTTTGGGGCCACCTTGCGCTAATAAGCCGAATCAGAAGTGCAAACATTCCAAAAATACATTAAAAAAAAAAAAAAAAAAAAAAAAAAAAACAACAACAACAAGGTAAACCACAACGAAATTTCCCTAGAAAAAATGTAAAAAACAAACAACGACAACAACAACCACAACAACAACAACAACTCAGTGATTGATGATTAATCGGAGCTTAGGAATTACTGATTATATTTACTTGTACACATGTAGATATGCATGTCCAAATAAATATAAGTCTGAGAGTCACTTTGAGTGTTGGCATTTTTGTGTTGCTGGGTGAAACACGGGCTTATATTGGACTGTGTGTAAATGTTATTCGATTGTTTTCAGATACATTCATTTGTATGTATATTGTGCAATAAATCCGACGACATTGCCATTGGCATTGGCACTGCAATTGCGGCAAAAACGGAAACGGAGACAGAGACGCAGACGGAGACGCAGACGCAGACGGAGACGGTGACGACGAGTAAGAAGCTGGGATTTCAGACTCATCCAAACTTAGGCGATGATATCACAATTGGCGACGTGCCGGAATTTTTATTGATGCTCATCACTGCGTTTGATTATGCAGTCTCCCATCGAAGGCGGGCGAGTCGCGAGTTGCGAGTCAGCAGCAACAACTATGCAAATTCTGGCCAAATACTAAATAGTATAGGGGCAAAAAGAACAAAGCAGACAAAAGAAGAGGAGAAAACACAAGCACCTGTGGAAAAGTTTACACACTGACATTATCTACACTGACTAAAAAATAGGCAGGCAAGTAGAAATGGGAAATAGAAAAATAACATAAAATAAAAAGTGAAGCGCCGAGTTATCAGCCGGTTTCGTGACTAATACCAGAACCGATGCTAAATAACATTCAGCAGGCCTTTATCGGACTAATTTCCATTTGTGCCACTTTATTACAGTTGTGGTTGTTGTTGCAGTTGTTGCTGTCGACTGGATGCCACTGAAAACTCACCCAGACTGGGTCACATAAGCGGATGGCCCATGCAGGTGCCAAGTCCATTTGTTTCAGATAATTGAATAGGCTTGCTACTTTAGATATCGTTTAGTATGGCAATATATTGTGAGTTGGACAATTCGATTGCATAACTCTAGCTTCAGGGTGAAGATATAAATAATACTAAGCCAACTAGTATCTCATATTTATTACTACAGCCTTTGTTAACATTATAACGATAGATATTAATAATATATGTCAAGTGCAAGTTATTATATTACAGCAAAAAATCATCGAGAATTGTTAATGTCGAAAAAATCAAGAGATCTGGAGATTTTTAGAATAGCACGCCGATCAAATGCAACAGGAACTGAATACATTTATATTGAAGCGCTGAAGGTTTTGGGATATAATGAACGATGTTAATTATGCAATCAAAACAAGTTGCTTTATCAAAAGTTTCTAATGTTTGCCTATAAGCCCCCCAAGTTCCACTTGTTTCCAGTCACAGATAAATAAACACAGGCAAAGCACTTCAAAAAAACACAACAAAATTGAATTTGAAGTTGACAAAAATAAAAAGTAAAGCGAAACAAATCAATAAAAAAAAGAGGAATGACAATTATAATAGCAGTCACAGAATAGTCGCATCTCATGCGAAGTTATCACAAAAAGAAAAAGCCGTTGAAACTCTCACTGATTGGCAGCAAATTTGTTCCACTTTATTGTTATTGGAGTCATTCATCATTCGCCGATCGGAATTGTGGAAGCTGTCAAAATGACAATTGCCTGCCGTAATGTCAACAGTAGCTCACTTACTCTCTCACACTCGCACGCTCACTCACACTCGCACACACTCACTCACTCACTCTCAGAGCCGCTCACTCACTTGCACCAACTGTGTACTTGGGCCGGCCCTATGAGGGTCATTTTCTTATTGGCATTATTTGTAGCTAGAATTTCGCGTGCCACTTTTCATTGTGTTTTGTTTTGCCAGCACTCGTGCACAGCTACTGCAGTTTTTTGTTTTCTTTCTGTTTCTGTTTCTGTTTTTTATTTGTATTTTTATATTTTATGTGCAGTTATTGTTCAACAATTTGCACCTTGTCATTAAAACAAAAAATAAACACTCACACACACGTACACACAAACAAATATACAAAATATAGTTCGCATTAAAGTAAACTTGAAAAAAAATGGTGCTTAGAACTGCGTACTAACTGCGGCTAGCGGTGTGTTTGCTTTGGTCTTCCTTTCTTTGCTTTTCTTTTATTTTACGTTCTTGCCTTTGCTGCTGCTTCTTTCTGTTCTGCTGTGGCGGACTCTCTGCTTTGGCAGCAGCGTTGCGAGGCGGCGGCGACGACGACGTTAACAAAACTGAAAACAAAAAACGCGCAAAATATGCATAGAACACGAACACGAATACACAACACCAATACTAGCAGCAAAGCACACAGTCACACGCACACACACACACACACACGTACGCGGGCAAATAATAGTAGCTCTCGGGCAGGCAATAATAAAGCAACGGTAACTCTCTAATAATAGCGGCAGGAGCAGCAATCCACAGAGTAATAATAACAATAACAACGCACGCACCAATCAAGGCACTCTCTCTCTTGCTCGCACTTGCGCTCTCTCACATTGTTGTTGTTTTTTTGTTTGTTGTTGTTGTTGTTGCTGCTGCTGTTTTATCTTATCAGCAATAAGAGCAATTGGCGCCGGCGCAGTGAAAGGAAAAACTGCAGCGCACAATTGACAGATTGTAGCTGTACATACACACATACAAATACATACGTATGTATGTATGTAGTTTATGTGCTTCGCAGCGAGGCTTTTGTGATTACCGTTTATGCGGTGTGCTATCTTCACTTGTCGCGCCAGTCGGCCAAACTGAACTGCGAGCTGAAAGCCGCCTGCGTTGCATAAGACATAAGACAGCAGGTGACGGCGTGGCGTCGCTGCTGCTGCTGCTGCTGCTGCGACTGTTACTGCGACTCCGACTGCGACTGCTACTGCGACTGCGACTGCGACTGCTACTGCTATTTGCGAAAGCTTTTAAATTCATTCTGAGTGCGACCTTCAGCGCTGCGCTCGCTGTCGTGGGTTACGCTCTGGGTGCGCTCCTGACTGCTGCCACTGCTCCCACTGCTGCTGGTGCTGCAGAAAGTTTGTGCATGGGAGTTGAGAGTGGCAGGAGTGGCCCTCCGCCTTTAAGCGGCACATGCGTGACCATTTTGTATCGTGCCCCCTATCAATTGGCATTGACTAAGGAGGCCGCCTTGCCTCGCCTCGCCTATCCACACACACACACACGCACACACACACACACACACACACACACACACACATGACATCATCTATAATTTTCTACCATCTTCATTAATTGCTGGCACTCGGCAATTTTCAAGTTGTTGCCCCCAAAGATGGGCATATTGGCGCAAAGGGGCGCGCCGCAAGGTTTGACTA
The DNA here is from genome assembly GCA_035043785.1 of Drosophila planitibia. NCBI lineage: Eukaryota > Metazoa > Arthropoda > Insecta > Diptera > Drosophilidae > Drosophila > Drosophila planitibia. The sequence continues at coordinate 5,452,620 of JAWNMS010000041.1, forward strand.
GCAGTCAAGTCAGGCAAGTCAAGCCAATGGGCTTCGATTTTGGATTATTTAATTACTTTGATGCCTACATATTTAAATTCTACCCGCTAACAGCTAACAGCTAACAGCCAACAGCTAACAGCTATGGCAAACATTAGACACAGCTAAACAGCTGTGTGGGCGGGCGGTAAACTATTTGGAATGCCTTAATGCGAAATCCGATATGCATATAATAAAGTCATCAAATAATGTAATGAGCCTGAAGTAAATTAAGCTTTAGCTACTCTTGCATAAGAGCTGAATAAATATGTTTGGCCAAGTTGTAAAAAGAGATTGAAATGTGTTTAAGTTGATTTATGGTTCTTAGCCCATGTTAATACTGATGTATTTGTGTAATAAAAACATTAGATGTCTTCAAAGTTTAGTCTCATATTTGCAGTTCTTTTAAGTGCCAGTTGCCAGTTGCCAGTGGCCAGTTGCCAGTTGCCATTCCTATTCTGCTGCTACGATTATTAATAGAAAAAAAGACGATAAATTTGTATATAGAACAACAAGTTCAGATTGGCTTTGTATTATACTAATTCACTGATTGCCAAAGACCCATGGGCTTTGGCATCATTATCTATCTACACACACTCGTAATTATTTCAAAATTCTTTACGATACCATTACGTGTTTCTCAAGGCAGATCGATGGAGATTTGGTGGCAATCCATTAACTAATGCGAACGCCTCAAAGCAAATTCCCAATTTGTTGAAAATCCAAAAATGAAGCGTGCATTTGACACGCCGAGCGCTGTTGAGCTTTTAGTTAGTTAGTCGTGCCACAAAAAAGCAGTTACAGTTATTTATTAACAAATTCCATAACTTGTCGGGGCAGATAATTCTGATCGAGTGTGTGTGTGTGTGTGTGTGTGTATTTGGGTGTGTGGCGATTCGCATCTAAATCACTTAAGGCATGTTTGACTCGCGTATTAACGACTCTATTTATATAGAGGGGGGGTCCTCAGCAAAAAAAAAAAAGAAAAAAAAAAAAAAGAAAAAAGAAAACGTTGCTTATTGTTGCCGCTTATCGGAAAGCACTCCAAAGTGTAAACACAGCAAATACCACACGATGCTTGTTGTTGATTATGATGGCGATGATAATAATGATATAATGATATAATGATGACAATAGCATGCTCCAAGGGCCCGTCAGCCACTCGGGCCCGAGTCTATCGGGTTTCCCATTACCCTCCCCCGTCACACCCCGTCACAACCCGTCACGCCCCACCTCCCCCGACTAGCCCAGTTAGTTGTTTATCAATTGTGTTTACATTGTTATTTCGGGCGTCCTTGTCTTGTGCTTTGATATTGTGTACTTTAACACGTTTTCTGGTGCACTGATAACCTCAACCTTAACACACAACATTGAAAATCGGTTCTCACAGTCTACTGTGTGTGTGTGTGTGTGTGTGTGCGGAGGGGGAGCGCGGGGGGAGTGTTGGATTGAGTGTTGTGTAAGTACAATTAACAGGTCGCTGCTACAGCTATGCAAAAAAACGAAAGCATCAACAAATCGTCATGCCGAAACATTTCACTTGGCCAACATAAAAAAAAAAACTAAAAAAAAAACTAAAAAAAAATTAAACGCATTGGCCAAGAGTTGTGTCTGGCTGTAATCGCGCTGTTGACCCCGTTTACGGAAATTCTTTTTGTTGTTGTCTTCAAGAAAAAGAAAAAAGTGGCACAAACTCATTCCGAAAAAACAGCAACAAGAACAACAACAACAACAACAACAGCAACAACACTAAACAAGTTTCACGACGGCAAATTCGACAATAAAACCATATGATCAGCGTAATGATAGTTATGATCATTGGCTCTCTTTTCTTCTTGCCGCAGCTCGCTGCTGTTGTTGTTACTGTTCTTCTTCTTGTTGTTGTTGTTGTTGTTTTTGTGCTATTTCTTTTTTTCTGGGGCTGTTCTTGCCACTCACAAAGCGAAAAGTGAAAAAAATGAAGAGATTTCTACAGAGATTTTCTACATTTGCAAGTCAGAAGAGGCTGCAACGTTTTACTATTTCTTCCCATACCCTGCAACAACCGGCATAGGCCAAAAGGGCGTTTAACAAAGTTGTGTACACGCTAAAGATATACATATATATTTATATATATAAAGATAGAGCCGCATCAGTCTGTTTAATGTCTGACTTGGATCATTAGTCGGTTGAATCATATAGCTGGCAAAGAAACAATTGCTGAAGAAAAGACAATTTGTTCTCACGAGTATTTCATTTAAAATCGGTCAATGTTAAATTAAAAAAAGCTGAATTATTATTTACAATTTACAATAAAAAAAAGACTCACAAATTGGACAGCAATAGAAAATATCTATGGAAAATAGAAAAAACCATGATTCGATGGCAATGTTAGGCAGACCATATATGTTACATCTGTTATATGCATCGGTATTCAACTCTTCTTATATATATATATATTTATATACGTGTTAGTGCGGCATATATCTTCTGGTGGCAAGTAGTTGCCACCACTGAGATCAGATCTGCTAGTTAGTCAGTGAGCGCGTCTTTTACTTTAATTAGGCTTCAATCAATGCCAGCTGCAAAGTTTGCGCCCTACTAGCCCACTAGATAGCACTGCACCACACTGCACCACACTGCAGAATAGAACACAACACTGTGAGCCACATCGCACCACACTGCATCGCTGTCAGCCTTAATGACTGCAAAAAACACATAGCAAAAGCAACAACTTGCAAACAACAGCAACAACAGCAACAACAACAACAACAACTGCAGCGAATTGGGTCAATTGCAGGCCAGACCTCAGTTATAGACCCTCTCTGCCCACCTCCCCAGCCAATCGACCCCTTTGGAGCACTCTCTAGAACTTTTGCATGACAATTGCATTGCGTCTCAGGTTCAATTACGGCCAACTGTGTGTGTGTGTGTGTGTGTATCTTTTATATAGTATCTTTATATCGTTGAGCTATCAGCGTGTGCCTTAAGTGAACCTATCTGTGCACTCTGTTCAATTGATCCAGCTGCAAGTTGGGCTTGCACGATACTCACTTAATTCCCATTAGCCCGCTTGGGTTTCCACATTGCCATTGTTCAGCACGCAATACTTGAATTGAAGTATTTAAGCTCGTATCGAGGGTATATTAAAGGCCCCATTCACCACTTTTCCATTTATTTTTATGAATCATTCGTCAATTAAACAGCTAAAGGTGGATTACCGCAGAATATTAAGTAAGTCCCCCTGGAAAATAGGACGTGGGGCAAGTAAATGACTGAGATTACTGAGAAAGGCGGACTGATGCCATCTTGTTCCCACAAGATAACGATCCGAAGGAATCGTCATATGTTCTCCAAGAATGGCTTTCCATTTCGGTTATATTTATTATTTATACCAATACCAAAGTGAGATTTTCTAGTTATTATTTGAAAGATATGTTATAATAAAATCAATCTTATTAAGTATGGAAACAGTGTTCGTTTTTGGTGTTTTTAAATGAGCCTTAAGACAAGTTGAAAGCCACTTGAAAGATTTGAGTGTACGAATAATTATCGGTCTGTAGTAAGCCTGACAAGGATGACATGCAAATAATTGAAAGTGTTCATGCTTAACTGGGACATTTCCGTGAATTAAACAACGAGTTAACTTTAACAAGTGGTTTGCTTTAATCTCGCTATGAATTTCGACAGTTAAACGAAATAGACTAGCTCAGCTGATGTTTGGAATCCGGTTTTAAGATTCACATTTTCGCATTAAAAAAACTAAATTTTGAAAATGAATAATTTTGAATGAAAAGCTCAATCTCAAAGTTTCGGCATCTCGGCTCTGACTTAAATAGTCCAGAGGAATACCAATCTCTCACTCTCCCTGTCCCTCTCTCACTCTCTCTCTCTCTCTCTTTCTCTCTCTCTCTCTCACTCTCTTTGTCTCAGTCTGGTTCTCTATATGGTCGCGGTGCGCTTTCGATTTCATTTCAATTAGCCTTTTTCTTTTTTTTTTCTTTTTTATTGCATCTGCAGCAGTCATGAGATCAGACGATTGATCATACGATCAAAACAATGACAATGGACAGGCTGATCCCTCTCTCACGCAACTATTTGTGTAAGCAGCAGACTCGCCCTCTCTCACTCTCGCACTCGTTCGGCTGGCTGTTTGTCTGTCTCTGTCATTATCGAAATGCTGCCCAGCTGCATGTGTCGAATGTTGCATTCCGAATGCCGAATATGTCGCCCAATAATCGCAACCTGGGGTAACCTGTCACAACAACAACAACAAGAAAATCATGGTGCAGCCTGTTGCTTGGGTGCGGGGTCTGGTGTTGCTGGTGTTGCAACTTGCAACTGCAACTGAACAACAACAGGCAAGTGCTGCTCATAAATTTGTTATAGCGCCGCACATTTTTCACATTGCAACGAGAAAAAAGAAATAAATAAAGGTGCCAGTTTTTTTTTTTTTTTTTTTTTTTTTTTTTTTTTTTTTTTGCCAGCCCAAGCAACAAGAGTCTGCACAGCGAACTTGCCGTGGAAGAAAGTGAAGAGAAATGAAAATGTTGTCGTTGTTGTTATGGTTGCTGTTGCTGTTGTTGTTGTTGTACTACCAGCTGCAACTTTTGCTTTGAGGCTTTCTTGTGCGCATACTTGGATAATAACTGGATTGCATTTCATTTGAAAAGACGTTTAGCGCACTGAGCCTTAATTGTGCGCGTCAAATCAAAACCTGAAACTGTGGGCAGCAGCCAGCTACGCGATCTACGAGATACATACATACATATATATATATATATATATATATAGATATGTATATATGCATACTGCAATTGCACAAAACTATCGTTAAGATGTTGCGATTGCTGCTGGGCTTGCCGCAACAACCTTGACATGCAGCAAAACTAATGACAGGAAATCGTCGACAAGTGCCGCGCGCATCCAAACCAATCCAAACCAAAAAGCAAAACCAATCCAATCCAATCCAATCCAATCCCAAGTCCCACACAGATGCGCAATGCTCTTAACTTGGCTCGTTAGCTTTGCCCAGCCGCGCTTTTTAATTACAATTACAAGTCTGAGTGCGCGTTGCGCGTTGCGAGTTGCGCGTTGCGCGTTGCGAGTTGCGCATTGAGTTGAGAGTACTCACATTCAACCGGTTGCCAAGTCAAACAATTGCCGCCCAGGCCCAAGCGGCAAAAGTATCTTGAATATGCATTTGTATCTGCAACTGCATCTACAGCAGCCTGTTGTTGATTAGATTTTTTCTTTTCTGCTGTTGGGCATGTCAAATATGCAGCAACCACACCCCCCCCCCTCACTTAAATACAAAACAATTAAACCGTCCATCGAAAATTGCATACCCTTGCAGCGCGCAGTTAACCTGTATGATATATGATAGCCTAATCCGATATTGGCAGCGCAACTGATGAGTTTGATTCGATAAACTTGGTAATCTTTGCAGTAGCTCATCTCGCGACCGATTGTTGCTATGGCAGCTTTATGATATAGTAGTATAGCTCTATATATTTGATTATTGATCTGCGATCGTATTGTACTCCCTTCTGAGTCTATGGCTGCTCTTTCTGGCACAAGCTGAAGTATATTTGAACTGTTTGTGTTACAAATTGCACGACAAAACTATAATATTCTCGGCAAGGGTAAATAAAAATAATACAAGACAATGCAGCTAAATTCATTTGGCCATTTTTGCTTGTATTTGGTCACTTTTGGCTACATTTTGTGCGCCCAGCCGGCTGCTGCTGCTGCTGGTGGTGCTGCTGCTGTTTGCTCTTTGCTGTTGTTCGCCTGGGTGGGTTCGCATTGCAACGTTGCTCCAAATGTGGCTCACCTTGGCTTCACTGTCCCAGCCAGGCAGATAGATATGAGTTTGCTGTGTGTGTGTTGAAGTGGGTGGGGCGAGCCGTAACTTCATCAATGAAATTGGACGGCTGAATGGGCAGCCAGGCGGCTAAGCTGATTGCACACCAAACATCAATTAGCATTCATAGACAAACAATTCTGCTTGATTAAACTAAGCCAGTGTTGAACAATGGTGTGTAAATCACAAATCTCATATAAAAATACGGCAACACAGACCTGACCTATCACAAACCATTAGCTTGGGCTAATCTAAGACCCCACCTAAAGCACAGCTAGGCTAAACTGATCGCTATTTAATCGAACCCAATCAATTTCTACACAATGTCAATGCTCAATAAATAAAATGTATAATTATTTTGGATAGTAGATATTATGGATACGAGATACAATATAATTTCTTGCTATTATTATTGTTATTGTTATTGTTATTATTATGATTATTTGCATGTCTTTGTTGAGCTGTTGCGTGGCATGCAGAGAAATGCACAAGGGAAGCTTTCTCAATTTACAGTTTTATTAAACAACTTCGAGAGCTGATCTAAATTGGATATAAACCCATATTAACGTTGTTGCACAGTGTGCGATTTCAGCGGAACTAGAAGAAATGCATCCGAGAGAGCTGCGGTCTGGTGACCCTGTTGTATCGATTACCAGCAACCTGCCACGTACACCACCCGACACTGGACAAGTGATGAATTTGTTGTTATTTGTTGCTGCTTGCTGCTGCTTGTTGTATCAGGTTGCAGCTCGGACTCGCCTGAAGAAACTCAGCTGCGATCCAAAGATGGGAGAGTTCAAAATTCGAGTTCAACACACAACTGGAGACTACAGACTACAGACTACAGACTGGAGACTGGAGATTGGCGAATGGAGAATGGAGAAGGCAAGGTGAATGTATTTGGCTCAGGCCAAAATGTCATTGACTGGATACGGATTTTGGGGATTCGCAATAATTGGATATACAATATAAGGTATGTGCAATGTTGCCTGTCAGCTGTTCCGACTCTCCCCATTTATTTTGAGAGAGAGAGCGAGAGAGACAGAGAGAGAGAGAGAGATTAATTGTGTGCAATTTGACAGAAAGGAGCGCGACCTTGAATTGGACCGCACAACAAGGTGCTAAATGCTAACTAGAAAAACCTGAAAACATTCCACAATGATGAACACGTTTGTTGTTGTTGTTGTTCGCTTTTGGCCAGGGCAGAGAAAGTAGCCAGGCAGTGTTCGAAACGAGTCGAAACGAGTTGGCCAGGCAAGAAAAAGTAAAATTATTTTAGGACTTGCTGCCGAAAAATGTATGTCACCTGCAGTCGTCCCAGGCATGGACCCCGAAAACGACAACAACAACAACGACAACAACAACAATAACAAGAACAACAACAATTGCAACAGCGAGTTGCAAGTTGTGAGTTTTACTTTCTGCTGCCCCAAAATCGAGTATGCAACCCGTATCCCGTCTACTGGCCAAACAAGTTGCGCCTCAAGCTCTCCCTTTCTCCACCTCGCCTTTCTCTCCCACACGCTCACTCCACTTCTCCCTCTCTCTCTCTCTCTAGCTCTGTGTGTCCAGTGCGTGCTGTTGCATGTTTGCACAAAAAAAAAAAAGCAGGAAGCACTTGCAACACGCAAGCCAGCCGCATGATTTGAGCCGTTTGGCGATTTGGTTAATGGCATTCGCCAAAAAGTCTCCCCATAAACAACTGCCGCCTAACTAACTTATATAAATCTATAGCTAAGCCTCTTATAACTCAGCCATGTCACGTATGTCCATATGTATGTATGTATGTATGTATGTATGTATGTATGTATGTATGTATGTATGTATGTACATATGCCATATCGTATCACAACGTGTCGGTTTTGTTTGTTACCATTGTCAGCAGACCGTCGATCGCCTCTAACAACCTCATTATACAATGGGCGCGTCTTAAGAGTATTTCACGCACGTCTTCATTTGGGCCTTGCCCAACATCTTCCAGCCCCAAATACACACACCCACACACCCACCCAACAACACACACATAAGCTAAAAGTTATAGTACATGAGTAGTACTTTCGATATACATATAGAATATAGAATACTTGAGTAGTTGTAGCGATTTAATTCTTTTCGTATTCTGTTTACCTAGTTTCCTGGTCAGCAAATATTATATATATATATATATATATATATATATATATATATATATATTTATGTTTACCTTTATATTGGAAACTGGTCACGTAACAACGGGGATTACACAGCGTTGCCAATGTTTTGGATTCCATCATAGAGCCTTACCCAACGTCCCCCAATATCTATTCAGATTAGCTAAGATATAGTAGCTACAATAAAGTTGACAAATATATATTTTCCTCCTGAAATTGTGATTGATTGCCAAAATACGTTTTAAGTTTATAATTTGCTCAAGAAGTGATTTTCAGTGCTATCAGTTCTGAATGGTCTGCAGATCCCATAGCACAGTTTGTAGACTCTGCTAATATTTTCAAAAGTATTTCTTTAGCAGTTCTATATATAAAATCTAAGCAGTTGTTACCCAATTTGTGTATTTGACCTGTTGGATCTGTTGTGCTCCCTTCGAATCTAAGAATAAGAATCTTTGTCGGGTTGAGGGTGTCCATCTCACCCGAGCTTAAAAATGTATTCCCAAGGTACAACATCATTTCCGGGCCAAGGCGATACAATGTGTGCCATGATGTGCTCTGAGGATTGTTTCTCATGATCCCAAAATCGGCAGAGTTGGCTACTGCATATACCTAGTTTAGCTAGCTTAGTTTACAATGTCGCGACAAGAGACCGGTAAGTATTCTAAGCCTGTTCTATCCGATAGCTATTACTTGCCATTAATTGAAATCGCTTTTGGATTGAAATCACCTAGATTTGCCTGGGTGGTGCCTCCACCCAGCTCAATTGCCGTGTATATCTTTTTTCCCCGGTTCCTCATTTTCTGTGCCACAAAACGGTTCTGGTCCTGTTTATTTTCTGGATTAAGCATTTTATGCAATGCACCTAATTGACTAGAATCCGCGATGCGTAAACGCATGTCAAATATATAGAAATTGGTTATTGTTTTGCAACCCTCAATGTATGTCAAGTTTCCTGACTCTCTTTATGCTCGGCGTTAAGTCATGTCACCTATTCAAATGATATTATACAATGTTTTGGCCACATCTCTAACTAGCGTATTTCACGCACGTCTCCAAATGGCCCTTGCCCAACTGGTTAGCTGGTTGGCTTTGTGACCCATTTGCCTCAATGCTTATGCTGCTCACATTTCATCTACGCTACCAAAACGTAGCTTTTCTTTGCGGCTTCTTCTTCTACCACTTTTGCAGCTGCTGCTGCTCCTCTTTTTTTTTTTCTTTTTTTTCTTTTCTTACTTTCTTGGCCCGATTTTCAATGTCAACGCTTTGGTGACAATGAAACCAACTGGGATTGTTGGTTTTAAATTAATTCTTTTTGTTTTTTTGGCGCTTTTTTTGTGGCGCGTGTTTTGTTTTTCTACGCATAGAAAGAAACTATATGTAAAAAAAAATTTTTATTTTTTTTAAACATGAATTTACACAAAATATATGTAAATATTGTGGCTCATTAATATATGCAGACAGTCACAATAAATGGGAGGTGTTTGATTATGTTGTTTTGCTAGGTTTTTTTAGGGGTCTTTGTTTTTTGTTAGGTGTTTTCAGGTTCAAAGCAATTAAGTAATAATACAAATCAAACGGTAGACAAAACAGCAAAGCCAACAGAAACAACAACAATACAACCATAAACCACAACACACTAAAGCAAAAATTATGCAATCGACAACACAAAAGAAATCAACGAACTCCGACACGGCTCGCAGAGCATCAAAACTAACTTAAAAAAAAAACAAAATAAGGCTAAAACTAAACAAAAAATCCCTAGTAGAGGGCATAGGCATAACTCAGCTGGGGCGCTGCTTTAATGTTTAAATGTTTAAATGTTTTAGTGGCCTCTGAATGGGCTGCTTAGAGTCAAGTCAGTGGCTTTAAACAGTCAAATTACGGTCAAATGCATTGCCAAATATTATGGCTCAGCGCTTTAGCTGCATAAATGCTACAGTTACCAAAGATCCTTTTCCACCCAACAACTAAAGCCCTTCCAGTAAATCTGGTGCGAGAAGTGACTTTCTTACTTTATTAATTAATTAACTATAAATAATCGAGGTGATTTTTACGATGAGCTTTGACCAATCAGTTTATAATAATATATTGCGCCCAACTAGCAATTATAGAAAGCTACAAAGCTATATATATATATCGTTTAGAAACATCTAAGTTATATAAAATATTCATATCATAACACCTCCATTTCGATGTTGCCGTATAAAATTATGTACACATTTTCAGATACGAATGAAAGCAGCATTGAGCCCCTTCCTGATCAATATATACATATATATGTATATATATATATAGATGGATGTGCGTGAGTGTGTGTGTGCATGTATTTATTATTCTGTTTATTCATCGGATGGATAGTTGCTGTTGGAAATCAGTGCGTTTTCACGCTTTCATACGCAACACAATCGTCGAGCGTTGCAACTGAAAATGCATATTAATCTAAAGCTAAAAAGAAAAAAAAGGGGAACAGGCTATCGCCGGCCACACGGAAGATTACATACCCTAGCAAAGCGAAGTTAAGTTATGATATATATCTGTATATAGTAGTCAGATGTTGAGCAACAAGTCCTAGATGCATAACTAGACCCATAACTGTTGAGCTTGGTGCGAATATCTTTTCATAGAAGACCGATCGTTCCAGCACTATATCATCGCTGCAATCCGATCGACTCCAACATATGTCCAAAATCGGTTATGTGACAAGTTTCATTAGTACAGCTAAGGAACTATGTATATCGTGGGCAATATATAATCGGGAATAGTGATGCAGATCAAGAATATATCTTGTTTTGGGGGTCGGAGACATCTCCTTCAACATACATATATATATATATATATATAAATATATAATAAAAAAGATAACGAAACTTGTAATTGTTGGGTCGCATTTCATTTATGACAGCGTACATAATGAGAGGCATGCCACGTGACTCGCCCCAAAAAATATAGTAGACAGCGGCCAGTGTCACATAAAAATCTTTGGAGCGTTGCCAGAGTCTACAACAACAATGAGTGGATGACACTATTCCTGTTGTACAAATATATAGTGTACAGAAGGGAGGCAGGGCGGGAGGGAGGCAGGGAGGTAGTCTGAGCTGATACCGGTTTCTGTGTAAACATGTTTTTAAGCGAGCTGCGCCCTTGTCAAGGTCATGCCGCAAGCTGCATCATCCTAAATAGCAATTACATACATGTATGTATGTGTGTGTGTGTGTGTATGCATATCTATGTATGTATGACATATATATGTACATATTAATTAGTAATTGTTGAATCGAGAGGCAATTGCAACACGGCTAATCAGCGCCGAGCAGGTCCGTCTGCCTCAGTCACAATCTCAGCCAGAGTCTGAGTCCGAGTCCGAGTCTGAGACCGCTAAGCGTTTATCATAATTAACTTGGCGCATAACTCGGCGAGTTCAACGACTCCGTATGACAATTGGCCATTGTTGTTGGTTTATTTTGTGGTGCTGCTGCCGTGGCATGCTTCGAGTTTGGTTGTTGTCTGCTGTCTGTTGGCTGTTGGTGTTTAGCTTTTAGCTGTTACTTTTAGTGCTTCCAGTTGGCCGGGGCCCAATTAAAAACACGTTAATTTGTCGACTTTTGTTAAGGAAGAGCTACATGCACAGAATTCAATTTGCTGAGCTGTGATTAATGGCAGTGCTACAAACGGACATCGAAGTAATCGCGACTCTGTCGGCAATCAATTTGGTAACGATTTGACCATTTGCTTTTGGCCAAAAAAAAACAGCAACAAAATAGAGAACAAAACAAAAATCTGTTCGCGTTATTTGATTCTTTTTGGCTTTGTTATTGCTTAGCACAAACGTAGCCATGTTTAATGGGCGACAAGCCATAGCCAAATCTAACAACACTGAGCGAAATGGTTTTGTATCGAATGCAGAAGATGTCGCCAAATTGGAGCAGACGAAAAAATGTCAATTTCGGAAAATTGAACAGGTTAGCACTGAAAAAAAAATATATATATATATATCATTTATATATGTGAACAACACTTGGCTTAAATATTTCAAATATTTAAATATTTATTCTTAAATAGAAATAAAAAAATTCTAGCAAAATAAATGAATAAATGAATCAGTATTTGGCTGAGTGTATATACATAGGCAGCGTCTTCAGCTCTATGTGGCTATGGCCTGTGATTATGAGCAGCAAACAACGATCTCAGCTGCCAGTTGGCAGTTGCCAGTTGCCAGTTGCCAGTTGCCAGCCCGCAGCTCAGTAGCTACGGTTATAGGCACAGTCACAGTCAGTCAGTCAGTCAGTCAGCGAACTCTCACACACACACACACACGCACACACACACACACACACAGCAATGACTACACACCCTGTAAGTGGCAGCTATGCATGATTCTAATTATTATGTATAGTATAATCTCTGGCTGTAGACAATGCAGCAGAACCAAAGAACTCCAAAGTACTAAAGAACCAAAGAGCAGTCAAAGCCATCGTCACCGCTGTGGGGTTCCATTGTTAGTGGTGCCAGAAGACAACAACGACAACAACGACAACAACAGCAACGACAACAACGAAGACGACAACAACGACGACGACGACGACGACGAAGACGACGCAGTAGATGAAGAAGAAGAAGAAGAAGTTCAAGTACCCTGGAAAGCATTAAGCAAGATCTGAAGCATGCCCACATACGACTACTATATACTACATAAGTGTAGGAAATGGCTGTTAAGATCGCATGAAGAAAGTGTTGATAAAAAAAAAGAAGAAGAAGAAGAAAAGCATACAAAAGATGTTTATCAGAGGCAATTGATCAGATAAGTTGACTGCTTAACGGTTCAACGGCTGCACAGATACGCTGTGATAAGCAAAACAAACAGTTATAATGGAAACAATTGTATTAAACTAAAACAACTTTTGAACATTTACCAGAACAGAGCAGTGAGTTTGCATAAATATTTAGACAGATTGCTGAAATTCCAACTGCCAAATGAGTCAAAACAGCAAACGATTCAAACAAATACAACGTATATATATATATGTTTATATGTGTGTGTGTATGTGTGTGTGTATGTGTGTATGTATATGTGTGTGTGTGTGTATGTATTACTGGGTTTCAGTTATGAGTTGGAAAAGCCAATCAATTAGCGGATGAGCGCCAATTGCAGTTGGGAATGAGTGAAAAATCAGTGTAATATTATCACACACACACACACACACACACACACACACACACACACACGCACAGAGAGAGAGAAGCAGAGATCGAGTCATATAAGAAATTTAGAAAGGTCCCATAAAGGGAACGAAATCGTTTCAGATGAAAGTGAGTGGAACGACGGGAACATGAAGCTCGGATCGATGTGAATGGGAATTGAACAGCATGGGCAAAACCAGGTGAATGAAAGGCGGGCAATCAGAATGCTCTCAGCTAGCTGCCACTGCCACTGCCACTGCCACTGCTCTAAGCTCTCGCCCTGCAATCACATGAAAGTAAAACAACAACGACAACAAGATGAAGCAGTAGCAAATGAGAACAATTGTATGGGAACACAAAATTCATACAGTTCAAGGCTTAACTGAATTATAGAACCCTGTTTGCACATAAGTATAAAGAATGCTGATGTTGATTTTTTTTTGTTTTTTTCTTAGCTTTATACACAGATATATATGTGTGAACCTTAAGCCTCAGACAGCTGCTGCGACTGCTGCTGACACTTTTCATAAAAGGGGTTGAGGTTGGGGTTGTCTTGCCCTGCCATGCCCTGCCCTGCTCCCTTCGGCCCGTAGACCAGTATTGTGAGCTTTTATTTGGATATACATACATACATATGCGTATATATATATACATATATATATGATTTGCGTCGTTGGGTTCAAATACCTTGAGCTGTTTTATGAGCATGCCTGGAGAACCATCTTGTTGTTTTCTGTTTTGTTATTGAACAAATCAAAAAAATGATTATAAGAAAAGAAAAAAACAACAACAACAACACATTTCAACATTTCAACATTTGAAGCGCTTTTGCGTGCGATGCAAATGTATAAAATTCAATAAACTGGGAAACCAGTTTATCACTTACTCCGTTGCTGTTGTCCAGTGAAATGTGTTTAACAAAAGTTGCCAAAAAAAAATTTATATATATATATATATATAAGAAATAAAATAAAAATCAACAAAAACAAGATAGCAGACTTTTCTTTGAAATGCGGAATATTGAATACCCTTCCAACAACACACACATATAGATATATATATATATATATATCTATATACTGATCGCAGTCTTGCGGCAAATCAAATTGATTTCTTAATAGGCTTTTGGTAGCACATTCACAGTCGCAAGCTTGGATTTCCCATGAATATCAATCAAACGTATGTTTCTCCGTCAATTATATTTAACATAAAACGACCATATCCGTTGGACTTCGATATACATATAGGCAGTCGGATCTAAGCCAAATTAAATCCAGATAGATGGATTCTTTTATTATTGCAAACTTAGAACATTTATGGATTTTTGGAGTTTGCTTTTCATAGATGAAGTGACAGAATCGAACAATACATTTTAGACAAGAGTATTATAAATAAGAGCTGTCGCTACGATCACAATAAAAGCAACAATTTCCAAGTTCCAATGATCATCTGCCAACGAAACCATCATCATCATCGTCATCCTAATCATCATGAGCATCGCAGTAATCATCATCATCATTACCATTACCGTTTGTCGGCACTTTTAAACTGTTTGCGTTGCGTTTGATTTTTATATGAGATTCAATTAAAAATAAAAAATAAATATTTTGAGCAGCAATTTTACAAAATTTAAACATCTGTACGCACGGAGAATGGGGAGGGGGCCAAGGGGACCGGGACCGGGTGGTAGGTAATCGCTCTCCATCTCCATCTTTAACCAGTTTGCTGTTAATCAATTTTCGCAATAGATTTTTGCACTTGCCGTTTTGGCACTAAAACTTGTTGAGTTCACAACCACAGCAACAGCAACAACAGCACAGCAACAGCAGCAGCAGCAGCAACAGCACAGCAACAGCAACAATAGCACAGCAACAACAACTAACTAGGCAATTTATCGTTCTGTCTATGCACACATCTATATGTATATGTCCGCATATCCGCACATCCGCATAGATGTGTTATCTGGTGTTGTTGTGGTTCGTTTCAAATTACTTAATATGCATTTAGCAGCTGTGGTTTTTGACCTTAAGATACACAAGAAACGGACACAGATACAGATACAAAATGACTGACCAAAAAAACGATCTAAAAGCAAGTGGCACGTTTCCGTTGCGGCTTTGAGGCAGCAGCAGCAGCAGCAGCAGCAACAACACCAGCAACAGCATCAATAGATAGTTATGCGGCCAGATAGTTAGATAATTATTATTGTTGATGGCTCTCAGATGATGTTGATGGAATGCCAGCAACAGCAGCCGCAGCAACAGCAGCAACAGCAACAGCAGCAACAGCAGCACAAGTTAAGTTCTCAGCTGGCAACAATTTTAGTTTTCCAGATACAAATATAGACACAGATACAGATACAGATACAGATACAGTTGCTGGTACAGATACATATACAGTAGACGCAGATTTGACGCTGCTTTCACTGGCTAACACTAAACTCCAGTGTGGAATAACACAGCTGCAGTTACACTGTCTATCTGTCATTTTGATTTGCCGCATTTGCCGTGCACAGTGGTGCAAAGTACAAGCTACACAAGTCAGATGTCAGAAGTCAAAAGTCGGAAAAACTTTACTTTTTGTGAATTTAGAGGTTATTGCTTTTGGGGCTTTTTTTTCTTGTTGGTTTTTGTGTATTTATAACATAATTTGCCTCTAAATATGTTTGAATATTTCTCAAGGTCGTTGGAGATAATTAACTTTTCAATGCAATTTCTTGGCCAGAGTGCCCAATTTCTTATAATTGCCAAGCCAATCTGAACAGATTTTTCTATTTCTGCTAAGCTATTTTGAGCGCTGCTCGCTAATTGCATTTGGCTTTTTGCACTGTGCGATTTCAATAAGTTGTACATGCCATTTGCACCACTGTGCGTGCTGCAAAATTTTGCCTTGTGGAGTTACGGGCGGTGCTGTAGCCTAAGCACCGGCAATATTTACCGTTTGACTACGAACATATGTACACACATACATAGATAGGCACATATATACATACACCATGCACCTTCATGTATCCGCGAGTAGCTGCATACACACAAAGATACAGATATACATGTGTATCTTTGTAGCTATATATCTTTTGTCTTTATGTTGCTGCTGCTGCTGCTGTAAGTGAATTTCAATGACGGCGAAGGCAAACGGAAGCATTCGCAGCAGTGGCATAATTAGGAAGAAGAATAGAAAGAGAGAGGGAGAGAGCAGATCACAACTTACCTAGCGACGACCTTAATTAGCCAGTCTTGGGCTCCATGGTTCTAACTGCGACTGCGTACTGCGTCTGCGTTTGCGTCTGCTGCTGCTTCTGCGCCAACGTCAACGTCAAACAACGCGTCGTCAATTTAATTGCTCGTTGTTTCCTGTTAGTTCACATGCAGCTTAATTCACACACACACACACATACACAAGCACACACACATGCATACATACATTCAAAGTGCAGTTTTTTATTCTTGCCTATTTTGACTATTTTTTTTGTTTTGGAAAACACAACAAAAAAAAACAAAAAAAAACAAAAACAAATACACAAATAAAGGAAACTAATATTTACTAAGCGGTTGCACTCGCTGCCCAATTAAAACGCCAAATGGATAAGCATGTAATGTATGTAAATAAACAATGCACACACATACACATACACATACGCATACGCATACGCATACAGATGCAGATGCAGATGCAAAACCGTTGGGCGAGAGAGGCAGCGGCAAAATTGTTTAGGGCCACGAATGCGAAACTGCGGACTACGACTGCGGCTACGACTGGCGCAGATCGACCGTTCGCCACGAAACTCGTTTTCAAACTGAGCGCTCAGCTGAGCGACGACAGCTTTGAGCTCGCCAAAGCTCGGTAGCAAACAGCTGCGACTGCGGCGCCTCGGTCTCTAAACGAACTGAAACGAACCTCGCCAGCTACTGCAGCAGCAGCAGCAACAGCAGCAGCACCGACACCCAAAGAGAGCAACCTCTCCCACTTTTTTGTTGTTTTCTTTTCTTTTTTTGTTTTGTGTTCGGCACGCTTCAAAACTGCATTTCACTGCACGTACCAAACAGATGGGGGAGAGGAACACCAACTACGACGGCGACTGTGACGGCGACTGCGACTGCGACTGCAGCAGAGGTCTGGGCTGAAGCTTTGACTCGGGTTGGGCCCTATCAATTAATTTGTTGTTGCTATTCGTAGCCAGCGATGCGATGTGCAATCAGAACTATAGATAGATCTTTATTTTTTCTATTATTGGCATATAGAGCCGGATACGTTCATTGCTGCAGATGAGTACAAAAAGCTGGAATGCATTCAATGTTGGGAAATCGCATGTATTCAAAGCTTCGCCGATTGCCGCACTGTTTACAGGCAGTCCTTAAAATAGTATTCCGAGAGTCGTATGTCTTCTGAATTAACCATTGATCTGCGATTGTCCCAGGCGGTCGGATTGGCATTTTTTCGCGTCCATTGGAGTCCTCTTCGATGTCTTGGGATGTCCTTCATTGCTTTTTAATGCAATGTAGAATTCTACACCATCTTTGGCTTCTTTAAGATGCACAAGATACACAACGCAACATTTAAATTGACTTTTTCTTTCGACTTTGATTTATTTTAAATTTCATGTTTTTTTTTATATTTTTTTTTTAAATAATTGAATTTTTGTTTTGAACTTCAAGAGGAAAATTCATTTCGCTAAGTTTATCAATTTACAATTTAGTGATCAAAAACAACGTAAACCTTAATGTGTGTATGTTTTTAATTGGATTTCAAAAGTGATTTAATTTTAATTTTATAAAGTAAATTAATGAATATCTATGTATAAACTTTAACTGTAAGAAATTTGGAAAAAAAACGATAAAGATTTGAAAGCCCACCTGCCCTGCTGGGTGAGGGATTGTAAGGGGACGATTTTTCTAGCTTTAATCGAAATACGCCTGTTATTTATATTTAAAATTCATTGCACAAGGCGCACT
This sequence comes from Drosophila planitibia, assembly GCA_035043785.1. NCBI lineage: Eukaryota > Metazoa > Arthropoda > Insecta > Diptera > Drosophilidae > Drosophila > Drosophila planitibia. The sequence goes on from JAWNMS010000041.1 coordinate 5,470,763, forward strand.
TTGCATCTTGTTGTTGTTGGTGTTGCATAATGATTAAAAGTGATAATTTCCTAATAGTTCGATCTTGTACACGCTAGTCAAAGTATTATGTATGTATATCAATTATATAACTACGTATGTGGTTTTTCTTTAATCTATTAGAATTTCTATTAAAGCTGATAAATGTACTTGATCATTTGTTGTTGTCAGTTTTTAAATTTGTATTTATTTTTTATTAATGCCATTTAATTTGTTAGCTTTTAACAATTTCAATGTGAAATAAACTACAAAATGCACATCCATACGCTTTCTATAAGTATACGTATAATCCATTCCCACAACCCCCACCCCCTACCCCTCGCTCAACAACCTGTCCTCAGCTGACTGTGTGTGTGTGTGAGTGTGTGTGTCGGTGTGGGTGTGTGTATCCGATCTAAATCTGACAAAAATGCATGTAAATATGCTGTAAATAGTTGAGAAAAATGCGATTTTTTAAAATTTCTTTTTAACTGCTTTACTGCAACTACGATTTAAATGTAATTTTTACTTTTAAGTTTGTTTTTACCTTTTACTGGACAAATGACAATTGCAAAATGCCATAAAATGTATAAAGTTATAAGGTTTCTCCTTTTTAAAGCTACAAATACAATAAATAGTTAATATTATACGTAAGGCAATTTCATTGTTAATTGATGAACGAACAAAGTAAAAAGACAAAAAAAAAAAAAAAAAAAAAAACTTATACAAAGTCAAACACAATTCAAAAGCCTCTCATACACAATAGATAATCTAGTGGGAACCTAAGCTAATTTAACTTGCTACCAATTGCAATATAATTCTCTCTAAAAAATAGTCTAAACATATTTCATATGCTTCACTAGTATTTATTAATATTATTTGCTAAATTTCTTTTGGCTCAATTGTGTGAGTGTGTGTGTGTGAGTGTGTGTGTGTGTGTGAGTGTGTGTGCGCCCTATGACCCGCCCAATTAGCTGTTTGCTAAATGTGTGTTAGTTAAATAACAGTTAATAAAGCTTTGCCTCCAGGCAACTCCATTCGATGTCTCATTTTTCTCTAATATGCTTTTGGCTGTTCAAATATTTCTAGATTAGAGCATTGTTTATTTGTCTTGTTTTGTTTTTTGTTTTATGTTTTTTGTTTTTTTTTTCTGTTTGGCTTTGTGGTCTTGGCCTGGCTATTGTAGTTAGTACGACTTGTTGCCCAGCTGTTTGGCAGGAGTCACATTGGACTTGGACGCAATTAGACTAGTAGCGTCCATCATTCGTTTTTGGGTTGTTTCACTACCTACAAATTGTATCAAAAAACTTAGCATAAGTTTTACATAATTCTTCTTCATTGTCGTTTGATCGTATTCGTTTTCATGGATTTTCGCTCAGTGTATCTAAATATCGGTTAAAACAATTTGCAGACCATTCACATTGGCAGCAATTAACGTTTGCAGTGGAAACGCACCACTACTCAACTGTCGACGGTCGACTGTCGTCTCCTGGGTGGCTGCAGTAACAAACTGCATTGCAGTGGAAACACTTTGAGATTGAAAATTGATATATTTCAAATGTAAACTTGCGTTTCGTTCAATTATTTCCCAGTAACTTTTTGCATTACAATGGAAACTCAATAGCAGTAAAAACTATGCTATTGCTATTTACTATTGACTACTGCAGACTAAGGCAGCCAGCTGTAAGTAGCCTAATGCATAGCAGTGGAAATACACTGAAATTTTTGTGATTTAGTGCCAGGACGGGAAAGCTTAAAGTTCTCTTGGTTGACTTATTGCTGCACAGTTACTGCTCTAGCGCCAAAGTAAAGCATCTCTCTCCTCTCTCTCTCTCTTGAGAAATCTGAAAACTAAGCCAACTCTTAACTGAATGAATATATATGTATATACAACGTAATACAATGAAAGCTTTACGCTGGCAAATATCACACATCTGATCGCAGAGACATATCCAACTAAACATGTGAAAGAAAGAGGGAGACAGCGAAACACAGAGAAGAGAGAGAGAGAGAGATAGTGGGTGTCGAGTAGTTGGGTTCCTAACCAGCGACTATCTGGGATACGGAGTTGGTGCGTCTTCGTTTGGTGATTTGCTTCCACAGGCGGCGATTCAGTGAGGGCTTGTCCTGCGGGAGTTTAACATAATTAGCACTAAGTCAAACCATTCAATAATAGCAGAATTTAGAAAGGTAATACAAAAAATCATCATGAGCATTTATGAAGTGCAAGTCGTTTTCATTCAAAATACTGATGATGATTTTCGGTTGTGAAATTCAGAAACCAAGGCTGCAAACCGACTCGAATCTTAGCTGAATTTGAACAATACTTTTTGATAAATAAGATTTGGATTTGCTTAAATTGAATACATTAATTGGATTCTTTTCGAATTAGAAATACTTGCAGGTGAATCGTGATCGGTTTGATTTGCAGCCTTAGGTTTCTTGGCGCTTACGTTGTCTTTGCGTGGCGACATTGGTGCCATGTCCGCGTTTTCCGGCCCCTGAGCTGACTGAGACTGCCTAAGCAGCTGCTGGCTGCTCGACGGTGGCAGCAGTTGCTGCAACTGCAACGGTTGCTGCTGCTGCTGCTGTTGCTGAGAGTCGTTAGCGAATATGCTGTCAGAGTGGTTGGGATTGCTGTTGCTGCTGTTGCTGTTGCGGCGCTTGATAAAGTTAATGCTGCAGGTGGAGTGAAGAGGGGTGGGGTGGTTTGGTGGGTGGTCGTGTGTATGGATCTCAGATGGAATTTGAAGATAGTGGTGCCACATGTGGCAAGGCACTTACAGGCGATTCGATTTGCCCGCTTCCGTCTCGAGGCACGCTTCAGTCATTGTTGTTGTCGTTGTCGTTGATGCTGTTGTTGTTGTTGTTGTTGTTGTTGCTGCCACTGCGTCCATCGAAATAGTACTCGTCGTCCTCGTCAGAGAGACTGCTGCTGCTGCTCGGCTCGTTGGCAAGAAACAGTCGCGTCTCGTTGCCATCGTCGTCGTCTGGATCGTTGTCATTTGCGTTGTTGTTGTCGCGGATGTCGCCCTGACTTGATAGCCACTCCTCGATTGAGACATGCAGTATATCTTCTCGCGTCTCGCTAAGATTTCCAGATCGCCTAATTTGCTCGCGCCGCTGTTGCTGCTGCAGCTTGTGCTGTTTTCGGCGACGCTTTCGCTCCCGCCGCCTGCTCGATCCACAGATGCAAAACTGTTCCATGTATTTGGATTTGGAGGCGGGCGTTGTGGACCGACGACGGCACGAGCTGAACCACCGGCGAGCGGACTTCCGTGGCTGCTGCTGCTGTGACTCCTCTGTCCCCCGGACACATGACTGGCGGCTGTTGACAGGGCGGGACGTGGTCGCCGATTCACCGTCGGTGTGTCCATCTTGGAGTTGCGTTGTTGAGAGTACGATATGACAGCCTCTCTTGGCTGCACCCGATTCGTGGCTGAACGACTCAATAAATCGCGACCCGTCAGACGATGAAATGTGGAGAGGTCGTGCCTGCTAATGCGAGACAACAGTTAGTTCTCATTTCCCCTATCGCACATTATATAGAAAACTAATTGCCTGATCAATGCACAGCCCAAATAGCATATGCTCTTGAGCGAACAATTCAAATCTAAAGAGAGAAGGAGCTATAACCCATATATTTGTTGTGTTATGTTATGTTTCGACCGGGTACAGCTTGGCGAGTCTCTCCTAGTCGGACACGCAACGGTACCAATATTGTCTTCAATCTAATCTACATTTATATTTGATATGCGACATGGACTTAAGATTATTTGTAACTAAATAGTGGTTGATGTCAGACGTACCCCAGAATAGTTGTTAGATCTGGACCAGGCTCGTAGCAGATCAAGTCCTCGTCCCCGAGAATGTCGTGGTTGAGTGCCAGACGCATTTCCAGTCTTGGACTTAGACCGCAGCCAATGTGCGGCGTTGGGGCAGCGACCGCCGAACGTGGACCGACTGCGTCCGCTCCGGCTGCCGTTGCCGCTGCAGCTGGGCTGCTCTGTTTGCTGGTCGGGCGTATCGGCCTTGCTATCCTCGAGACTGTTGCTGATGAAGTGGTGGAGCCGGCCGGCGCTGCGGTACCCAGCAGGCAGGTCTCGATTATCGTTGACGATGGGCGTTTTGGGACGGGCACCGGTGCTGCAACCGCCAACGGCACCGCTGATCCCACTGACGCTGCAGAGGTTCTGGTACTCACAGGCATTGTCCTTGACCCGGTAACGATTGTGGGCGAAGCGTTGACGGCGTCGACGACATCCGCCGAGTAGCCACTGTCAGCAGTAGCGCCAGATTTTCTTTGAGGTGGCTGCTGCAATAACATTTTAGAAAAGTCTCGTTTATTGATATTTAAGATGAGGTTCAGCCGTTTATTAATTTGATGATAGTTAATCCTACCGTTTTGATTGCTGCAGCGCTTAGATTTGTCTGCGTGAGCAATAGACGACGAGGTGGCGGTGGTGGTGGTATAAATCTCGGTGGCTTGACGATGACTCTGGCGACGCTGTTGATAGTGCCGCTCCCGCTGCTGATTGTTGTAGTAGTCGATGAGGGAGCTCGACTCACCGTCGTCGCTGGTTCCTTGATTCTGCTGCTCAAAGTCGGCATCGCCGTACTCATCATCATCATCGTCGTCGTCATCGTCGTCGTCCTCGTCGTGCACATCGCGTATGTCGTTGATGTCGTTAATGTCATCGTGGTCGTGGTTGTGATCAGTGTTGATGATGGTGCCGTGCGCAGAGACGGGCGCTGTTCGAGTAGATACTCGCAGGATGAGGCCACTAGCGGTGGCGCCACTATGGCTGTGGTGGGTAAAATCATTGTGGTGGTGGTCAACGGTCTCGGGCCCAATGGTGGTGTGACCAAATTCGGTTGTAGACGCTCCTCGCTGGAGTGTGGCTCCGCATCCAAATCCATATCCATATCCATATCCATATCCAGATCCAGATCCACATCCATTTCCGGATCCACCTGATACAGCGTGTTGTTGTTGTTGTTGTTCTTGCTGTTGGACGCTGCTGGGGCTGCCTCGTCGCTTGAACTTCCAGCCAAATCCTCTAGGTAGTGGCCATTTGTCGTTGCTTCCCCCTACCAATTGTTGGGAATAGAATTCAACTAATCAATTCTGGTTTTGATAAAGCATCCAGCTTGCAGTTGATGTGGTTTATGAGTGGTTCGTTTTCAATGGTTTGAGTTGGTTTGGTTTGGTTTGGTTTGGATTGGTTAGTTTTTATTTTTTCTTTTGTTTTTGTTTTTGTTGATTTTTGGAATTTTGGAGTATCATTCGATTTGGATATCGATTTTGAATTTTTGGGTATTTGATGGGTTCTGTTTTTGGTTCATTCATTTTGATTGTCTATCGTTTTCAATCGCTTGTGGGTCTCTGTCCTGGCGTGTGATGTTTATGAGCTCGCAGTATTGCAGGTTTGGCTAAAGCTTCACTAATTTCACTACGACTTTCTATATATACACATATATATTGAATATTTTCAGATTTATACACACGCATACATATACAGTAAGTAAGGAATCAACATTATATATATATATAAAAATATCAAGAATAAATACAAGTGATTTTTGGTAAGTTTTAAGCAAAGTTTTCGACAAGCAAAGTTGTTGCAAAAATACATTTTACACACATAGAGTGAAAAATTGAGATGTTTGATGTATGCAATGTGAGTTTGTGTGTGTGCGCGTGTGTGTGATTGATGATTGAGCGATTCATGATGTTCAAGATAGATGATGGATGGTGATGAGCAGTTGGAGCACATTTTGTTGTGATGATTATTATTATTATTATGTTGGTTGTTGTTGTTGTTGTTGCATATGGAAAAAAGACGAGAAAATAAAAGTCAATAATTGAGCAGATCAATGAAAGCAGCATTCGTTCGTTTGATTGTTGGATTGATTGATTGATTGCAATGCATGCAGCACACTGTGTGAGCAACATTTTAATATACACCTGCAGCATACATACAAAATAATGGTATTTATGGGTTAAGATTCAGAAAAGATGACGTAGCGAAGCTTTCGAATGAAAATCAACGGATTGGAGATGCTCGAAACACATATTTTTAACAGTTTTTGAATATACTCAAAAGTTACTTAAGATTCGACGAATGTTTAGTTCACAAAATTGAACAATTCAATTTTGTATATTTGAATATTTGTAGGGCAGCTGCAAGAGTATTAAAGTGTCGGCTTTTGACGAATACACAGCTTCAATATCATTGAAGGAGTACATTGGGCACAGCTGCGGCATTGCCATGCGCCACAGTGCGCCCACTGTTGCCATGCGCCACAAAAACAAATACTTTGTGATATTGAAACGATATTTGAAAAGAGTGCTTTATTCTGTTTGCTGATTCGGTTTGTAATTTTGTTTTGATTTTTGTTTTTGGTTTTGGTTTTTGCTTTTGTTTTTGTATTGATTTGGTTCTAAATACGACCCACCTTTTTGATGTCATCGCTGTCCTGTTGGGTTTTCTCTTCGTCGCTTTCGGTCTCCTCCTCGAACAGGGGCTCAAGACGGCGTCTAAGCATTACAAGTTACGATATACGATTCGATATACGATATGAGATGCAACGAATTTTTTGATTTTTATGTTGTTTTTGGGATTTTTTCGGATTTTTCGAATTTGTTTATATTGATGGAATGATATAAATTTTGATTTGAGCGACATGTAGATAAATAATGTAGTATATAGCACAATACAGATGTAGTAAATACTCGTATATAATTAGCTATGATTACACTCGACTAAAAACTACAAAAGAGATGATGGGACTAATATAATTAATTTATAAATTTTTTTGTTTTTCGTCATTGGTCTATACCATAAAGCTATCCCAGGATGATAATTATATATTTAGAATGTAGGCACCAAGTATACAAAAATGAATAGCGAATTCAAACGATTCAAATGGTTTTCGAGTGGGTTTCAATGGGAATAGAGTTATAGAAAGAACGCAAGAAACACCTGTAAAAACTACACAAAAATACCAAAAGGAGTAAATAAAAAGAAAAAAAAAAAAACATGTGAAAGAGGAGATATATTTATGTTCATCTATATATGTATGTACTTAATTACTTAATGAGAGAACTATAGATCAGCGCTATTTTTATTTTTTGTTTTACATATATTTATTTGTATATATGTATGTAGTCTAACTAAGGCCACTAACAAATGTGCTAGTTAGATAAAAAGATCTAGCTATATCTCTCTCTCTCTCTCGCTCTCGCTCTCGCTCTTTCTTTCTCTCTGTTTCTATCTCTCTCTCATTTCTAAACATACCGTGGCAATAGTCCTCGAATGGTGCTCGCCGTCATCGGCGGCGCCATCAGCAACTCATCCATCATCAGCTCCGTGTCGTCGTCATCGTTCAGCGAGGTGCTCGATTTGGTGGGTGACTGCATACAGATCGCATTATTAAATATAATAAAATATAAAAATATGTATATATCTACCCATATAGAATAGCTGCAAGCAAAAATGTAATGTTCTAGTCGAGAGAGCTTGACCAGCAGAAGACTTATGAAGATTAACAAAGCCTGCTGCAATATTATGTCAAGGTATATTTCCACAACATAGGAAAGCTGTATCTTAAAGGATTTGGCTCTTATTGTTATCAGTAATCGATTTACATATTTGTTTCGGAGGCGGACAAAGTTATCGATAAAAGGATATAAGCTTGACGTTAACTTATATTTCAAATTTCTGGTCTCTAACTCTTCTAGTCCCTCATACAGAGGGACGGGCATGGTTAAATCGAACATATATATATATATATATATATACTTTATGGGATCAGAGTTGCTTCTGGCTGCCTGTTACACACTTGTGCAGGATATCATTATACTCTGCATAGCCACTGTTCATAGGAGGCATAGACACTTACCGAATGCGTGTTCTCCGAGTTGATTAGCTGCAGATCATCGTTGTCGCCGCCGCTGGTGGGCGTGCCCCAGACCTCCTCGCCACTGGTTGCACCTGAGGTGCAGTCATCTAACTGTTCATCCGTCTCGGAGGCGGTCTGATTGGCGGTTAGGTGCTGCTGCTCCTCATTGGCATTCCAGCGGCCCAAGTACTTGTCAATGAATGCACGCGACTCCTCGAAGAAGGACATCTTATCGCTGACAAAGGCACCGGCACGATTCGTCCATGCACCGCTGGCCAGTACATCGCCATTGGTGAGATTGCTCCCATCCGTGGAGCAGCCGGGCGCCAGTTCATGTAGACTATGTGCCAGCGCCTTGTCCGCCAATGCATCGTCCACATCGTCCACATCATCCACATCATCCACATCATCATCATCGTCGTCGTCATCGTCGCCATCGTTGTCGGCATCGTTATCGTTGAGGCCATTCTGCGTATACGTCTCGAGATCGTCGTCCACCTCGTCTGAGGGCAACTTCTCCAGGCTGGACATGGTGCCATAGCGACGCAGCGCATTGCTCATCGGCCGATAAGGTGGCTCCTCCTCCAAAGGCGACTCATCGCACGAATCCTCCGGTATGTTCTCAATGATAGCCTGCCTCGGTTGTTTCGTTGTTGTTGTCGATGTGGTTGCCGTTGTTGTTGTTGCTTCTGTAGTTGTTGTTGCACCTGCTATTGTTCCTGTACCCGTTTCTGTTCCAGCTCCAACTCCAGTTCCTGTGCCAGTGCCTGGGCTATGATCGAGAGCACCGCCACTGCTATTATCCCAGACATTTGTGCTGGTCTTGGTGAGGATTGCATCCGGTGTGGCTGGAACTACAGCAATGGTTGGCGCCGATGCCTTGTGCTCCATCTCGTGAGCAGCACCGCATAGCTGGGCAGCGGGCACAAATTGTGCCAGTCCGATAAGCATCAAGGATAGCTGGTCATCCTCCTGGCGCTGCACAGCTGTTGCCATCTGCTTGGGCGACTCCAGCAGCTTGCATGTTTGCTGCTCCATTTTGTCCGGCGAGAGCTGGGACTGTGTGAAATCCTCGGGAGCACAGCGACAGTGACAGGCAGCGTATTTGGCTGGTGAGCCGGAATTAGAAGCCGAGTTCGAGCCGGACACGGTGTTGGTGGTGGCACGTAGCTCGGTGCTGCGCATAATGCGCGCCGTTTCCGTAATGGTCACAATGGCCTTGACCTGCTGATTGGCCCGTGGGCGCGCCGGCTCCTGGCTGAGATGGGCCACCACACGTGTGCGACGTGGCGGTGGCTGTGGCTGCAACTTGGGCGGAGACGCAGTAACGGATGCAGATGCAGATGCAGAGAGGGAGGCAGATGTATTGGCGCCGTAGCAATGACCATTGGCCAGTGGCTGCGGATCTAGAACTCGTAGCTTTGTGTCGACGATGGCCACAATGGCGCTGCTGCTGCTGCTGCTGTTGGGCATGGCGCCGACACTGTCATCGGTTGCCTCTGATTGCGATAGCGACAGTTCGTCGGTGATTAGTTGGGCCACATCGCTTTCGGTGTCGCCCGTTTCTCGCCGACTACTGCTAGCGACTACCTTGGATGACAGCTCACCGGTGATGGTGCTGCTGGACATGCTCGTCACGCTGCCGGCGCCCCGTCCAGTGCCAGTGCCAGTGGCAATGGCAGTGCCATCGCCTGGCCCATTGATTGCCCCATTTAGCTTGCAGCAACGATTCGGCGAAGATTGACTGTGCTGCACCTTGAGCGATGTGCAGAGCAGCGACGAGGAACCGGCTGCACCACCAGCTGCCCCAAGTGTGCCCCGTCCCCCGTTCGCCGCATTCTGCTGGCAATTCTTGTGGCAGTGACGGCACACGGCCAGCTTGTCGAGCACTATGGGACTCGAGCGGACGGTGATCTAAGGCGGCCAATCAAATATACAAAATACCAGCTCTAGCAATACCATCTAAATAAATACAATGGCCACAATGGCTACAATGGCTAGAGTTTTGGGTGTGGTCCACGGTTTATTCAATCGACTTCGAAAAACAATATGGCGAAGCGCATTGGTCTGGCTGAAAGCGTTTAGCAAGTGCATTTGCAATGTTTCACTATTAAGTAGAATCGGAGCAACTTTCTTGACGAAGTGAATCAAGCTGACTAAAAAAATAGATTAAATAGAAAAATCACTATTCGTGTTTTGCTGTTATTATAATATCTACTTTTAGAGAGCGATTCTGAAAAGACGAGAGCAAATATGATATTTTTGTGGGTTTCTAATGAAAGAGGATTTACTTTTCGGAAATTGTTCGCATCAATTTAAAGCTTCAAACTATGGACTCGTTCTGGGCGAGATTTTTCGATGCATTAGAAAGACTTTTCTACTTTTCAGAAATACATTTCTTAAAAAAATTTAAAATATTTCTGAAGAGCAAGAAAACAATTAGCATTATTCTGGGATGGTTGAACGAAGGCAAGCCTTTCCACTTGTTTGTTGTTAACTAGTTTTGGTAAACTGGAAAATTATTTAAAAAAAAGTAGGATTTCATTTATTCGATTTGAGGACTATTTGTGAATATTTGAGACTCTTGCGTTTTTAGCTGCCACACCCAACACTATTTACAGAGATATGCTTGCCTGTGGACTCACCTGGCTGTCCGATGTGGTGCTGTGGGATTGACTAATTTGGCTGGGCACCACCTCGACGTCCACCTCTGCTTCGGTCTCCGAGTATATGTCGGATATGGCGCTCATGCTGAGCTCGTCGACGCCGCTGAGTCGCTTGCCGCCAAAGTTTGGCTTGGCGGACAATGCGCCATTCTCTTTGGCCAGATTGAGCTCCTTGGTGCGCTTCTCCAGCTGCTGGCGCGTCCAATACGTGATCCGTTCGTCCTGTTCGCTATCGCTAAATATCAGCTGCTCATCCTCGGCGCTCACATTCTCCTGGGAGCTGCGGGCAACGGCTGCCAGACGCGCCTGCTGCTGCTGCTTGTCCAGCTGGCCCTTCATCCAGTTGGCCAGATGCAGTGCACTCGACTTTGGTGTGCCCGTCTTGTTGAGGATGCGGCACTTCTCATCGATCAGCAGCTCGATCTGCTCCACGGCATGGCCATGGCCATGGCTTGTGCTGCGCGGCTGCAAGATTCGCCACCCCCACGGCTTTATTAGAATGTACAAATTTTGTGTGTGTGTCTGTGTCTGTGTCTGTGTGTGTGTCTGAGTGTGTTTGAGGGTATGTGTGTTTTTATTGGTGACGCCAACTCATCACGCACGCATTCCGCCCTGCCCCAACCACCCAACAGCTGTCCACCTTCCACCTTCCACCTGCCAGCTACCATCCACAACCAAACCACACCTATACCCAACCACACACAGAGCTGCAGCTGCCCGACGTTGCTTGCAAATTAAAAGTTTGTGATGGGCTCAAATTGAATTGTTAGCTTATTTGATTTTTTTTGCTTTTAGTTTTTAGTTTTGGTTAGTCATTTTCATAAAATTAATTTCTTAGTTCTTGTCTTTGGCATTTTGGATTCGTTTTTGGCTCTTTGACTTTTGGTATTATTATTCTCATTTTGCTTGTCTTTCGAGAAACAGAAATAATAAAAACGCGCGACATTATTATTACTTTAGTTTTTGGTTTGGCCATCTTTGATTAAAAACGCTTGCACTGTAAGAGGTTCACACTACGATAACGATAGCGATAACGATAACAAATTAAAGAAATGATGATTATAATGACAGAAGCGACAAAAGTTGTTTGCAATAGAACTTAAACTTAAAATTGAGTCCATCACAATTTTTAATTTGTCAATTTTGTTTTTTTTTTCTATATATATAAATTTTTTTTTTTTTTTTTTTTTGGTTTTTCTGGTCAATAAATTTTGAACGCAGGATGAACCGGGACCGGGAAATTGATTTTTTCTTTTTTTTGATATGTGGAACAGTTAGAACATTTTGGGCAACGTACAGAGTGGTACAAAGTGAGTGCTCGGTGGGTATTTTTTTTATTTATTTGGTTGGAGAATTGGTATTTGTTTTTATTTTATTTATTTTTTTTTGTAGGAATTGAAATAAAAAGAACATCACAAGCGTTTTTAGTCAAAGAATCATTTGGTTTTTATTATTCATCGTTTCTCAACTCAACTCAACTCAGCTCGAGTTAAGTAATCTTAACTCGTCTCAATCTAATATACGTATTTTTCACTTTTCTGGGAAGAATATATCAAAATGGAAACAATAACAAAAACTCGTTTCAAGTACATTCTAAATACATACACAGAGCGCCACTTGCCTCGCAATTATACATATGTATGTAGATGTCTGTTTCGTGTATATATAAATATATATGAGATTACATATTAGGTATATATAGCTTAATGCAAAGGGCAAATAAATCAACTACGGCTACGGCAACACAAATTTGCTCACTAGGGCGCCGCGCACACATGGCGTATACATTATACATTATAATATGAAATACTATAGAAAGAACGTTGGGAACTAGGTTCCTTTTAGCCAACTTTCTTATCTGTGTGTATTTAATCAAAATATGAAAGTATGTGTGTGTATAGCTGTATAGTTGTGTGTGCATGTTCTTTAAGCTTACATAAAATCATAGTCAAAATCTGTATAATGCAGTCTAATAGGGCGACTCACAAAATGAGGTTGCACAGTGGTACAAACAATATGGAATGAAGCTCACAAATGATTTGTACTCATTTTGTTTTGTATATATGTATGCGTATTTAGTATTTAAAATCCATCTAATATAATTAAATAACAAAGTACTATATTTTTAAATTACATTACGTATTGAAATAGCTAGTAAAAATATTGTTTTATGAAAATATCACATATGTTCGTATCAAATTAAGAACTTGGCTGTTTAGTAAATAAGTGGTAAAGTAATACTTCTAAATTGCTTAAAAGTGTGAAAAACTATTAGAACTATTAGAAAGTTAACAAAAAGTATTAAATACATTATACATTCAAATATAGGGCATATTCTTAATTCTCATGACAATTAATCCCTTCTCTCAACTGTCAACTCATGACAATTATATCCTTCCATTTTTTTTTATAAATTTACGTATATTATTTGTTACTCTTTAGTACACAAAATTGAACGGAAAGTGCAACTCAGAACATGACTTGGCTGAAACTTGTAGTTTTACTTGGCTAACAGTGAACTATAAAATACTTTGGCATGCAATATGCAAATCCAAATTGAGAGCTTTTCCTTATTGCTCGCCATTGCGATAGACTCAGATGATTGTGTGTGTGTGTGTGTGTGTGCTTGTGTGTGTGTGTGTGTGTTTGTGTTAGTTTAATTACGACTAGTTAAAAAGGCAACAAAGTGCTTGTCATAACCATAAATAATTGACATCGATATCTTAGCCAGAGACGCAAAGTCAGTGTATATAGTATATTTATGTATGTGTGTATGTATGTGTGTGTGTATGTCTGTGTGTATGTATGTAGGTATGTATGTATGTGTCGAAACATAATTTAGTTTAGTGGGTCAGATGGTCGCCCTATCGAGAACGATTATACATTCTAGAATACATTCGAATGGTGTACGACTTGGCGCTGAGACTGAGCAAATGATTGTTACTGTTACAGTTACAGTTACAGTTACAATTACAGTTATAGTTATAGCTATAGTTATAGTTACAGTTATACATATATTGCGTATATAGGGGGGTTTTCTAAGGTATGCAGCTATGTATATACTATGTACACAGACAAATGACGATTTCAACTCAACAGTAGAATCTTATGGCAGATTTTTTGTTGGCTAACGTTTAACTTAATATTAAATTTAAGCAAAAATTTGACCAAAATGGAGCATACTAATCGAAATGTGGACTAGACAATGGACATAATTTAGTAATATAACAACAACAATAACATTAATAGTTTCATCTTTTGTTTTTGGTTTTTTTTTTAGTTTCTTGTCAATTTGGCGCTTGGCTACAAAATGGAAGCATTATTTATAAGTTTTTTTCTTTTCTTAATTTTGCTTTTGCTTATTTTATTTTTATTTTTTTTTTGTTTTGTTGATTCTTTTCAAGGGTGTTGGCAAAAACATTTTAATCGAATTAATAAGACGATTATTACGAATAGGTAATAGCTAAATGTAAATACGAATATAAAACAAAGTTTGTGTGTGTGTTTCTTTTTTTAGAATATCGTGTTTTGGGGAACTGCGCGTTTCTATATATGTACATATGTATAGACATATGTATTTATATATGTATGTATAAATGTGTATATTTGACTATCTACTGCTCTAGTAAATACTAGTCTAGAAATAACTATTTGAGAATTGCTTTCATCTAGAAGGACACATAAATACACATTAGCGTAAATATCGTCTATCAATTGATGTATACATATTGATGTATACATCATTTTCGTTTGTGTTTTTTTTTCTTTTTTTTTTATATTTACACTCAATTGGCTATGGATAATAAGGGTAGACAAATACGAGAACGAGTACAATACAATATATAGAGATACGAGTATATACATAAATATATATTGATCGAAGTCGTAATCGATAATGGGGCATTCGCTGCGCTGAATACACTCAAAACAACACTCGACATTTGTTAAATATATATACATATATATATATATATTGTTTTTTTTGTTTGCTTGTAAATTGAGTAGATTGATCAAAGAACTGGAAATGGAATGCGAATGCGAATGCGAATGAGCATACTCAAGCAGTGCCCATAAATACGAGTACTAACTAGTAATTAACCCTTAGACAATTCATAATTGATTATCAACAAATGTTGTACAATTTGATTATACAAAAGACTTGAATACCAATGCCAAGACAATTCAATAATTTATATCAACCTTACAGAGCGTCGAGAATTGCAATAATGTTCGTTCGTCCGTCGTTCATTCATTCATTCATAAGAAGCCAAAAGTCTGTACCTATGTATATATACTATAGTATGTATGTATGTATGTATGTAAGTAACTCCTGCATGGAATTTAAAATGTTAATATTCACTAATTTTGCTCAATTACAGTTACAGTTACAGTTACAGTTACAGTTACAGTTATCTTCCATTAAGGCATTCGTTAGATAGATCACACTCATTTGCTAAGGATCGTTGGTTGTTTTTGTAATATATGATGATGATGATGCAAGTAATAGTGGAAGCCATGTGGCCCAATCGGTGCCTCCACTCAATACATATACATATGTATATAAAAGCTATGCGAAACTGAACGTGGAACCTGACACAAGAGCAGCAAGGGCAAAGCGAGCGATTGAGCAAATAGCAAATTGAGTAAGACAAGGACGAAGACCAGGGCAAATGGATGAGCACGAGGTAGCTTCTTGAAGATATAGCCAGTCCGAGAGAGACAGAGATAGATAGAGAGCGAGAGAGAGAGAGAGAGAGATGTTGGAGGGGAAGGGGAAGGGGAAGGGGACAGGTGAAGGCTAGTTTTGTTTAGTTCAATATAGATTAGAGTTGGTTTTTGGGGCTGTATCAGCATCAGTTTGAGTGGTGGTTGTCTAAGCTCATTATTGTTATTCATTCAAAATAGTGCTAGCTTTTCCGTATCGTTTAACCAAAAGTCAAATCACAGATCCAGCGAATCCGGCGGCGTCGGTCTAGTGGGCAGCATGCCAAATGGATCATCGACAACGACGCTATCATCATTATCATTATCATTATCATTATCATCGTCATCATCATCATCATCATCGTCGTCTATGTCACTGTCATTGGGTTGGGCAGTTGTTTGGCCGCTGGAGCCGGCACCGCCGACGCCATCGCCCAGAAAGATGCACTCCTCAACATCCGTGTCATAGCACGGATCGAGATTCACCTCATTCAGCTGCAGATCCAGCTCTAACAAATCCCATGAGCCACCGAATTCCGCTAACGGTATATTGGCGGCACGGCCAGAAGATGTTGTTGTTGTTGCCGGCACAAAGTCATTGGAGAAGGCATCCGAGTTGCATATCTGCGAACTGGGCGATATATTCGGCGTGGGTGTTTCCGGTGTAGTCAGCGACACCTGCTGACCATGCGGATGGGCGGACTCATCGATAAACGAACGACCCACCGAACTGAGACTGAACTCGAGCATCTTGCGGGCATGTGTCGGAGCTGTCCACATCGCTGCCGGCTCGCTGCTTGCCTCTGGTATCGCTGTGAGGCACTTGCTGCTGGCGGTGGGCAAGGATTGCACCGAATTTTGTGTCTGTGTCTGCGTCTGTGTCTGCGTCTGTGTCTGCGTCTGTGTCTGCGTGGAGATCTGCGTTTGGGTCTGAGCTGTGTGCTGAGTTGTCAGGCTGACGATGCTGCTGCTCAAACAGGAGCTGTTGGTGTTGTAGCGTCGCAGCAGCGAGCTATCACCCACACCACCCCCACCAGCAGCACCAGCGCCACCAACCCCATTGGGCATGGATCCCCCACCGCAGCTGCCCGACTGTCGGGCGGGTGAGGTGGTGCGCGATGGCAGCGATGCCGAACATATTTGAGCCGTTTGGGTGCTGGCCGTAATTCGAGCATGGGCATGGGTATGGACATGGGCATGGGCGTGACTGCGGGCAGAGGCAGGGGAGGGGCCGGCGTGGGGCGTCGGGACCAGCGTACTGGCCAAACGCTGCAGATTCTCATAGGAATCGGCGCTATCCAGACGCTTGCTGCGAAAGAGACGCACCTGCTGTTTCTGCTGTTTCAAGTTGATGCTGTCCAGCGATGGCAGCTTCATTGAGCCCATCGACGCGGAGGTCATTCCAATGTCACTCAGCGGCACCAGCGTGTTCAGCACATCCGGCGAGTCCAGTGGACTGGACAGTGGCGTTGACCCCAAGGCGGCATTCACCAAAAATCTGCAACGAGACAAAGTACAAAGTTTCAAATCGAATCCACAAAAAGTCTCAATGAAGTGTTTCAAAACAGTTTCCTTCGAAAAGCTGACTTAATGCACAGAAAATACTCTACCAATACCAATAGAACCAGTTAGTAGTTAATGGTTAAAGCAAATTTTATAGTTATTCATTATAGCAGCTCATCCAAATATATTGTAAACAATTTAAATATTGTGAAGATTTCGATGAACCTGAATGCCACTAAAGTGTGCCAATTGATTTTTGTGAGGATGGCTCATATTAAAGGGATTCAAGGGGTTTCTATGGGTGATTGTGCAGTACGCAAGGAATGCCTTAAATATGAGGTGATTTATGTTGGGAAGGCATGGGAAGTTCTTAAGTTTGACTCACATTTGACGCTGCAACAGATTCTGCCAGACGGCCTTGAGCTCCAGTGAGGGTGCGCGCAGGATCAGACTTTTCGCCTCGCGCCACGCCGGGGAGTGCGCGTCAAGTCCGGAGCACAATACCCCGTCGGACTTTCAGCCAGTCGTCCATTGGGATCCACAGTGAGACGAAATTCGGTAGCTATTGAATGGTTTGTAGATTAGAAATTGGAAATATGAGATGAGTTTGGTGTTTCAGATTGAACTCACTCTTCTTGCGCATGTGAAAACAGGAATCGACCACGTTGGCAATGGGTATGGGCTCCTCGGTGATGAACAGCACCCGATCCCGACTGACCTTGGCAAACACAATGATGTCGCTGAAGAGCAGCGTCCAATATGGTTTAATTGACCGCCCCTCGACCCGGGACAGATCACCGCCGAATATCCATTGGCGGCCCTGGACGGCCAACGTGAACGGCTTGCATTTGGTGAAGACCATCCGGGACTCGAGGTCCTGCAGGGTCAATAGTGGACGGCCCTCGCCCAGTGGCTCCATCAGGCCGCTGCTGACGGTTATCTCGCGATAGGCAGCCTGCAGCTCACCGATCACAGTGCTAAAGTTCTTGTGCTCCTCCGTATCGACGTGACAGTTGCTTGCGAGCAGCTGCATCAGCTTGAGAATTTCACGGAAATGCTGTAGCGGTCGGTGTATGAACATGGTGAGATCGGGTCGCTTCCGAGGCACAGCCGGCTCTGTGATGAACGCTATGAACTCGGAGCCCGCCTGCCGTGACTTATTGACCAGTACGCAATCAGCCCGCTTGATGCCATTGCAGTATTTTTTGTAGGCCGCACAGATCGCCGTCGTCTTGGACAGATAGACGCGTGAGGCGAAGTTCATGTGCGGCTCCTGATCCTGAGGATCGTTGCTGCACAGCTGCTCCAGTATGTCCTCGGCGATGCGCAGCAGCTCATCGATGTTCTGGAACAGAGTGCGATGATCATTCGGCGATATCAGATCCTTCCGATCCGACAGAGGCTGCACAAAGCGCTGCACTCCAAAATGTAGAGCAGCCGTAAAGTTCTGCTCCCGACTGATGAGCTGCAGCAGAAAGCGACGCCGATTATCCGTTATGGGCACAATCGACTGCCGATCATTGTGGGGCGGGGGAGAGACACAGAGAGAGAGAGAGAGGGAGAGAAATAGAGAGAGAGAGAGATGGAGAGGGGCTTGTTAGCTTTAATGAACGATCTGCAACTCGAGCATTTGTTATACAAACTATGCCCAATATTTAGCAATCTCTGTTTGAGTTCAGTTTCGAGAAATTAGGAATTGAAAGTATTTAAAAATTGTATAAAATTAAATGCAAATAAAAACGGTTCATGTACAGTTAACAGAATTCTTCTATATATTTTTATTAATTTCTTGAACGATGTCCGAATTAAACTCGAGAAATTAACTAATTTATATACCCTTGTAGAGTGTATTAGAAGTCTGCCCTCATTTTTGTATGCATTCTTTTATTTAGGTTTTACTACGAGATTTGTAAAGCCATCGTTTTGAAAATTTGTATATATATATATCTAGTGAGATCCACCTGTCCACCTGATCCACCAATATATCTAAAATATGCAATTCACAGCCTGTCGAGCAACGGAAAACTTAAAATTTATCTGTCCCTAGATTAAGTCTGGTCTGCAAGGGTATATAATCTTCGGCGTGGCTAAGATAAATCTTCTTTGTTGTTTTTTGTTTTGCCCAAAAGAGAGAGCGAGAAAGTCCCCAAAACTATGCTGTGCAAAATATGAAAAAGATATGAAAAATCCAATTAAAATGGCGCTAGAGCGAATGCAAACAAGTTGTGGGAGTTGATTACACTCGTCTGGACAATGGCACTCTAAGCACTCTAAGCACGCCAGATTCCAGCTTCCAGTAGTCCGAACTGCCCTTTGACCCTTTTTTTGTAAATATGACCAACCCAAAGCGAGGCAAAACAAAGCCAAGTACAAAGAAATAGAAAAATTGAATGTAAAAATCACATAAAACCGAAAAAAATTTTATTGTTAAGCGAGAGGCGTGGACTTATTTGTGTGTGTGTGTGTGTGTGTGTGTGTGTGTGTGTGTGTGTGGTGTGTGTGTGTTGGGGGAAGCAGGCTTAAAAAATGGGCAGCAAAATATGTGTATATAAATATAACCACATGACAAAAACTTAAACGTTAAAACTTAACAATAATGCGCTTAAAATATGTACAAAGAGTAAAAAAAAAAATTAAAAAAAAAATGTTTTTATGCAATTAAAATAATGACAAATTCAATAAAAGCTTAACTAAAAATTAGGTGCATGGTTGGGGCTGGGATTGGGGGTTGGGGGTTAGACAATGACGCCCTTGCCTACCTCCTTGCTGAACGTAACCTGAGGCAGATGCAGGCGCCGCTTGGCCGCCTCAATGGATGAGTTGGTGCCGGAGCAGGCGGTCGCCGGTCTGGACATCGTGCTGCCCAATAGCTGTGGACGCTGGACGCTAATTCCCGTACGCTGAACCACCACACGGTCTGGACCACTGTTCGATGTCTGCTCCTCGCTGAGTAATCCACACAGTTGCTGCTGCTGACGCTGTGGCTGAGACTGCTGCGACTGGATGTGGACTGGTGTCTGCTGGGACTGCTGCTGGTGATTGCTCGTGCTGGTGCTGATCGTGCTGATGGTATTGACTGTTGCCGTCGTGATCGTGGGATGCGTGCCGGCGATGCTGGCGCCCGCGCCTGACCTTCTGAATATCTCCAACGTCAAGGACGAGCCCTGCGATCGTATCAAATTCAGAACATCAGCCTCGGGCATCGTGACCACATTGTGCTTGTCCACAAAGATGACATAGTCGCCCGGCAAAATGCCGCATCGATCCGCTGACAGGCCACCCTCGACCTTCTCCACTCGCGGCGGATGCGTCCACACAATGGAGAAGCCAAATCCTCGCTCCTCCGTCCTTGTCAAACGTTTCGTCATCGTGAACGGCGTCCGACCCAGCGGCTGGCGTTGGACCAGTGTTGAGCAGCGGCGCGTATTGCTGCCATTCATATTGTTTGCATTGCTGGCATTGGCATTGGAAGCATTGGACGCACTGCCTCCGCCTGGAAAGCCAGTGATGTTGCCCGTACCGATGCCTGTGCCATTGCCAGTGGTGCTATTCGCATTCCCATCAGCGGGCGGATCAAGTTCGAGGAAACGCAAAAAGAGATTCTCATCGGCATCGCGCTGATGCAGCGCCTTCTTGCTGAGCACCATCGGCTGCTGCTGCTGCTGTGGCTGCTGCTGTTGCAGCTGTACCTGTATATCATCCTTGCCAACGACTGCCATGCTATCAATGCTGATGCTGATGACATCATCGCTCATAGCACCAGCACTAGCACTACCAACAGCAGCAGCAGCGGCGGCGGCGGCATTTGGTTTCATTGGTGCCGCCATCGTTGACATCTTCGATATAATGGCCACTGCTGTGGGTCTAACTAAGCCGGAATGTGATTTCTTCTCGGGCTCCAGCTCCTGCTCCTGCTCCTTCTGTTCCTTCTGCTCCTGCTCCTGCTCCTCCTCCTCCCCCTCCTCCTGCCCGAGATGTGGACGGTGGCTGGCGGTGCTTGTGAATGTAACGTTGGCTGGTGGTTGGGCGGCGTGCGACGTGATGCGGCAGCTATGAAGGCATCCCTGCGAGTGCAACTTGTACGATCCCGTTGCGCAATGGCTCTGCTGCACAATAGCGCTCAATGGAAATGTGAGGCAGCCCAGGAACTCACTGCTTCTGTAAACGGTGAAACACCAAATAAATCTCAATCAGTGAACAGCCTCAAAGAACACAAACTAAATTACAGAGGTCATCAAGTCGCAGTTGATAGCTCCAGACCCAGTTAACGTCAACCAACGAATGGTGGAGGTAATTGGTTGATTTCTCATTATTAGATAATAGCTAACAAATGGAATTGTATTACACCAACATTAAAAATACCAATTAGGAAGGCGCCAGCAAAACGAAAGGGTTTGGAAAAACACCCACCCTCCGATAATGCTGGCGGCGGAAATGACTTGCACTACTATCCTGAGCAAAGAAAAACATTTCCACACACTTGCAACCAGCCAGCTGGGAAACTAAATCCAAATTGTTTCTAAGGAAAGCTAAAGGAATTCTTAGCACTCTTGCAATTCGTGTTAGAATTGAGGCCAATGGTGAAGCTTAAGGTTTGCCAGTGTTATATGTACGAATAGATCTAACAGATAGCAGTACACACACACACACACACACACACACACACGCGGAAAATAGTTGGCATTTCCAATTTGCTTTCAGGTCTTCAAGCACCTAACAATTCAAACAAACCCTGTACAACTTTTATGACTGGACTAGCCTTTAAAAAAATAAAACAAAACAAAAATAAATAAAAATCAAGTAAGCTTGCCCTAGTCGGGAGCGCTCGACTTGGTGATACCCTGATAATGCTCTATGTATAAGCATGTATGATATGATAAATATGAATATACGACTTTTCTCAAGTGTTTTCCTTACGGATCAGATCAGAATCATTAGAAAGCTACATCTATAAAATTGTCGACCTTTTTGGTCTTGCCGGAAACGGGGAATATTATGAATAAAATAAAATAGAATTGATTTGCATATGGTATATAAAACTTATATATTTAAAATCTCTAGCTCTTACAGGGACACAGACGGATATGGCCTAAGTCGATGCAGCTATTGATGCTGATCAGGAATATATATATATATATATATATATATATATAAATTTGATGAGGTTAGAGATGCTTTCGCCTGCACAAGTTCATTATACCCAATTTAGCCACTTTTAATCGGTGCAGTGCATAAAAAAAAGAAAGTAGAAAGATAAGCAATTCGACGCTGTCGAACACTGTGGAAATGTGGTGCATATGACCAAGGCGACACGATGAGTTTTAGGGTTCGGGTCAAGCCACGAATTTTTGATTGCTTGAGTGTTTGTGGCTTGATAGGATCAATTTTGGACGATTTTGCGTCACGTTGCACTGACATTTTTTTTACTATTTATATGCACAACCAGTGTGCACCCACTAGCACCCTCACCCCCACCCACTCACACCTCCCTCCTAATTCTACACGTTTGCTCGTAACACTTCCGCCGACCTAGCAGCTGCGGTACGTGACATAAATCAATTAGCGGACCGTCACAGCTGTCCCTGGCCTGGCATTCCCACAGATCCACAGCTACGCAACTCAAGCCCCGGAAATGCGCCTTGGCCCTCAGTTTATCTATTTTTTTGTATTTTTTACTTTGTTTTTTTTTTAAATTTTTGTTTTTTATTTTGTTGTTGTTTTTTTTTTGTTTTTTGCTCTGTCTCTGAAGTTTTGCCCGCGCGAGTATTTGGGTCAGTTTTATTGATTTTCATTTGCTGCTGCAGCAAGCAGCGCTTAAGTTTTGCGATTGCAATCACAATTGTCAGACAGACAGTTGGGGGGATAGGCTGGGCAAAAGGGGAGAGTGCGAAGCGTTTTTTGGGTAAGCCTGTATGTGGGTGGCAAGCGAGCACGCATCCCCGCACAGCGAGTGGATTTGGCGAGGGGGGAAGGGGGAGGAAATGGGGCCAGTGCATTAAAAATGTAGAAGGCTGCAAAGAAACTGTTGCCACCTGACGAGTAAACTACCAAAAAGGCTTGACTGGTTGGGCAACCCTTGCCACATGCCTCAAAAAGCGGCCAATGAATTATTTAGCAAAACTGTCGTTTAGCAAATTTGCTTAAAATGTTTAACGAGGCATTTGGAAATGGGCAGTAACAAAAATACTAACAAATGCTTATCATTATGCATGCATGCACAAGTGTGTGGTGTATATATATATATATATATGTGTGTGTAAGATGCCCCAGGTGGGCATTTAGATAGTTGCCATTAAACAATTATAATGGGAATTTTATAGCATTTGACCTGTGGCCATTGCATAATGAAGCGCGCTTATCGATTTGACATAAACGATAAAGCGGAATGAGTAACGGATGTGACGGACTGACGGAATGACAGAATGACGGAATGGCGGAATGACAGAATTGCGGAATGGCGGAATGTATGGGCTGAGTGTGTGAGACGGTGGAAATGCGTGCGTTGGGCGCCAGTTGTTATGTCCTTGAATTTCAATTAATTTGGCCACTGTGCGCGTTGAAAACGACATTCACACGCAAACAACCACACACACACACGCACAAAACGTACACACACACACACACAGACAGGCACACGCATGCAAACACAGCTGCCTACAATTAATAAGCAGCATGCCCGAAATTATGCTACACTCAAATGGAAACGAAACGAGCTGAAATGCTGGCACGCACACACAAACAGTTATATAATTTGGCGTTGCATACTTTTTGGCTGGCCAACATAATGAAACGGATTTCAAAATTGGAAATAAACACACACATGTAACACAATTGCTGCTGCTGCTGCTGCAAAACAACAAACAAAAAAAAACAATGTATATACATAACGTATATATACATATATATATATATAGATACATATATATAATATATGTTTATATATATATAAGTTTGTACATTTAAATGTAGCTTGAGTAAAAAGTATCTTTTTTTTTTGTTTTATATATTTAGGCACACACACTTTTTCGCATTTGTTGTTGTTGTTGCTGGTGTTGTTGGTGTTGTTGGTGTTTTTGGTTAGCTGCTAACACGCCGTTGTCGTTTTTTATATTTTATTGGCCGCAGCGTTGCCAGCCTGCGCCGAGTTTTGCGTCTGCGTCGCGCGAGCTAAACACTCGAACTGAGCGCACTGAGCTGCCAACCAGCAGCGAACCCGATGTCCAAAAACGAAACCAAAACCAAAATCACACTGAGCACACTGAGCAAAGCCAAAGCCAAAGGCAAACGCAAAATGCAAAACCCAAATAACTGGAGCCCAGGCAAAAATGTTACAATTTCCTGGAAAGCGACCTAGAGACGGACTCCAAAACGGTTAACAGCGCATGCGCTGGATGTGTGTGTAGCTGTGTGTGTGTGTGTGTGTGTGTGTGTGTGTAATTGTGGAAGTCACAGCAGGGAAAGGCAGCAACAACAACATCCAAAGCAGCCAACCCCCCTGGCACCCCCTTGCACCCATTGGCAGAGGCACTGCATTTGTTGATGTGCAGCAAATGCACAATGGCAAAGTGTGCTACAGGAAAAAACGTTACAATTAGACTGAGAGGCTGGAGCGCAAATCAAGGCAAGCCAAGGCAGGCAAGGACTTTGCCTTAGCCTTTTGGCTGGCAAGCGACGCAGTGCCACTATGTGTGTGTCCCGTCAATTGGGGGTGAATGACACGCACTTTGGTGCAGAGCAGACAGCTTACGTTATGATGTTATACATGGTTAGCTTGGATGACTGCTATTGACCTTACTCGTACTCACTTTAAATGACGATCCCGATGCCAAACGGCCAGCTGCAGTTGCATCGACTGCGGCGACTGCGACGTGGACAGCATAACATCCTGGAGATGGTAGCTAAGGCGCTCATCAAAATACGGACGGCTCGAATGGCGATGGACGGCGGTCCGCTGGAAGCGACTCGAACTGTTGCTGCCTGCTCCGCTGCCACTGCTGCTGTTGTTGCTGCTGCTGGTGGTGCCGGTGTTGGTGGTTGCCAGGGCCACCTTGACGTACGCATTGATGCTGCCCGTGCCGTGTGTGCGCTGCAGATCGCGACAGCGAATAACTGCAATAAATAAATATAAATAGATTTTTCAGTTGCAGCGATTTCGTTTACGGCAAGATCGAGCTGCATTCCCCAAAAAAGTGAATGCATCTCGGGACTTTGAGTGGGCATCTCTGGAACTCACCATGTACATTTAATTGTTGCTGCTGTGCATCGTAGCCGATGCTCAAATCAATGCTGCCCCTTGCATGTGGATGTGGATGCGGTTGATGCTGGCCATTGCTTGTGCAAGCAGTGGCAAAGGCTGAGGAGGAGGCGGAGGCGGAGGCGGAGGAGGAGGAGGAGGAGGCACAGGATGCCATGGAGCCGCGTTTGGCAAAGTGCTCGTCATCCTCCAGATCGCTGGACGCTGAACTCGAGGAGAAGCTGAGGCAACGCTTAATGCTGGGTATATGCTCCAAGCTGGGTGGTCTGCTTGCCAATTGCTCCACTTCTGACTTCTGACTGGCCACTTGGCCCTGACTACCGCTGCGCGCGTGCTGCTGTTTGCTGCTCTTCTGCTGATTCTTGCGCCGCACCACACGCTGCCGCTTCAGGTGTGTGGGTGTGCGCACCTCCATCTCATGGACGCTGCTCTCGCTCCACTCCCCATCCGCCAGCGTTGACGCTGACGCAGATGTCACCGTTTGATGCTTGGAACGGACCTCTTTGCGGGCCGACTCAATGATCGCGTCAAGCATGCGATCCAATGTGGTATCACCCATCCGCGACGATGACAATTGTGAATCCTCCAGACTGAGTGCTGCTGCTGTTGCTGCTTGTGGCTGGCCAGGAATGCGGGGCAGGCAGCGCAGCGCAGCCAGTTGAGGCGTCGCCTGACGTGGTCCGCTGCCCTCACTGAAGCTGCGACGCTGCGGACTCTTGCCATGCACATTGCTCAGGTCCTGCAGGGCAATCAGGCTGCTGTTGCCAAACGGGCTGCTCGTAAAGTGCACACCAAAGTTCTCCTTGTTGGCATCGTCGCCGGGCATTGCCTTATTGCGCCGACGGCCGCGCGTCTCCTCGACGCCATTACTGGAGCTGGAGTGCCGTTGCATCCGTGTCATTGTGGGCATGACCTTGTCCAGCTGCGCATAAGCATAATAGTAACAAATAACAGGCAATTGCATCAAATTACATTCCGCAACAACAACAAAAATCAACAAAAAACATAAATAGTTTTCAGAAAACAATCTATAATGCCTCAGCTAAGAGATACCCTGCACCCACTTATGTCCTCACTTATCATTTTCAATGGATTGTCGTAACCGATTGGATTGGACTTAACCTAAGCACTTATCCAGTCAATTACTGATCCATCTGAAAGTGCTTTTGCATAGCCATCATGCGAATATTTATTGTGGATTTTGCTAACAAACTTACTAACCCTAACTATATGCCTACTCCAAGCTATTATATCTAAAGCAATTTCCTCAAATGACTTCATAGATCATATATAAAATATTATCGGATATATATGCTAATTTTGTGTTACCTAGCTAATTGCTTCACACAAACTGAATTTGTCGCCATCTTAAATGCAACCCCCAACTTAATCCTACCCTTCCCTTCGCTGCTTAAAATCGAACTGATTTTAAAGCAATGTGTCAAAACTAAAGTTTATCAGTTGGCTGTCAGAGCAGCAGATAAGATCTCATAATGGCGAAAAGTGCTTGAGCATTTGGGCTGTTATCTGGGCCAAGACAGACAGCTGGCCGCAAGGCGCTCGTCTCGACGGGTTTCTGGGCATTGCCAAACTGGCTGACAATTTGATGCAAACGGGCAAGAAAGCAAGGAGATGTACACATACACATAGGCATATACATACATATATACACACACACACACACACACACACATATATATATATATTTATATATATATGCAATATGCGAGCATGTTTTTATATGTAGTAGTAATGAAACGGTCCATGACAATGGGCAACAAACCAAGAAATTTTGCAAATTGTTTTTTTTTTTGCTTATTTTCTTTATTTTTTGCCGCAAACGAGTTCCGTACGGACTCGTCCTGCAACTGCTCCTACTCTTCGTCCTCTTTGTCCTCGTGGTTTGGTTCTCTTGCAATTTCAGGTTTGCCTTTCAAAATTCAAATTATACTTATGCTAATTTTCAGAACAGATTCCTTATTATTTATATATGTATATATATATATATATGTATATATGTTTTTTTTTCTTCGCCGCAGCCGCAAACCATAAAATTGAGCGAGTCCTTGTGCAGAAGGGATCTGTGCGCTGCATGTGTGTGTGTGTGTATGTGTGTGTGTGTGTGAAACAATTACGCCCCATCATAATGATGCAATTTTTGCAAACAGCCAAATCCAAAGGAGAAACTGCTTGAAAGGATCGTCCGAGCACAGCTCTCAATGCCATTCTGTTTATCTAGCTGCCAGGCGCACACACACTGACACACACACACACACATACAGTGGAGAACATGAAAATAGGGTATTCATGTAATCCATAAACGTCACCCCGATGAAAATTGAAAATTGCGCACACAGCAGACAAGATGCAGCGAAGCGAGGTGAGCAAAAAAAATGTTTTTCCATTTATTTAAGAACGCTTCGATTTTGAAATTTTTGTTTGATATCCAAAAATCGAAAAAGAAAAAGGGAACAAATCCCGGCTCGCTCCCTCTCGTCTGGGGTCTGACTTGTGCCCCGAGGATTAGCAGCTCACGCGGGGTAGCAAACCATCGGCGGTGAAGAAAGTAAAGCAAGACAGAAGGACGAGATCAAAAAAAAGAAAAATAAAAAAAAAACAGCAACAAATTAAATGTATTAGAGCAGCGCAACACCCCTTTTCACCTCCTCGGTGATCTGTGGATGGTAGTAATATGTGGGTCTAGCTAGGGGTGAGGTCTTAGGGGTTTTTTTCTTTCTTTCTTTTTCTTCCTCTTTGCTTGGCTAAATTAAAATTAGAGCTAGAGCAAAAGACAAATAGGGCATGGGTGCATGGGTGCGAGCGCAATCTATGTGTGCGTGTGTGTGTGTGTGTGTGTTGCCAGGTGTGGTGGCCGTGCAAACTGAGACTTGACCGAGATTTAAGATAAACATATCGCTATCGATTTCTTACAATCTATGAACTAATCTAGCCCATGCTCACTCAGTCAAACATTGTAATACGATCTGCAAGGAACGTGGAAAAGGAAAAGTGCTTACCTGTTAACCGGAGAGTCGCGGCCTCTTTCTCTCTCTGTCTCTATATATATATTTATATATATATATATCTATAATTTGCGACTATGTCGCCTTGTGTGTGTTCGTATTCCTGCTGAAAAAAGCACTTTCAGCTTGCAAAAATCGTTGACACTTTAGCACCGTTAACGAACGAAAAAAAAATAAAAGAAAATACGAATTGAAAGCTTTAGAATAATAACTGTTCTTAGGTTAGTTGATCGATTGCGCAGCCGGGCCGCTTGTACGTTTGCAGCGCACGAGGCATCAAACGGAAATGAGGAGCGATGCACGCGTTCGTGTATGTTTATGGGTTCGTTGTCGTTATCGTCTTCGGCAAAACCGATCAACCACCGCGAGCAGTCGTGCAAAACACGTGAAGAGAGCGCGAGAAAGAGAGTGTTTGTGCGCTCTCTCTCTCTCTCACTCTCTCTTCGTTTGAGGTGTATGCATGCAGATTGTCACAGATACTAATAAAGGTAGCCAGAAGCGTGGACAAAACGAGGAGAAGTCATTGTCCATCGTCCTTTAGGGCTACTAGAAACTTCATTCGATTGGTTTTGATTGGAACGTCTGGCAATCTGAGGATCTGTTATAGAGATATGAATGCTTGAGATTTAAGTTTAGTGTATATTAGGCTTTAAGGTTCACTTAAGGCTGCAAATGGCTTTAGTACAAGTGCATTATACGCGTTTGCTATTTCCTTTAATGCACTTTCCTGAGAACTCTTTTTGCAAAGATTTGGGCAAGCTGCCGCTACTCGCCGCTAGAGGCGCCCGCTTAAGAGCTGCTCACGTGATGCGCTCTCTTAAAACCAATTTCCCTTTGCTTTTCTCTCTTTCTCTCTCGCTCGCTCGCTCTCTTTTGGACGCTGTGCCTTACCTGCCGTGTCCTTTGTTCCGGCCAGCTTTGCTTTGCCGTCAGACAATGCGTCAACAGCTGCCGAACACTAAAAATACGACAAAAAAAAAAAAGAAAACCAAAAAAATAAGAAAGAATAGAAAGGAAAGGTAAGAAAAACCCACACGGCGACAAGACAACGTCGCAAGGTGTCTTAGCCCAGATTTGTCTCGTGTGTTGTTATTTTCATTTCAAATGCGGCACGAGAACCAACAGAATAGTCCAGGCAGACAGTGGAAGGAGCAGCAACAACAAAAATAGAACGAACGGTAGCCTAATGTCTCTGTCCAGCGCTGATCTTTAGGCTGGCAGAGGACAGCGGACAGCGGACAGTGGTCATTGCTTTCACTTTGATATTGATTTTGTGCTGCTGAGCCTTTTGTATGTAGGCGGCTGTTAGCCACTGCCAATTTACGAGCCGGCAAAGAGAAAGATATATATATATATATATATATATATGGTTGTATAGGAAGCTTCGGTCAATATTTGTCCAGATGCTGCGATGCATCCTCGCTCGTGCCTTGCATTAGCAGCCGTTGAGTTTTTGGCCCAATTGTTGGCCAACAATTTATGCGCTGCTGTCCATGTTCAGATTTAACGAGCACTTGGACAACATTTCGACCTGGCCCGCAAAATCATCTTTGAATGAAGGCGCCTGCCTCGACTCAACATGATTCCCATTTGCTCTGAAATGAACTGTAATCTTTGGCAGTCGGGGTGGGGGTGGTGTGTGTTATGTTGGCTGCAGTTCGCGGAAATGTCCTTGACAATCATTAAGGATTGCAGCACTAAAGCCAAGTCACGGCAACTCACTCGAGTGCACAGCTGCTGCTGCTGCTGCTGCAGTTGAGCTTCTTTTTAGTATTTGCTTAGCTGCTTGAGAAAATGGAAAATTGAAAATGGAAAATGGAATTATGCCAAGCTTGAGCGCTCATGCGGAAATGCTCGATGATGACTTATTGATATTGCATTTGGGACAAATTAAGTAATGTTCAAGCAGAGTGATTCACATATACGAAAATCTGACAACTTCGATAAGTGTCTGTCTATGAATAGTGCCAAATCGATGTCCTTGCAGACGAGGTATTCTAATTTTGTCGTTAGGCTTGTAACGCATTAAAGGAGGCGCCTCCAAACTCCGATAAGACTTGGCTTTTATTCTTAATATTTATTTCTCAGTATTTCTATATCAAATGGGTGCTATTGGAACGATCGGTACACAGATGAGTTCTTTCATGCTTATCAAGATATTTGCAACACTAGTTTAACTAGTTTAATGCCAATTTAACACTCTCTGCAAGGGCATTTCAAATATTTACATACAAGCAGATATATATACATGTATATATATATATATATATATTTGAAGCATGATAACACATATCCATGTTACAAATCATCTTCCCCTATGCTAGTCAACTCAAATAAGAAGTTGATCAATTCTGGCCGATTTATCTGTGATCAATATTTACGCTTTTCACTGCTGTAATCAATATGATTTTCATTCGATGCGTTTTCGATTTGAATTTCAATCAGATTTTGTTTGTTGTTGTTGCTATTTTGTTGTATTCTGCACATCATTAAAATGAAAATTAGCAAAAACAAGGAGTGAGACGAGTTTCGATTTAGAATTGAAGGGTTATCCGCTATCTCATTGCCCCTCGGGGTTGCTGGGCTTGTAGCGTGTGCGGACCACTTTGTTACTGCTGTTGTTGCAAGGCATATTGCAAATTTATCTAAATCGTTTATAAATTCAATTTCCCAGTAAATATATATATGGATAGAAGGGGTGAGGGCTGATCGCTGAGCGTTGAGCGTTGAGGGGCTGAGGCGATTTTGCCAAACTAATTGCAAATGCATTTGACACTCGGCCACCGAAATCGGATCACAGATCTGACAACCCCTTGACATATGCGGTCTGTCTGTCCGTGTGTCTGTCCGTGTGTGTGTGTGTGTATTGGTGTTAAATTTGCCTAATGGGCAGAAAAAGGTAATATCGCGAAAATTAGCATCAACTTGATTTCTGCTTGTAAGCGATAAACAATGTGGGATTTTTGCACGATTTGCATTTGCTGTGGATAAATTAAAAATGCAAATCTCTGACAAAACTATGATTTATACCAATCGGAGCCAGTGAGAATCAGATCGAGAGCTGTGAGAGCTGAGAGCTGAGAGTTTTGTTGGTTGGTTGGGCAACATGAGGCGCATTGCAAGATGCATTTTGATTGACAGCTTGACAACGAGACACAAAACGCGCGCCCGAATGACAAGAAATGTGATCGACAGTTCCATTCCGAATCCAAAGGATCGACACCCGATTTCGAGATGAGAGCGCACCGTCACCGTTGGGCAAAGCCTTTGTTTTGATATTCACTTCAGCAGTGCACACACAAAATTCTCAAAACACATTGAGCAAAATCAAAAACGAAAAATGAAAATCGAAAAACGAAAATGAGAATGTGATCTGCTTTGGTCGTCGCGACAATTGTTGTGGATATTTGCTTGAAATTTGATAAATGACCAAAAAAAAAAAGAAGAAAATTAAATGACTGCATTCATTTTTTATGCACCCTCAAATCAAAAAACAAAAAAAATGGGAAATGGGACTTGGGCATACCAAATGGGCATCTCTTGTATGCCAACATAGGAACTATATGGACTGCTGCTGGTGATGCTGATCAAGAACATATATGCTTATGCAATGCGAGTATAAGGGCTTTATATACCCTGTACTGGGCACAAGCTAGTCATTCGAGTGATACGATTCAAAGGAGCTGAAAAGAGCAAACTTACACTTTGATTTTTTGTTTTTTTGTTGTTGAATTTTTTTTGCCTTGATTGCGAGCCACAGGAGACACAAGGATCGTTGAGTGCGCTTGCTCGGCGACTGCGACCCTTTTCAAACAACTGCATAGCTCGACTGGCCGTCTGCGTTTTCTACATATCAAATTAGTGCAGTTTCTGTTCTTGTCTCTGTTGGCTGGCCAAGTTCCAGTTTTCGGAGCGATCTGCTTACAAATTGAACAACTTTTTAGTCACCGCCGAATTTGCATTTCTCATTTCTCAGCGAGACGAGCACAAAAAAAAATTAAAAAATAAAAAGCAAACAAAACCCAAAGGAAAACCACGGGCGAAAAAGATAATAAGGATTGTCTCTCTCGCCGTGCAACTGTGCGGCGACTCCGGTTCGACTGTTGCCAAGGCACCCGAAAACATTATTCAAAAAACGCACCAAAAAACTAAAAAAAAAAAACAAAAAAATGAAGAAGTCTTTAACGTTTGTCTGCACTGCAGTCCTGTTTTTTATTTTATTTTTTTTTTCGTTTCTCCTTGAATGATCATTTGCTGCAACTGCGTTCCCGAGCGAACCCACAAAAATTTCTCAGACATTGCGGCGCCCTCAAGGAATATTTGACATACCGAAAAAAAAGGCAAAAACATATAAACAACTGAAGCGCACTCGCTCGAAAATAAGATGAAACCAAAGCTAAAAAACTAAAAAACTTGTTAAGCAGCATTGCAAGTCGTCGAATGACATTTTTGAATTGATTTACGAGGTCCCGCAGGCTCCACAGTGGCATGCAACCCGGCCTATATGTACATCCGTAGGATCAGCACTGAATTTCAATTAATACATTAAAAGATGGAGAAATATTGAAATTTATGGATTCGGTTCACTCTTCACTTTTGCAGCAGTTGACGGAGATCAGCCAGTTAAAAATATTTGCAGCATTTAACTTTATTTAACTTTAAGCCACGACCAACTATTGCCAAACTTAAAAGAATTCACGATCAAACTGGTCTAAGCCATTAAAAGATACGTGGCATAGAAAAGAACGTTAAATTTATACTAAATAAAATTAATAAGTTATATTTTCAGTGATTATTACTAGATGGGTTGATTAATAAGTCCATGGCTACACTGAACGTAGAATAGCAAAACGATCATGATGAGAAACACTTTCAAGATTGAGTTCCATTTAAAGGCTAAAGTAATATACCCCTGGAAGACCAAACAGTCTAACCATTCATAAGATCGGCAACCATATCAAAGTTATAGAAAATGTCATATTTTTGCGCCAAAAGAAGAAGAAAAATGGAAGGAAAACGAAAGCAAAGTGAAAGAAATGCGCTGTTGTCCAGCATCGAAATTTCATGGCTAATTTGCGAGCGTGTCGATTTTGGACAGCAGCTGAACCGCTCAGCTGCCCAGGAGTAAAAGAAGGACGACAGACCATACCGATTCCACCGATTTCATTTGACATGACGAGCAATCGTTCGATATCAAATGCAAAAAAATAAAATAAAAATAGATGCATCTAATGCAAATTCCCAAGATACAAGATTTGTATGTTTGTGTGTGTGTGCGTGTGTGATTAGCTACCACAGATGAAGAAGAGGGCAGCCTCGGCCAGCCTCTGGAAATGAAGCAATTTCATGTAAATTACGAGACAAGCGCCCTATTTACCAATCGCTAAACGAGCCATAAAAAATCCACAAAAAAGAATAGAAAAATTGAACTAAAAAAGATGAAAAATGAAAACATTAAAATACAAAATCACCCATGGTAAATTGCGGTAAAATCTCATTAATCTTTGAGGTAGATTACAAATGCTGCGCAAAAGATCGAGAGCAAGCTGAGAGCAGAGGCGATATGCAAAGAGGGACACGAAGAGGGTTTGGTTGGTCCGTCTGAAGGATCGTTCGATATGCCGAATATACATGTATGTGGTCGATTGTGTTCGCAGGATCCTTCGCATAAATTTCCCGTTGATTTGCTGTCTGCTGTTATTGTTGTTGTTGTCGTTGTTGTTGTGGTCAACAGCAGAGTCTGGCAAAATTCACGCACGGCTGCTTTTTGGGGACACTTTATGATGGGATCAAAAACGACAGAATGAAATCAGCGGACAGTTTATTGATAACTTCATTAAAATCCATTTGGCAGATCGCCGTGGGAATCCTTGTCGCCCGTCCGACCCGGCCTCATTGTAGTCGTAGTATATCTACTAAGGCCAAGGATAACGGCCCTCAGTGCAAGTTTTGTACAGCCGCCTAAGATTAATGATGCAATTTCAACGATTTTCGAGCGCAAAAAAAAAAAATGGAAAGAAAACAAAACAAAAAAAGGTGTTGCCACAAGCTGCAAGCAATTGGAAACCCCGAAAACCACCAAGCTGTATGCCGTGGCACGTTCAATTTACTAACAAACTTGTCACGCAATGCCACAGGACCACATCATTAATCACGATGATCAATCCGTCAAGCGGCGGCGTATGAGTGTGCCTGTGTGCCTGTGTGTGTGTGTGTGTGTGTGTGTGTGTGTGTGTGTATGGTGTGGGATTGGGTGTGGGTAGCAGCGGGTTGTTGGTCAGCGACGAGCAATTTCTGACATCACAATTAGTGCGAGGAAATCAGCAGGAGTTGCTGCTGCTGCGGCTACTGCTGCTGCTTGACAGGATCAACAGGATCGACAGCCACGCAGAGTTTCCTCTGTACATCATTTGAATGATTGCCGGTCAGTTGGGGTTCAAGTTCAAGTGATAGGCATAGGGATATGCCATCAAGCATAATTACAGCAAACACCACAGCAGAGAAACACACACTTACACACACATGCACGTGTGTGTGTGTGTAGGTGTTGGGTGAAAGGTCGCCAACACAAATTGGAGATAATCAATCAAACGATCAATCAGCATTTGCATACAAATATTGTAAAGAAATTCATTAGAATGGAACATCAAATTCAAATTTGAATACAATTAACCCATGCACAAAGATGCATCAAAGATCAAATGAGGCCACTTTAAGTGTGTGGGTTCACTTCAAGTTCGGGCTAAGCACTTCCAAAAACCCCATCGATCGATCAACATTTGCATAACATGCCAAAATCCAGTCCCTTCACTAAAGGATGATCGATAAGCAACAATATATCTAAGCTTATCTATATGCATACAAATACAGAAATAAATCAACAATAATAATTTATTATATTTTAGACCAAATCGACTTAAATCAATTCAGTTTCAATTTGATTACAATACTGAGTTCATAAGATATTTCCAAACTTAAAGATCAGCCAGGGGCAGTTTTGTTGATTAGTTTATGCATAATAGAAAACACAGACACCACAAGTATTTGGCATTGTTTGTGTTTATAGTCGCTGAGATAAACAATAAGTGCACTGCATGGGAAACCCTGCTGACTTAGGATGAGGATCAGCTAGCAGCAGCTCATGCAAAGCCATTTATTAATATTCCAAGATTCCAAAGATTTGCACAGACGATGACGACCCCGGTTCGACTAGCTCGACCCCCTGTCGCTGTGCTTGACCAAAAAAATAGGTTTGTTGGTTTTTTTATGACCCTCCAGCCAAAAAAAAAAATATATATATATATATGTATCTGTGTGTGTTTGTGCTTGTGTGTTTTGAATGTCACATTTTTTTTTACGACTTTTCGCATATTTTTGTGGACCTTTCGGCGTGGTCAGCCAGTTTCCATAATGACGTAGGCAAAAATGCTCTTTACGATTTTGATTGGCATGGCGAGCACAGTGAAAGGAAATTAATGTGAAATTGAAAATAGGTAGAAATGCATATGGAAATGGAAATGTGTATTGCAATTGCAATGAGATGACGATGACGATGATGAGAAATGAGAAATGAGGCACAGCTCATAAACTAGCTGGCAAACATTGTTTTGATGACACTCAGGGGCAGCCGCACAGAGCCGAGACAATGGCCCAACACCCCTCTTTCCATACCATGGGAGACGATGCGTATTTAAATTTTTCGCCAGCCAATGCCTATAACGAATCCCAATCCCCGTTCCGTACCCAGGCCCGATTCGTTGCACTTAATTGGCCTGCCAGCGGAGAAAGCAGAAAGTGCACAAAATTTATGCCTCATAAATGTCAATAGATTTCGATGTCAATACCATACACCGATATCGGCCAATATAATCATAGTCTAACTACACGCTGCTGTCACAATCACAGTGCGATGTCAATCGCCATCCTTGGAAAAGGATTAGTTGTTGTTGAGGCGACAGTTGACGCTGCGGGAAGTTGATAGTCACTGCACAAATCCGATCTACATTGATTTGTCATAGTATTCTGACAGGCTTATGGCAAAAGAAAGCGTGCCTTTTAAGGTATATACATATATATATATATTCTTGATCAGAATCAACAGCCGTGTTTCTCACAGACTACAAGAACTAGAGACTTCAATGCAGATCAAATTTACTGTATTATTCTTATCGATAACCTCCAAAGAGTAAGTCAGGAAAGATATCAACCGTTTGCCGATAGCAAAATAAATCCGAAATTTAAGTTACACTTTGATCAACTGTATCAAAATAAACTTGAATGATTTCAAATCGATTTCAACACTAGTGGAAATTGCCGATAACCGATTAACTGTTTGATGGGAAACCGTAGCCGACTCGAACTGTGATCAACCATATCTTACCATGCCTTCTTGGCCATATTCATAGCTTGCAGCTGAAGTTTGTTCGCTGTTCGCTTGTCAGTTGCTGTCCGATCGCGATCTTTATCTCAAGTGTTGGCCCGAGGCAAGGGTTCCGGTGCACCGCGAGGGGGTAGGGGGTAGGCGAGTTAGGGGGCGCCTCACCATGTTGGGTGCTGACAATTGTCGATGCTTGAAATTTATGTGGCCTGTAAGTCATGCACAATTGTCCTCGTGCTGGCCCTGGAGTGTTGGTGATAGCCAGAGATAGCCAGAGATAGCCAGGCCATATGGAACTGGTTCCGCTTGTTGAAGTTTTAATTTAATTTACATAAATTTCATTGCTGGCTGCTCGTGGCAATAATATGGATGAAAATTACAACTGCAACTGCAACTGCAACTGAAACTGAAGAAACGCTTAGGTTTCATTCCACGGAATGCGTAATTGTCGCAATGGACGCAATATTGCAGCTCAACTGTTATGCTAATGTTCCATTGTCGTGGCATATGCGGCTACGAGCTGCTGCCTTGTGGCATGCGGCATGAGGCATGCGCCTGCGCCAAGACGCCCGCGCCCTCATAGCGTACCCAATGCGAATGTAAATGCAAATGAGTTGCGAAGGGTGCGACAATAACAGTAATTAAACGCGACCATTGTTGCGGTCAGTCGACCAGCATGCCACGTGCCACCATTCCGACCTCACACACACACACACATACACACACTCAGAAGATGAAAAGTGTAACACAGCGTTTTAGATTATACCGATAGAAGTGGCCCAAATAGAATAGTTTATATAAATATATATACACATTTATGTTTGTATGTTTGTGTATATGTTTCCTTGTATATGGTAACAGTAAATACAATCGAGACAAACAAAAACACGACTGCGCTTTACTCTGTTTCCAATATTTAATAACATTGGGAAACTGTTTCCTGGTCATAAAATCCATTTAAACCTGTAGAAATTGTTATGCTCTCCTTAAAGAAGCTTCTTAATTTTCAGTATTTTTTCCAGAAGAATTTGAAAATAGCACCATTAATGGGTATCTCAATTTATGGGTCAATAATTCAGATCTTTGGTGCTTGCAGAAATAAGTTTTGTTTATTTCAAAAACTGATCAAGAAAACAAACAATTAGTTTTGTAATTTTTCAAGTGCTGAATTTGCATAAACTGTATAGTAATCGCCCTATATATATATATATATATATATATACATACATGTACTTCAGCTGCATTGGCAGACAGTGAAAACAACAATATACACTCTTTCCACTTGGGCAACAGAGTATTCAGAACAAAATCATACGAATACTGGGTAGAGCCCAA
This sequence comes from Drosophila planitibia, assembly GCA_035043785.1. NCBI lineage: Eukaryota > Metazoa > Arthropoda > Insecta > Diptera > Drosophilidae > Drosophila > Drosophila planitibia. The sequence continues at coordinate 5,508,527 of JAWNMS010000041.1, forward strand.
TAGGCGTTGCCTGTCCACTCGCTGCAATTAGCTGTGGGCTGGTCACTGTCAACCACAGCTACAACAATGGAATCAACAACAACCACAGCTGGCTTCGATAATGATGGTCCTTGCGTGCACTGAGTGCAATCAACGATCTATTCAGATCGCCACACGCATTTATATATATTAACAGGATATCAAAATCCCGAGAAATTAGTTGGTTAACACGTGACAACAACAACATTTGTATTTGCATTTGTTAAATGAAAAACTTGTGTTAATTACTGGTACCTTGATTATTACGCTGATCGACTGCGGAATACTCAAAAAACTGATCAACATTATATCATATAAGGAAATTGAGGACAGTAGTGAGGGGGTCTGCAGTAGTTTCTTGTTCATTTAAATGATCGACAGAGTCGTAGCGAAACATAATAATATAATACACTCATTCATATAATAACTAAATATAATAAATAAGGAATAAGCATAATCCTTGCAAAAATCACTGAAGATCGAAATAGACAAGAAGGCAAGACAAACAACGTGGGACAATTTTTAAGCCACGCCCATTCTAACCAGCGAAAAATGATGATGACTGTGATCTGCCACTTAAAAAAATGATGTATGTATATATATGATGTATATACACATATTTGATGTAACATGAAGTTGTCTCGCTTTCCTTTATAGATTATTGTTGGTCAAATGCATTTTGAATGATAGAACATGTTTCATATTTAATAAATTTGGAACCGATCCCAATGAATTTGTATGAATTTGTATTAGAATCTTGGCAAAACTTGGCCGTAAAGCGAAAAGCCGCATAAGGAATCAATTATTTCTTTACGGTTCTTTACGGCCAAGTTTCGTGGAACGTATTTAGGCCGTAAAGCGAGGTATGAGTGTATAATGTATATATGGAGAATCGTAAAGTTCTAGGATAGTCTATCAAACTATCAATGATAGATTGAAGCGTTCACAGTTGTTGTTGATCTATGACTGAGCGATGTCGTATCTGAATGGATTTGAAATATGTTCGATCCTCTCGCAAATCTTTGGGCCGCTATTCGAAACGCTTCATTTGGCATCATTTTCATTGTGGACTTTGAGAAACTGCCGAAAACGCTTTGTTTGTCTTACAAAGAATGGCAAAAACAAACCCTCGACCAAAAAAAAAAATGTTTAAAACAACAAAGAAAATGCACATTTTTGCAAGGGTTTTTTCCCCGCTGCGGTTGCTAAACAACGAAATTTCCCTTTTTTTTTTTGGTAAATTTTTCGACACTTTTTGCGATTGCAAGAAAAATGGTTTTTGTTGCGCCTTTTGTGTGTACTTTTCCTATTTGCCATTCTTTTCTCTTTTCTCTTTTTTGTTGGTTTTTTGTGCGGCTTTTTAACAGTTTTTCAGCAATTTTGGGAAGGCTGAGTTTTTCATTTGAGCTCATTAGGCGAGCTCCGTTTAATTTGTCACAGTGGCAAAATCAATCGCACAACTCTCTCAGAATTACGCCCATTAGCGGCAACCAGTTGACAGCTTGGCCAATCAACGATAAATGAATGAGCTGCTGGAAAAGTCTCACAAAAAAAAGGAAAAAAATAACCAAAATCATAATAATAATAAACAGCAACAGCAACTCGCTCAACATGTCCAGATCCTTAACGATCCTTAACAGCGGCCACGAATCACGTGCAGGCAATTACGAAAAGCAGAAAGGAAAAAAATGTGTAACTGAAGCCGCCGGCAGAAATTAGCCCAAAGCATTCGCATACGCACCGAAAATAGAAAGCAAGTAGAAAAAAAAACAAGTATGTTGCATGCAACGAGGAGTTAAGTGCCCCGCGCCGCTTTTAATAGCGCATAAATTAGCATCGCCGACGGCGCGTTTCGTTGTCGCATTGTTTTGGCAATGACGTTGCACGAGTCGCATGTAAATACCGAGTGCAAAGTGCCCCGCCACAAACAGAATCCCCTTCCCAAAATCTAAATCCCTGTCAATAGGGTGGCTCTAGCTATTACCCCTCTCACTCGCTGCCTCTCTCTCTCTCTCTCTCTCGCTCGCTTTGCACCCACTGCGATTGTTGTTTGCCCATCAGATAGAAATTCTATGCATGCCATGCCTGCTTCAGCTTAGCGCCCGACATAAACTTGCCTCGAACTTACCCCATACGCTCGTTGTTCGTGCACCAGACACAGGCGCAGTGGGCCTGGCGTTGTTGCACAGTGGTAGCGCTACAGTCAGCTAACAGTTTACAGTCGCTTTACATTTGCAACTAGCAAGTAAACAATAAATTAAATTAAAAGTTGAAAATATATATATAACAACCGATAAGAGAAATAATGTTCAAAAATGATTTTAAATGGATTTGGCTGTTTTTGAGCATTTATTTTCAACTTTTAATCGCTGACAAGGAAATAGTCTTTTTATTAATATATATATACATATATATATATATATATATATATATATATATATTATATCTTATAGTAGACAGCCTAAATAAATGTATTACATAGTATTTAACGATAAATAATGGTATCAATCGCAATGTTTGTTTCAAATTGTTATTTTTATTTCAATTTCCATTTTTATTTGTTAAAATCTTTTGTGAGCTGTATTTGCCTAAATTGTATAGATAAATAAATATACTAGTAGTAGTAGTATAGCCGATAAATAAGTATAGTATTCCAAAATCCTTTTCAAACTGTGTAATTGCTAATGTCCTTTTTTTAATACAATTTTCAAATTTTTGTTACTTTAAAACAATGTGTATATTTTTATGTTATTTAATTTGAAAGTCTTTTCGAAAATCTGTATTGTTGTATTGTTTTTTTAAGGTTTTTGAAAATCTCTGTAAAATTATGAGTATTGTTTACTTTGTTTTTGTTTATTAATTTTATTTCACTTTTTGTGTTTTGTAAATCTCGTCGACTTTTTAAAGTCAGAGCAGCTATATATAAATGCTAAATGCTAAATGCTAAATGCTTCAAACATAATTGCCACTGTATGCCGCTGCATGCAGACCATTGTGCGTCGACGCAACTGCAAAATGCTTTGGCTTCATTACGCGATTAACGCTGACGCTGACGCTGACGCTGCCGCTGCCGCTTGCGCAGAGGCGTTCCACAAACCGTCAGCTATTCCGCCCGGGACACGCGACGCAACGCGACGGCTGCTCACTTAATACGCGGCGCAGCAAGTCAAGTGCGAATTCGATGTCAATCAGAGCGAGAGCGTGTCCGTTAAAAGAGTCAGACAGACAGACAGACAGAGAGACAGAGGGAGACAGGGAGAGAGATGGTGAGCGAGAGCGAGAGAGAGAGAGAGAGAATGGCACACCCCCCGCCCTGTGTCGCACTGACTGTCTGTCAGTTGACAAAGTGACAGGCAAATGTCAGCAATTTACAGAACCGTTTAAGCTCCGCTCCTCTCCGCCCCGCTCCGCTCCGCTCCGGTCTGTTCCGTTCCGCTTGTCCACTTCACTGCGCAGCAATAACAAACGCAGCCAAAACCAAATGGAGTGCCTTGTATGCTGAACAAGGCTTTTCCCCCTTTTCCGCTGCCGCTTTTTCATTTCCATTTCCCTTTCTGTTTTTTTCCCATTTCATATTTGTTTTTCATTCAACGCAAAAAAATGTAAATTTTCACCCAATTCTTGAACCTGGCACGCGTGTAATCGCCTGGAAGCGTTCCTCTCCCTCTCTCTCTCTCTCTCTCACTCTCTCTCCCCCTCTCTCTCTCACTCTCTCCCTCATCCTGTCTCACTCTTTTGTTGTTCAGCGCATGCGTCGCGTTCGCAGAAATGTGAATGCTATGTAAATGTTGAATGTGAAATATGAAAATGATGACGATGATGACGATAATGATGATGATGATGATGATGATGATGACGCTGATGAGGAGTAGCCCTGTTGCCACCCCGTGCTGTAATATTTTTACAGCAGCAGCAACACAAAAGCGTGCAACTGGCGGGGCTGCAAGTTGCAACAACTGATAGAAAAGCTTTCAACTTGGCTGCTGGCAATGATTGTGTCAAGTTATCGTTGGCACCAGTCAGCTCCTATGTTGCACAAATGTGCATTGACTTTTGCAACACACACACACACACACACACAGAGCGTGGCATGTTCACACTTATGCATATGTTATGACCGGCGGCGCTGTGTGGCAACACTGGCAGCTGCTGGACACGCGTCCCTTTTGGCCAACTGTTGTTTGAATGTGCGCTGCACCAACACAAAAACACAACAACGCAAAAGTTGCAGCGTCATTGCTGCAGTTACAGTGATGCCTGGCTGGAACTGAAACGGATTCGCATCTATAATCAACTCCAATTTGTGATCCCTCGGAACAGAAACTATTTCAATTTTGGCCAAGTCATATTTATTTTACACACTGCCAATAATAGTTTGAATTGAGACTAAATCCGTTTGATTTTTAAGTTCAAATACTGGGCTATATATTTATAGATATGCACATATTATTAATAGTTGCAATTACTTAATTAGTATTACGAACTTACTTCTAAGTTGTGCAATAAACTAAACTTGTAGTTGCTGTTTAAATTAATATTTTAAATTGTGTTTAATATAAACGTGTGCATTTCAAGGGAGTTTTGCAGAAGCTGAGAATGTTTATAATAAGGAAATATAGAAATGGTTTTCAATTGCGAATGACTACTGTGGCACAGGATGACTTTTCGTGTAACAACAAACTGCCCATTCATCGACGGTGGCAACAAGCGTCTGATTCTCGACCTCATCCTCAGTCTCATCCTCATCACACCGATCCCGATTCCGTTCCCCATTCGCTGTCTGCACTTTGACTTTCAGCAGCTGACGTTGCAACACTGCCATCCCAAGTGGGCAACACTTCACCAACATCGACATCAACTTTGACATCGGCCATTGGGAATCGGGCGGGCGCTAAGCTAATTAGCTGAATGCGCTGAAAATTTGCAAAACGCCGACGGCAGCGCAGCGGTTGCCAAAAAAAAAAAAATGCAGCAACTGTGGCAGCAACTGTCGCAACTGCATCAATCGAGCCAGTTGCAACCCTTTTCTATTTCAAAATTTGCTTATCATTAACAGATTTTAGTCGTTGCGCAGGCAAATGAAAATGAAAATGAATTATAATTACGCTGATGCTGAGCTACCCTTGCCCTGATTTTGTCATTCAAATGCCCTTGCCACAGGGTATTCCAACTCAATGGCGAAGTGTGTAACGCAGCGACAGAGACAGGAGCAGCAGGACGAGCCGAGTCCATTTAAGCATGTCTCACTGTACTTGACTCTCTGCGCTTGCTGAAACTTGGAACAGCCTCGCTGCGTATATCGTTCAGATAGGTTGACTATATCACAAAGCAACTCGAACTTAATATTAGGCTGAGAGGAACCAGTCACAATATATATATATATATATATATATATATATACGGCTTATCGGCATGAATCACACGCACATATCTCAATCAAATTCAACAATTACAATTAGGATCTTGATGAATTCAATTATGATCATAATCTCAAACACATTCAGAAGACTATTAAATACTTTTCGGATTTCGAGAAGTGATTGGACGGGATCTAAACACATATGTAACAGATATATATGCACAATTAATTGATATTATATTAAGTCCAGGAAAGAGTATTTATTATTTGCTACCCCATTTTGTGGCCTGTTTGCGTTTTATTTTTCGGGTGCTACGTTGGCGGGGAGATTTGAATATTAATGGTTTTTTGTTGTTGTTGTTTTTGTTGTTGTTGCCACATTTTCACACTGGCACATGATGCCACACGCGGTGACTGAGCCTGTGGATTTGGAAATCTTAGGCATTGTTTGCATAACATTTGGCAATTATTGCTACATCCTCGCTGACAGTCACTGACTAGGATGGCAGGATGCTCTCTAAGCCGGCTTAGGCCAAACAGGATGCGGAGCAGTCAGCACCAAATGTCACCTTTTTTTCCCGAGCAGTCTGTGTGTGTGTGTGTGTGTGTGTACTTGTGGGGAGAAGAGCTGTGTCTCAGCTGGCAATCGCAGCTAGCAGCTTCTGCGAGCAAAAGTTCATCGCCTGCGGCCAAAATTAGCGCAAATTGAGAAGAGCAAATGGACTCCAGGCGAAATGCAAAGATCAAAAGGTAGAGGTAGAGGTAAAGGCAAAGGTAAAGGCAAAGGCATCAGGCATGAGGCAGCAGCAGCAGCAGTGGCAGTGGCAGTGGCAGTGGCAAGCAGTTCCATTTGCCAGCGGCTTGTTTGTCAATCAAAAGGTGTGCGCGAAGATCGCAAGTTGGCATCTGGCAAACTGGCAAACTGGCAAACAGTCGTTCAATCTGGCAGTACGGGTTCTTTTCCATTCCAGCGTCGCCTCGAGCCGTGGCAGCCACTTCCTTTCTGCGGCCAGCTGTTGATTAAGTGCATAATAACTGCACACACACACACACACCCACACAGGCACACACATGCATGCACACAATTAAAGGTCCTTTGAATTCGTTTCCTTTTCTTTGAATCATTTGCATATTCTGCACTGCAATCAAACGACAATTGATTGATTCACAAAACGATTCAAAATGTCCTTCGAATAAGGTACAAGGACACGCTTCTCGAGCCAATTCCAATGCTCATCACGTTTTCAAAGTCAAAACAAAATTATCCACACTCATCCATGGTATGTATAAGATAAGATAAGTCTTACATACTTTCATGCTTACAACTTTAAAGCTCTTTCCCATTTTATTCGATATCGATATTAATCGAGTTATCGACCAACTTCTTTTAAAGTTTAATAATATATCCAGATGAATACACAATGCATGTTTCTGCGATCTGTTTTATTGGAGTTGTGCAGTTGACATAAATATCTTTCACGCTCCGTCAGCTGTGACCAGTTCAAACCCCCGCCACTCCACCCGCTGGCACTCCTCACATTATTTATCACATTTACAAGCGATTAATAACAACATTTTATCGATTCGACAAGTGACACCCGAAAACTAAAGAAGCCAAATGAAGAAGAACGGAAATGCCGGAAATGTGCCGACTGTTCTTGCAGCTAAGGAAAATGTAAATTTTCCTTAAAGGGTTACCTGTCTATGTCTGTGTGTGTGTCTATGTCTGTGTGTGTGTTCGTGTTTAGAAAATTAGTTTAGCGATGCGGGTGAGCACAGCTGGCGAGCTGGCAGAGCAAGTGCCAACTGCGGGGGCAGGGGCAGGGGCAGAAAAGATGAGTGAAAAACAGTGGAACTGTTGCCGGGAAATGTCTGCAGCCGAATATAATAAAAAATAATTCAATTAACGCGCGTCCGCTCAAAGGCTAAATGGGCAACAAATTAGGGACGAACCCACAAGAATGTGAGAGCTGATGACAGGTCAAAGGCAGTGGCAATGGCAGTGGCAGGGGAAACCTGCGCACAGGTTGCTGCTGCGGATTAAGCGGGCCGCTGCGGGTTTTCCGCAGAAGCCCAACAACAAGAATAACAGCACTCGTCCAACATTCTCTCTCTCTCTCTCAGTCTGTCTCTCTCTCTCTCTCTCTCTCTTTGTCTGCGAGCTGCGAGGGCGTCAAAGTGTTAACAAGTGTCATGTGAAATGCTCTCGACGGCTGTCGCACGAGCTAAGCCAAAACACGAGCTAAACCAGCAGCAAAAGGAGCAGAGGAGCGGGTCCGGGTCCGGGTCCGGGTGAGGGTGCTGGTGCTGGTGCTGGTGCGAGGGAGATCGTTGAGATCAGTCGGCTGGCAGCTGTTGCTGTCGAGAGCAACGGGGGCGTGCTGAGTTGCTGAGCGTCCTTTTGATCCGACTGATCGACTACCTGCTGCTATTTTGAACACAAGCAAAGCAAATCACTTGGCCAAGCAACAGCAACAACAACAGCAACAACAACAGCAACAACAAACAAACAACAACAACAAACAATAAAAGCCGCAACACTATTTAAGCATTTCTTCCTTTTTTGACAGCTGAAGCAACTGACGTGGCATGCGTCAAAAACAAATGTTGCACAAATGGAATAGAATTTTAGCAGCGTTATTCCACATTGAGATCTGCCAAGAGCTGAGTCGGTTATTTTAGCCAAGTTATTGGTTATTTGGGTGAGCCGAAAGTGCATCTTAATTGTGGTCTTAAAGCTGGTAGCCCATAAGCAGTTGGAGTAAGCACAACTACCAATTGGCAAAACCCGGAAGAACCTACGAAGAACCATGCTTTTGCCAAATAGCACTTTAATACTTTTTATTGATACTTTTACTCAATTGGATATTTTTTAAAATCGATATAAGTATAATCAAAGATAATACAAATTTCTGCATGAATTTGTACTTGATTATATATGTGAAACACATTTAGTCAATTTATTTAAATAGTCGACGCAGCTTTGTGAAAAGAAAATGCAATCATTTGATTTTACTGCAGAGTTTTATTAATATAATGAACAAAGTAAAAAAAAATAGCTATATGGTAAAAAAAATTGGTTTCTCTTAAGAATAAATAAATAAATAAATATGAAAAAAGTGCTTTACAAAAACTACATAACAGCAGCGGCAAAAAAAAATTAACTTAAATGCTAATTTCTGTACAGGATGCTAAAGTAAAAAAAAAAAAAAAATAGATATATATATATACATATATATATATATTATTTAAGATTCCACTTAGGAACTAAATAAGCGTCATAGTTAAGCGTTTTCCCCCGTTTGTCAGCGTTGGCTTGCTCGCATTATCTCTCCCTCTCTCTCTCACTCTCTCTCTCTCCCTCTCTCTCTCTCACTCTAGACATAAATGGAGGAGGGCAGCGCCAGGCCGACCTCAAAGTAATTGCTGGCGTCCACTTTGTATCGCTTGAGTGGCGACTCGGCATTCTTTGGCTGCGCCTCCCGTCCGCGACTCCTCTTGAGCGTACGCACGGGCGTCTCCAGGCAGAAGGTATCCAAGTGTGTTGGCGTCGGCAACTGCACCAGCACGCTGTGCGGCAAGCGGCACAGCGGTGATGCCGGCTCCGGTGTCGCAGTCGGCAGCAACGGATGCAATCCAAAGCTCAAATCACTGGCCGGATCATCGCCGGCAGCATACGAGGGCGACAGCATGGCACCGCTGCACTCCGTCTCCAGCTGCTGTTTGACCAGTGTGCGTCGTCGCAAATTGAACGACTTACGCGGCCTCTTCTTCTTGCCACCGTTCGTTCCGTTCGCCTTGCACGCCGAATCGAGTATCGCATCGATGAGCTTGTCCAGCGTCTGATCGCCCATCTGTGTGGATGGCTGCGGCGTCACTGGACGCACCAACTGCTGCGCTCTGCTGGCCTGTGCAGGTTGCAGTCGCTGCTGCTGCTGCTGCTGCTGCTGCTGTTGCTCCATGGTGGCCAGAAAATCGGCGTCCAGTCGACGCTGCTTGAGTTGCTGTGTGGCCGCCATATAGCGGGGCTGCTCCAGAAACGGATCCAGTGGCAGCAGGCCGCGCAACGCCAAATGCTGTCCGCTGGGCAGTGTGGCCGTTGAGGGTGAATATTCGACCTCGTAGCGTGGCAATGTGGTTGCATAGCGCACACTCTGCACCACCCGACGATGATGCTGATGATGATGATGACCGGATGATGGTGTGGCAACCGTCTCGGGCGTCACATTGCGTATGTCGCTGAGCGGTGCCAATACCAGCGGACTGTTGCGCGCCCTCGGCACGGCCATGGGCGTGGAGCTGTAACTGTGCCTGTTTATGTAACCGTTACTGCTCTCGCCCACATGGGGCACATTCTCCTTGTTCGCAATGGTGGCCCGTCGCTGTCGTCTCTGCCGTCTCCCCGCCCTCGCCGACTCCTGTCCGGCTGTGCTTTGCACGGGCATCTCGTGCAATCGTTGCATAGATGCCGTCCACTTGAGCATGTCGATGGTTCTAGGCGTGTGTGCTGAATGGAGGATGTGGTTAAACGGAGTTCGTCGCTCCTGTTCGCTGGATCTCTGCTAGTCTCTCTCTCTCTCTCTCTGTCTCTCTCTCTGACTCTTTCTCCTCACGTCTCGGCGTTCGCTGACAAACTGAATTGGCTCCGAGCAGCGGACAGCGTTTTATACTCGTGCCCGTCCAGGATTTAGGGGTTGTTGCGCAAGCGCACCCCGCAACCCCTGTCGCTAGCCGCATACAAGCCGAGTTCTGCGCACACTCTCTCTCTCTCTCGCTCTCTCTCTCTCTCTCTCTCTGATTTAGTCTGCTAAAGAATAGTTGCTTTATACGGCTTGCTTTCTCTCAATGAGCCCTAAACCTTCATTGATAGCTTCACTTAAAGCTCAACTTAAAGCACAAATCGCTGATTCATTGAGAGATGTCCTTGATACGATCTGAAGGATTCGTTGCACTGCTATAGAGCTAATTCTACAGAATATATCCCTTTCTTCTGTTGTCATTTCATTTTTTTTCTTAATCTTACATTGTTGCTCATCCAGTGCCAGCTACAATCAAAGCTCTAGCTAGCAACAAGACCATTGACTAAGGATTCTTTAAGTCATCGAGTTCATTTTTGTTTTTTTTTAGGGTGGGATGGGGGTGGGGGTTGAGGGAGGTGGGTTGCATATTTATTCCCACAGTCGCTTACCAAATGACTTCCAGATCTCTATCGGCAATTGCCAAGTTATTAAATTTGCTTTTGCCCTCAAGGAAGTGATCGTCATTGTCGACGTCGCCGTTGTTGCTGTTGTTGTCGGGTTTCCTTTCGCTACCCCCACTCGCCGCTGGTCAATTTGAATGTCGCATTCAGGGGTCGGTGGTTTTTTTCTCTTTATTTTTGCTTGGCCTGGCTGTAGCAACAGGCTTTGACACTTGCTGGATGGAGGGGCAGTGGCAGGCACGTTAATTAGCCAGGCTAACAACTTGCACAACTTCCTGCCTAGTGTCTGATATGAGTATTAATTGCGGCTATTTAGCGACCACAGAAATGCAACATAACAAGAAGAAGAAGAGGAGAAAAAGTTAATTGAAAATGTTGCAACTTCCGCAGGAAGCATTTGAAAAACGTTACAAATGCTGAGTAGGTGCTGATCCTGTACATTAGCAGTCGTCCCTGTGCCACTGCTGTGGCATATGGCCAAATGTCGAGCCAAAACCATTTATCATGAAATCAAGCCTAGTCGATCACCTTTGACCGGCTTGTCAACGATGGTCAGCTGAGCAGATAACGCCACCAAGGAAGATCGCCAGTATCAATCGGATCATCATCAACTAAGTGGCTAAGCCCCATTGATTAGTCGTGCATCAATCTTGAGAAGTGCCCACAATTCCATCTGCCAGCTGTTCAAATGATAGATGCCCGATCCTTATTTATTTCACAGATTTTAATCAGATATCCTCAATATTTATATCTTGCATTACTTTTGCTTTCCTTCAAACTTGAGTAGTTTTTGCCTGCTTCATTTCTTCATTTCTGATTAGTTAGTTGCTGCTACTTATAAACAGAAATCTCTTATGATTTATAGTCAGACTTAGCCTACCTTAGCTACCTATAAATAAATAATTAATACGTTTTACCAAAAAGTGTCTCATTGCACAGCATATGAAGACACCCAAAATTTGGCAACCCAATCGGATTAAGAGTTTTTTTTCCCTAATTACTCCAGATATATTTTAGCGTGTTGAAAGATTGCTTTTACCCATTTCAGGATTACATTGATAAGTTTCACACGTTTTATTCCGTTTTTCTTGTTTCTCTTTCTTTTTCTTTTGCGGTGAAAGTTGCTGTTTTTGTTTGCTTTTACTGCCATTCTTCGTGATCGGTCTCGGCTGCATCCTTGGCGAAACCAAAGATCAAAGGGGTAAAGGTAAATTAATTGAATGCTTTGCCTCGCAAAAATACAAAAAAAAAAACACGAAAAATTTCTCAATTTTTCAACTCTTTTTGGTTGGTTTTTGCACAAAAAAAAAAGAAAAAAACCGAAGGGTTTCGCATATTGGTTTTCTTTTTGCCATATATTTGAGCAGCCCTCCTTTGGCTGGCTTTCTTTGCTTTGCGCTCGTCGCGTTCTCTGTTTCGGCGAGATTTATGCTGTTTACATAGCCGCACAAAAGGATTAAATGGGATTTTGAATGCAGACTCCGGGTTGCATCAGATGCGCTGCCCCGCAGCCATTTATTGTGTTTGGTATATTTTGGGACCGTTATGCCTTTAAGGATCTGTTGATTAATATGATTTAACGAGCATCTTGCCGACTGGGCGTCTACCGAGTCTCCTCGACTGTCTCTCCTGATGGGCTCATTGAAGCATTAACATAAGCCGCACATTTTCTGCGGTTTACATGGAAAAAAGCCAAAAAACAAAACACACACAAAACTACTCAAAATCAATTTACATTATTCACATGCGACAACTGAGGTTCTTTCTTTCTTTCATTCTTTCTTTTATTTTTATTTTTTCTTATGTGCTAAACGATTTAACGCTTAATTAACGAGCCGATCACACACTCGGGACACAAAAAAAAAGAAAGAAGAAATCCCGAGAGCAAACGCAGTTAAGCAAGGGCAGCTCGAGTGACGATCGCTATGCAAATTGACTGCAGTTTTTTTGTTTTTTTATGAATCCTCTTTCGCTAAACGTTCTGCGACTGCAGGCAGCTCGCGTGTGCATGTGGTGTGTGTGTGTGTGTGTGGAGAGCGTCACGAAGAGGCACTTGACTTTCACTCTTAGAATTGCTCTTTGCATTCCCCCTCCCCTCTCCCCCAACGTATGCGTTTTGCATATATGTACATGTGTATGTGTGAATGTCTGTACACCCTTCGCAACGGCCCCACGCTCTGTCGATTTGCATGCTCAATGGCTTGTGGCTAATGCTCCGGCGGCACTTTGGCGCATAAACTTTGCGCCTCATCTTCTGCCTTTCGCACTCTGATTCGCATTCGCATTTGCATTCGCATTCGGATTTGCAATCGCAATCGCATTTGCCGATTGCCGCCGATTGCTCTGTTTGCACTTCGGCTATTTAAGCCGACCGCTCTTTGCATACAGAGAGTGCAGCCCTTTTTTTTAATGTGTATGCTTTGCTTTATTATTATTATTGTTGTTGCGCTCCGTTTGATTTTGATTAATGCGTTTTGTTTTGCATTGTATGCGAAATTTATCGACATTTGATTTGCTGCGCCGTCAAAGAGGCAACCAAAAAAGAAATACGTACATACATATGTATGTACATATGCCAAGCAAGGGAAAAGTGTATCAAATGTTTGTCGCGCGGCTTTGTTTGCCTTTTGCATAAGTTCAACTCTAAATCTAAATTCGCATGTGCGTGTGCGTGTCGTGTGTGTGTGTGTGTGTGTACACATGTTAACATGTTCCACGATGGAACTTCATTAACCCATTAACAATTTTAAGGGCGCAATTCAATTTCCTTCAAATATAAATTGGTATAAAAAATCCAAATAGTGATCGAATATTTGAGACGTTTGTTTATTCAGCTCGCAAGATCACAAATATAATATATACGTCTATAAAATTATAAATAAATATAGTACATTATTATCCATAGATAAGTACTTTATAGGAACAGACATGCCTGCTCGAGAAAGTGCTTGTCATTCAGGATTAATTTGCTGAAGAACAGATTGTATAAACATATCCAGACAGATATCTAACCTAAAATAACCTAATTTTGAATAGGCTACGTTGTTAATCTACGTAGAAAAATATGTTTAAAAAATTGAAAAAATACATTTAAAAATTGTTAAAAATTATCTAAAAAAAAAGAAGAAAAACTACATTTAAAACTAACTCATTTTAAGCCTTAAGCTATGAATTGGAAACCCACTAAGTAGATGAAGTATAACAAACGCCTACAAGGCAGGGCAATTCTCGAGATTGCCAACATGCCCATGAGTTGGCAAAAAAAGGTATATATATATTAAGGGGTGGGGAAGAGGAAAACCGAAAATAGAATAAAAATCAAAAAGGATGAGAGTTGCTCTCGAGTCCCGGGGCCCTGAAGAAAATGTCATGTTTATGCTCATAACTTTAATACTCAAAAGTCGACCAACTGTCAACTGTCAAATACGAGACAATCTCAAACAAACGTAATGCTGCGTGAGAGAGAGAGAGAGAGAGAGAGAGAGAGAGAGAGAGGGGGACTGAATACTGAGTGTGACCCTGAAAAAGCAAGGCTGCAAACTGGAACACAACATGCCGAAAAAGAAGAAGAAGAGAAAAAAACAGCAGAAATTGCAGTGGGGATGCGAGGTATGCGAAGGATGAGGCAGAAGCAGGCAGACAAGACAAAACAATGGGCAGCGTAATGAAGAGCACACACACACACACACACACGCACACACACACGCACACACACTCAGGCACACTCAGACACAACGGGAGAGCAGCGGACAGCGACAGACAGACAGAGATAGACTGAGACAGAGACTGAGGCTGAGACAGAGTCTGAGTCTGCGTCTGAGTCGGAGACGTACAACAAGAGGAAGTAAATTACAGCAAGCAAGCCGAAGGAAGCAAAGGATGCGCCGCTGTGGCTGACTGACTGACGTGCCGCAGTCGCAGAGGGTGAACGACGCCAGAGGGTTGTGTGGGGTGCAAGGCACGTCAAGGCAAGGCAAGGCAAGAAAATTGCACAAGACGAGCCAGAAATTATGGCAAATAATTTAGAGCAGAAATTGTCGACCTGGCAAACAATTGAAAGGGATCCTTGATGATCCTGCTGCTGCTCGAGCATTTACCGTTTGCAATCCGCCCGTTCTTTATCTGTCTGTTGTTGTTCGCTTCTTGTTCGTTTGTCATTCAGTTCTGCCCACAAAGCGCTGGCATTTTGCTCCTTGCCATTTCCATTCCCATTCCCATTTCCATTTGGACAACTTGGGTCCATTTTGCCATTGGGTCGGGCGTTGTTTGCGCTGCCTGCCTTTGCCATAAATTTGCAACAATTAAAAATAAAGTTAATTAAAATTTATGTGCGACAGTTTTTGCACTTGGATTGCGACCAGCCCATCGAACATGTGTAAAAAACGACAACGAGCTGTCTATCCATATATATATATATATATATCGTGATATATATATATATATATTTATATCTGTGTGCGTGTGTGCAGAGAAGCAGGCCCCGTCTAATTGCTGGGAGTGGCCGATTGGCATTGAATGCCCAGCCACTTGAAGCGTTAAGATCCTTGATCTCTTCATCCCAACCAAACCCAACAAAAAAAGATGTCCTGTTTTTTGTTGCTCACTTTGAATTTAAAATCGAAAGGACTTGTTAGTTTAGCTAATAACTGCTTTAATATACGCATAGATATATATATATATATATATATATATACACAGATATCCTATCAGACTACTAAATACCTGAATTATATTTCAATTTCGATTTCCAAACTTATCAAATCGAAATATTCATTTAAATATGTAAATTTCATTTATTTTCTTGCTCTGTAGAGATCTGTACTGAAGAGCATATATCTTGTGTCTTTGATCTTAAGTTCGCTATCAACCTGATGGATCTTAGCCACCCAAACTTTATAGACCCGCTGGGCTCACTCGGCAGGTGCCTTTGGTTATTTAGCGCGACTTTCATAACATGCCACCAAATTTGCATGGTGACACATAAATTGGCGCCTCTGGTTTTATGGGCCCGCTGTGCTGCGAGTCCTGTGAAGCATCGCAGCTCACGAGCTCTTGAGCCGAACAATGGCGCTGTCATTGTTGCTGATGCGTAGCTGATGCTCGACCAGATTTATTGGCCTGCTCTCAATCTTGCTCACGTTCCACGCTGTGTGTCCTGTGTGTGTCCCGTTTATCCTGCGCGTCTCGCTTAGGAAGCGTGAAAGTGCTCGGACCGAACCGTTCGGTCAACAACAAAAGATCCATCGGAGCGGCCACTCCTGACCCAAGATGAGCCAATTTCCTTGCAAAATTGTGCCAAAATCTGCACTCTCTGGACCATGTCCTTCCGTGTCACTAAATTAGAGCACAATCCTTGTTGTTGGTGGTGGTGGCGCTGGCAGCTGCGCCAAAAACTGACCGACGACCCAAGATTAAATCCCGAGCCGGACGACAGACAGAAGAAGCACAAGCGTTGCGGCTATTATCCTTTTACCTAAAACCAAATCGCAGCTAGGGGAAAGAGTGCTGCGAGTGAAGGGGAGGGCAGGGGAGGAGAGGTTAGGGTAGAGTACTGATGTTGTTGCCACTGATCTTGGACAGTTGCTTATTCTTGTACTGGACACAATACGCAAATCGGCACAAAAACCAATTATAGCCCAAAATGGAGAGAAGAGAGCCAAGTAAAGAGCGCTCGAGTCGAGAGTGCTCGACCAGGCCAATATTCTGCAGCCAGCTTTCGATGGCCGTCAGCCACAGTTGCAGTTGTTTACTCTGCATTCTGTGCAGATTGGTTTTCTGTGTGTTATTATTGAAATTATTTGACTTGCATATTTTGTTATGATTTTCATTTGTTGCACTTGAGAACGGGGTAGGAACAGTAGGGACAGCAACAGAGAGAGAGAGAGAGGGAGAGGGAGATGGACACAGTGAAGACGGCGGGTGAGCGGATGAGCGAATGATCAGCCAGCTGTGACCCTGAGAAAGTTGAGCGAAGTTGAAGGAAGGCCAAACTTAACCGCAATCATTACACACGCAACTCCCACAAGTGGCAAGTGGCCAGTGGCAAGGATGTGCAGTGTCCTGTGCCGTGGCTAATTGTCGGAAGTGCAACTACTTAAAGGCTGGCGCTGACTACGCGCATCGCTGCCTCGAGCTCGCTTCTTCGATAGTTTCTTGTGGGAGCAGGGGCAGGGGCAGTGGCAGTGGCAGTGGCAGGGACAGGGACAGGAACATCGTCTTTTAAGTTAATTGCCACATTTAGAGTTGTGTCGCTTTGTGCTGAGTGTCGGGAGCGCAGATAAGGCAGCGGCGATAAGGTTGCACCAGCAGCTGCTGCTGTTGCTGTGGCTGCTGCTGCTGTTGCTGTGGCTGTTGCGACTTAAGCGACTTACAATTGAGTTGAGATTTGCATTGTCTGCGTTTGCTTGTAAACCCCTTTTTATTTTGTACTTTCGCCAGCACATTGTCGACGGCTTTTGGTCAACCCTAAGTGCTACAAATCTTTGCGCCTTACCTAAACTATAATTGAGCTGTCGTCAAAATATTTGGCCAGCCCCTTTAACGAGATTCTCCCCAATTCTCTGGCTCTCTCTCCCTCTCTCTCCCTCTCTCTCTCTCTCTCTCTCTGTCTGTCTGTCTGTGTCTGTCCTTAAGCTATGCTAATTTTGAAAGACACACACACATTTAAACATTATGCGCATAACGCTTAATCCTTTTTAGTTGCGCTCACAAATATTTTCATGTGCGATGTCACAACAGGAATATGTCGAACCCCCTGGATCTATAATTCTTGCGTGTTATATTTATGTTTTCCTTTCGATTTTCCATTTTTTATGCAAATTTTTGACAGACGTTAGGGGTAACAGTGACAGCGACAGTCAGTCACAGCCTGAGCCTGGGTAGGAGTTGTTGCCGGTCCGGGCTTGTAAGTCCATTGAGGTGCTACATGATGGCAACAGTCTTTGACGAGTAATTACAGGCTTGTTAGCTATGGTTGCAACAAACATTTCGCTTTCTTCTCATCTTCTCCTCTGCTGAGGGTGCACAACAACTTCTTTTTTTTTCTACGTGGGAAACGTTTTTTTTTTTCTTTCTTTTTTTTAGGCCTTGTCCCTGCACATGAACATCATTTATGAGTGTTTGCGCGAAAACAAAAGGATCATAGGATCATCAGGCAGCGGAATCGAAACAGAAAAAAGCAAAAGATCAGTTGTCAATCAAGGCAAATGTAAATTTCCATATCCACCCCACAGAGGGTGCAGCCCAACACATTGCATGGCTAATTACTTTATTCGTTGCATCCGATCCCATCCCAGAACTCATGTAAATGTCACGGCTGACATCGTATCGACATCGCATACAACATATGTATCTCTACACACATTGTCTATGGTAGCATCCCAGCACACACATTGTATAATTTGAATTTAATACACTTTTAATGACCAATTGGCAGCGCAGAGGAGCTGTGTGTAGCTGGAAGCCAACTCAAACATTGATAATCAAATGCGGCAAAGAGCTGGAAACCTTATAAAGAGTTTATTGTTTATATGAAAAGTGCAATGCATTTTTATTAAATATTAAATATCTTTTCACTTGCATAAAATAACGAAACTTGAATAGAAATTAATGGGAAAGAAAAGAGAAAAATAATAATAAGAAACATGTCATAAATCATACATATAAAGGATAAATTGGTATTTGTATTTGTTAGGCATTTTGGGGTTATTTAAGTTGAAGACAAATAGGGGATAATGATGATCGATAAAGTGCCCAATGCAACAGCAGAACACAACGCAATTCACTTAATTAGGCGATACCATTTAAAAAACAATTGAACGACTCCTGGCGAGGGGAGAGGCGGGGAGGCGGAGAGGGGGAGGGGGAGATGGGTATGATTACACCTACAACAACAGCAACCAGTTCGATTCGTGCAGCAAATGTGAAATTAAGAAATTACAACAATGTTTGGCTAAGCGTAGTCAGGGGGTAGGGGTAGGGGTAGGCAGACAGGCAGCAATAGTGGGCAGGGTAGGGGACACAATTAGAATGTTTACCAATAGTCCCAAACAGTTGAAACGGCCGAGCAACGCAACTTATCGTAAACTGTCGCACTCCATATCAATAACACGGCACACCAGCCAACATTTAGGGGGAGGAATAACCAATGAAAAATAAAAGAAAAAAGAAAAAAAGAAAAAAAAGAAAAAAGAAGAGCAGCATTAAGCGAGAAGCGGCGTCAGCTGGACACAGCTCTCGATCCGTGCAGAGCAATTTAATGCAATTAGTGCGATATGTGACGATGCCGGCCGACAGCCGGACGACACATCAGCTTTATATATATATATATATATATACATGTACTGTACACAAATGCGGATAGTACAGAGATAGAGACGAGTGCACAGGTCTGGCTGTAATTACATAATTACACGACGCTCGAGGCCATGCAACGCGTGTCGAAGGGATCTATCGTTGTGGGTGCAACATCAACATGCCACATGCCACATGCCTGTCAAGCGTTTGCTTATGCAACACACAACACAGCGATGCATGTCAATCCACCCATTGTCCGCATCAAATATATCCCACACACATACACACATATATATATATATATATAGATGTACATTCACTTGACTGATTAATGATATTCCACGTAATCCCATTTGGCGGACCTTGGCTCCATGCAAAAATCAACTCTGTTAAATGCAATCAAGCGCAATAATCGCGAAACTGAAAATCCCAAATTAAAAAAAACAAAAGTCCACAAAAATAAAAAGAAAAAAATTGCATTAGCTGCTAATGCGTTTGAGCGTTTGAGCCTCAACCACCACCAAATATATACGCCCCAAGCCAATCCCAGTTTTTCCCATAGTTAGACCCTGTTGGATGTAGGATGATCATAACGATGACGACGTGTTAATTTCATTTGATTGACATGTGTCCATGCGGCTGCTCCTATATATACCTATATCTATATATATAAATATATATCTTTTTTTAAAGTTTGAAAACTCAAAAAAAAAAAGAAAACAAAAAGAATCCAAATCAAAATAACTACAAAATGAAATCTCAATTTTGTTGGCACGGGGCCCATGTGACAATTGTGTCATGTAAAAATCTTAACTCATCAACATGTTGTCCGCTGTCCGCTGTCCGCTGTCCGCTGTCTGTTGTCTGATGTGCCTATCCCAGTCCCTATCCCGGGACCAGTCCCAAAGCGAACCGTTCGTTTCTCATCTGTTCTGATCTAGTTGTGTCCCATTTGGCCAAGCAGAACGCTTGTTATTGCGACAGTTTCCTCACTGTCAAATTGTGTTCTTTGTTTTGTGTGTCTTCCGCTTGGCTTTGGCGTGTTACAAGTTGGGATGACACCAAACGGGATGTAACTGTCATAAGGCATTGGCCCGACTGTCTGGGATTGTCTAGATCAATGCTTAAATTAACAAATTTCTCGCGCACACTTCAAACCGAGCAGGATGATTCAGAAGAAGAACCGGTTAATATTAATCTTAAACGAATCTTAAAACATTCTGCTCATTATAGTCCCCAAAATCTTATGTTGCTATAAACCCAAAGCTGCAGGCGTTGATTATTATCAATCATAAGTCTCAAATCTGTTATTAGCTCAACCTAAAACTGATTACAAGTCTTATTTTCTGTTGGAATCTTAAGTATTAAAATCTTGTGTACAACAAAAACAACAACAAGAAGAAGAACATACACAAGACAACAAAAGAAGCTATATATGCATATGGTTCGATGATATGCACACCGTCAAGGGTTAAGTCCAACCAATGCCCAATCCGTCGATGATTGTAATTTAAGATGTTGCAATTCATGAGGACGTTTAAGATTCGTAAATTACTCGACTCGATATGCGCGAAAATTGTGCAATGAAACAAAAACAAAAAAAAAAAGGAGAAATTACATTCTGCATGGCTCAATCTGTGATATCGTTTTGGGCCATTCGGGCCCTTTCTCCCCCGGCCCCTCTCGCGCAAGCTGTGACAGGGCGAAAGGTAGCGAAATGCGCTGCATTTTAATCGCTCGTCCTTGCAGCGGGCTGCTCCTTTTGCAGCCTTTCGCTGTCGTGTCATAAGTGTGTGAAAAATTGATAGACTTGTCATTGCCCAGCCCAGTGGGGTGGATTAGACGACAGTCCCATCGTCTCGTCTCGTCTCGTCTCGTCCTTGTCCTCGTCCTCGTTCTCGTCCTCAACTGCTGTGCTGTCCGCCTCTTTGTATGCCGTCGCACATAAAATTGCATAAATGTCAGGCGACTGTCATGACAACCTCTTGTAAACGCCCCATAATTTTTATTATTAATGGCATCAGCGCATTATTATCGAACACCCCAAATGGCCCATCAATATTTCCAAGTTTTTATTGGAAAGAGTTGCCATCAGCGGGTTAACTGCGCTGCTCTCGCATTTTAACAACTTTCAATTTGTGCTCCTTGCCAAGCCTTCTGTCTCGCATAGTAATTCTTTATTTGCAACTTTCTCTTGTTAATTGGACAGATATTCTATGTTTATCCGTTTTAGCACGTTTTCAATGAGTATCTTTACTTTTTTTAGAGCTGCTACTTGCTAAAATCTGATCTTTGATGGCGATTTATTGTATATCAGTCCTTAATCCAGACAATTGGAGGTGAGTCCAGGGCTCGTTTCCGTCAACGTTTTTCAAGCTTTTCCTTAAAGCTTCTGGCGTTTCGTATCCCTTTATTCGAGCACCCATTCAATCGACCAACTTCTCTGCAGAAATGTTCATCGAATATCATTTTGTTGGTAATGGTTTCTACGACAAATTGTATTGTTAAATTTTAAATTAGTTTGGAAACAATAAATGATATCGACAATAAAAAGATACTGAAAATCAAATCTCGTAAACATATATTTTCTATAAGCGCAATTCTGCGAAACATAACGATTTCTAAAAAGGAATGCGTAAATGGAGATGTTATTTTTTATTTATAATTTTTGCCACTTTTTTCTTCAAATGAAAAACATATATTTTCGAAAGAATTAAGGGGAATACACAACAATATATTAAAAGTCAACATCTCAAAAAATTGCAAAAATTATGGTTTGTTTTGTGATTCGTAAGAAAAAATTACGTACTTTTGGAAATATATCAGCAGCAGGGCTTCCAAATGCCCAAAGCGTATCCCTAAAGTATGCCACGAATTTTTGGCATGAAGCAACTTAGCCAATACAGCAACCAAATGTGTGTCACTGGTGATATGCGCATGCGCACACATACATGCATACACATATGCAAGCGCATATCACCAGTGACACACATTTGGTTGCTGTATTGGCTAAGTTGCTTCATGCCAAAAAATCGTGGCATACTTTTAGGGATACACTTTGGGCAATTGGAAGCCCTGCTGCCGGATGCGAATGGGACTTGCAATTCTAACGCAGCATACTTCTCAGAAATTTGGAAAGGGCATGGCTGAGAAAAAGAGCGCTTAGCTTGACCATATCAAGGACTCTGTGGACATCCCTTGGATCACAGGTTGTCCTTGGCTAGCAAATAAGAGTATGATAAAGGCTGATTGTTCCAAACCAAACCATAGAAATATGAAAAATTGCTTTTAACTCTGCCGCATCCGTTCAGATCCTGATAAATTGTGTGTCAAGAAGCAGTAGAAATCACGACAATGTGTTCAAATCGAAAACCTTTAAAAGTATTGCATTCTTTTGGGGGTCATGATGAAAGCAGTCCTGGCAAGCAGTGCACTGCTTGCAATGTTTGAACCGCATACATTTTAGCATCAGAATTTGTTGTAAATAAAAGTCGAAGGGTTAATATGAATATTAAGTGTTTTTATTTGTTGTTTAATAAGTAAAATCATTTATCGTTTTTAACTTGTATGTAGTTCTCTCCTCGCTTATTGCTCATTTTCCACTTAACATCTAGTACATAAATAATTTAGGACTTACTTAACTATAAATTGTTTCAATCGTAGCCGGCTTGCGGGACTCTTCACAGAAAACGGGACACATTTTGAAATGCAAATAAAAAATACTTTTGGATAATTTCAATTGATTAGTTGAATCGAAACAAAGCTCTACAATTGCCTAGCCAATTGCTTACAATCATTTTATATGTTACAAATAATTTAATTTCATTTCACACGTTCGAATACAGAAAAAAAGAAAAAAATACAAAAAACAAAAGGGGAAACGAAAGACTGAGTATAACTCTACGAAAATACAAAACACACCGGACAAGTTCTCGCTACACATATTTGCTTTGGGCCATCCAGTTGTTAGGCGTTATTTGTGGTGAAAAACAAAAAAAAATACACTGCTTAAATGGTAAGAGTTGTAATAGTAGTAAGTGTAAAAGTAATGCTAAACCAGTATAATAAGAAAGCACTTGAATTTCTCTAATGACAAAAGGCAACTTGGTGTTCATTTGATTTGTATGTCACATATAAAAGCGGCGCATCACTCTCTTAATATTCATTCATTCATCTATGCTCCTCCTGCCTCCTTCCTCCTTCCTCCTTATCCAACAAAGTTTGGATGCCATCCAGACTTAACCGCTGCAAAAATACAAAATTAGATAAGTTAAAATTAAGCTCAAATTTGAGTTTGTCAAAACAAATACTATCAAATAAAGAAAGCAGCATTTTCAAAGTAAGTGGCAGGTTAGGTGGGTGTGTGAGTGAGTGGGTGGGTGGGTGGGTGTGTGTGTGTGTGTGATTTGCAAAGAGCACGAAGAAAACCATCAACATCAACAAGTAAGCATAATGAGTGTGAGAAACCATCAGAAATGATCAGAGTTAGGCAGAGAGAGAGAGAGAGAGCGAGAAAGAGAGCGAGAGTGAGATAGACTCGAGCAGGGGTAGTCAGTCAGGTGGTAAAAATCATCCGAGCACCAGTTGAGAAACAGATATTTTGGGACACACACATTTTTAGCGACAGACAAATGCACATTTCTTACTCTTTTGTTTCTCTGTTGTAGTTGTTGTTGTTGTGGTTGTTGCTGGTGGTGTGGTTATTATTATTATTGTTGTTGTTGTTGCTGCCGCTGATGCTGCTGCTGAATGGTATCTCTCTCAATAGTGTTGGTTCTTGGTCTTTTTTAGCTGTTGTATTTTTGAGTGCATATAAGTATTGCTGTTGCTTGTTGTTGTTGTTTGTTGCTGTTTGTTGCTGTTTGTTGTTGTTTGTTGTTGTTGTTGTTAAGTGTGCGTGCAACTACATGCGCAAAATTCACAGCACTTACTTTAAAAAGTCATTCATATTGATGTAATTTTTATAACTAAATAAAGAGAAATACATAAATGTATATTTTGTTGTATGTTGTTGTTGCATAAATAAGAATCAAACAGGAAAAACCAAATTAAAATTGGAATGTTAGAAACAATGCAATTGGTGATAAACATGCGACTGGGTGAGACTCAAAGTGCGGCGTTACGAATAACAACGCAAGACAAACACAAACAAGAACAGAGATAGAGTTAGAGGGAGAGGGAGAAGGAGAGGGAGAGGGTGACAGGAGTGGGTAG
Organism: Drosophila planitibia; assembly: GCA_035043785.1. Classification (NCBI taxonomy): domain Eukaryota; kingdom Metazoa; phylum Arthropoda; class Insecta; order Diptera; family Drosophilidae; genus Drosophila; species Drosophila planitibia. The sequence continues at coordinate 5,532,613 of JAWNMS010000041.1, forward strand.
ATAGATAGGGATAGATGGAAAGGTTGGGCAGCTTGGGCAGTCTACCTTTTGGCCGATGTGGTGCGCGAATAGGGATTCTGCAAGATCTTCGGATGCGTTTCCATCACGCGCAACAGCAAATTGTCCAGATAGTCTTCCAGCTCCTTGACGCGCTGACGTTGCAGCAATGCCTCATTCTCCATTCCATTGGCAATCAGCATCAGCTCCTAAACGAGAGACACACACAGAGAGAGAGAGAAAGAGCGAGTTAGGCAAGTCAGCAACCAGCCAGCAACTATGGGCAACTTACCTCCCGGGATTTGCCCTCGTATTTTTTGGACAGCTGTGCAGAGATCTCGGAGCGACGTTCCGCATGCGAGCCGGACTTCTCGTGGCCAATGATGATGCGCTCCGTGGATTTGGGACTGGGCGAATTGCTATCCGTATCGTTCTGTTTATCTGTGGACATCGAGAGTTGATTAAAATCGATGATTGATGAACAACACACAAAATACGACTACTACAGAAGAGGACGCGACAGATGCATACAATGAGAGCTGAGATCTGAGAGCTGAGAACTGATTTCCTTTGAATGGGAAGCTACTCAACGAAACAAGCTTTCCTAATTATCATGTATTTATGGAAATGCTAGTTTTAGTTAATATTAAAATCAAAACTGAATCAAAGTTGTACGAAAATGTTGAGATTGCTGTTAAAAGCAAATCAAACTGCAATTGCAAAAATAAAACGGTTTCAATTGAGGTGCACAGGACAGAGACAGAGACAGAGAGTGAGAGTGATGTAGTTTAAGAGAGAGACAGACAGAGAGAGAGAGAGAGAGAGAAGGAGAGAGAGAGAGAGAAAATAGAACGCTTTCAATTAGGAAAGTGACGCATTAGATGACAGCTCGGATTTGGAAAATAGCTTGATTCGATTGGATCTGCCAGCGTTTCACAACACTGTGCACACACACACACACACACACACAGCCGCACACACATGCCGCACTCCCCGCACGTGCCGCCGCATTAGAGATACGAGGTACGAGGTACAAGAGACTGAGGTGAATTAAGTTGACTTGAGTTGAGTTGAGTTGAGGTGGATTAGTGGCTGGACAGTGTTGGCTAGGTATTTTATTGTTTTGCTGGGTTTCTTCCTATTTGTATCTGGATTTGATCTGTATTTGATCTGTATTTTGTATGCTGTCTACTTGTATGTTCTTGTATTTTCTGTATTCGTTTCGTTTTGTTTTGTTTCGTTTCGTTTCGTATCGTTTCGTTTTGTTGGGGATACAACAACAGGAGAGCTGCTCACCTCGCTTATTGCCGTATTTAAATTTGCCCAATCGCTTCTCCCAGCGCTCGCCGCTGCCGCTGCCGCCGCCAATGCTGCTAAACTCCTTGGGCGATTGCTCGGGCGTTAGGAAGTTGTGCTCAATGCTTGGATCTACATCATCAGTGGCAGCAGCGGCCACAACCGGCAGCGGAATTGCAACGGGAGCGATAAGTTGCTGATCCTCCACTGCTGGCTGCGGCGGCGGCTGTGGCTGTGTCTGTTGCTCCTCCAGCGAGGTGGAGCGCTTGGCAAAGCTCAAGAGTCTTTGATCCTCCTCGCGGCGCTTGGCATCGCGACGCCGCTGCTCCTCCAGCTCCCGCTGCAGCTGCAGCTCCTCCTGCATGGCCGCCTCCTCCTCGCGCAGCCGCTGCTCATTCAAACGCAGCTCGGCCTCCAGCCGGTCATCCTCCTCGGCGCGCTGCTGACGTGCTGCCTCCGCCTCTGCCTCTGCCTCGGTTTTGGCCACGCCCGGTTGCTGCTCGCCATTTAGCACACGCGGCTGCGGCTTTGGTGCTAGCTGCTCTAGCTGTGAATTCGATTTGGAAATGGATCCGGAGAGCGGCTCGTCCGCAAAGATGGCGGTGCTATTGCGTTGCTCGAACTTGGCGAAGCTCGCATTGAACGAATCAAAGTTGCGTGTGGTCATGTCCGGCGAGAACAGCGACGAGGAAGAGTTGACGCCCTCCTTCTGCTGGCTGTTGTTGCTGTTGCTCCCCATAGCCAAGGGCGGCGGTGAGACTTGCACCAGCACCTGCACTGGCTGCTGCTCCTGCTTCTGCTCGTGCATCTGCTTCTGTGTCTGCTCCCGCTCCCGCTCCAGCTCCTGCTCGTCCTCACTGTCTGACGAACTGGAGGAGGAGGAGGAGGAGGATGCGGTGAAGGTGGCGCTGGCAGCTGGCAGCGGTGGCGGCTCCTCGCTGGTTGCTGGCAACGGCACGCGCGTCTCCCAGCTGCGACGCTTTAGGGAATCGCTGCTGCTGCTGCCCATCTCTAAATATTTACCGCCACCATGCAATTTCGATTCCCATTCATCGGCCACTGGTGGTTCCACTTGCCCCAGTCCCTGTCCCAGTCCCGGTATCAACCCCTGACCCTGACCTTGACCCTGCCCCTGCGCCTGCGCCTGGCCCTGGCCCTGCTCTTGCCCTTGTCCCTGGCCCCGTCCATCACTTTGACCATCCCCCTCGCGTTCACGTTCCATTTGCAGCTCTTGTGGCGTCGACGGGGTGCGCGGCGGCTTCGAGGGAGGCGGCAGAGTGCGTGCACGAACGCTGAAATCGAGCTCAAGCTGTTCCATTTCGGCAACGATCGATGTGGCATCCTCATCGAGTGTCTCTTGCAATTTGGGCTTACCTCCGTTCAGTTTGCCCTTGGGGCCACCACCAACACCACCACCACCGCCATTCCCATTGATCAGCAGCGGCGATGGAACGCGCGGCGCAAAATGTCCCGAGGATGAGGATGAGATCGCTCCCGGTGGCTGCAGGCCCGATCGCTGTATGTTCAGTGAGCTGCCGGAGCTCTTGTGCGACAGATTGTCGAACACAAACTCATCCTCGTCCTCGCTGATGACGCCGGGATCGGCTTCGCCGGCGCGCTGGCCACGCCTACGACCGCTACCGCCACCGATGACGCCCAAACCGGTGGAGCTGTTCGGTGTACCGATGCTGGCAAAGGATCCGCTAAACGAGCCACTGTCGTCGCCATCCTTGTCGTGCTTCTTCTTGCTGCGTATGTGCAACTTGGAGCTGAGCGAACCGGCCAGCTTCTTAATGCTCTTCCGCTTCTCGCCCTGGCCAATCGAGAGCAGACTGCCGCCAACAGAGCTGGCCAGCTGGCCAATGGAAGACTTGTGCTTGTCCTTCTTGCTTAGATCGGTCAGCGAACCCGATTTGACAACGAATGCGATGCGCACCTCCAATTCGCCGCGCTCCTTGTTCTTCTTCTCCTTGCCCGGCTTGCTCTCCAGCTTGCACCACTTGGCCCGAGGACGATCATAGACGTCCATGTCCTTCAGCGGCAGCGACGCCTGCCCAAGGAACTCATCGATGCCCAGATTGTTGCGATGCAGGCATGTCAGCGTCAGTTCCGCTCGATTGCCCTGATCCGGAATTTTACTATAAAAAAAAAGATTGCAAGAAATTATGATGTGATCCTTATATATATATATCTAGATACTCACAGTTCGCACTCCTCGTTCCAGTTGACGCTATTCTCGGCCTTGTCCTTGACCGATGTCTGGTACTTCTCCTTGCCCAGTGCAATTGTGACAAAGCAATTGTTGGTGCCATTCTTGCCCTTGGTCAGAAGACCTCGCGCACGCTGAACTATATGAGAGAGAGAGAGAGAAAGAGAGAAACGATTAAGAACAAGGAACAAAGAACAACTAAAATCAGTATTTATTTATATTACGAGAGGCAGCTCCCAGCTGAGGCGAGTCACTGATGTAAGTGAGAGGTGAGAGATAGTTGATAGTTGATCACTTTTATTTATTTATTTAAGAAGCAAACATTTTTATGAACTGATCAACATTATTATTATCATCAGCACTAACACTTAGCACTCTTTATGATTTGTTTAGACTTATGACAAATGTATAAAATAACCTTGTTGGAAACGAAATTATGTAATTTAATTCAACAAATACTTAAGCTTTAAAATGTTTTGATTTTAGGAAAGATCACAAAGCTTCCCCGAACATCGAAAACAATTACATTATTCGGGAAACTGTCAGAGAAGATCATGTGAACAAGTGTAAATAACTTTGTCAACTTTGTCAACATATTTGCTGTTTACTTGCTACAAATTAAGATAATCTCTTGGCTCACGCAACTTGAAATTGATTTACTCAACGACGATGCGTTGTTCATTTGTCTTCTATGCTGGCAACAGCTGTTGTAAGCCAAAAATAGCGAACCGGCACCGCAGACAACGACTTCATTTTGATTTGTCCGTCTTCATTTCCGGCAGCTGCCAAATTATCAACATCAACAAGAAGAAGAAGTAGAAGAAGATTTCGAGTGCGTCCCCAATAATCCAATATAATAAAAATGCACAATTCGTTTTTGGGGGAATTGAGTGAGTCAGTTAGTTGCCACGCCTCCAATCTCAGCCGGCGAAAAGTCAGCCAAAAGAGTCGAGTTTCGAGTCTCGAGTTTCACTGCTTGATGCTTGAGAGAGCGGCTTGTGACCTCGACTAATCCAAAACTTAAAACCATATATGTACATAATTATATATATATATATATATATAGATATGTGTATATCTATAGCCAAAGCATCCGGCTGATATGGAAACCGCAGAAAATGTAGCTTTTGGCATTGTTGTATTTGTGGCGCGCAGAAAGTCGCAGCATTGTGTTTGGGGGAGACTTGAGACTTGAGAGTGAGTCTCTGGGTCGCTGGTTCCAGTCCACTTACATATATGCATAGGCAATTCTGAGCTCTAATTATGCCACACACAAATACACATAAATATTCAGATATCCATAATAAATTCAGCAGGAATAAATTACTCCGATGATCAGCGAAAAAAAACAAGCAAGCAAAAATATTTGCAGCAAATCAAAAATCATCAATTCAAGTAGATATATATATATATATATATGGAATGAAATCCCCTTAAAGTGTCGCTGTAATTATTAATATTTATGATCTTGTTTGACCAACCATTTGCAATCTTTTTAAAGTTCTGATCTATATATACTATTACTATTATTTGTCTTATTTTGCGTTATGTTTTTTATGTTTTATGGTCATCCATTTGAAAAGTAAATTTGAATTGAGTTGATGAAAGTATTATTTTGAAAATAGCTAACCAGTGAATTGAAGTAAAGTTGCCAAATGGAAATGAATTTATGCATTTGGCAATTGATGTTGAGCAATTCCATTGGAATCAATCAATTCAATCAAAAACAGTTTTTGTTTATACTTTTTGAATTAATTGATTCACAACGAACATTGGTCATTGATTATAACACAATTCCAATATGCTTTGCACAAATTTGTTAGCGAAACTCAAATTGCGCAAATTTCCGACTCGTAACAACAACAACAACAACAATTACTTGGCGTAAAGTGAAAAGCGTTCAACAAACAACAAAAACATTTTTATGCACATTTCTTTGGCTTTTTCTTTTTCTTTTTAGCCGTTTGGCTCATTAAGAGTGAAAGAAGTGCCTGCTGCCCACTGTGGGCGTCTTAACGCCCAATAATAATTATTATTACATTAACAGTTTGTTTGTGTTTTTTTATTGTTATTTTTTTTTGCCCGCTTTTGCAGTTCTGCTTTGGACCCGCATTCATCACTTGTTGTTGCTGTTGTTATTATTGCCTTCTGCTCGTTTTGTGTACATATGTAAACAGAGACACATACATACACACACACACATACATACATAACTTAAGCCAATTTGGGATGTTTTTGCGACAACAGTCAGTCAGCCAAGCTATAAGTGCATATATAACTGTGCGCATGTATATAAATTACATAGTGTATATGTATATATATAAATATCAAACATATACTTTGTATTTAATTGAGGCTAAGCACAGCCGGCGAAAAAAGAAAGAGAAAAGAAACAGTTAATAGCAAGACTAGATGAATGGATAGATGGGCATAGAATAACGTCAATGTCTATGTCTATCAATAAACCGGTCTCATCAGTCGAACCACTCAAGCTGCCGGCAGCAGCACGGGATTGTGATTGTGATTGAGTTCATTTCATTATCTGCTATTTGTAATAAATAATGGCAAATAAGAATTGTGCATTAGAACTCAAAGTATCTGTCTAGCAAAAAAACAAAGAAAAAGAAAAAAAGCTAAAATGCCAACACTGATCACATGCGAAGCAGCCAGGGCTGAGAGATGCGAAACATACAAATGGCTGCCCACCAAAATAGAAATGGCAAATGGCAAAAGGCATAAGGTAAATGGCAAAATGCTAAAATATGCCAAACTGCCGACAAAAACAAAAACAAAACGAAGAGCGGCTGAGAGCGAGCAGCGAAACAGTTAAGCTGCTGCTGCTGCTGTTGTTGTTGTCCGTTTTAGCGTCGTACGTTGGATTTGTTGCTTGTTTTAAGGCACGCCGTGAAAACTGAATGTGAGCTGGAATTTGTTCATCGTTCGCCATTCGATCATCGATACTTTACATACAGAGTCGATCGATCGACAAATGTAGTCCGTATTTTTTTAAATTTTTTTTATTTGCAATTTATACTCTGTTCGCAATTCAAGCTGTTAATGACGAGCGGTGGGTGGAGGACGGAGGGCGAAGGGGGTACGGGGGAGGGGGTTAGCAAACAAAAACTTTCGACACGTAATTGAGTGCTTGTCGAGAGCAAACAGAAGCCCAACCGAGCAGCGCGCTGGCGTCATCAATGAATTGTGTGCGAGAGAGAGAGGGAGAGAAAGAGATATATTGTGTATGTGTGTGTGTGTGTGTGTGTGTAAGAGAGAGCGTGAGATTAAACATTGCGAGCAGGTGAATGCATAGTGGGTAGTCATTGTCTAAAAACCCGCACAAGTCAAGACTCAATCTTCGAGCAATGCTTGTATGTATGTAAATGTATATGTATATGTATATATGTTGTGTATTTATGCATGTGTCTATTTATTTATGTATGCGTATGCATGTATTAAATAAACGAAATATTTGCATGCAAAAAGCTAACAGCATTTTAGCCTCGCCAACTTTTTCTCCCTGCTCACATTCCAGCTTAACAATAAAACAAGAAACCAAGCTGTGTGTGTGTGTGTGTATGTATAAGTGCAGCAGGTATTGACCAGCTTTCAGTTCAGGGAAAAGTGTGGGCGGATTCTCTATAAACATTAAAACACATTTGGTTTTAAATTAAGTGCAGCGTTTAGAGACAAGTCTAAAGTTCTTTCTTCTCCAAAGAGCTTCTTTAAATAGTAGCCTATGATTATAGAGTTCGATATTTCAGTGTACAGTCCAAGTTAATATTTCAAGCAATTTGCAAGCCAGGCAAGTGAAAGTCGAAAAAAACCATTGAACTTTATACACAGCAACAAACAACAAACTACAAACTACAAACTACAAACAACAAAACAAAAATGGTGAATTGTGAAATTCTTAAGCATTGAGTAATGCCATTATCTATGAAATGGAAATGTGAGATCGCTGCAAATGCCAACTCTTCGGGTGACAAAAAACAAAAGCAAGCTTGGGATTGGTGGGATTTTTATGGGACAAAGTAATATATTTTTATTTTCCTTTAGTTGTAAAAAAAGAAAAAGCTTCAGCATCAGAGTGCATAACACGTACCTAAATCGAGCAAAGAAATGATTTCAATATTACTCAGTCAACATTTGTGGTTGGCAGTGATTCAGGCTTATTATAAGCCAGCTATGAGCAATATTTGCAATACACAGCATATAAATATCTTAGCGGTTTGCTTATAACTTTGTTGGTCTGCTGCAATAATAAATGTTGCAAAAATGGAATACAAGATTTGCACATAAACATTTCAAGTACACCGTTACAACAACAACAACTTGTATTACAGCTACGTGTTATCAGAATTAACTGTTTCCCCCATTATTATAGGAAACAACATTTATGTATATGCACAAGCATGCCTGGAATTTGAGAGAAATTTGTTATCTTCACTAACAAAACACAATAAAATTCTTCGCATAACTGAGGCGATAATAATTTATTCGAATTTTCATTTTTGTCACGAACATATACATATATATTGGTGTATATATATAGGTGTATATAAATGTATAAGTTATTGTTTATTGTCAATTATTTGAATGGTTCGCATGACCCGCACGCACACACACACACACACGTACACACACACGTACACACACACGTACACACACACGTACACACACACACATGTATGACTTCACCTTTATAATGACAAAAACAATAGCAACAAGTATTGATGACTCGACTCGGGCATACCCAGTCCCTCACACACTCTTCTAGGAAAGGAAATCACGTCATTGAAAATAATCAAATAATCATCGAATTTAATATTTGATGATATATAAAATCAAAACATTTTCTTCATATACATATACATATACATATATACTTTATCTGATACATGCTTCATCTGCTACATACATTTCAGATATATGTTTTTCTCAAATCTCAATTTATTTGTTTTTCTTTTCTCAATGCACTTATTTAGTTGCAAATATCTCGGGTATATATTGGGTAACTGAATTGAATGCCCTTCCAATCAGTCAGTTGCATGTAGCTGCAGGGTATCAAAGCAGTGGCAACAATGCAACAGCTGCCGGCAATTGTCGCATTTGTTGACTTTTGTTTGGCTCTTTTGGCTTTTCTGCTGGCCTCTGTGTTTCTCTTGCCGGAGGTCAGCATTGGAGGTTAATTAATTTCAATGAAACCATTGTGAAGTGGTTATTGCTGTTATTATTGCAGTTGTTGCTGCTTTTCCGCTGCGAATAGTCATAAATTTGATTACAGTTCTACAAGATTGATTATGTGCCATGTAATCGGTTGAAATTGCATGTCAATTGCAATTATTGGGCAATCGTCATCGACATCATTGTCAACATTGTCAACATCATCATCATCATTATCATTATCATTATCATTCTATCTGTACAATTTCAATTAAATTATCTTGCGCGCGTTTTGTGGGCGTTTAAAAACGCTCAAGCGAAATTCGGAAAAATAAGAAGAGGAAAACTCCAAAAATAATAACAATTAAAGTGAAGCTTTACTGCGCGACTGTTAACAGTGGCAGCGAACCGTTAAGCGTTAAGCGCCAAGCGACCTTATTCAAAGCCAACGACGACGATGATGGGCGGGTGTGTGCGACATTGAGGAGCCATTGTTGCTGCTGCTACATCTGCAACACCTTCACGTTGCTCTGGCCAGCCAATTGGCTCTGCTGGCAGCCGGCTGCTGGCTGCTGATTCAGTTCCAACAAAATTCCAACTGTGCGCGCAGCAGTAAAAGTCGCATTACACCAAACCAATGTAAAAATTCCCAACACGCACTTTGAGAGTTCGCCGTTCTACTTTTCGACACTTGGCTCGACGTGTGCAAGAGAGAGAGAGAGAGAGAGAGAGAGAGAGAGAGAGAGAGAGAGAGACAGAGCGAGAGAGCGAAAGTGTGTGTGTGAGAGGAATTGAGATGAAAACGGTACAACTGCTACTGCTACTGCTACTGCGAGGCCAATGCTCCTCCTCGTCGCGTCGCTGCTCTCCTCGCATGCATGCTAATGAGCCAATGAGCTCGGTCAACTCAATTACAGCTACAGCTGCATTTGAGATACACACAGATAACGAGAGACAGACATACGTCCAAGATACTCGCACACACACACACACACAAATATATATATACACATCTATATCTATATATATATTGAAATCAAATGTGTTCAAATTCGCTGTGCTTGGCTTCGTTTTATTTTCGTTGCTGATTTTGCTGCCTCAGTTTCCGTTGGCATTGGGGCCGCGCTTTACATACATATGTACATATATATATATATATATGTGTGTGTGTGTGTGTGTATATATCTGTGCACATACGTAGACAGGTAAATGTGTATTTCCTAATTGTCACATGGCGCATGGTCAGCGGCCGGCGCCTTTGTCTTAATGTGCTTTTGTTATTTTTTGTGGCGGCTATTAAAAATTGGCCAACTGAATGGATATTACCCTTCAATTATTTGTTAACTTGCTCGGGCATGGTGCAGTGACAGAGTAGATGCCTATTATATTTGGATGTATGTCTGATCTTTAGCTCCACTTACTGTGATACCCGAGGCTATAATTAATAAATGAATGAGTGAATGAATGAATGAATGAATGAATGAATGAATGTTCACAGTCGCTCATTTGAATTATGTAGATGATGATGAGCATTGCTTGTTTCTTAGTCATTTATTATGTTTGCTTCTAATTTATTTATTTTTCTTCTTTTTTTTTTAATTTCCCAGAGCAAAGTGAAAAGTACCGTTACATACATATTTCAGCTTGAAAAACATTTCAGACTTCCGGGCATATACATATATATATATACATGCGTATATACTTGGGGGCATTCCACAATTTGAACTCTTGCCGAACATTAATGACTGCTCTTTATGTAATTTCTATAATTCTTTGGCTTTCGTCTTTCATCTTTGGACCGCTCGCACAAGCAAAGTGTGTAAACACGTTAACACGAGAGTTGGAAACCCGTTAAGAGAACAGCATTTCATAATAAACATTCAACAACAATTAGCCGCAATATCATAAACTACAGCTGCAAACAGCAAACAGCCAACAGCCAACAGCAACCACAACATCAACATTAATAATAGCTGAGATCGTGCGAAAATGCTGATTTATTGCGCTCCACCATGAAAAAAAAAGTAAACAAAACAACAAAAAAACACCTCTTTTAACCAAGTTGAAGAAAGCGCAGAACGAATAACGAAGAAAAATAACCCGAATGCAATTCTGTGCGGCCTTTCATTTCATTTAACTTCATTTCATATCATATCATATCACATCACATCACATCACATCATATCATTTCGTATAATTTCTTTTCTTTCGAATGGCCTTATTATATTATGATGCATTTGTTGCATTGCATGCACGGCTGGCAGCACCAGCTCCCATCAAAGATGGAATGCCCTCGGGTCGCGAGAGCAGATACACGATTAGCAGATACCCCGGACCCAAGGCTGTGCTCATTAAAAGCACATTCAAACAGTTGCTCAATAGTATGTCACCCGATAAACAAGCTATATACTGAAAATGTGCCTCTTATTGCTATCGGTAATCGATTTGTATCGATAATCGCGAAATAGTGAAATGTACCTGATCTGCGCATGCTATACGAGAACTTATTTTCCTCAAGATCGGCTTGTTTCGGTTGCACGACTACTGATGCTGATCGAGTATATATATACATATGTATATATGAAAATCATATGGGATTCGAGATACCTGCCACTGCCATTGTCTGCAGGGTATCTCTTCGGTTTCTTGCATCTCTCCATCTCTCTCTATCTATCTCTCTATCTATCTATCTATCTATCTCTCTATCTATCTCTCTATCTATCTCTCTATCTATCTCTCTATCTATCTCTCTATCTCTCTCTATCTCAGATGCATGTTGTTGTCGAATTTGGAATTGTTGCTTGAACACGTAGAGATAATTTAAGCACTGCTTGTTGATGATATGTTGATATGCATGCAAAAGGCCAAAAGAATCTTCATTTCATTTGCAGCTAAAGTTTGTTTTTTGTTTTTTCTCTTTAAACTGGAAATCAATTGATGGAAATGGAATTGAGTGGTATTCAGCTGACCTGAGCTGAATTGAGCTGAGTTGAGCTGAGATCCGATTTCAGACCCGTTTTATTCATTCATTCCGTTTCGCATTCACATTCGCATTCGCATTCGATGCATTCGCTTCACCGGGAATCGTCGCCAACTGGGTCGGGGGCAATGAAACGTAACTGTTTCGCATAAGTGCATTCAGCGGACAACACTGCCACTTGCAACAAACAGCAATTGCAACAAGTGTGCCTAGATATGCATATGCATATCAATATATATACATATTTATATATATATAATGATATTTACCTAGTCCATTGTACTCAACTTGCGATGCAAGCTTCGCCATTAATGCTTATCGGCAAATAAATGAACATTATCTTCTTGAATTAAGCTCATATTTGTACAATTAGCAATCGCACCTGATCTCCTTGGAATATATATAGTGTATAATTTTTTGTACAGAAATTCAAGTAAATAAATAACTGTTGCACATTCATTGTTGTCCGATTGATATCAATGAAGTCACAGCACTTTTGCTTGACTTGAGCATTATTCATTTAATCAGAGATTAAATCAAACTATTCGATTCATTCAGTTGCAGTAGAAAATAACAATAATAAAACTACAAAATCGCATTAAACGCTCTCATTTTCGCTTCGAAAATTGCACATTTTACACGCTTGCAAAGAGCGATCGTTGATCGGTGATCGCTGAGTGGATAAGGGATTTAAGAAGATATCCGCAAGCACATCAAGTATATATGTGCAAATTCAGTCCTGTTCAACCCTGCTAGCCGACTCGATGTAGACATGGCCGATAAAATACAAATACAGTTAGGGTATCTCATTTTCGGTTTGCCTATTTTTTAATTGTATATTTCATTTTTTTCTGGGTTTGGCCATGTGCGTGTCTTGTTGATGTTATTGTTGTTGTTATTGTTGTTGTTGTTGTCGCAACTTTGTTTTTCTCTCCTTGGTGGTTGCTTAATGGAATGTTTGTTTGTTTGTTTGTCTGTTTGGTTGATTGGTTAGTTTGATGGTTGCTTGTGGTCTATTTAAAATTGCACAATATTTACGGTAGACTGTTGCTATTGCCGTAACTCCTCGGACTGGCCTCCAAGAATTTATGGCTAAAAGCACGCACGTAATTGGACCACCAGCAGCAGCAGCAGCAGCAGCAAAGTTTTCAAAAACAGCCGCAAACTTTGAAAACAGACGACGAACGGACGCATTACAAAAGTACAATGCCAAAGAAGGGGAAAACGCATGGGGAGGGTGGAGGGGGCCGGAAAATACCAAGGGAGTGCCAGTTGCCAGTTGCCAGCTGCCAGTTGGGAGTGACGTCATTACATACTGTTTGTAGCAAGTAGTCCACCCCACCAGATGCCCATTAAAAAATAAGAGGATAAGCAGCAAGCAATCAATTTAATTAACCCAAGTCCATTCCAAAATGTACTCAACTTTTGAGCCATAAACAAATTTGAATTTGTTAAACTATTCTGTGCCGACTGCCCAAATATTGAGCGGAATCTATTCAGTTTGGAGAGTATTTTATTTTATTGGTTTTTAAATGAGCACCCGGGATTATTTCAGCTGAATAATTGTTGCATGACTTTTATTTATGGCATCAGCTCAAAATCATTTCTGTAACTTTTAAAACAATATTTGTATTTTTAACAAAAATCATTGAGTTGTAAATTCAAATGAAAGCAAAATATTTTATCGAAATATTCCATTCGTAAATTATTCAAATCGTTTTTTAAGAGTATACAATTTGTATCAGAAACATGTGTTTGTGATTCTATCTCTTTATGTGCCTCTGTGTGTGAGTGTGTTGGTGTGTGGGTGTTTAAGGTGTGTGCTCATCTCAAGTGCAAATATTAATACAATGACTATGACAAATAATACAGAAACAGAAACAGATACTTGTATTATTTTATGTTCTGCCAACTGATGGCTGTGCGGTGCGGTTGGTGGCTTAAAGGGGGAGAGGGGTGAGTGGTGGGGGGAGGGGTGGTATAGTTGATGGCGCACTTATCAAGAATGCAAACAATGCCAGCGGACAGATACAAGAGACCAGCTCCAACATGAACAACAACAACGATCCAACGGATTTGTTTATTAATTGACGTCAATGGCTCTGATGATGACAATTGCTATTATGGCCACAATACCATGGCCAGAACGAAACAATCTGAATGATTCGAGTCACGTCAATTTTTGTACACGTATCAAATTTTGTGTAACAAAGAAAAATTAATAATAAATATTCCCCCAAAAGAGCATTCAAGTTGCGGTTTGTCTAGATATTTTGGATTGTTCGATTGGAGCTGTGCAAATATTCAAATATATTACAAATACAGGGGCATATTATACACACACACACATACGTACATATATACGTACGTACACATGTGCAAGCATACATACATACGTACAGCAAGTTCAAGGTGGAAAGGCAGACGCAAAAGGGACAAACAATGGCAAATTATCAATCTAGCTGTGTACCAAATGTACCGCTGTACAATATGTACCAATTGTACCTATGTACAATACATACAAACAATGGCAATACAAATTATCAATCTGGCTAGCTATGTACCAAATGTACCTCTGTACAATATGCACCAAATGTATATATGTACAATAGGTACCTATCTGGTTATCAGTGTAAATCAGTGTATGTGTTTTATGTACACACAATGTGTGCTCCTCAGTGAGTCACTTTTTTTATTCATCGGCAGCAGTAGGCTACATGCGTGTGTGTGTGTGTGTTTAGAGATACAAATACATGTGCATTAGCAAAATATTGCACTAATGGTCATTAAAATTAATTATACTTTGCACACAAAATGCAATGTGCATTATGCATTTTATAAACTTGACTGAGAGCGAGCACATAGAGAAACAACAAGAGTAATTTGCGCAGGTTTCTTTGTGTTTTTTTTTGTCATCTGCGATTTTGTTAGGAATCACGAAACTGAAATTTGAATGTTGATTTTGCGCTAGCACAAAAGAAAACAAAAGAAACCTGCTTAGTTCAATGGGCAAAAAAAAAAAAACAAATACAATGTACAAAAGCGTACGCGAAAGAATGCGACAAAGAAGAAAAGGCGGAATCAAAATAAATCAAATATGCGCGCCATGCGCCGCAAAGCGCGTCGAGTAGAAATCAATCAAAGAAAACATGAGAATATAGCTGGAAGAGCGAGAGAGGGAGAGTGCGAGTAAGATAGAGATAGGGAGGGGGAGTCTCGTTTTGAAAGTTTTTGCGCGATGAGGTAAGAGACGATGAAAACTTATCGCATGAGTAATGAAAATGGCAAATGCCAAATAAATACATGCCACATAATCTTATCAAAGTAATTCACTGATACTGCCCAAATTTAAAAAACAAAAAAAAAAAGAGAAAACCGGGAAAACTGGCAGCAAGCAGCGCTGTTGAGGAAAAGTGAAATTTAAAGCAACCAACCAAATTTAAAGCAATACCTTGTAATGCTTTTTTCCACATATATACAAAATTACATGTGTGTGTGTGTGTGTGAGAGTTGTTTTGTTGTTTGACAATAAGAAGCATAATGCGCAATTCGACCAATTAATAGTATTTAACGTAATTCAATTGGCTTTGCGTTTAAATAATATTACACACACACGCAGATGAGAGAGAGAGACTAGCACTCTAAACCAGTTTTAAGTTTTAATGCGATATAATTTTTGGGAGCGTCATCTCTGAGTTGTTATTTATGCAACGGCATTTACAAGTGTGACCAGCTGACTAAAGACAGACAGGCGGGCAGACAGAGTGAGTGTGAGGGAGTGAGAGAGAAACACCTGCACTTACCAGTTACACTGCAATGTGTTGGACTCCACATAGCGCAGCTAGCAGCACCCTTTGCAGATCAGCGAGAAGATCAACAACAACAACAACGCACCACAATTCGTTATTTGATGTGATGATAATTACTGGTGGAGCTATGTAAAGGGCAGGGACGCAGTCTCTTATCGAATGCACTTGAGCGCATTAATATTTCAATTAGGACACAGTAGGTAACACAGTAACAACAAAATAGGCACACGCTGTTCGACGCGTCGCGATTTTTTTGTATTTTTGGAAATATGTCTGCTATGTTCTGTCGAAAAGTAACACAAAAAAAGTAAATTAAGACGCACAGGCCACACACGCTTGACCGACAGCTCCGTTATATGTGATGTCTGAAATGAAACTGAAAACAATCGATGTGTTACTGGAACCCTATCGATATGAGCGCTGCTCAATGTGCTAAATAACACTCAAAATGCAAATGGTCACCCGCAACGTCAACTATCGATATATAATCGATACGCGCATTTGCAACACTTGTGTCTACGCGAAAGCACTTCCAAAACTGAGTTGCTTCTTTTTTAAATTTCATTAATTACTGAAAAGTGCTTCTGTGGCTTGGATAAGTGTTGTAGCTGTTGCCTTTTTTTTAAATTAAATTAAATTGTTAGTAAATGGAGCCGATGACACTGGGCAGTCCCGTCAGCAGTCCGGGCAGCAATCAAGGCCAATATTTGCCGCCATTTCTCATGGGCGATGGCCAAACAATGACGCCCCACAACAACACGCTCTCCCCCAAACTGGGCCGCTACAGCGTCAGCTTTGGTAAGCCAACTAATTGCCAATCTATTTGCAATTGCTAATGTATATGCCAACCCACCCGGCAGCTACATCTCCCGGCAGCAACACGCCACAAGAGACCAGCTACAGCAATCCGCAGGCTTTTAATCGATCCGGTTTGATTGGGAATCGTTCGCTCTTTGCCGGCTCCTCTGGTGGGACCCCTTCTGGTGCTGGTAGAACAAACAATAGTCATCAGGCTGGACCGCCCACGCAAGGACTGTTCGATACGCTGCGCACCGAGCAGGTGTCGACTGCTGCTGCAACAGCAACAACAACACCAAACATGCAGCAACGCAATAATTTGGCCATGTTGCAAACATCGCAATTACACAGCTCCAACTACAGTCTAAACCAGAGCGGACATCCGCCAACGACACAGCTAAATGATTCGTATGTGTCGAGTGCACCAAATGCGGTGAATGCCTCGATGCGTGCCCTGTGCTCGCCATTTGGTGCCACTATGTCGCCACAGGCACGTGGCGCTGAGTTTTGGGTAACCATATTTGGTTTCTCGCCCGGCGCCAGTTCAATGATACTGCATCATTTTGCGATGTGCGGCACAATTGTGGATGTGGTGAATGCACCACAGAATGGCAACTGGATGCACGTCCGCTTTGCGTCGCGCATCGAATGCGGCAAGGCCCTCAACTACAATCAAAAGATCATTGCCAGCAATGTGATGGTGGGCGTAACCCGTTGCACCGACGACACCATCATCGACAAGGAGAACGCCCGAGTGCTGGGTGCCGAGGGTACACCGGCACCGGCGTACAGGCCAAAGGTGCGTCCGCTTGCCCAGGAATCATACAACAATGCCCAGTACGATAGTCAGGTGTCGCCCAACAGGAACAATGTGCCCCAGAAGAGTTCCGGCCTGATGAACAAGGCGATGGATCTGTTCTTTGGCTGGTGAATGTCTCTCAATGAATGCAAACACAATTTTTGTTGTATTTTTATTGCTCTTCACATACTCACACACACACACACGCACACACACATGCACACACACACACACACTCGCACACACACTGTTTTGAAAGTGCAACAAAAGATTCCTAATGCATTCATTTATAAAATATACATTTATATATAGATATCGATATAGATAGATGGATAGTTAGACATGGTAGTTGTAGAGAAATGGTATTACTTTGCTCCGTTTACAATCAAGCTGCAGTTGCCACGCCTAAAATTGACCATCCGCCCACTCGCCCGCCCACACGCTTATAGATTTTATGATTATTTGTGTTTTCCCCCGCCGTTCCGAGCATTTATTTATTTGGGCTCCACCTGGGCCGTCTCCAGGTCCTTCATCTTGGGATAGGAAATTGAGCGACTGTCGAGCTTGGACTGTGCCCACAATATCAGCTTGAGCAGGAACATCATCTTTGGCGTCGAATCCTCGCTGTGCTCGCTGCGCAAAATAGCCGCGTTCAGCTCACTGGCGATCTTTTGCCTATACGACTGCTCGAGCAGATCGGCAAAGGGGCTCTCCTGCGGCTTCTCAAATGCCAGCAGGGCCAGTGTGCGCTCCAGTTCGAAGCGTATCTCCTCGCCCGACTCCGACAGCTTGGACTGGGCAAAGACGAGTGCCTCCTCCACTTTGCCAGCGCGGATCAGCTCGATCAGTTGCAGCTGCTGCAAGTGGAAAAACAAATAGATCTCGCTGCCCAACAGATTCGGGTGCAGCTGATTCACCAGATCTGTGGCTTCCTCAATGCGGCCCTCCTGTACCGCCTCGCGTATCAGGATGCGATCGTCCAGGCTGCTCAGCTCCACGCTTGGCTCCAGTTCAGCTTCGTGCTGGAATTTCTCGGCTGCCTCCTTGAAGCCCTCTGCACAATACACACGTATAATTATATATTATATTATAACAAATAATAAATATAAAATATATATGTGGATGCTTTGTCACCTGTGACCAAGTAGTTCATGATGAGACGATTCATGTCCGCCTGCTTGAAGGGGAACTGCTCGAGTCGCTGCAGCCATTCCTCTTTTGTGATGGGCTCACTTTTCTCATTGTAGCTCATTTTCTTGTTTTTCCGTATTTTGCCAATTTTGAGGCCGTTATCTGCAAACTGTGGGGAGCGCTAAATAAGTGCTTATTGGACTGCGTGTTTGCTATTTGCTTTTTTCCACCACTCAATTACGGTATTCAGTTTTGCGTTTTGCGCAACACACAAAAATATATATTTATATTCCTTTTGTAAGCAGTTTGTTTTTGGACACACAAAGCCAATGCCGTCACCTCAATGCTAGCGATGGCCGAAAAGTATTCGATTGGCAAGCTGAAGACATGAAGACCGATAGCTTACCCTATACGATATCCCTAGCGAACTATCGATATTTTAATCAGCTGGTGCGATTTAAAGTCAAGGCAATGAAACGGCCCGCGATATATTTCCCAATTCCGTACAGAAATCTATATATACGTCTGCAGATTAATAACTGATAACTGATGAAGTCGATGAATGCATTAATGAGTTAGTTTATTAACTCATTTCAGACATCTAAAGCTTATATATACTGAGCAGAAAATCATATATTTTTAAGAATAATGTCCTATTTTTGTTGTGGTTTAGCGATTTGGATTTTAACGAATTACGATTTCATCAAACTGAACCAGTTGCTGCCCCAGCTGTAGCTTCAGCCCCAGCCCCAGGCCCAGTCGCAGCTCCCGATCCAGTGGCAGCTGCAAGTCAGTTTTTGCGATTGCCTCGTCGCCGCATGGAAGCGGTGCACTTGGGGCAATACCATTTGCCCTTGGGCGGCTGGGTGATGCCCACGCAAGGATAGTGGAACCACTCGTAGGGGCACGCGTCGTTGTCGCAGGCAACCATATCGCCATAAGACACCTGATTGCAGGTGCAATAGCGCGGCTCATTCGGATCGTACGACCATTCGCCCTCCTGCGTCTGCTCCACAACCAACCCAGCATCGCTGACGGTCAGATTGGCGCCCGGTGTCAGCGTACTGCTCGGCAATCCAATGGCTGTCGCTGTGACGCTATTCACAACCGGCAGGGCAACGGACGATGCAGTGGCTGCCACACCAGCAGCAGCAGCAGCCACCGTTCCATGGCCAGTTGCCAATTGTTGTTGTTGCTGCTGTTGTTGTTGCTGTTGTTGTTGCTGCTGTTGTTGCTGCTGCTGTTGTTGCTGCTGCTGTTGCTGTTGTTGATTGACAGCGACGGGATTAAGGGAGAGTGTGCCATGTGTGGCGGGATGATGCAGTTGGCTGGCATGTGGTATGACAGCTGCAGCAGATGTGCCACTCGACAGCATGTCCACAGAGTCCACGCTCATCGATGATGTGGACGATGCAATCGAGTTGCCCGACGATCCATCCCAGAATTTGACAGCGATGCCACCAGGCATCGAGATGTTGGCATTTAACTTCCTGCAATCAATCAAAGAGAATAGGAAAAAATATGTTTAGAGTTGGTTCAACTTAGTTATTCTTAGCAAATTCCACTTACTTCTTGTGCTTCTTCTCCTGATGATGGTGCTGATGATGATGGTGATGATGTTGTTGTTGTTGTTGCTGCTGCTGTTGTTGTTGTTGCTGCTGCTGCTGATGATGATGATGCTGATGTTGCTGTTGTTGTTGTTGCTGCTGCTGATGATGTTGGTGTTGCTGTTGTTGTGGCTGTTGTTGTTGTTGCTGCTGCTGCTGCGACTGTTGTTGCTGCTGCTGCTGCTGATGATGATGGGAATGTTGATGTTGGCCGCTGACCAGCGTTCCAGTCGCTGGCTGCAAGCTGCTATGCTGGGCCGCTGCTGCTGCCGACCAGAACTCGTTGCTGCCAGCGACATGATGTATCGCCTCAAAGCTGGCCTTCAGGCTGGCCGTGCGTCGTCCCTGCGGCATCTGTTGTGTGGCAACGATCGCTTGACTCGCCGCCGCTGCAATGGCACTCGAGGCAGATGCACCGCCGCCCAGCTGATGCAGATTGTAGCTAACCGTCGTCGCGTTGCCATGGCCGACATGGCTGCCGGGCACACCTTGAACGCCGGCACCCACGCCTGCACCGGCAACAGCTGCACCACCACCCACTGCCACATTATTGCTGGCGGCGACACCAGCAGCAGCTGCTGCTGCAACAGCTGCCACGGCTGCGGCAACATTTGTAGAGTTGTTGTTGCTGGTGCTGCTGCTGCTGCCGTTGCCGCCGATTACGCTGTGCGCGCCAAGATTTGTGGGCAGCTGACGCACAAGATTGCCGGCAACAGCGGCATTAACCACATTCCCTGTGGCACCACTGCCAGCCACCATGGGCAGCGCGACGTGGGTGGTGATCGTGTTCACATGATTGCCAACGACCGGAATGACAAGGCTGGTGCCGCTGTGGCTGCCAGTGTGATGACCACCACCACTGTGATGAGCACCAGCAGTGTGATGTCCACTGTGACCGCCACTCGCCACTGGCAACGATTGATTTAGATTGGGTCGCTTCTCTGGCATGGGCACGGTGCAAATCGTTTCGCGACGCTTCTCCAGCTTGCGATGTCGATGATGGCCACTGCTGCTGACGGCTGTGCTGCTGCTGACGCCTGCACTGCTGCCAATGTTGCCGGTCAGGCTGCTCAGAGTGGAGCTGCTGACAAGCAGACTGCCACTGCTACTGCCACCGCCAGTGCCAGTGCCACCCACAGTGCCTGTGGTGCTGATGATGCCAGCGGCGCTGTTGATGCTACCAGCGATTAGATTGCTATTCACCGCACTGCTCGCTTGATTATAGAATCGATTCTCCTTCTGATTCATGCTCAGCAGCAGAGCCGTTGCGGCCGTCGAATTGTTGCCATCCAGTTCCAGCGAGCGTTTCTCTAGAATCTCGGTGATGCCATTGTTGTCCGCCTCCAGTTCGCATTTGAATTTGAACAGCTCGCTGTCCAGCCGTCGCAGATAGCGCTCGACCAGCTCGTGAATATGTGTGGCAATTGCCACCTTCTCATCGGCATCCTCCATCACCTTAAAGTAATCGCCGCGCAGGCTGTCCATCGAATCGTGTTGCAATTCACCGCGCTTACACTGCTGAAAGAACATGCGCGACTTCTTGTCCAGCGAGTCCATGTTGTCTGCGAACGTGTGATGAATTTGAAGTAATACTTTACTTTACTTGTACATCATAGAAACTTCCAGCTACAATTAACTTACTTTGCACAGCCAAATCGAGTTCGCGCATTTCTGTGAAACGGTCGCGCAACTCCTGCGGCAGATGCTCAATCACTGCAATTTAGAATAAAAATAATACTAGCATATATATTGGCATCGCCATCGCCATCGCCACTGCACTCACTCTCCAGATAGTCCTCCAAATACAACATGTTGTATTTATTTCCGATGTTTGTTAATCTTTACAATTTCACAAATGTTGTCATATGCGAAAAACATGTACTGCTGTTGTCAGGGCTGCAAAACGTCTGGCGCAGTGCCTGGCAATATGGTCACCCCAATAACCGAAGCCATACTATCGATAGGAAACAACTTATCGATATCATCGATGTGGTATTTTTGTTTATTTCGCTTTGTTGATGAAATCATCACAACATATTCAATAATTTAAAATGGACATCTCCGACACGATTAAATTTCGCGACATTTGCACAATGATGGAGAGGGTTAAGGTGGCGAAGAATACGCAGCGCAAAGAGATCGTCCTGAAGCGTTACTACGACTCCTTCTGCAAGCATCGCGAGGCATTCCGCCAGAATGCTGGGCTAACTGCCAAGCAATCGGAAGACGGCAAGAGCAGCTTCTATCCAGTGCTGCGCCTGCTGTTGCCCGGCGCGGACAATTCGCGCGACAATTACGGCCTGCAGATAACGGCTTTGGGACGCCTCTACACACGCGTCCTCCAGCTACCCAAGGACTGTGAGTGGCAGCAGCCAATTAACATCGAAGCGATCATTTCATCCAAATAATGTTATCCGTTTCTTAACTGTCATCATCAGCTGATGATGCGATTCGCTTGCAGCATCGAAGTTTCTCCTCGTTTCGTGACTATGCGGATGTGGTGCATGCTGTCCTATTGCCACGATGCCACAACGAGCCCAGCAACCTGACACTCAAGCAAGTCCACGACATGCTCGATCTTATTGCCAGCGAGGATACGACTGGTAAGCCATTTCGAATCATATAGAAGCAACAAAACGTTTTCAAGTGGGAATTCTTGCCCGATTTAGTGAAGGAACGTGAGCTGATCCGTTTTACAGAGCTGGCATCGGCCCAGGAGCAAAAGTGGCTGATACGCATCCTGCTCAAATCGATGGGATTGGGGATTGGCGAGCAGCGGTTATTCGGTCTGCTGCATCCCATGGCGAAGGACATGTATCAGCGCTGCTCGGATCTGGAGCGTATATGTAATCTGCTCGCTGACGACAAGCTAACGCTGGAGACAACGCCTGGTAATGCCACCAGCAGCAGCAGCAGCAGCAGTGCCAATATTCGCGCTGTCATCAATTTAAACACATTCATTGAGCCCTTCCAGCAAATACGTCCAATGCTGTGCGAACGGTTTCCGGGCAAGATCGAGGATCTAATGCAATCGGATGTCCTCTATATGGAACGGAAAATGGATGGTGAACGTTTTCAATTGCATTACGCACGCAATCGATTTAAATATATATCCCGCAATGGTGCCGATTACACAAAAAGCTTTGGCGATAGCTACGAACAGGGAACACTGACGCCCCAGCTGCGAACACTGCTGCCCCTGGGCATGGAATCGATAATACTCGATGGCGAGATGATGATTTGGGATACGCAACAGTTGCGCTATCGCGAGAAAGGCGAAAACACCGATGTCAAACATTTAAAGCCGGATCGCAGCTGGCGTCCCTGTTTCGTTGTCTATGATCTACTCTATTTGAATGGGGGGAGTCTCCTCGATATGACGTATGTGCAGCGTGCCCATAAGCTGCATGAGTTAATCACCGAACAGCAGGGCGTACTCCAGCTAATGAAGGCCGAGAAAATTGCCTCGCTGGAGCATTTCAATACGCTCTTCCAGCAGATGCTCGACTCCAACGCCGAGGGCATTGTGCTCAAGAAGCAAAACTCAATTTATAAGCCTGGTGTACGTGTTGGCGGTGGCTGGTACAAGGACAAAGCAGATGTGAGTCTGTCTGTTTGATTGTTTTGATATGATATGTGTAACATATTTCGCTCTCTCTCTCTCTCTCACTCCATCTGTCTCTCTCTTACTCAGTATATAGAAGGTCTGATCACAGAGTTCGATGTGCTGATCATTGGTGGATTTTACAATCGTAAACGGACATTCATTGAATCGTTTCTGGTGGGCGTATTGAAGCCCGGTGGCGACACGGAACGCGATGAGGTCTACAGCATTGGTTGTGTGGCCAACAATACGCGCCAGCGTAGCGTGCTGCATCACGAGCTGAATGCGCATTGGCGCAATGCGAGCACAGATCCGCCACCGTTGTGGTATCACTATAAGCCCAACGAGAAGGATGGCTCACCGGACGTTTGGATCCAGCCCGACAAGTCAATCGTATTGCAGGTGAAGGCAGCTGACTTAACGCCAAATGGTGCATATTTCACGCCCAAATCGCTGCACTTTCCGCGCACGCAGCTCATGCGCGATGACAAGGTGTGGAACGAATGTATGACGCTGCAGGAGTACACAGAACTGTGCCAGGTAAGGCGGTCAATATGATACACACCTGGACATTAAAATATTCAAATAGGTGTGAATAATAACAATAACTAGGTGGCATGGCGGGGCTCTGATCATTTTTAGCTGATCAGGTTTTCTTGAATCCATTCGTAAAGAAATCTTTCAATTGATACAATTACAATTGGTAATTTTTGCCTTGATCCTAGGATTTATGCTCTATCTGCCATCCTCAGTCTTGTAAGACTATTTGATAGGTCAGTAAAGTCTTTATTCTAATGAATATATTCAAAACTTACCTTTTGCAAACAAAATCAGCAGCGATCTTAAAGTTCAAAGAAATGTGCCAAACAATTTATTCGCAGATGAATATATTGTATTCTGGACATGATATTCAAAAAATGTACAAGTTATTGTTGGCATACCTAGTTTTGCTGTCCAGTTGTGTGCACATAATATGTTTTCCATATGTATGTATATATATATATATATCTATTTGCAAAAACACTTTGCCAGGGTCGCGGTGGCATTAAAAAGCTGAACAAGCGACAGGCGAGCCTTAACGACTTTACCACGGAACGCAAACGTCAAAAGATAACGCCCGCTGAACGCAATCGACTTGGTCTGGCGGCCTATGAGAAGCGCTATGATGTACAGCCGCTGGAGTACAGTTCGCAGCTGTTTGATGGCTTCAGCTTTTGCATATTGAGTGGGGCTCGTGGCAATAGCAAGCAGCAGCTGCAGACGCTGGCCGCCCAGAATGGCGGCACAATCGTTCAGAATCCGTTGCCCAACGATCCGAAGTGCATTTGCATAGCCGGTGACCGGATCTATCTGGTTGAGCGCCTAATGCAGCAGCAGCCGCGCGCCAACGATATTCTACGGCTCGACTGGCTGTTGCGAGTGTGCGAGAAGCAGCAAATCGAACTGCGTCCCAGGGATGTTCTCTCCGCCACAAATGCGCTGCAATCACAATTCGCCAAAAGCTTTGATCGATTGGGTGACAGCTATACGGACATATTTTGCAGCATTGAGGAGCTGCAGGAAGTGCTGCAGGATATTACCGACACACAGCTGGACACTGTAGATGTGGAGCAGCAACAGCTGGACCAACTGGAGCAGCAACTACTTGGCGACGCTGCCGCATACAACATATTTGCCAAGCACCACGGTTGCTTCTATAATCGGGACGCAGACGAGCTGGCGAGGCTGCTTTTTATGCAGCGTGGCGGTCAATTGGTTAGCGAATCGCAACGCCAAAGTCTGACCATTGTATTTGTGTCTCCCAGTCGCCTGAATCGTCAGGACTTTAAGCAGTGGCATCAGCAGCACTTCGCCACACATCCCATACAAACGGTGAGCACGGATTGGATACGGCAATCGCATCGTGCACGTTGCGCTCTGCCAACAGCTGAGTTTCATTTCGCATTCTAGTTGCAATCACAGCAAACAATTTGTATATATTTTTGTTCACTTATTCTAAATACTATTATTATATATATATGAAATATATTCATATTGTAGATCGTTCCACAATAAATACACGTTTGACGCGTCACAAAGATGTTCAGGATTTGTTTTTGTTTTTTGTTTTTTTATTCACTTTCATTTTATTCACATCAAGACGACGAGTTTCGTATGCAAGTTGCAAACGGAAAGAGACTGCAAATAAAGCAGCACAAGCCAGTTCTTGTAGCACCTTTCTTTTACTAGTTACTGTTACAATGTTACAATGAACAACGACTTCCCACAGGGTGAAAGGTTCAAAAGCAAAAAGAGTTCTTGAACCCATTTGAAACACACATGTTAGATACAATTACAAGTGGTTTTCGTGAAAGGGAAAGTGCTGTTGCTGTTTCTTTCTCGCTCGCTTTTAGTTCAAACAATTTGACAACAATTATGTTTATTTGATACGCTTGAAATTCGATACTTAATTTCATTTGCAGCAATAAGGACATCAAAAATACATTTAACCTTTTTTTTTATCGTTTTTTTTTTGTTTTTTTTTTCCATTTGTAAATGTACATATACATATGTACATATGTATATGTTGATATAGTTATGTAAGTTTTCTAAATTTAACAATTCTTTAGAGCATTAGCCTTTTTCTTGACTCTTTGATCAGTTGTAGGCGAACAATAATACAAAATACAAAAAAAAAAAAAATGTATATATATATCTTACTTATATATAGTACTTAGTTCAACAAATTGGGTGTATGCCCATCATATAATATATGTATATTTGTATTTATCAGGAATATATGCAATCTCTGAGAGTGTTTAACACATTTACATCCATAACACCTAAAAGCTTTTTAATTGGGCTACCGGTTTTCAAACCAGCGCGGAACACCGCCAATTTGTTTGAGGATTGTTCAAATAATTGAAAATTACATTTCAGCTTAGAATTGTGTTTGCTCAAAGTAATCTTAGGTATTTTTTTTTTATTTGTGTGTTTATTCAAAATTATTCAGCAGCCTGCTTTATCATTATTACTATTATTCATTATTAATTCTCGGCGAAATTCGTCATTAAAATCAAATTCTATCCATTAATATTATTATAGGTATAATAAATATTTGTGTTCACTTTCTTGTGTATAAATATCGTACAGCAAATCGTTAGTTAAAGGTATACAAATGCATATTTAAGAGGGTTGATTTCATTTTGTTTTATTTGTGGCTTTTGTCCTTTGATAATTAATAGTGTTGAAATTATTTTATTTAATGAAATGTCTGAACAAACTGAACAGTTTTTGCTCCTGGGCCACTTATTTTTTTATTTTATTGTAATACTAATCAATGCGCTTTAAACACACAAGGAGACATTTAGAACATATACATGGACATATACATATACATATACATATACATATACATATACATATACATATACATATACATATACATATACATATACATATACATATACATATACATATACATATACATTTACATATACATATACATATACATATACATATACATATGCATATACATATGCATATACATACATAATTATTTTTTTATATGGTAATGCGAAACTACGACTACATTTAGAAACTATTAACAGTAATAATAGTCTTAATAATAATAATAAAATATAATGTTAATAATAATAATAATATTTTGTTTTCATCTTCATTTCGATATAATTTAAACATGTAAAACTTTAACAGTATGAAAAAAAAAAGGTTTTATTTTTTTTCTTTAAATAAAAAGTCTTTTGGAATTTTCGCATATTCATATTCGTTACTAAAAATATTTACACATGTACATAGATAATTTAAATTTGATTTTGCAAAAAAAAAAAATGTATAGAAATTCTTGTATATTTGCAGGAAAAAATAGGTGTTTTATATGTACATATGTACATATATCAAATCAGACTTCAACTTTCAAAAAGTTTCGGGATAATAACGCAAAAAAAAAAGGTTTTTAATAATTTAAATGTTTTTTTCTTTTTAATGTATAATTAAATTATGTTGTTGTGCTTCGTCTGTTTATTATTTATTATTATTTAGCTGGTTGGCTTGCTCGTAGTTTATTCATGTATTTATATGGCAGTCGTTATCATTTTTGAGATAATTTGACTTTTGTTGAAAAAATCAATTAAAAATTAACAAGTGAGCTTAAAAAACTACAAAAGTGCGTGTGTGTGTGTGTGTGTGTGTGCGAGAAACGCTTTCGGTTGCCATTTTCTCTTTGGTGGTAAATCAGTTTTGCTTACCAAATATTTAAAGTTGTACCATAAAATGTTGTCCACATTAAAATGTTGATGTGCGTGTGTGTGTGTGTGTGTGTGTGTGTATCTATTTATACGCTTAGGATTAGGCCTGTGTGGTTTTCCCTTAGTTGATTAAAATAACCCAATAGTTTAATTTGTTGATCATTTGTTGTTTAAACTAAAAAGAGAACAAGAACAAAATTGATCAATATTTGTATTTGTAGAAATTCGCATATTAAATTTGTGTAATCAAGGATATATTTGCAGCCGGAAAGAATTTGGGATATACTCTAATTGAGTGCTTTTGGAAAAGATATTGTGATATTCTGATATTCTTATTAATCGAAAGCAATCAGTTATTCTTGGCAATTGCTTAGCTATTTTTTTTATAATAATAATACAAATTAATTGGAATATCTTTATCCGATTACTAGCTTAACCAGAGAAACTTACGCTGATCGAAGGTGCTCGGATTGATGTAACTGATTAGATCCTGATCGGACATTGTGGTCAGCTCCTGAGGTATCGGTGGCTGCACAGCAACAGCAGCGGCAGCAGCGACAGCTCCAACGGCCGCCGGTAGAATGCTGCCGGCGCTGCTGGGTGCCGATGCCTGTTGGGTCATTACGGCACCATTTGTGGTTACGGCAGCGGTGGCCACCGATTTCTGCAGCGCATTCTCCGTGGCGAGGGCGACAATGAGAGATTCTTGTGGTGTGGGTGGCACAACGGGCAAATGGACAGCGGACAGCGTGGGAAAGACAGCTGCAGCGGCTGCTGCTGCTGCCGCCGCCGCTGCTGCCGCTTCCACAGCAACCGTTTCCGTGTTCGTTGTATGATTTAACAGTAGATTAACAAGTGGATCATTCGTGCTGGCAGCTGCATTGCCAGCCTGCTGCTGTTGCTGTTGCGGAGCATGTGGATGCGGATGTGGCAAGTGTTGATGCTGCTGCTGATGTTGCTGCTGATGTTGCTGCTGATGTTGCTGCTGATGTTGTTGCTGGTGCTGCTGCTGATGTTGATGCTGATGTTGATGATGATAATGATGCTGCTCCTGCTCCTGTGTGGTTATAAAATCGGCGGCTGCTTTAATAATCATGTTGCTGACTGCCGTTGATGTTGCTGTGGCTGCCACCTCCGGTTGCATAACAACTGGTGTCGGTGGCAGTGTATCGTGGACATCCGCATTTGGTGGACTCATCATAATGTTGCTCAATGCCAGCGCAGCGACCGCTGCATCTTGTTGCGTTGGCTCCGCCTGCATGGCAATGTCATTCAATATCGAATTGGCCATCGTCACCTGATGTGGCGCCAATATATTGGGCACAACGGCGGTCGCTGCCCCATTTGCCGAACAGAGTATGGTCGATGGTGAGACAGCTGGATTCATAATGATATCGGTGGATAGTGAGCCATTGGCACTGCTGACGCCCCCAGCAACCGCGGGCCCAGTTGCCAATTGTTGGAGGCTAGCACCAAGTGCTGCTGCCGGCTCCGAGTTCAATATGATGTCCTGCGTGAGTGGCGAACTATTTGGCGATTGTGTATCGCTGCTCGAATGGGAGCTATTTGAATTGTTGCTACTGATCGAAAGGCTGCGCTTCAGCACACTGGGCGCGGATGTGGCAGATGTGTGCGACAAAACGCCCACCTTCTGCTGGAGAATATCGGTTAGGGCATGATCAATCACCGCTGCTGTGGTAAAGAGCGCCGGCTCACTTGTCCCATTGCTATTGACAACGGTTGTCGATTTGGTTAGATCATCGATGAACTTGTGCTGTTGCTGCTGCTGTTGTGCCGGTGCCTGGTGCTGTTGATGCTGCTGCACCACATGCTTTACAATCTCATGCTTGACGGCCAGCTCAACGGCGACGGCCACAGCGGCGGGATCCAGATCAACGGTCGTCGTGGCAGCAACCGGAAAACCGGGCATACTATTCGACTGATCGTACATGATGGCATCCAGGCTGTTCTTGCGTGCGTAGTGTGCATGATATTGCAGAGCATTGGGACTGCATGGATTGATGAGTGCCTCCGGCGAGTGGAGGCTACCATTGTTGTCCTGTGCGGTGCGCGGACTATGCGAACTATTCTCATCGAGCAGTTCACTTTTCAGTGCCGCCTCAGCGTTAAGATGCACCAGCTGTTGCTGCTGCTGCTGTTGCTGTTGCTGCTGTTGCTGCTGATCGGTGATCATCGGTGTGGAGCCAGACAACGAGGATCGACGTAATCCCATCGGTATTTGTGTGGTTATCGGTGGCGGCATCATGCCCAAATCAAGCTCATGCTTCGTCTCGACAACGTTCGACCCAGTGGCGGCATTGCTGCCACTATTCGTCCAGACTGAGTTGCCAGTGGATGGTGCACTGCTGGTGTCCATGAAACTGCCAACATCTACAAAAACAAGAGACACTTATTTAGTACACAGGTTGTGGCATTTGTGCAGTTTTTCATGGGCTTTTCGTTTTCTTTTTTTTCTCTTTATTTTTTTTTTTGGGTTGGTTGAGGGGTTCGGTCAGGGGCGGGGAGTCGAGAATCAACTAAAAAAATATTAAGCAAAAAATTATAAAGAAAATATATAAAAGTATATTATAATAAAACAAAAATGTTGGGGAATTATTATAACTGAGTAAAGCGCTTACTTCTAGCAGTGGGTGTAAACAGAGAGAGAGAGAGAGAGAGAGATACATGGAGACAAAGAGAAAGAGACGGAGACAGAGAAAGTGAGAGGGAGAGAGAAGAGAGACAGTCAGCTGATTTGGTGGCTCTGAAATAGAGAGCAAATGCTTGTGCAACTATAACCTACAACTTAAATATCTAGGGGAAACCTTAAAGCTAACACTAAAATTAAATAAAAACATTGCTCTCTATTTTTGAAGAAACCAATTTGCTGCACTCAGTCAATGTTCGGGTGGTTGGGTTGTGAGTACTATATACATATATATGTATATATATATATATATATTTATTTTTTTTTCGTTCATAGTTGGAGTAAGAGGGTCGGGGATGGGTGTGTGTCTAGGGGGTGGCTTGGCTTTGTTGTGTCTATGGCATGGGTATCTATTGCTTGTTTTGGGGCTTGGTGGGTTAAGTCTTATGGCCCAGCAGGGCCTACAAAATTAAAGGCTAGTTATTAAACGACTTTATTAGGCTATAAATATATGTATAGGTATATATATGTATATATGTGTGTATGTTTAATGGTACGTCTTTGGGAAATTGCTTTGATTATCGACAGCATTCACAAACTCACAAGGGCTATCTAGTATCCAATACAGAAATCAAATACACACACACACTCACACACACACACACACACACACACAACGAACGATCTGAAGCCAACAACCGATGAAGCTAGACCAAAAAAAACGCCATCTTGTGATCCAAATCCAAAAGCAAATGTTTAGCGATGACAAGACTCACACTTACAAAATAGTAGAAGAAGAAGCTACACACATGAGGCGAGTACGGCACAAAATGCACGAGGTTCCATCGAAAAATACCACTAATATAAGTAGTAATAGTAGGCAAAACAACAGGAATATTAAAACGAACAAACCAACTCTCGATCTCTTTCATACAACACAATTTCTCTCACATTCATGTTACGTTACGCTCTCTCTCTCACACACACACACACACACACACACACACATGCTCAGTCAGGCCCGATTTCAGACAGTTGTCGCAAAGCAATTTCCAGGGCAGCAGCTTAAAGATATTTGTTTAAGAACTACACTTATAGTTTAAATATTTTAATACGTTTGTATGCGCATCATTAAAATCTAGTTAGATTTGTTTTTATCATTATGTTTATTATTATTATATATATATATATATATATACATATATATATGTATATATATATATATAAATATATATATATATGTATATATATATATTTTATTTTTGTGTATATATCATATATGTATGTAAGTATTTGTATGAGTTTTATGTGAGGTCGGATAAATTGGTCTGGTTAGTACGAGAATGCTAGATGATAGTCGGAGTGCGAAGAAAAAAACATCATATTATCATAGAAGGTAGAACAACATTAACATTAACATTAACATTAACATTAACACTAACCACACACCCACACCCACATTGCAGATCGATCAGTTCACCAAAGTGGGATTAAGGACTAAGTTCAACTGCACCACCACCTTGTATATCATGGGCACATTTTGTTTTGTATTTGAGGTATATCTCTAGGCGTAATGCTGAGGCTCTGAAGTGCGAGCAATGCTTTTAAAATTCCACTCGTTCTAGTTGAGTCCCATCACTACTTCTTAAAGAACTTTCCAATAAATGCCCTAAACTGTGCAGCTGACCAGCCCAAAAAAAACAAACAAATAATGATAATAAACCCAGATTTTGGCTGTTTACAAATACAACGCATATTCTTTTCCCCGTTCTTATCGTTCCACATAAATAGAAACTATTTGTTCTTAAACTTTTCATTTCAAATGGTTGGCCAATAGAAAGCTACTTAACTGTCTCTTTGATTGTTTGAAACCTAAATTCCAAGTAAATGATCTTTACACGTTGACTTCTGTGACATAACATTTTTAAATGAGTACGAATTCAAAGTTGTATATATATAATGAATCGATAACAGATCAAGTTCAATGTTCGATTTCGTATCAAAGACATGCATCTGTTTATGAATCTAGCCCACGTCTTATGCTGAATCGAAAACAAGATTTTTGACAATTAGTTAATGGGGCATTTCGAATATGGTATGTATGTTATATACTATACTATATGTATGTATAAATACGAGGTATATGCGGAGTATATGCGAAACGCTGTTATTTATGGTGTATTGAAAGGTGTATGTGTGTAGTATGTTTAGCTAGGTATAAAGTTAATAATAATGGTAGACATATAAATATGTACGAAATGTCAAACGAGGTCAATGATTCAATATATTTTTTTTTTTCTCAAAAAAATAATTTTTTTTTTCAGTATTTTGTTGGTATTTGTGGTATTTTTTTTTTTTTTTTTTTTTTTGTATCACCAGTACCCTAATCGAGTGGTGCAGAGGGCTCCATGTTGTTGCTGGGGCTCTCGCGCTGTTGCTGTTTGCTGGCTGGCTGGGCTGTGTTCCGTGTTGAGTTGAGTTTTCGTAGACGTAACGCTGTAGATTCTTCATCTGCTCCCTGCAGTTATTCCTGACCATCTGTTTTGTAGAATCGTACTTAAAATGTCTGGGTGTGTGTTTTTGGTTTTAAGGGGGTCGATCCGTGATCATATTTATTCGTGTGCGCATATATATATAAACATATATATATCTATGTATATATTGTTATATCTTTGGATATAGTATTTGTTGATTTCCATTTAAGCTGTGGCGCTTTTATCTTATTGCTGCCTTATATAGCTGGCTTATTTGATTAATTTGACTTGGATCTTGATTTTGTACTTTGGGGAATATTCTTGACTAGATTGTTTCTTTGTTTGTGTTCTTTTCTTTTTGGTTTTTGCATTTTATAGCACTCAAAATGGTTACATATTTGACTATATAGTATATTGAGCACCTAAATTGCTAAGAGAAGGGGAGGAGGAAGAATAAAGTAAAAATATATATATGTATATTTTTAATTTTTTTTTTTGTTGAATTGTTGTAATTAGTGTTGCGAAAAAGATCCTGCCAGGTGCCCTGAACAAGAATTAGAACGGCTGCCTTCTTTTTTCTCTCTTTATTTTAATATTCATCATCATATTCTTCATCTTCTTTTTCTTCTTCTTCTTCTGCATCTCCTCTTGCTGCTGATTTGTTGCATTTTTGTTATCGGCTATCGATTATCGGATGTGTCGGTTTATCGGTTATCGGATGTATCGATTATCGGTTATCGACTATCGGTTGAGTCTTCGTTAGCTGCAGGCGCTGGCTTCGTCCGGTGGAAACGTAATCAAGAAAACTCTGCATGCCTCATACAATAAGCACCCACTTTGCATTCACACACCCATTCACACTCCACATCCACACACACACTCACACACACTCACACTCACACACCCACACACACAGCAAGACTCTGCAATAGGAAAAAATAGCCCCGATAACTGCAGGTTAACGGCTCCCAAACTAATGTGTTTAAGCAGAAAACATATTCAAACGAAGAAATCTCAAGCAACGCGTTGCCCTCAATTCATAGAGAAAAGTACTATTAAATTTCGTTATGTGAATACTATTAAGGATTTCTTCGGCATCATCAATCAGTGAATAGGTGTCTCACGATCCACAGCAAAAAAAGCAAAGGCAATGGCAATGACAATGGCAGTGGCAATAGCAAAATGAACTAAACCCACATAATTTCGCACATTCACACCGCAGAGTTGTTTCGATCAGTTTCCGAGTGGCCTCGTTCATCAGTTGATTCAGTGAGAAATTGAGGAAGAGGAAAGCCAGATATTCGCGCAGTGTATAAACTCTCCATGTTTGAAAACTTTAGAGAAAGTTTTCTGAAGCGTCGCAGAGTTTTGTGCCATCTCGTTTTACAGATTGCAGTTTTTGTTATTATAAATATTAAGTATTTTTTTTTTTCTTATTTTGTGTGTGTTTCCCAGTGAAAACACAGTTTCCTATCTTGCATTGCATATTATTTACCTTAATTATATTAATTGTGTTTTTGTTGTTGTTGTTTTGTTTTGATTTTGTAGCTACTTAAATATTATAATTATGTGATCATATTTTGTTATAGCTTCCATGCGTTATTCTGTGTCAATGGCAATATATAGTCGATTGGAGGGCGAGGCAAGCAACATTTTAGTGGTGTTTGGGATGCAATTGCTTTAATGGGTCATTCATGAAATCTGAAAAAAAGTGTTTAACTGACTTTCTTATTTTTGGTGTTGCAATCAATTGCGCGGCAAACCCAGTTGAAATATGTTTATAATAGATTAACTCATGAGTTGGAATTCACAAATGTGTAATATCGATTGAGGGAGGCCCATTAGAATTTTGTATTGTTAGATGCCTTTTTGAACGTTAGAAATTGTAAATGTGTAAAATGTGATTTCTAATTAGGATTAGTTTTCAATACTTCGTATTGTTTTTGCCAAAAATCTGGTGCACAAGAAAATGTGGCTAGTGGATTTGAAGTTAAGAATACTCTATTTTTATCAGCTGTTCTTATGATTTTAAATACAATTACTGAACTCAAGTAATGAATTATTTCTGCTACGACTTGATTGAAACTATTTATTGACTTTACTTTTATAACGAAATGTACATTGAACCGCCTGTTTGTATCTATGCATCTGCATCTATGCATCTGCATCTATGCATCTACTCGCATCCTGGCTTAAAGTCGAGTGTGACTAGATAAAATATGAAATACTAATCTTTGGCCCACAGAATAACGCATGAAGGCATACAAATTGTTGTAGGAGATTTTTTATATTGTTATAATTTAAAATTATATATTATCATTTATGGCTTTATAAATGGCTCTACTAAATATCTAATAAGCAAACTAATCAATGTGTTTTCGCAACTTGGCAAGAGGCGCGGTTATATAAAAAAATATATATATAAAACAGTGAAAAGTATTTTCGTATTCGTTATTGTTGGTTTTTTTTTCTCGAACTAACTGTGGTAAAACGAGTTAACGCGTTTGTATTACGTATTACATATATACGATGGATTTACATATATGTATTTATGTAAGTATGCATGTATGTACATATGTATGTATGTATGCATGTACGAGTATACATACGTATGTATATGTATTTCATAGTTATTGAATAGACTAACGTTAACGTTAAAGTGCATTCAACTGGCCTGCCTGCGACGACTGCCTGACGGATTGTGGTTTAAATTGTTGTTTCTTTATTTTTTATTTATTTTTTTAAATGTTCTTGTGTTTTTTTTTGTTTTTGTTTTTAATTTTTTTGTGCGTGTGATCGGGTTTTGAATCGCTATTGATACGGTTATGATGGTTGATGATGCCTGCAAGGGCTTCGGCTATATATTTTTTGTTTTTGCTTCATGTTTTTTTTTTCTTTTTTTTTTTTATGTATATATAGAAATAGTCAACAAATAAATACCTTGGCTGTGCATTGTGCTACTTAACGTGCTGGCCGCCGCTAGTGTCGTATAGCTGCCCTTGGGTGTATAGGTGAAGTTGTGCGGTTCGCTCTTCTTGCCACTCGATATAATGGACACCTGTACGCTGACCGGCTTGAGCAGGTTCTGATGCAAATACGGCGGCACTGTGCAGATCAAATGCGTCTACAAATGCATAGGGCAAATATCATAATTATTCAATATTCAATTCTATATATATATATATGTGTATATTATAGATTGATATGTGCACGTACCTGATGCAAATACTCCTTATCGGGCAGTACGCTCTGCTCCCAAAGAGCAGCGGTGCCACCGATGAGCTGCTGGCGTACGGCTATTTCCGTTGCGGGATCATCGCCATTGACACTGTCGTACGTCTCCTGGAACACAACATGTGTGTCCTTCAAAAAGTTCTTGCCAATGATGAACAACTCCAAGCCGCCATCAACGGGACAAGAGTTCAGTGATTTCTTGCAAATCTCTGGAACACCGGGTGGCTGAGCTGTAAAATTAAAAAAAAAGAAAAAAGAAATAATAATAAATAAAAAATGATAAATATCTGCATATATGGATATAGGCAGATTAACTGGAATACTTACTGCATATGATGGGATTGGAGCAGACCTGCAGCGTTTCGGTGCTGCCATCATCCTTTGTTAGCTGAGTGCGGAATACCATGCGGCAACGTGTTGACTTCTTCTTGTTCTTCTGCGCCAGATGCTCGGGGAAACGATGCTCCACATCGACGTTGCGTTCCTGCAACAGGGCAAATGATGAATTGGTTTCGATTAGTTCAGTTTTTGGATTGTGTGGATGAACGTACCTTGAGTATGCCAACGCAATCGCAGGTGACGGTCATGTCCGTTTCGGGCTTGAAGTCAATCTCAATGACCATGGTGCCATCGACCTTCTTCTCGTTGCACTGCGTCGAATTCTTTCCGGCCACCTTGCACGCCTGATAGAACATGTGCGGCACAACGCGTCCAATGTCCGTGCCAATGAATACCTGGAGCACGGCGGACTTAACGTAGCCGGTTAGCCGGACAATGGGGAAGCCATTGCCGCTGCGATCCTTGACGGCGCCGCGGCTACCCTCGGTCTGGTAGCGAGCGCGATGCTGTTGCTCTGGCTGCGACACAATCTCCAGTTGGACATGGCCATCATTGGAGCTGGCGATGCTGTTCAGTGGCGTCGTCGGTTGCCTCTTGTTCGCCACACGCGTCACGGTGCGCGTTCCAATGAATCTGCGAAGCGGCAAATTGGACAAGCACACAATCAGAAACAGTTACGATAGAGATACTCCTCCTCCTCCTCCTCCTCCTTTTCTGCGACTCATCATAAATCGAATCTGATATACTAATATAGTTCAAATCAAATCCCAAATACAAATACTACACTCAGAGAAAACAATTTGGCCTGAATACCAGTCATTATCTTAGTTATAATTGCTAAATGTACGTTACCGTTACTATATATATAATTATACTAATAATATCGGTTTCTTCTTAAAAAGCAAATATTTATTTAAATTTAGTATTTACAATTCTGATTTAAAAATGTGGATGAACAGGCAGTTTGCCAGCTGGTTTCGGCGATTCTCCAGTTTATATTTGTTTAGTCCTGAGTGTAGTTTGTCTTAGGATTGTAAACTTTTGCTTGGATTCTATAGGAATTTTTTAAATTTTTCACTACTGTTTGCTGCTTGTTTTGATAAGTATATATATATATATATATATGTATATAAAGTATGCTATGCACGAGTATGTGTGTGTTTAGCGTATGCGTATAAATGATTTATGACAAAGAATTTAGTGCAACATATGCTGGCCAGGATGAAACAACTTGGTAAAGCACAACACACACACACACACAGACACAGACACACACAGACACACACATCAGATGAATCGAAACGATTTATGCACTGTATAATACACACAAACACAAGCACAGACACCGGAAAAACAAACAAAGATACAAAATCATTCTTTAATTTTATTTAAATTTTTTTTTTTTTTTTTTTTTTTTTGGTATTTGTATATTAACATAAAAGCTATGAAAATAAGCAGCAAAAAATGTGAAAACAAAAGAATATAAAATTGTGGATAAACCAAAGCTGCACTTTGCAGTTATTTTGTATTGTTTTTGTTCTGTTTGAATTTTATGCTTTTTGATTGGCTTTATTTTTGCTTATTGTTAACGATTGATTTTGTTTACCACACACACACACACAGAGACCAAGACAAAAAAAGCGATAGAGAGAGAGAGAGAGAGAGAGAGAGAGGGAAAGAGATAGAGAGCTAAATAACACACACACAAGCAAGTATAAATATAAATATAAATACAAAAATATACAACAAAAGTCAAATAACATTTTTTTCGATTTTGAGGCATTTCAGAATTCGAACCCATTGAATCTGGGCAAAAGTGCTCAACACATTTCGGATAATTACTAAACAATTTTTTTGGCTACTTTTGTGGCAATTTTATGCTGTCCATTTTTGTGTTGTGATATTTATAGTTTCTCAATAAAAACAATGAAAATACAAAAAAAAAATATATATTTTTAACAAAGAAAATGTTGCTAATTTTTCATTTTGTGGCTATTCATATTTTTGGCATATTTATGGATCATATATTTAAAATGTATATTTATGCAATTTTGAAGGGACTTTTTTTTTATTATTGCTGTTTCCATTTTTGGTAATTTATTTAATTTGTTGCCTGTGAATGTTGTAGTTGGTCTTATTTTTCTGTAAAGAGAAGGCCGCTTACTTTGGCTCATTGCTGTGATGATTGCTGCTGATCCTGCTATGGATTTTGTTGTTGATTTTGGGGCCGGCATTGACGTCTCTGCTGACGTCAGTACTGTCTGCAGCAACTGTGGCAATTTTGCGTATAAACTCATCCTCGCTGCACGCATCATCGTTGTCGAGCTCCACCTGATTGCATTCGTATTTCTTGCGCTTTAAATGCTTGCCACCACCACGACCATCTCCTCCACCGACAGAGCCATTGCTGCTGCTGCTGCTGCTACTATTGCTGCTGCAACTGCTGCTGCTCTCGTGCTGCTGGTGCGGCTGTTGTTGGAGCTGCAGCTGCAAATGTAATCCAGGATAATGAAATTGCTGCTGTTGCTGCTGGTAATGTTGCTGTTGCTGTTGTTGCTGCTGC
This sequence comes from Drosophila planitibia, assembly GCA_035043785.1. Taxonomy (NCBI): domain Eukaryota; kingdom Metazoa; phylum Arthropoda; class Insecta; order Diptera; family Drosophilidae; genus Drosophila; species Drosophila planitibia. The sequence continues at coordinate 5,571,510 of JAWNMS010000041.1, forward strand.
TGTTGTTGTTGCTGCTGTTGCTGTTGCTGTTGTACAGCAATGGCATTGGCATTGGCAACAGCCAGCTCGGTGGTTTTGTGACCCATGCTTGTATTGAAGATGCCCCCAAACAGTTCTGAGCTGAGCGTTGGCGTTGACGAAGACGAAGACGAAGACGGAGATGATGCCGATGAGGCTGTTGTCGTTGCCGCTGACGCTGTCATTGTTTGGTTGCTGTCGGTGCCAAAGCCAGTGTCCTCATCATTGCTGTGAGCTGTTGCTATTTCATCCACAAATGTTGATATCGATGAGTCCGACTCGATTTCATCCAGATAGTTGAGCATTTTCTTGGCATGATGCGATCTACATACATACATATTTATTTACATACATATATTCACACACACAATAGATATATATAATTATATATAAATACATATATAAGTATATATATATATATATATATATATACATTTAGTTTCGATTTAATCACAATATTTGTTTGTTGTTTCGATTTGTATACATCATTTAAATTAATTTTGATTTCAAAGCGAAAAAAGAAAAAACAAGGAGCAAAATAATATTAAAGATTTCTGTTCGACATGCATACATACATACAGAAGCAAGGCTGTGCACATACATTAAACTGAGACTAATATAAACAGACACTAAACGACACCATAATCAATAAATAAACCGCGAATCAAATCAATAATATAATAAAACACATGAAAAGTGAAAATCAAGTGATTTGCACAATTCAATTGGAAGAGCTGGGAGTGAATACGATTACGAATAAAAACGCCCCACACAATTACAAAGTCAATCGAGAATTGAGAAAGGAGGCGAACTTCATTTGAATAATAATAGAACTTGAAGTAGTTCATTCATTCGAATGCAAATCGAATTTCCGTTCAAGTCTTGTTGTTGCCCACAAAAATGCAATTGCCACAGAATTGCAAAGGGAACGAGTTCATACCACATAATACAGTTACATTTTTACACATGAACTCCAACTAACCTGCAACCAATTTTTGTTTGTCAACTTGTGCAATACATTCAATAATGATTAAGAATCTCTAAAATCGAAGCCAATTAAAGCACATTTCATTGTTCATCCATTACACTTAACATATATATATATAGTAGTTATAGGCATTGGTAGTCGTCCGATGTTGATAATCTGTTGGAGCGCATAACTAGTTTTGAGAACAACAAATATCTCATTGGCATCGAATTTGAACAGTGCTGAAGGAGATGGAGATGCAGATGGATTTATTCGAAATAATCGGCCCCCAAAAAATATTTTGATATTACAGAACGTGCACTTTTGCAACAACAATCTATTTTTGAACTTTGAAATCCGAATCCAAGCCAAATCCAAGTGCAAATGTTATCAGTTGAAAATGAGACAATGAGAAGATTACCATTGCCACACGGCGTATGCGTAACGAAGTACAAATTATTACAGTGGCTTTGGTTTTTAATCTATGGCTTATAAAGAAAAACATAAACTAAACAAATACCAAATAGTCGACTAACCCAAATAGTGTTGTGTTATCATTCGAGTGACGAAGATTAAATACCCTTACACTTTCATACACAATGTATGTATGTATGTATGTATGTTTGTATGTATGTACGTATGTATAATATTTTATTATATTATTATTATGTTCTTTTAGTTCAAACGAGAGACAGGTGACGAACATGGCAATATCCGAGCTGACTAATTCAGTCTACATCTCAAAGTCATTGCCCGTTTGCAGCCACCAAGACACAAAGAACGGCACGAGGAGAAAGAGGGAGACGGAGACAGAGACAGAGAAAGAGAGAGAGACAGAAGGGAGTGCTGACGGAATACAAATCAAATTAGCTGCACACACACACACACACACACACACACACACACAACAATAACAACAACATCATAAAAAAGTAGGTGCAAATGAAAAATGTAAATGCGAATATCGAATGAAAAATAAGCAAGTTGGCAGCGCCCACTTCAAGCCCATAAAGCAATTAACTTACACACTCGACATTTTGATCATATAAATCACAGCGATACCTATTCACCGATTCTCATTGTGTCAGTAACAAAAATATATAGACAGTGATAAGCTCACTTTTCAAAAGTGTGGCCGGCAACTTAAAACTGCTGCAGCTGATGCCACTGATAAGATACAAAGAAATGCGATTACGCTGCGATTACGGGCTTGTCGTTATATATGTGGCAATCACATTATGGCAACAGCACTCACACATCCACACACATCCACACACACACACACAGACAGACCAACTACAACAAATAAAATCTAGTCTCTAAGCAGCCATTCACCATGACCTACAATCAAACCAAATGCATCGCAAAAAAACCTGTCAAACAAATTATATATTTGCGTATTGAATATTACATTTAAGGTTTTTTCTTCACTATTGAAGATCTGGGCAATTATATATATCTACATATATATAGATGTGTTAAATGATGTGAGCATGTGAATAATGTATTTGATAATGTACATGTTGAATTGATACAGCAATGAGAATTCCCATTTTAAATATTTGTACAATTTCTGTATTCGGTTTCAGGAAGCCTTTATTTAATACGTTTTTGAGTTAAACCCGTTCGGGTCAAGTGGTGCGATGAAGAGTTCAATGTATAAAATATATTATGTATCTATATGTATCGGATTGCGGATCACAAAACCTTCAACAAAAAAAACGCAAACAAATTAGGAACACTTCCTTTCGAAGTCAAGTCCAGCAGACAACTGGAGGGAACTATAAATTCACAAATTGAATATTCTAATTGTTTTTTTAGTTTAAATATTTATTCATAATATAATCGAATGCGTTAAACAATAATAGTGAAAGGCGTCGGATTGCTGAAGCGTCTCAATTTAACACCAGCGTGTGTTTTGTGTGTGTGTGTGTATATATATATATATAAATGAGAGCAAATGCAATGAGAGTGTGTGTGTGTGTGTGTGAGTGTGTGTGTTTCCTTGTGTGTGTGTGTGTGTGTAGCTAAACAGCTGACCGGCTGAAAGGGTAGATGGACTCACCTTGAAACGGGTATCGCGCGTATTAAATGCTGCTGCGGTGAATGTTGCTGCTGCTGCTGCTGCTGATGTTGCTGTTGCTGCAACTGTACATGCTGCTGCTGTTGCTGGTGATGCTGCTGCAATGTGTTGCTGGCGGCCGCTGCAGCTGCAGCTGCTGCTGCTGCGGCAACAGTGTTAGTCAAGTCGCTATTTATCACCAGATTTGTGATCTGATTGCTGTTGCTGCTGGTGCTGCTACTGCTTGGACCATTGTTACTGACATCGACGACAGCAGCAGCAGCATTTGTTGCTGTTGTTGCTGCTGAACCATTTCGCAGCTCCGTGTGCTGATCGAAGCCCAGGCCACTGTCATTGGAATTGTCACAGGGCGGCGGATGCGGTCGCTGTGGTATTCGCTTGCCCGGCACCAGCTTCCCGGCCCCCGTCTGACCAAACCATCCAACCAATCGCAGCAATCGAAGAAGAATGAGAAATAAGTACAACTAGCAACGGTTGCTCAACTGTTGTGTGCTTACCCTGGCAATGGTGTGCAATTTACCGGGCAATCCCTTGCCCGTCTGTCTCTTCGATGGTATCCGAAAGCCTTTGCGGTGGATGCGAGGACTCATTGTCGAGTTTGTGGATATCGTCATGCGCATCCCTGCGAATGAAATATAACAAAATGATCATGAATATCGCATTGATCTCTTACACGAGTTACCCATAGTTTATTTTGATCGAAAATTATAACAATATTAAGTTTATTGTTTGGATTTTGGATTTAACGAGCTGATTCGTTTCTTAACTTATATTGATATTTTTGACAAGTCCAATCTTTTGCAGTACAGCATGGCAAATTTAGTGATATCGAGCCATCCTATCCAGGTATACATTTAAGAAATTAATACAATTTTCCAGCAGTTTGTATCTAAAAAATTGCATTCTATTTTTTGTCGTTGATAAACGAGATGAGATGCTGAGCAAGCAAAGTGTGTCATAACCCAAAGATAAAACCCGTTCAAAGCAGAATTCCACAATGATAACGATAGAAGAATAGAAATCACAATTGCATCCAGCAGGCAGTTTTGTGCAACATGCTGTCCGTCCAATTAGATCAAGACAATAAATATGTTTTTGTTTGAGTGCGATACAATATTAAAGATGTATGTATGTATGTAATGTATATGCACATATAAATGTGTATGTGGCGAGACCGAATCAAGTGCTTCATTTAAACATACAATGCAAAAATGGTTTGATGCTTGCAACGCAGCTTGCTGCTTGCTGCCAGCTGGCTCTGCTGCTGCCTGCTGCTGATAATGCCCCGTAAACGGGAACGATGCTGAGATGGAGCCGTACCAGCAGCCACTAGGCATATAGGCATACGGGGTGCATTGAACTCAATGTCCGCTCTGTGACACACAGGGACACACAAGTCTCACATACGTGTACACTTGCAAAAACAAAGCCCAGAGAATATTGTACAACAACACCACACATTGTCAATGGCGAAAAATTTGTGTTTTCAGAATGTTCTCACAGTTAAGAACGATTGTTCTTATTTTAAAACAGTTGTATTTTGAATTACTTGGATTTACGCTATTAATATATATAAATTGGAAGGCTACATCTCTACAATTGCGTCACTAATTGCTTCCCGAAATCGATATGTATCAATATTCGAGAAAGGGGGCTTATCGACAAATTAATGATATCAATCTGATCTGCCTATGGTAGATGAGAATTATTATTATTATACAAATTTTAAGTCTCTGACGGACATGGCTATATAGACTCGGCTGTTGATGTTGATCAGGAATATATACATTTTAGGAGTCCTCCTATTAATGTTTGGAAATGCATGCCCGTTTGTAAGTGCGTTTTTCTTCCAGTGTATGTCTGTATATGTACAGATATATATATATATATATATATAAGTACATTGTCATAAATATACTCGCTGCTTAGTCGCAGTAGCTCGATTATTTTGCAGCTGTCATTGTGCATGTAAATTGCACATCAAGTTGCGCCCCATTGTTGCAGGCAGTCAGTTTAGGAGGCTCAATTGATGCTCAATTTGAGTTGGTGGATGAACAAACGCATCCCATGCATCCACCCATCCACCCATCCACAGAACTGCTGCCCAGTTGTTGTCTCTCTCGCATTATCAATGCCCAGTTGCAGTTGCCGTCGCTGTTGCAGATAGCAGCTGTAGTTGCTCTAATAGTAGCAGCAGCTGCCGCAGCAGCAACAGCAGCAGCAATAGCAACAGCAACAGCAAAGCGACAACAACAACATCGAGCAGATAGCTCTACTGATAAGGCCAAGGCGGCGCTAATCAAGAGACCCGCTCAAATCTGCATTAATGCACATACAGCTGTGGCAGAAAAAGTGGCACTACTATCATTGCAGAACTTCTGTCTCAGCTATCTGGTATCAGAGCTTTCCTTAAAGAAGGGCCATTTTTTTAAAAATTATTTGTTGACATGCAAAAGAAAAATATGCATAATTCAATTTACTCAGAAAAACACTGCGAATTGGATAAACGTAAATAAAAAACCGTGAAAAATTACAGCTTGTTAATCGGATACTATATATAAGTATTCCCCGATTTGCATTCACATATGCTCACTTAAGCATATTTGCGTATTTTGTATTTGATAAACTTGAATAGCTTCTCGAAATTTCGTGTTTATATATTGATTGTAAATGGAAATAATAATAATAGTTAATAATTATGGGTTTTTGAGATTTAATTGGTTTTCGATCGGAATATAATATGCTCTACAACCATTTGTACAGCCAATAATTATTAATCGCAATCAACTCTGATTTCCGTCTATATAAATCAAAGACAAAACAAACTCTTAGAGTGTGTTCTATTTGATTAATATTTAATTAATTTATAGTCTCAGAGCATATTCAAAATTCGAAATATTTATTTATTGACGAGAAAATCATTTTTGGTTTGCCAAATATTAAATATTCGACCGGATATCTTGTAATTCAAGACACCTAAAAAACGTTTATACAGCATTTGAAATGTGTAAATATTGTAATTAATACTTTCCACTTTTCAGCGTTCTTAGCAATAAAAAGTTTACACTTATGAGAACCTTAGGAACCAAATTAAGATACACACACAGTTATTAAGTGTGTTTGGAAATTGTTGTTCCGTCTGTTGTCAAGTGGTGGTGCTGCTCAAGCCCATAAAGATATTTCTTATAGATAAGCGGGGTATTCATACATGACATGGCTACATTTTCGACATTTCGATATGGCATAAATTAAGCATTGAATGTTTTCAAGATTAGATATAAATCGGTGTACTTGTCATTCGAATAAAAAAAATAGAAAATTAATAATAATAATATTTTGTGAGCATACATCAATTAAAATCGTAATTATTATGTTTTATTTATCTAGGCTACAAGATAAGCGTTTTTGGCAAATATTTGCCAACGTCAGAAGAATAACAACATTAACACAAAAACAAAACAATCTAATCTCAATATATATATATATATATATATATATATATATGTATGTGTGTCTGTGCCAGGATTCCTTGCTTTGTGGTAAATACAAATGTTTTATGTTGTCGCTGCCTGCAACATTAGGTTCATGTAAAAATCGAGAAAGGTGCAAGGCCACACAATAACCGCGTATGTGTGTGTGGCATCATGCCCATATCATGCAATATATATATATATATATATATATATATATATATATACAAATATATTGGCTGGAGAAACGCACCTACCTCTGCCAGAAAAAGCGTTAGCTGATCTTACCTACGTACCTGCCACTGACGCGGCACCTTTATCTAAGCGCCTGCGATAAGACAAAAACAATCGGAACCTAAACCACCCACCTATACCTATATACACACTCACACACACGCACACACACACACATACCTACACCTAGACGCACAAAGAGCGCGCCTTTTCACACTGGCAGGCGACGACGAGTCGCGGTTTATCTGTGATCTCCACGGCGATAAGATTTTCGTGTTTCTTCTCGGGTCGCCTTTATGTAATTTCCACGGCTTCAATTGGCATACAAAAAACCGGTTTAATTCAATTCAATTTGTTGCACTTTGCGCTTTGTATTAAGCTCTGCGGCAATTGGAACGTAAAAAACATTCAAACTTAAATAAAGTCGACGACTCCGGGCCAACAGTCAAGACCGTTAAAAGCGAGTCAGAAGGATTGATTTACATAAACAAAAAATATAAATTTGGAGAATTTTGAACTCAAATCCACACGAAAAATGTCACAATTCGGTTGAGGTCTCGATTCTTATTTCAAGATACGTTTTAAAAGAATTGTAGCATAATATTTGGTTTCTAGTAAAGTTAAAGTAACAAATGGTTGTCGAATACTCAAGAAAAAATTGTACTTGATATTTTGAGAACACACTTTTCAGAATATAAAGCATTTAAATTGTTGACAGATATAATGTTGTCAAAACTCTACCGATTTTGAAACGCAATATATAATATATAACTAAAATAAATAAAAACTAAATAAATCGGAGATCAAAATGCGCAAGTGAAACAGTTCCTTATGGTTCGAGGATTGATTTAGAAATGGATCTGTAGTGCAACGGTATACTATATACTATTATAAATGATGCTGTACTAGTGCAGACTTCTTGGCCAAAGGGTCAACGTTACCTGTGGTCTTTCATCAGGCCTTTATCTTATCGTTGACAATCTTGACAAACGACAATATATACATCACATCTATATATATTAATATATATAGAAGAATGACATCTGAACTGGAGTGGAGGCAGCCAGTAATCAAATCATATATTTTTATGTGACTTAATTACAAACGCAAACAACACTCATCAATGTGACGGCGCCAGTTGCTCGGAAGTCTTTGTAGATACAAATAATCTCTGGATATCCGTTTCCAATTTTGCATAGTAACCAAACTAAGAAACATGATAAGATCCGATTGGATAAGCAGACATATCATATTTGATTGCCATAATAATTTTTGATTGATTTACATTTAACGAATGATTGTATTCATTTAATTCTTAAGTGTTCTTCTATTACTATTATTATTACAGACCTTAGAGACTGTGCACTGCGACAGTTTGTGTCTCTTCTTTGTAAATGAATTATAGTTCTTAATCAAACCAATACTTTGCTAATAAATCTAACTAGTAAGAAAGAAAAAAGCTAATACAATTTGAAATTATTAACGTAACATTCCAATTGATTATCCCACCATTATCTAGGGCGTACAATTAATTCAGTACCTTTTTGCAGAGGACACTCGGTCTAAGACCCCGACCTGGGTCCTTATGGCAATATAATCTTCGGCATATCTAAGATAGCCGTTCTTACTTGTCACATTGCCTTTATTATTTTATTTTATTTATTTTCGAACTGAGAAATATTGTATTCGGTATGCAACATTCTTTGCTTTGTTTGTGTTGCAGCGCAGCTTACCAAAATTGCTTTTGTAATGATGTTGATATGCATTTGTATTGGAATTATTGTGGTTGTTGCTGTTGTTGTGGTGGTGATTGTAGTGATGATGGCCACTGCCATTGTTGTTGTTGCTGCTGTTACTATGGTTGGTGTTGCTGTTGTTGTTGCTGTTGATTTTACCGGCAGTACCATTGCCATGATGATGGCCCAGATTGTGCATTTTGGATGGAATACGATAGCCGGACTCGTAATATTTATACTGATTGTAGGTGAAGCGCATTTTGTTGCCGTTTTTGTATTTGTCTCAATATACCCTTTATATATATATATACATATATGTTCTTGCTTTAATTGATTTTATCTTAAATTCATATAAATCATTTGCAGCATTGAATAAAATAGTTGTTGTTTGTTGAGTTACTCTTAAACAATTTAACTTCTATTTATGAATTCATAAAATTATATTTGGTTGCTTTGTCGTTGGCACGTTTCTTTTGTATTTAATTTGATTATTATTGTCACTTTGATTGTTTAATTGATGTTATTAGATTTTTTTGTTTGTGATTATTTGGCATTACAATTATTTGTACATTTTATTTGTACATGTTGTTGTTGTTGTTGTTGGTTGATTGGTTGATTAGTTAATGTTCATAATAAATACATGTTTTCGTTTGTGTTTCTTTGTTGCTGTTGTTGTTTTTTTCTTTATTAACTGTAAAATTAAAGCAGAAAGCAACGTTTTTTAAGTATTTTTTTATTTATTTATTTATTGTTTTTTTTTGGTTTAACAGTCAAAAACGCACACAAGTCGTGCGACGTTGGAAATTAACATTTTTATATGATCGCTCGCTGTTTTGTTTTGTTTTTTCAATTCGCATTTGATTTTTATTCTTTTTGCTTTTACGTAGCGCGAAACCGAGCACAGCCGATAAAGCGAAACGACGAAGAAGGTAAGAGTATACGTATATATAATATGAAAGCTTTCTCTACTCCCGACTGATCGACAGCAGATACCCTGTACGCGGATCTTGAAGATGCCAAATATTTACTTGCCAATTTAGACCACAAAAGTTAAAAACCGAAACTTATAAGGAAAGCCAAGCCTACAAAATGTTTTTATAGTCAATCAACTTGCACACATCGATTACAGAGTATATACAAATTAAGAATGCCACCAAAATCTGCTGCCAGAAGTTGACAAGCACGATGATTATGTCAATGAATGCTAATAATGATCTGATGTGTGCTAAATGCATTTATCGTTTTTAGGTTTGTGAAACAAGTTTTGAGGCTACCTTGAGAGTTTTGATTTCTTCCTTACTTTACAGTTATGCATGTGAAGTATTTACTGCTGCAGAACTGGTTCACTCAGCCCTTTTACTTTTCCATCACAATTATTTCCACAACGATGCTAATTGTTTTCATTTTAAAGCATTTAGAGACCAGGAAACAAAATAGCCTGGCGATTGATATGATATTAATATCGCCCAGGGTCTGTTCAAAAACGCTTTTTATTGACAGATTTTAATTATTCGATTCACAAAACAAGTAACAATTGGCTTAACCTTGATTTGCTTGTCCGATTAAGGACAGTTGCTCTGCGGTAGATGCCGATTTGTATACCAACAAAGGAGTTGTCTCATTTATTGGCATTACACAAAAAATCATTATCGACAGTCTTAGATATGATACACATATATATGGATATATTTCAAAAACACAAAATTGAAAAAAATAACCAAAATATGCAATTCCAATAGTTATAATGTATATGTTTGTTTGTTTGATCAAGCAAGTCAGTGCAATCCAAAGGAGCATTAAGTGTTAATCTTGATTGTGTCACGGCACCAATCAACATATGAAGTGCGTAGAGGCTCATATCACTGTCATTAGCAAATAAATGCATGAAAACCAATGCCAAATTCTATGAACTGATTATTAAATGGCACTTGACGCCTTCATATATATATATATATATATATATATATATATACATAAATACACACATACATACATGCATGCATACATAAATAACTTATAATCACTAATTTTAATTTATTTGCACACATTTTTCAATAAATATTGCCAGTTATTGATCTAACCTGAACTAATAATAACAAAAGCAAAAAGGAAATATTGAATGGCACTCCAAAGACAAATATACGTAATTGTAGAATTGAATCGGATCGAATCGTATCGTATCGAATTGAATTCAATCAAATCTCAAACCGAATCAAATCTTCAACGCGAATATTTTAAATGTTTGTGGCTATAGCTGTTTCTGTGGCTATGTCTGCCTCTATTTGGGTTTTGTTCGGGGGTTCGGTTGCGGTTGCGGTTCCGATTGCGATTGCTTTGGACTGGGGCGCTGCTTCGCTAGACGCTCTGCTCTGCTCTGCGCTGCCCTGCGCTGCTCTGCGCAGCTCTGCTCTCACTGTGGCTGGCGGTGGCGCTGATAAGATAAAGCCGCTTAACCACAGCACCGCCGATCGTTCGTTTCGTTAACGTTTTCGGCTCGATTTTGTTTCGGTTTCGGTTTCGGTTTTGTTATGTTGTAATTCCGTTTCTGATTTCGGCTTTCCCTGAAAACAGTTTTCCGGATGCAAGCCCGTTTTAAATATGTATTTTTCTTTTGAGTGCTTTGACGAAATTGGCATTTACAAATAGTTTGTATTTTCGGTGACATGCCGATTAAAGATACTCCCGATCGAAAGGCGATCGGCCGACGGCGCCGACGGTCAACGATAACAAAGCTGCGACTTTCGATGTTGTCGCTCTTTCATTGTTGGTGCTGATTCAGCGCGACAGCAGCAACAACAATAATAATAATAATAATATCAACAACAACAACAACAACAAACACGCACACATTTTTAAGCACACGCGACAAAAGTCACAGTAAAAAAAAAATTTAAATAAATATGTACATTTATATATATATACACATATATTATTGAAAAAATAATAATAACAATAAGTGAAAATTATTTCGAAGCGCGCGTAAAAAAAAAACACCATTTAGTCACAACTTGAGCGTCGTGTTGCGAGCACTTACGCTGAGATCGATGAACTAAAATCCTAAAGAACGACAATCCGTAATGATGCCTGGGCCCCGGTGCTTGGTTGGTTTCGAATTCCGCCGGCGCTGTAGAGCATCGCTAAAAGAGAGCGAGAGAGCAGTAGCAGCGGCAGCGGCAGCAGCAGCACCAGCACCAGCAGCAACAGTACCGACAGCAGCACGAGCAACAACAACAAGTGTACGCGTGGTCGCTCGTCGTGCTCATGGCGAGTGACGACAACGGGTTTAATTGACTTCAATGTGTTTGTGAGCGAAGCGCGCGCGACCCTTCGGTCACACTGATTTGTGTTCGTGTTGTCGTATTTCGATTCGTATTCGGATTCGGTTTGCAAGCGCAAATTGATAAAAAAAAATAAAATAAAAAATAAGTGACGTGCACGGCCACCGACGAGTGGGCGGCAGAGTCAATTGAAGCCAATATCGATATCGATATGCACACTGAGAGCAAATAACTGCTTTTGCTGTTAATTAACATCTTTAGCATAAGCCTCTTTCTCCCTCCTTCCTATCACTCTATCCCTCTCTCACTCTCTGTCCCTCTCGATCTTTTTTTTTACGCAATTTTCAGTCAATTTCAGACTGAAAGCAGAAAGCAAAAATGTGCAAAGTGATCCCTGTTAAAATTCCATACGTACATCCAAATCAGCTCACATATTTATGATGTGTGTATGCAAAGTGCAGTGTGTTTGGAGCATTTTCAAAATTTTGGACTTTTCAAATACACATACATACATACATGTATATATACACATTAATATTTGAACTTGCCATGCACGCTTCACGCCCCAGAGCAGCACGACAACAATAGTGAGATATGTTAACTGTAACATAACAACAACAGTTATGGTGTTAAATTCTTATAGGCCGTTTCATTGCTCCCACAGTGCCACAATACAAAAAAAAAGGAAAAAAACAACAACAACAAATGCCCAAAATGTTGATAAACAAGAAAACACGTGCAGCCCTTGGCCGCACATCGAATTTTGCATACCCTGTCAGACCAGTTGGACAACTGTTAACATGCATCACATAGTTGAAAGATTTTTTTTTACATAATGCTAGTTTGAAGCATAAATGCGATCGTTTCACCTGCATATTTTTAAAATTAAACTAAACATGTTTTGTGTGCTCGAAAATGGATTTTTTAATGAGAAAACTATAATGCTCTCTGCACAAGGGTATCAAAATAAAAGCCATTTAGAGAACTTTCGCTGGGCACAATTCAAATGGAGCTTGGGCTCCACGATGCAGGCCAAAGAATTACATATGTATATATGTATGTATTTATGTATATATGTATGTATACATACGTATCATTTGGTTGGGCACAAATGATAAAAGCAAACAACAACAGAAAAATTGCGCGTAGCTAAATAAATACGGCATACATACATGCCCATATGTAAATTGTAGTTCAGCCAACTATCAGAAAAAAAGAAGAAAACAGCGCACCTCAAAATAATTATCACAATCAACGAATGCCGTCGTCGTCGTCGTCGTCTTTGTTGTCGTTGTTGTCGTCGTCATCACTATCATCGTGTTGATCGCTTTTCGGGTACTATTGTGTTGAGAATGCGCGATCAGCGCCAAAACATATCAAACGACGCGCGCTGGCGCTAGAGGGCGCTATGCGTCTCTCTATTCATCTCTCTCTCTCTCTATCTCTTTCTCTCTCCATCTCTCTGTGTCTAGAAATTAACACTGACAATGTAACTCATACGCATCGTTGACTTTGATCACTACATTATTAGCATTAATTAATTGTTCTTCAAGTATGAGTTTTCTTTCACGTCTTCACCAGTTTTTATACTTTGATACCGAAGGTATCACATACTGGTCTGTGCCCGCGTCGGACAAAGTACAAAAATTGAAGTGCTACTTCCACTAGGGGCTGGAAAATCGATAAGATCGATAAAGCCACATATCTCCCACATTTTTAAAGATAGTCACCAAACTTGAAGGTAATTTGTAGGTAACCTACTACAAATTGTAAGCTGAGTCACCAAATTTTGAAAGAATGTTACTAATAACTCCCCCAAGAGATCGATAAAGAATTTGATTAGTGTAAATCGATAAAACCATATATCTCACAGCATTTGGAAGCTAGAGTCTCCAAATTTGAAAGGTATATTGCTAGTAACACACTTTTTATAAAACTCCCACTCTCGCCCCCAAAAATGATAAAAGCCTATGTCTCCGCAATTTAGGAGCTATAGTTAGGAAACTTGGAAGGTAGATTACTAAGATCGTCCTGCAAAATGTTTGCCTATATCTACAGCAATTTGAAAGGCAAAATTGGACGATTTGGCTACACCCATTCTCTTATTTGCTACCTGTTATCAGCTGGTATTACTTGTGGTACCAAAGTATTTCACAGTCGGTGACGCCCGACTGCAACGTTTCAGTCATGGTTGGCTTAAATAAGTGCGTACTTCCAGAGTAGAGAAAGCGTCATTTATCACACTCCAAGCGATCCACTTTAACACTGCACTTAACTTAACTGAAAGCCATGGAAATGAAATGAACTTTACATTAAATCAAAGCAAAAATTAATAGACATATTTAGTGTTAAGCATTTCGCAGCCGCAGTAGCAGTCGAAAGATTGCCCGACTAGAAGATACCATGTAATTTAGCCAGAAATACTCAAATGTAACTCTTATAAAAGTGACAGAGTTAGTTTATTAGAAGCATATTGGAAATAATACGTGCTAGTTTGAAGCAATTCTCAATATATAACACTTCGAAAAACAGTTTTATTTTGATATTGCAGGAGAAATGGTATCAAAAAGTGATGGCATCAACCAGATCAAACAAAACTAAGCCGATTTTCACAGGTCTAGTCTTTTTGAAAATGTTGTGACTCCTAGAATAATGCTATATTTAAATTCGGAAACAATTTACATTTTTAACTACATTTTTTAAATACATTTTTATTACAACTTCATGTAAAAACTGGCTTAAATGGACTTCCCTCATATAGAATTGTTTTTCTACGAAAATGTGTTAGGGCGTTCTCTTTGAAGCTTGAGCGAAACACGATAGTCATTCTTTAACCAGTTTACCAACTAACACTAACACAGCTTTCATTTGTAGTTTGTTTGTGCTGTAGAAGTGATTCTGTTCATTGAAGAATCAGCGAAAGTGTGTAACTATAATGCCACAACATGGTAACATTGATAAACGATAATTTCGATTTTCTAATAATATATAAGCTTTATTGTTTTTGTGTGTGTGTGTGTGTTTTTTTTTGAGTTCCTTTTTTGTTATTTCCTGTTGATTTCAGGCCTGGCTTTATAATATGGAAAAATTCCAAAACAAATGAAACATCGTATAAATAATTATAGACGCCAATGTTCTTGGGGTTCAACTCAGTTATTGTAATGGCTGTTTTGTCGGTTGCAGTTTACAAAAGTACAATAAACCGCGTTAATAAGTACAGGTTTTAACCTTGAACCCAACTCGGATTTGAGCTTCTGTATTTTGTAGTTGTTACTGCTGTTTTCTTGTTAGTTGGTCGACACGCATTTGCATTGTAGGGTATAATATAATACATTCATGGCTAAGTACAACGACAGCAACAATAAGTACAGCCAAAAGATCACGCAAATATGAGAACAACTGTAATCATCATGGATGATCATCTGTCACAAAAAATGTTATAAATTATACATACGAGATTGGCAAAGGGGTGCGGTGGGGTTGGTTGAAGTGGGAGGTGGAGGTGGAGGCGGAGAAGGAGGAAGAGTCTGGTTTGGGATTTAAAATTTTACAATATGCGTTGATGACTTGTCGTGGCTGCAACGAAACTTTAGATTTTAATCTAATTAGCACACAACACTTTCTCAGAAACCCCTCCCCGGCCCAAAACCACGTCTCCGCCACCGGAACGCAATCATAATATATATATATTTATTTATATATATATATATAAATAAGTAAAGGTTGAATGTATAAGACTGCAATTCAATTGAACATTAATTCCAAATTCCAGTATTATATCAGGGTATCTGGCCGAGGCTTCTCTTTTGCTCGCAGAGCAAAGCACTTAATTGGCACAACCCATAACGGAATGTATATATAGCTATATGGCGGCCCTTTCTTCATTCAGTCTTAATGCCGATATATTTTTTATGTACCTACAAATACATACCTATATATGTGCAGACAACAAGTTTAAAATTTAAATAATGTTAAATGCCCAATCACGATTTCGTACAATTTATTTCGATTAACGCATATCGTGGACTTTATAGGACATCTGTATGTAGCTATGTATGTGTGCATGTATATATACATATATATCTATATATACATATATATCAATATATACATACAGTGTCTCAGAACTTATTTCGACCAGTGTCTAGCAAACATTGTAATTGCCTGCCATAAACTACGGCACGGCGGATGAAGTGTCATAGTATGGGCATCTATCTCGGCAGCCGGCGTCGGAAATTTGGTGTTTATTGAAACAACAATGGACAAGAATGTGTACATCAATATATTAAAGGAAAATTTACTCCAAAGTGCCGAGAAGCTAGGAATCCGACGTACTTTCCGGTTCTACCAGGACAACGAGCCCAAGCATAAGTCCGGATTAGTACAGTCCTGGCTTATCTGGAACTGTCTCCACGTGATAATTCCTTCGGCCCAGTCTCCAGATTTAAATGCTATTGAAAGTTTGTGGGCTCTGCTGGAAAACAACATCCGGAATCACAGATCCGATCTCAAAAATGCTCTGCTGGATGAGTGGAGCAAAATCAGCACAGAAACTACCCGGTAGCTGGTATCTTCCATGGATAATAGGTTAAGGGAAGTTGTTAAGGCTAAAGGATATCATACTAAGTATTAACATCCTTATTCAAGCTTTTATACTTTTAGAAGACTGTTCGAAATAAGCTTCGACATGTATTTTGGATATGTTTTCAGTTTTTGACTAATTTTAATTAATTAATTAATATTTTAATAAAAACTAATGTTTCTTTTTCAAACGTGATATAACATGAAACCAATTGGCATTTAAACATTTTGCGTTTGTTTTTTTGTTTAAACTTTATAGCACTTTAAATTTTTTCTAGACACTGGTCGAAATAAGTTCTGAGACACTGTATATATATATAAATGTATAGCGACAGGTTCCTAAAAGAAATGACGACACGCTAACATTCAAATACAAACATTAAGTGAACAAATTCGAATGTGTTCAAAACAGATTTGAGCCGCAGGCCAAGAAGAATTTTCAAGAAAAATGTGAAAGTTGCAGTCGTAAGTAACCGACTACTCTGAAAGATAGAAAGGGCCTTCACTATCAAAGTATACAAAATATAAAGAATGTCCTGTGCTCAAACCGTTAATATATATATATGTATACAGCCATATATATATATGGTTAACATAAGGCTCCTATTGTGTTTGTGTTGTACAGTTTCTGTGACTAAAGGGTATATATAGTGTCAAAACAAAGATTCTACAAAATATGTAGTCCAAAAAAAAATACGTCAAAATTTATGAAGCATTCTATGTGAATAGTTCTGATTGAACAATGACAACAAATTCAAAACAAACATAAGAAAATTAATGATACATAAAAATATGTATGTACGCATGTATGTGTGTGTGTTTATGTATTTAATTTGTTGTTATTGGAAAACGTTTTACAGATAGTTTGGCTTTTATTTTGTTTTTTATCATTTACGAGCGCAATAGTTGGTCATAAAATGGCAAAGCAAATAAATCGTGGACGATAACTTCAAAGCGCACGCTTAATAGCAACTATGTACATACATTAAAAAAATCGAATCAAAACAAGAATTTGTTCATTAATTTGCTTAAATTTGTTGTAATTGCTGCTGCCTATGGCTGCTATGCGATACAGAGATAACTAAAGTACTAAATTGGACGATAATTCTTGCGATAGTACTTTAGTTCTATGACTGTATGTTTTTGAATTATATCTATTGTGGCAAGCGAAAACAGCAAAGTGACAGGCACTCAACAGTAACAGTGGCCGCACATAAACACAAATTACGCATACAACGCACGCACACAAACACACACACAACAGCGATTGACGCGAGCGGGTCAAACGCTGTCAAACGCATGTACGGGCAAGAGACAACAGACAATAGACAACAGACCGCAGCAGCCATAACAAACCGCAACAGTAGCAGCTTTAACCGTAACGTTAACAGTCTGTATGTGAAGCGTGCAAGCATTTTATATAAGCCGCGCACGCGCTCTACTCTGTTAACCGCTTGCTTAACATTATTTGGAACTGTTAACTGTTCTACAACTTATTTAACTTATCTTGCAATTTTCATCGTTATCTCACTATTATTATTATTATTTCCATTTTCATTGCAGCCCTGCGACAATGTACGTCAAGAAATCGATCCTGCATATATCCTTAGACAATTCACATGCATTCAGATGTGGCTAACAGCCAATAAAAGCAAATCGCTTACGCAAGTAAATGTGCACATAAATCTAGTCAAATGTTATTCTATATGTATTTTATTCGTTTTTTTTTTTTAGCTGCGTATCTGCATGTCGAGTGTGTGAATTTTGAACGTGCTTAGTGGTTTTTTGCTTGTTATTCTGATTCCGTTTTGGATTAGCCGCTTGCCTTTATTCAATTCAAATATTGTGTTTTATCGCCCAGAGGCAAGCAGTCAGGCACTGCTCAACAATCCAATTGAAACACTGATGATACACTGACGAGTTTGGCATGCGAAAAAAAAAATGAAATACAATAGCATCGCCGAAAATGAAATACTCTTGCAAACATACATATCTAATTAATGTCCATATAAACGCATAGAGGTATTTTGTGGGGTGTCAAATCAGAATCGCAACTTTATTCATTGACTTACAGAGAGCAGAGTTTGAAATACTGCAATATTTGGCTATTACACGAGTCAAAAGTCTTGTTTATATCATACAATATATCAATATGTTAATGTATTTAATTCCATATATTACAGAATACCAAACTCAGCACCAGACCTTCTTCTAGCTATAAAGACCTACGACTCATTTCTTAAATTACACTTCAATATTTGAATGAATGTAGTTTAAACTGTGATTTGATTCGACCGGTTTATTTAGTTCAATATGAACCTATTGTTTAGAGAATAAATCAAAATTCAGCACTGAAGTTATGTAAAATATATCTATAATGTATGTATATGTATATAGAATTCATGTCGCTCTATTGCAGAACGGACAGATTTATTGAAATACTTTCTGCAAGGGAATCAAGTTGAAAATAAACTAGTTTTGTCGCGCGCTTGTTATCATTTCATCCAAATTGTACATAACACACACACACACCACATACACACACACAAACACACACACACATCACATACACAATCATGTGTGTACATATGTATTTTGACTATGCTGTGGCTACGATTATGGAGAGAGAATGTCTCTGATTATTTCCGGGCTATCTCACATCTCACGCACCCTTTGTCGTCACTTGCATCACGTGGCATCAGCGGGGAATAGCAAAAATGATGCCCTAACAAGAGACCATTAACACATTCCCTCCCCCCACATACTCTACACTGTTGCTGTAGTCGCCTGAAATGAGAATAAAGCTCGCATGCTAATGCTGATAAGCGCACGGACTTGATTCAAATAGATTCGGTTTCTTGCATAATCTATATTAGCAAATATAACATAATCGTGGACTTTAGACTAAAATTACATGTTATGCTAACAATTCTGTTCAATTCGCAAAAGCAAACACCAACTGTATGTATATATGTATGTATGCTATGTATGATGTACTTGTATGCATAAGTATCACATACGCATATGAATTTTCAACGAAATCATATCTGAAAATCAGGGTGCCAAACCGAAATTAATTTGGGTTCCTATTCCGATTCTGGTGCGTAAAGTATAAAGATTTCGCTTAAGTTTCTGGTGTTTTCTTAATTTTGTATCCGATATCCGTTTATATATTGGGAAAATTAAGGTTGAGCATGGATAGATACACATACATAACGGATCGGCTCTAATACTGTTCCGATACACTCTTTTCGGGACAAATGATATCAGTTACCGATATTGGGATTTTAAAAATATTTTAAATTTTGGGCCTAGATTTCGATTCAGATTCGAAATTTTAATTCCGGTTTGATACACTCTTAAAAATACAAGTTAGTACAGCCGTAATGTTATATAATATAATCAGTCTCGGTTAGTGGTTCTTGCTGAGTTTCAAACGATTAACGGTTACAGATATATATATATATATATATATATGAACATTCCTAAGCACACTACTAAATCAATTGACTTGAACAAGTAGTTCAATGCTGATGCCGGAGCATGTATACACGTATATGTATTATGTATGAGCAACATTTTGAGAAGTATAAGTAGGCAACTGGTATAATCATATGATCTCATAGATAAAGAAAATATCTAACAGATAACCAATGCGTCTTTTGTTGCTCGGTATAAGTGTTAGTTGCTCTTCAATATCTACAACCTGATAAGGATAAGAATATGGATGTCATGTTTCCAAACAAAAACATTCTAAACGGATCACAATAATGTTGTACGCATATTTGTTTATGAGGTGTGTTTCCGGACAAAAAGTTGATGATTGATAAGCAATAAAAGTTAAATCGAAATATTGCACTGTTTTCAATATTTAACCTTGATTGCCGATTTGTGTGTGTGTCTGTGTGTATGTTAATTACTATAATTTAATTACTTATGTATATCAAATATTTGACACAATTTACAGCTGAATAATTCAGTTTCAACAAACAAATTCAGCTAAACAACCTGCGCAGCAACAACAAAAGCACACTCGTCGACTAGGGAATACTCTAACAATACAGAGCATCGAACGATCAGGCATTTATATATATTTTTTACGTAGAGCGTAAAATAAAATATATATTTATAAAAATAATATGCTGATATGCTTTGCGGTGCTTTCAGATTCGGTGGGCAACAGCAACAAATGAGCGACATTAGCTGGCATGGCAAACACAGAGCTTTCAACCAAACGAAATTTGACCGGTTTTAACTACTTTGGTGTTTTGTCTATTTTGTTTTTTGTTTGTCAATTCAAGTAGTATGAGCGAGAGAGATTATATTTTATTTTTATGCTGTCTGCCTTGAGGCTTTGTGTACGTGTGTTCAACGTGCATGTGTTTTTCTGTGTAAAGAGCTGTTTGTATTTCTTTTGATGGCGTTGATATGAAACGTTGTCAAGTGTTTTTTTTTTTTTTTTTTTTTTCGTATGCCGCACTTGTAATAACTATGACGACAACAAATCCATAACAACAAGAGCAAGATTCAATGAAAATATATTGTATATGCATGTGTCTAACGGCTAAGAAACTTATCAATAAATCATCTAATATAAAACATTCTACGTGGTGTAATTTCCCGTTCCCAAGCATAAGCTATCTAGTGTGGTTCATAATTATACGGCTAGCAAGTAAGAGAACCGTGGGTTATACCCAAATATGCAAAACAAACGTAAACAAATTAATGACATTACTAACATTCTTTATATTTTCAAATTTCTTAACTTATTGTTAATTGGTTTCCCTTTATTTATATAAGACATTCTACGCAAATCAAAACATGAGCTCAAAAAAAATGTGCAAAATGTGTGTTGAATATTTATTTTGTTTTTGGCTAGCAATAAATTACAAAATGTTTTGCATTCTTTCTTTTTATGTTATTGGTACATTTGTAAGCAAAAAAATAACTTTATCAATTGATTTATTGGGGTCATTTAAACAGCCAAATTTTACTGAAACGAAAATATTAAAGAAAAAAGAAAAGACAAATCCAAATTATACAAATTTATTTTTTTTTACTACTTTTAACTTTTAATAAAATACCTTGTACAGAATACAAATATTAGGCATACGATTAAAAAGTTTTTAAATTTTTTTAAACTGAAATCTTTGCAATCAAAATAGTGTAGAAACCTTGCATAGGGTATTCTATTCTGTTTTCGTTTTCGCACGACATATATATATTCTTTATTAGCATCAGTAGCTGAATGGATATAGCCATGTTCGTTTTTCTTAGTTTTTCGTATTTTATATATATATTCGCCTTTATGCTGAATGCAGTACACAGATCAGAGATGATCGGGTCACTATATCGTACGGCTGCTATAGAAACAATGGGTCAAAAGACGAGTTCTAAAGATACAAATGTGATATATTTAGTTAACAGTCAGATCAAAAAAATGTTTCATAAGTAAACAAAATTTGTTCAAAACAAGAAATGTTATAATAAAAAAAACTATTTAAAACGTAAAGAAACCTAAAAAAACTATGCATGTTTGCGTATTTTCGAACAATGTTCAAATTTCGCGATTTGTTGTGAAATTCGCTAGACGGTTAATGGCTGAGATGAGACAAACCTCAATTGTGTATGTATGAGTCTGTGTTTAGATGTTAAATATATATTTACACTGTCCGTATCTTTATGAGCTGGGCGTGAGCAGTGTGAGCCAGTTGGGCTATAACGACGACAACGACGACGACAACAGCAAATTATTTGTTGCTGATAAGATTTTGTTTACTTTTGCAGTGCCAGAAGCGAGTGAGCAGTTTTTTTTCTTCTTCTTTTTTTTAAAGTACTACTACGTTTGTGCGGAAAGAAAAGTGTGATGCGATCGCATGGGATGTGGAATGGGGATGGTTTGTAGTCTGGGGAATGGGGACTGGGGACGGGAGACGGGGATGGGTCTGATAACTATAACTGTGACGTACATTGCAAATCGAAATTGTCAACTGTCAAAATGCTGCGCGCGACTCACAGAAATGTGCCAAAGACAACAAAAGATACAAATACAAACAGCGGGCAGACAGCCGTTTAGCGATGACTTATTGTTGGTGCTGCTGCTGCTGCTGCTGCTGATTGCGGTTGCTTTTGGTTTCTATTTTGTTTTTTTGTTTTCTTGTCACGTGAGGCGTTCATGCACCGCCGACAGGCTGTTTTTATCGGTTATTGTGCGCTTTTTGGCAGGGTGGCGCCTCAATCGAGAAAGAGTACAAAGAAAAAGCACTACACTTTGTTGTTGAACCGAATTTATATCAATCAGGCAATCAATCAAGCAATAATAATTGGAATGCAAACAAATCAAAGGAATTGCAACAAATTCACCTTCAAAATGCCCGACTCACAAATACCCAGTTGTTTTTTTCTATATCCAGTCCCAATTTATATTGTATATCATATTAACTATATAAATTTGTAATATATTTATAAATATATCTAATATAATTTGCATTTAAATCAATCTCAACAAGTTTAGCAATAAAATAACGAAGGTCTCCAAAAAATGACAGCTCTTATTAATAATAGAAGTAGTTTTTCCCATGAACTATCATAATGAACAAATATACTTTGCTTTTTGGCCACTTTGTATGGGCATGAAGTTCCAAGAACGCATTATTAGTGTAGCTAATCCTTTGTAAAAATACTTTTTTGACATACTGTACACTGCCTGTACACATATATACATTTCTAAATATGTACATATGATCAGATGAAAGCCACTGCCAGTCTGAATGAAAATTAACAAAGTTTTTCAACCTTGAGCGTGTTTTGTATGCGTTTGCGAAGCGTTTTTTTTCTTTATTTATTTTTTCTTTTATTATTGCCATTTTGTTATTGTTACTATTTTGTGGCGCTTGCGCATAAAAAATTGACTGTGTGTGTGTGTGTATCTGTGTATTTGCTGAGTTGTAAACAAATAGATGAAATTATATAGAACGCAAAATTTTAGGGGCACAAAACACTAATCTAATATATAAGGAAGACTGAGAAAATACGACAGAGAGATTATAACAGAGAAAGAGAGAGAGAGAGTGAGAGATCGCGAGAGAGAGAGAACGAGAGAGACAGAGAGAGAGAGAGAGAGAGAGAGCGGAGAGAGAGAGAGAGAGGGAGAGGGAGAGAGAGAGAGAGAGAGAGAGCACGAGCGAGAGAGTTCAAAAAGAAGTTTGCTTGGTGTTGATTGTCTGACGTTCTTTTTTTAGTATTTGCCAATTAAATATTTTATTTAGCACTTATTTTCTTCGACATTTCTGTGTGGTGAGTCATCCAAATGCGCAATTCTCACCAAATACTGACCACACAACATGCAAAAGAAAAAACGATAAGACCAGTTAATTACTGTAAATCGTGTTCATTATGAAACAAGAGCAATAATCATGTTTTTTTTTTTAAATCAACTCAAATTCTTAGGTCTTTTTAAATTATATCGACAGAGATTTCTCTGACCTCCATGTAGTATATACATTCATGATCATCATCGGTATAGTCAGTTTCGCAGTCTCTCAGCTATATTGATGCGACTCGGCACATATCCAATTGATTGCCTTTAAATGGGTGTACCCCATGGGTTGGTTTGTGCACCTTAATATTAAACACAATTATGTACCTTTGTATGTTATGCATATATGTATGCATAATAAATACACATTTATCAGTTGTGACTAGGCGATCTATGCATATCTGCACACCCATCATTCAGAGTCACGTGAACATTTTTCGCTATTCATCTCTATAAAGTACATATGATCAACACGCAATGCAGCAGTGCTCGACTAAAAGACATCCTGTGCATATTATTTAATATTGAATTAAAACAAGGATGCCAAAACGATGCTAAGTTCAGTGCGTAACTAAGCCGATCCTCACATTCAATGCTGTTATGATCATGATTTGATCTCTAGAATACCACATTTGTAAACACGACTTTCGTTCAAAATCCATGCAACGAAATGCAACGCCAAAAATCACTTGTAGATCTTATCTATCATTTCAGGATTAGTTAACAGCTGAATTAAATCAATTCAATTAGTTCTATTAGTTAATTGTAGGCTACTGAAACATAAATTGCGAAAGAATGAAAATCAATTAAATCAATATCAATATTTAGTGAACATAGCTTTAATTGTGATTCCAATTAACATGTTGATGCTGACAAGGTGTTAATGTATATATATAATATATATATATAGATATGCATATATATAGTTATATATATACGTAACCTTTTTACAGGGTATTGGCAATACAGCAACAATTGTCCATTCCACATATGTATATCTAAATTATGGGTAGTTAGCTTTTGTCAGATATCATAACAATAAACAGTGAGAGAGAGAGAGAGGAGGAGTGAGAGAGAGAGAGAGTAGAGAATGAGAGCCAGTTGACAACGTAACTGGCAGTTAGTCTGCTGTGCTTATTAAAATTGACGTCGCATGCGTTTGTAGCCCTATTCTAATGCCCAACCACCACCCCGCCCCGTGCCATGCCCGGCTGTGCCTGTGCGCCGTGAAGGGGCGGGCATGATTTCGTATTTATTGAAGGCTGGGCCCAATCGACGCGTCTCGACGTTTACTTTCTTTTCTTTTGCTCGAGTTTTTTCTATTTTTTTTATTATTTTTCTTTTTGGGGCTCGTCGCATTGGCTTTTGCCTAAAGAGGCAAATAAATAAAGTAATCTACTCGAATTAGTTGAGTACTCGTGGGGTGGAATAGATTTTGGCGAAAAAAATGGTTGCGACGTCATTTTGATTATCTCTGATTAAGGACTTTTACTTTCTAAAATATAAATGTAAAACTAAATTAAAGGACATTTTGTAATTCAAATGAATTTACTTGAATCTAGAACGCTGTATTTCTCTGAGTTTAAATACATGCGTTTGCAACAAATTTTGTGAATCTATTTGTGTGTGTTGGACGAGTTCAAGGACCTCCAGCTAGAGTGTGGAACACCCGAAGTGTCAACCCTTAGCAACAAAAGATGAAGGTGAAAAGACCGCAGCAACAACAACAACAACTGTGAACAACCATATCAATAACAATATATACACAAATATTCAGTACTAGATAGATGATGTTAAAGATAATTTATGTACATATTCAAAAAAAACGGGGCGATACTTTTCGATTATATTAGTTATTATTTTGATGAACGAATCTGACATGAGTTCAAGGTTGGCCAAGTTAAAAGACAGCAAGAACAACAACAAGCAACAGAAATACTAGATAAATATATTTATAGATATATATATATATATATGTATATAGATAAGTATACACCTAAAGCATTGCTTGCCACTTTGTTTATTTGTTGATGTTACATGCTCCCTAAATTTGATGCATATAATATATAAAATACTAATAAGAATGCCATAGTCGAGAGAGCTCGACTACTAGATACTGCTTGAACTTGCTGCTGTGTAATTGGTTCGTGTTTTATAATCGATCTCGCTGAAGATTTAACAGAGCTATATCTTACAAATTGCGACAATTACACACAGTTGCACAACATCTTTTATTAAAATTTGCAGTTTTATAAATAATACACTTGAAGAGAAAATATTTCAAATTTTGATTACAGGGTATACGCAGCCGAGCACGGTGAGCTATTCGACTGAGGTATGTGTTAGTTGCCTTCGGTAACAACTTGTTTTTTTTTTCGAATCTGAATCGACTCGAAGTCGTTGTCATTTCATTAATATTATTAATTAATTTAACATATTAGCACCGAAGTGTGGATTAATAACAATTGACGTCACAACATTTTACAACTTCCGTTTGCGTCACTCGGCGAAAGAAGAGAGAGTTTAAAGGAGAGTTGTTCTCCTCTTTGGCATCTATCTGAATATCCTACATTGTTGATTCAAATGAGTTTTTCAACTCATTAAAACGAATGCCTCGCAGTTGGTATGTGCTTATGAAACCGGCTACGACGGGATTCACAAAACTGCATCGATCAACACATCGATTACATATTCAGCTTTTCATTTCAGAGGCATTTCCGGGGCATCCAATCCCAATTGGCCTTCGTAATAGACAGACTGCTGACGGGGTGAGTTCAGTAAAAGTGACCCTTGACCCTTCTCCACGTTGCGTTGTTGTCTGGCTGCCTTTAATATTTCCAAGAAACATATTGCAGTGTTGCGTTTTAATGTTAGACAATTGTTTTTGCCATTGTTGTTGTTGTTGTCAACGTATAATAATCAAGCAAAGCAATGAAATTTAATGTTCATGTAAACAACAACAATTACTTGCGCATATTATATTAGAGAGATGCATGCAATTTTTTGAAAGCGATTCAAGCTCCAAATACAGTTTAATGTAAAATTCTCAAGCAGACCACATGTTTATGTGACAAAAGATGAGTGAATTTGAGGCAAAGTTTTGTTTGAACAAATCGAAGCTTGATGCTGAATTTGTATTAATATCTAAGGCAAGATTTGAACAGACTATATGCATAAGACTAAATCAATATCTATAGAATTGTGTCTTTTATTGATATCGGAAATATTAATTTGTATCGAAAATAAACTCAAAATTTGAAGACTCTAACTTTAATAGTCTCTGATATCCGCAGATGGACATGGCTAGATCGACTCGGCTAGTGATGCTGATCAAGAAAATATATACTTATATGGAGTAGCTAATGTTTCCTTCTGCATATTACAATCTTATTTAACCTTTTTAGCCCATTCATAATGGGTTCAGAGTATAGAAATCCAATTCAAAAACATTACCGATCAATTATGTAAGTATAAATATTTATTGTCTTCAAGAATAGGAACAAACAATGAAAATTCGTTTTGGTTTAAATTACAGACTTTAACAGATTTTGTTTAATTTCAAGATAATATCAGGGTTGGTACAAGAAGAAAGATTGTAGATTTAAAAATTTTGAGATTAGCAAAAATATATTTTCTCTAGTCTCTATTTGTGAGTGTAGATTTGTGTTGATAGGGTAACTGATAGCTGGATTCATTTTAAGCACATTAGAGTATTAAATGCATTCGTCGCAAAAACACTAGGTAAGACCTAATAGAAAACAACAAAATCAACAGTAAAAACAACAACAACAACAACAGCAACAACAATAACAAACAACAATCGCTAATCATTCTGTTTAGACACCGAGTTTCTTTGCTGACGTTGACTTTGGGGGAGGGGGCAAATACAATAGATATAATAGAAACAAGAACAACAACAATAACGAAGGAGCAAGTAGAGAAGATATGCGAATATCTAATGATGCATTGCCGACTTTCGTGTGACGATGGCAACAACAACGAACACGAAAACAACAACAACAACAAAAACAACAACCACAACGGCTCCCATTGCCAGTTTGGCACAACAACAATTTAATTGAGGTGGGCTCGCCGAAAACAAATACATACAGACATAGAGGAGTATGTATTTGTACAGCTGCGGTCAAAATAATAGCACTGTACACATACACTGTATGATTTGCAAAATACTTGAAAAAACCAACAGTGAAAATTTAATTTGAAAATTGTGGAAAAAAATCGATGTCACATTGCAAATGCTTTTTTTCTATGAAAATACAATTTAAGAATTTGTCAGCACATATGTTTAACGATATTTTTCCGGGGAAGTATCCATTGTATTTGCATTTTAAATAATTGTCATTTGTAGAACAGAATTGTGATCAAGATTGAAGATTTTTTTAAAGCGTTCTCGCTTTTAGCAATATAAAATGAGCGTGAGTAGATACGTGGAAAACTAAAATTCACCAAGAAATCAAACGGAGTCCGAAAATATTGAGAACTAGCATTTTAACGAGAAGAACTGCTATCATTTTCACCGCAGCTGTATGTGCATATGCATATAGATGTGTACACTGCATACTACTTGTAGAACAAAATGGCGGTGAGATAGAATGAGAGCTATATAATTGTGTGTGGCAGAATTGTATACACAATTAGATTGATTAGCCAACTTGAAATTATTATACTCTCTTCTCAAATGGAAACAAGTGAAAAAGCTGCAGCTACCGCTTGCTTAATACTCTGTCCAACAGTGCAATACGAGAAGCTGTAAAGCAATTCTTAAATTTGCTGACTTAAAGACTGTTGGAGATAATGCGAATTTGGAATAAAGTTTTCAAGACCAGACAATTGTTTTTAATTTGCAAAAGCTTTCAATCGAGTCGTAAATTCAACAACAACGAAAGATTTGAAGATTCTTGATTAAGATGATTGATTGATGATGATTTTAGTATCTGGTTTCTGGTTCTATAAAATCAAAGCCCAAGGAACTGTTCCAGTTGATGTTTAGTCGCAGCTATTAGTTTATTATTATGATTACTGAACATTACATTAGAAACAGGGTATCTGTGCAGGTGGTACGCTCAGCGGCAAAGTCCGCGCCAACGCCCCTTTGATCATTAACTAATCTAGAGAGCAGAAAATTGCATATAATAACCAGATGACAAACCGTAGAGCTGTGGAGGTTAATAGCGTCGTCTGTTGGCCTGATGTTGACTGTTGACTCAGTCTAGTCACGAGACTTGGCGGGTAATTACCGATAGAGAGACAGATACACACACACACACACATACAAGCAGAGTTAAAGTATGTGAGAATTTTATGTGAATTATGCAGAATGCAGAGCTGTCAATCAGAGACAAAAAAACAGGCTACATAGAAAAATCCCCCGCACAGAAAGTGACTCAGGATTTCACAATTGGCTATTACTTTATATTACTGTCGAATTCGGTATCACGAATAAGCACTGTAGTGAGTAATACTAATTACAAAGTTAAATGGATCTTAACTTTTTTTTCGGGTCAAATATTTATTTGATTGATGCATATTTTGTTTAGATTGGGAGCTTCCGAATATTAGAAAAATTCTCGTGCGATCTAATCTTTAATCTCTATGTTGAAAAGCTAATGAAATTATATGCAGGGTGTCATATAATTTAACCGGAACCGGTATCGATAACCAGATAAAACACTGAAGTAGTGAATTTCTTAAGCTTTCGATAACTTTTGAAGAACAAAAATCATAACGATGCAGTTTATTATATATGCACTAAAAAATTCAAATTCGAAATCGAAATCACAAGTTAAATACAAAAGCGTCACAACAAGAATTCTATTCATTTATTAAAGCAAAGAGCAATTTAGGATGGCCGCCAAACTGCAATTCCCTTGGCTTGCCCATGTATATGGATACATGGCAAGGATTCAACTGAATTAGACACTCCCCAGAGTTTGCCAGCTTTGCCACATGGATGTTCTTTTTCAGTTGCGCAGGCAATCATTGTTGCTGCTGTTGTTGGCATTGGTATCAGATAGTCAAGGAATTAGTTTGGTTCTGCGCACCAGGGGGCCACTTCCTGGCACGACCTTGTACAAACTATTAAATTGTATTCAATTAACATTAGCAATCAACAACAGCAAGGAGATTGAGCGACGCCACCTCCTATCACCCACCACCCACCACCCACAAGCACTCCCCCAATGGAAATCAACAACAAGAAGAAAACTTTAATCGAGTCGTGAGTGGGAAAGTATCCTTATAAGTTGTGGCTCACAATATTGTTTTCACTGTTTGATTGCCTCCAAATGTCAAGTTTTATGCTCTTGCATACATGCATAGATTCAATTGAGTTGAAAGTATAGTGCTTCAGATTCGTTTTTGTTGCCACGTGTGTCGAGTGGGATAAGCAAACAACTTTACGCCCACCGTCTACATCCACTCTGCCACCAACAATCCAAGAATAATATCCATATACATATGTATTTATGTATATACGAGACGAAAGTGCTGCCAACATTGCAGACGATATCGCACAGTGGGACAACATCACTGGCCAAATGTACAAAAGTAAAGTGATTCGCAAAGTGATCGATTTAGGACACTGTGCAATGCTGCAGACGCTCTCAATTATGGCCACACGTGCCTCTCTCTGCGTTGCGTCAATCAGAGGCGAACAAGAGTCTATTAGTGGTATTATTGATGTTGCTCTTGATTATTGTTATTGTTGTTGTTGTTGTTGCTCTTGTTGCAATGTGTCGTTATCGAAATGAAAATCATTTATCTGCGAGTTTCTCATATAGACATAACATAAATATGTATCTGTGTCTGTGTATCTGTTAAGGTAAAGGTACATAAGTGCCAAGTAAAGTTAAAAAATATGTAGAAATAAGAAAATATGTAAGAAAACAAAAATAGTAAGAAAAAAGTCCGAAAAACAAACCTGTTCCTCCTCCGCGCGCCGCAAACGTTGTGGTTGCCTGCATTGATGAACTGGAACCGGAACCCGCGACGCCGGCTCCACTGGTTTTTGTACATTTTAAAAGCATCGCGTCTTGGTGTTGTTGTTGTTGTGTTTGGGTTTTGTTTTTGTTACTTTGTTATCTCTCTATTTAGTAGTTTGTGTGTTGACAAACAAAGCAAAACAAAAAATACTGAACCCAATATTATAATTGCACTTAATATATATTATGTATTGTTTATTTTGTGTGTCTGTTTTGTTTGTTTATAGCGGCTGCGCTGCTTGCTGGGCCAACAGGCTAGCGGTAACTAACCAACAAACTTGGCTAACCCAAAGTCCGAACGACGTCAACGTCAGCGGCAGCGGGTTCGCTGTGTATTTATTGCTATTTTTAGTGACAATAGTTTTTTTTTCTTTCTTTTTATTCACGATTGACGCAGGAACGAAGACAGTTCGTTTTTGTTGTTTCGTTCACCAGCCTCCTGTCGCGTTTTTCAGATGCCTTGTGTTTTTCGATATAACAATTATATTATTATTATTATTATTATTGTTCACTATTCACGTTGTGTTTGTTGTTATTGTCGTGTTTTGATTTTTCTTCAATGCTTTCCTCATATGTTTATACACGCTTTGCGCGTGTATGTGTGCGTGCGTGTTTGGTTTAATTGTGTCTGCCTTGAAATTGTTCCGATATCTGTTCAACCTGGCTTGGCGTGCACGGATTTCATGCTCAAACTGTGCCCAGTTGCATTCACAACCGTTGCGCATATGTCGCGACAATGTTAACACGTTTTACACACGAAAAAAAAAGAAAAAGGAAAATAATTGATGGAATATCAGTACGACGCTTGCCCTTTTGTTGCATTCAACTGGTTGCGTGGCGCTGCCGGACTGTTGAGAGATGGCCAATGTGGCCAGGGCTGGGCAAGCACAATTCACAATTATCGATATGCGTCTTATCGACCTCGATATACATACATTGTTGACCAGTTGGCAAACATAAACAGCTGATCAATGCAAATTAAAAACAAATAAATTATTTCGTTAAATACGTATATTTCTGTTGACACAATTCCATAGCCTAATTTCATCTGATTTTTGTCTGGTCACATCGCCATATTTATCCATTTGATTGCAAATCGTAAATAGAGAGGGCGAGTGGCACACAGCAACCACAAAACACACACAAAACGGATAAGATTATTCAAAGCGGCGATAACTTGACTGATAAATCATTTGTAATTCTGGAACAAAGCAACAAAGAGACTGAAACTGGGACTTTAGCCATTGCCGTCGCTCCACTTAATATGTATTCGCATTAAACGTGAAACGTGAACCGAAACTAGTCAAATTCATAGCCTCAAACGATGTGCGTCATATTCTTCTATGTCAACTCAGAGCCAAAGCCAACGGGCTACAAACTGATCCTGGCCTCCAATCGGGATGAGTTCTTTGCCCGCGACACACAAACAGCCGCCAAATGGTCAAATGCCGAGCACTGCTACGGAGGTAAGCTGATTAAAACGTGTTAGTTAATTAAAGTTAAATTACAAATTTGCAGGCATTGATCTGGAGCCGGGACGCGAAGGTGGCACATGGCTGGCCATTGGCAGCGAAGGGGGCATCTTCAAAGTGGGCGCATTGCTCAATCTGACCGGGGAGCCAAAGCCACGCGATGCATTCGGTAAACACAACATTCATGTTCACTCACAAACCGTACTCCAACTAGTTGGCATTATACACATTTTATTCACCGTAGAGTTGGACACTCTTGGAAATTGATCAGCGACGACATTAAAAAACCATTGCAAAATCACTTATCACAATCTGCGCTTTGCAATATTGTTTGGCAACCGCTTTAATATAATTTAATATTTAATAATTTGCCAAAACTTATTAGTTTCAAGCATATCGCTATCGCATCGCTATCGATTAGAAGATTGATTGCCAAATATCCCTTAGGATGGCCGGCATAAAGTGATATTGTTCGTCCTCTTTCCCTTCCCACTCATAACTGATAACGCACCCATTTTCTGTTTGTTTCGAAGCGCACAAGAACATTTTGCAACCGCATAATATAACCAAGAACAACTGCTGCCAAAGCAATCCGACCAAAGAGCGCCAATCAAATAACAAACATTTCTTACTAGGACGCGGCATGATCGTGGCTGACTATGTGCGTCAATCGGCTGCGCAATACGACATTAACAATTATAATCAGCATCTGTTGGCCGACTGCAACAAATACAGTGCCTTCAATTTTGTTTCCATCGAGATTGGGTAAGCCGAAGTTCTGATTCTGATTCTGATCAATGCTTGCTTCAATACTCATTGTCTTTATTTAATTGTAGCGACTCTACGCAGCCGGCACAGATCAAACTGTTGAGCAATGTGCCACCAACGTTGGCGTCCTTTCAGCAGGGACAATGCTATGGATTTGGCAACAGCCTGCCCGACAATCCCTTCGAGAAGGTGCGCCATGGCCAGACGCAATTCGAACAGATTGTTAGCAAACATGGTCATTCGGATGTGGCCACACTGAGTGCTGAGCTGTTGCAGCTGCTCAAGAACAAGCACAAGTTCTGGCCAGATGGGGAGCTGAAGCGACGTGCCCCAAGCTGGGGCCAGGGCCTTAGCGCCTTAAACGTGCACATCGAGGAGCACGGATATGGCAGCCGTACCCATTCCCTCATTCTGGTCGATGCCAATAACAAACTGCACTTCATTGAGGAGACCATGTTGGGATTGGATCCCAGCGGTGAATGGGAGCGCACGCATATTGAAAAACAATTCGAGAGCACTTAAACCATTGGCAGAACTCAACCAAAACTTATATATAGCTCAGCGTTATATATACATTCAAGTTGTTTAACTTTAATCAATAATGATTTTAAAGATAATTGGCTTCAGAACAAGGTGATTCCAACTAAATTTTAATGCAAAATTCAAAATTGTAATCACAAAATTGGAAGACTACAATTCTGTTATTCCTCAAACTAAACGGTAGCTCGACATATATATATAAAATGGGCTTATATAGCGCATTATCCTAATACAACTATAGTGCATTGATTGTGCCAAGGCTTACGTATACTAAATACCTGATATAAATATATTAACTGCATCTAAATAATATACGTATGTGCATAGAATGACGAACCAGGTCAAATAAACACATAAGTGGGCTTATAAATGTACTTATTCTGATTAATAAAGCTAAATTAATGTGGATATATGCTAAAGATCTCGATATAGACCTCTTGCGCGCGATATACAGTCAACAAAAATGCCAAATCTTTGCGCTCAATAATATAAAATGTTTTTTAAGATAATCTTTGTGTTTTACAAATTTAGTTTCAGCTGAAAATTCGAACTAAATGTACCATATATTATATTTGTCTATAAACTCCCACATGGAACTCATATATATATATATATATATTAGTTTGCCGTCTTCTACACACCTATTTTGTATATTTATACTAATATCTCACTTGAGTTGCAAACAAATTTTATTTATCTCCAAAGCGAGTATCCAAAAAATGCACTCAATATTTGCGATAATTAAATATGCTGAATAAAACAAGAAAGTATTTTAAATTACTTCCCTTAAGCGAGTTCATAGAATACATCTTGCATATATTATGTTTATATATTCAGGTTCGTCGAGTTACAATCGTGCTTGCGCAAACATTCATTTAAGTTTATACAGCATATAAACATATTTATATATATAGTTAGTATATATATTAATATATATAGTTAAGCAAAATAACAGCAAATTATAAAAAGTAGTTATCCAAATTATCTTTATGATGCCGCTCAATTGCCGCCGCACTACTTGTAGCTCTTGCCAACACGGCCACCACCACGTGATGTTCCACCGCCTGTTGATGTGTCGCCAGCACCAGATCCAGCGCCGCGGACAACGCTCTTGAATTTGCGTGAGTTCATGGCACGTTTGCTGCAGGTAAGCAAATAACAACAATTAATTGGATGCAGCTCAGGCCATCATCTTGACTTGGACACAAACTTACCGCTTGTTTAGGTTATTCCTTGTGAGCGGTATGTAGGCATAGGGATCCAGTTTACCGCGCTGCTTCATGTCGCCCTTGGCCTTTTTGCTGCTGTACTCGCTGCCCGCTGGCTTTGAGTGTCCACCTCCGCCGCCGCCGGATTTCATAGACATGGCATCAGTGGCTGTGGCTGGTGTTGCTGCGCCACCAAGAGGACGATGTATTCCCTTGCGTGTGCTGGCGTTCGTTTTGCCCGAGCGCATGCTTAATGCATCGCTAGCTTGACGCTTGCGCTTGGCGCTAGTTGCCTGATGCAGTTCCTCCTCATCGCTGGAGTCATCCTCCATGCCACGCTTGGCATTGCCATTATTACCTGGCTCATGACCGCTATCCACCGATGCGTCTTCGCTGTCGGAGCCATCATCATCCTCATTATTTTTTCCCTGACCTCGTAGCGCCTTATCGCTGATGATAAGACGGCCATCGTCGGCTGTCTTGAAACCACCATTGACCAGCTGTGGCTTGGCTTTGGACTGCGGTTTGCCGCTTGCCGTGGCAGTTGCAGCAGCCGAGCCACTTGCTGCAAGCAAATAGTTTAAAGGTTAAGATACTGAAACTTTGGAATTTGAATAAGCTTGCGGCTTACTGAGCACATTGCCAATGGACTTGAGATCGGCCAGGTCGACAATCTCATCGGCATCCTCGCGTATGTAGGTGCTGCGCGCTTGCTTGGACTTTGATTTTGATTTGGCTGCACGATTCTTGGT
The DNA here is from genome assembly GCA_035043785.1 of Drosophila planitibia. Classification (NCBI taxonomy): domain Eukaryota; kingdom Metazoa; phylum Arthropoda; class Insecta; order Diptera; family Drosophilidae; genus Drosophila; species Drosophila planitibia. Next base: position 5,606,936 of record JAWNMS010000041.1, read on the forward strand.
CGCCGTGCCATCCTCCGCCATTTCCATATCCTCTGGCAAATCGGAATCCGAATCGGCCAAAATGTCATCGATGCTGCAAATATGATCCGTTAATTGAGTCTTGGTTCTGGGTGCTGTGCTCATATTGAAAGTTGACGTTGACACTTACGTGTAGGTCTTCTGCTCGAGATCACCGACCAGCTCCTCGTCGGAGCTTCCGGCCTGTGCCTCCTCGCTCTGCTTTTTGCGTGTGTCGCGTCGCATCTGCTTGCGTATCTTTTTGAGCCGGCGATGCGTGACCTCATCGTCGCCAGGCACAAAGCGTGCCAGTTCCTCTGTGGTGAAGCGTTTGCACAGCTTCTTCAGGAAGTAGCCAATTTGTATGCGACAATAGCGTTTCGTGTCCTTTGTCATCGCCGATAGCGAACGCATCTGCAATAGATTCGCTTGATTAGTCGGACGTAGCTATCTCAAATTACGGCACTTACAATCGTCTCCAGGTGATTGGCCACCAGAGGTATGGGCATCACCTTGATGAATGTGATGAGAAAGGCGACGGCTGCTTCGGCCTGGTGTCGTGACTTCTGCACTAGAAACACAGATACCTGTTGCAGCACAAACTCCAGTGTGCTCACTGTTAGATATTGGCCCTGCTGCTGCAGCACCGCACGAAATGCGAGAATTGTGTTGGTTATCAGGGATTCATCGCCGGTGAAGCCGGCGGTCAGGATGTCAACGAATTCATTGATTTTGCCCGCCTCCTGATACAGATTGGCAATCAGTTTGATTAGCTGTTCGGCCACCTGCTCCTTGCGTGTCGAGAACTCCTTATAATTGAGCACTGCCTCCGGTATGGCCTTCATCACCAGCTGATCGTTGTACGCCAGATTGCTGCGGCAGTCCAGAAGCGATTTGAGACAGCTGTACGTGAATGTTCATAATCTTGTTAATAATCGAAACTTGAGAGTCGCTTATGATTCGACTTACTGCAGACGTGATGCCTGACAGACGCTGCACGTGGTGTTGAAGGCCTCCAATAGTATCTGCTGCAATGCCAGGCAATTTTTGCGCGTAAACTTTTGGCATGAGGGCTGATCGGAAGTCATCAGCTCGCGCAGCAATCTGAAAGATGTGCAATTAAACATATACATATATATATATATATAGAGAGCGAGAGAGAGATAGCCTGTTTTATTGTTGTACTCACTCGTAGGTCTTCCGCTGCTGTTTCTTCATCTTTTGCTCATCGCGGGCGACCAGCTTGGACTTATCGTTGCGCAACACGGGCGCCATATATTTCTCGAAATAGGCCTCGATGCCGCGACACTTTTGGACGCGCACAATTGCCGCATTGATGTCAAAGTAGGCATCGTACTCGAAACTGGCCAAAGCGCTGCCCGCCAACAGACTCTGGGCGCTCTCGAAGAGCTGCGCCTGAACATCGGCCGGCGCACGCGCTATATATAAACGTATGACGTCGAGAGCACGTTTACGTTGATCGGCCTCATAGCTGCCGGTTGGCTTCTGTATGTAGATGTTGAAGAGACGCGGCAGAAAATTGCGTGCATATTGGCCAATTGCCGCATGGCATTCATCGCTCTGACTCTCGTCGAGCAGCTCGAGCAGGCCATCGTAGATGGGTGCACGAAACTCGGGATTGTTTTGCAGCGCATCGCCCAATGTTGGCGCCAATTTGCGCAAATAATCCGGATCGCGGGGCTGGCGACAGAAGCCCGGAAACAGACCCCACAGCTGGCAGCACAATAGCTCATAGATATGCGCCTTGTTGCTGTCCTTCTCCTCGGTGGCATACTTGCGCCAATTGGCCAGACTATTCAGGGCCAGCGGCACCACATATTCCTTGAAAAACTGCAGGCTCGCCCCATTGGCGCCCTCACGCATCAGCGGCAAGAGCCAGGAGCGCTCCAGGCACACACCGCCGCCAGGCTCGTTCAACGGTATCGCTCTCAGCACCAGCTCCGGCCCGAGCGCCTTAATGGCACTAATCAGCGTGTGCTCAATCTGCAGACGTAACGCGCCCTGGCTCTCATAGCGTTTACCAATTGTCGCCAGCGATGGATTCAGCTCCGCTCTGTGTGAATAGTAGAAAAGAAGTTTCGTAAGAATTTTGTAATTAATAATGAATTTAAAGAAACAAAAAATGGGGTAAAACTGGCTCGTTTGTAAAATCATCTCTAAGATATAGTTAGTCAATGTAAGCAAATAGATATATATATATATATGTATTTGTATATATTGTTCGACGTACCCAAAGTGTTTGCCGCATGCCTCGAAGACAATGGAGAATATGAGTATAACATATTTGGAGATCTCGCCGAACGGGGCATTGAGCACCTTGTGCAGTGAGCCAATAATGCGTGCAACCGATTGACGATACTGATCGGCCAGTTGCTCGGTGGCACAGGCACGCGCCACACAATCCTGCAGCAGCTCCTTAATGCAATTCGACACGCCGACAACAAGTTCGCCGCGCTCCGACATCCACAGATCGGTGGTGCACACATCAAAGAGTCGTGGCAGCGCCTGCATACACAAATCGAGCTGTAGCGTGGCCAAATGTAGATGGCCCTCCTTTAGCACCGTTATCCAGGCAAGCGTTTGACGGACATCGCTGCGATCTGGACGATACTCGTGTATGGCCGACAATAGTTTGGCGCACAACGTTGCATTCAAATTCGAGCTGCGCGTGAGAAAAAGAGCGTGCAACGCTTGAAAGCAATTGGTTCGGACGAGCACATTCGCCGCTGTCATTATGGACAGCAGATGCTCACAAACGTTGCGTATGTCCTCGGTGCGAAAGCCGGCCAGCGTATCCTTGAGCAAGGCCAACGTATGCAATACGGTCGTCTGTTGATTAGCCAGCACCTCCGGCTTGAATTGGGCCAAGCAGAATTTCGTCACACGACTGCTGGCCGGATGGTTCTTTGGCTGTTGCTGCTGCTGCGTCTGCTGCTCCTTATTCTTATCACTATCATTATCATTATCATCATCATCATCATCATCATCCTCGTCGTTAGCAACTGGTTGTGGTGGCATCATGAAGCAGCTGCCAAGTATGATAGAGACGACCGCATGCTGTGCTGCCTTACGTATTTTGGGTCTGGAGTGAATGCTGAAAGCGAGCAGCGCATCAAAGTACTGAAATGTGGAGCTGTAGGACCAGGTCGCATAGTCCTGGGCGCGCAACAGCACCGACAAGCAGCCAATCAACTAAAAGTGGTCAACATAAATAAAGTTAGAATAATTTACCAAACGAGATTCAAATTATGAATGGGAATAAAACACGCAGCGAATTCATGGCATTCCATTTACTTACATAGCGTATAACAGATTGACTGCTGGAATCAATGAAACGCTGCAGCAGCTGCTGAATTGTGGCCGCTGTCTGATCGAATCGCTTGCGCAGCACAGGTGCTGGCACAGACTTGATGCCCATCGAGAGGAGCGCAACGCCGGCAATGATGTCGCGTTCTTCTGTGGCTACCTCGATTTGACTGATGAGGAGCAGAAAGTATTCGGTGGATGATTCGTTACCGCCACGTTCACGTATTATTTCTGTTAATGCGCTCAAAATGGCCAGCATCTCCTTGTGCAAATCGGAGGATGCCCGAAAACCGGTGAGCAGCTTCTTGAAACTCATGTTGCTGCAGCTGGTGTAGTTCGAGGCAAATGTCTGAAAGGTCTTGAATGTGCCGGCGGGCTGTGTGCCGTTGCCGATGCTCCTGCCCGACATGCCATCATCATCGTCCAGCGTAAAGGACATCAAACTGCCGGCCACATCGTTGACAGTTGTCGTCTCCGCATTGTACGCCTGACGCTGTTCGTGCTTGTGCACGGCCTCCATGGTGAGTCCGTTGGCTGAGCCCGATGCACCTGCACACAAAATTAGCAATAAAGTACTCATTTATATATATATACTTTTTTTGTGCATCAAATTACCAAGATTTAAATTTGGCTGAAAGAAACGCGACTTTGCTTTCAAGCGATGTTTCATTTGGTCCGGATTCGATACGGCTGACTGGCCCTTGCTCCAGTTCTTGCCCTTGCCATGGCGTTTCAATTTCGAACGAAATTTACCCATTTGCAGACGTTGTGTGCACACTTGTTATGTTCAAAAAATGTTAGAATCAGACACGTGCAGCACCAAAAACACTACAGAAGGTCGGGCAACATGTTTTGTTTGATATCGCAATTTGTGATCGATATTGTTATCGAAATGTGATGAACAACGGGCTGTTGCCAGCGGCGTTGCCAGCTGGTCGTCACATCGATAGGTGGCATTCGATAATTTGAGCCTCCACCACCGCAAATAACTCTTGTGCAATATATAAGATTATCAACATAAAGAGTAGCTAGCAAAAAATACTGCCCTACCCCAAACAGAAATTGGTAGACGCTGTACGACCCCAGTTGTCAATGCATATGAACATTAACAGCAACAGCAATAACTATAGCAACGTGGATAGCAGAAGCAACAATAATAGCAATGAATGCATTTAATTTATTTTAATGTAAATACCCAACGAGCCGTAGCGAGTGTGCCCAGATCTTCAAATTTTATTCAAATTAATATGTATAACTATAGGAACAAAAGATTGTATATTCTTTATGTAGAACAAAACGATATCAGTATAATTAATTATTTCAATTATTAAATAAATCCATTCCAACTTAAAAAAATTAAAATAATATATAAACATATACATATATATATTTATATAAAACCATCCTTAAAATGCTAGCCTTTTAACGTTAAATCTTACAATGGTAAGATAACCAAGGAGATAGGTAAAGACGTGAACAGACACGTACGCGCCACCCATCGTGACCGTAATAAAACCTTCCGCGATAAGAGTTCTCTGAACTGATAGGATATGATTCTAGACGCATTTGCAGCAGAAAATATGTCCTAAGTAGGATAAGAATACTTGTAGATAGCTTTAATACTAGTATTGTCTACTTAGTGCTTTAAGATAATTTATAAGTTTCAATAAACCTGTCGCATAAATACAAAAATAATAATACCGTTGTAATGATAATTTTTGACGAGTGGCTTTCAGCGACGCATTACACTGGTTCCAAAAGTATTTGATCTCTTTCCTAACCACTGAAATACAAATGAGCTGCGTATTTAAAATTATTATGATTATTTATGTTTTAAAATCCATTTCATGTTTTTGAAATAAATTAAATAAATTCTTGGCGACTTTTACAAACTTTCCTTCTCGCCCTATCCATTGAAATGAATATTTTAAGACTTATTCATGTATACGCTTGCTATGGTGTAAATATTTAAGTACATTTCAATATGAACATATTTATGTATATGTATATATAGTTGTCAGAGAGAAAGACAAGAAAAGTCAAGCAAAACAAGTAAACATTATTTGAAATTTGTTTGGAAGCGTACCTACTACAAAATTTAATCTGGTTTAACTTTTTCCGTCTCTCATTTACCCATCCCCCACCCCACCCCAAACGTTGTATATCATCGCAAAATCTACACACACTTCGAGGTATTCAAAAAATCCTTCAATTTCCATACTTGACAACCATTAATTGGATATAAAGATGCTGAAACATCGCCATCTCTACGGCCAATCGTATGTCCACGAGTTTCAGGTAAGTGTATAGTCATGGATAAAACGTGAGTAAACTGTCATTATCATCATTTACGGCAGTTTGCGAACCCGGACTCAATCAAAGACGCCGTCAGGCGCTACAATATGGAACGGGCCGCGGAGCGGGATGAGATCAGGAAGGAACGAGATGCGCATAGGCCGTGCAAGCCCCGTTTCCATAAGATGCGCAACACTGGCTCCGATGTGCTCGGCATGGTCCGGTCACGTGACCAGGATGTCGAGACTCAAATGTCCAAGCAGCTCTCGGATGACAACAGTGACAGCCAGATCGAGCAGACCTATTATGACCAGCAGCAGCACCACCAGAAACGCTTGACCGGCGGAGCAAATACACAGCAGATAGCCAAGAAGAAGGTCAAAGGTCAAAGGCCAAAGCGTAGTCCAATCAAACCGAAACAAACGGATACGGTTACCTATGAGTCGTGCATTGAGGGACTGCATCGTGAGGTGTGCGCTGAGCTGCAACAAATGCAACAATCCCAGCCACAGGATGCCGCGAAAACCAAGCGCAAATCGAAGCAGCAAACTGGCAACCAGAAACACCAGAAACACCACTCCATTCCCAGTCCGGATAAACAGAAGAAACAGCCGTTAAGGAGCACCACCAATCAATCGAATCCCGATTTGGTGATGCAGCGCATAAAACAAGTGCTTGCCGTATCCCATGAAGATTATCGAAAGCCACAGGCGCAGTGGGTGGACATTGTACCCTCGTCCATGATGCACCAGATGCCCCCGATGTTGTTGATGATATCGGAGCAGCCAGGCTGTTCTGGTGAGCCTGCGACCATTGCCATCGATCAGCAGCAGCAGCAGCAGGAATATGCCAATCATCCTGGCTATATGCGCTACACTGAATCAATGCCCCATAATCCGAGTGAGCCAAGTGCTGGCGGCACTGTTGACAATTCCTGCTCTATCCAACTGCATCCGCATCCGCAATGGCTCAGCTTAATGCGTAGTGTACGACCAATGAATTATACATCGCAAAGATCGGAAACAGACAACTGTACGCTCCGCGAATCACCGGAAGAGGAGCAGGAGATGCGAACTTCCAAGGCAGTTGTTGCCCGGCAACAGTCGTCGGCCGTCGGCAGGAGTGGAAGGAAAGCAAAGCCGGCGTTGGTAAAGCAATGCCAACCTGGTGGACGCGACAAGGTTCGGCCGCTGGGAGAGATCTCGACAACGCTGGCAATGATACCGTTGCCGAAGCGCCGCAAGACACACAACGTGATCTGCACGCGTTCGCTGGAGAATCTCAAGTATCAGAAGATTGCCATTTACAGTAAGATCTCAATGACCCAGGAGCGACTAATTACGGCACTGGATCGGCTGCAGGGCAGCCTCATCCAGTTGCCATCGTCGTTGCCAACGCATCGCAGCCACCACAGTGGCCAGGAGAAGCAGCGACGCGAACGGAACGCATTCAATTTCTGCGTTCGCTTCACACGCAACTTTTTGTATCCGTTACGTGGCATGATCGAGGATGTGCGCAGCACACCGGTGGCTAGCTTCAACAGTGCCACCTGCAACGATGCCAGCCAGCGGGTGGTCTGCGTCTACGCACTGATGCTGCACTCGATTGGCAAATATCAGCGACATATCCGTTACTTTCTGCTGGACAAGGTGCCGCAGAAGCTGAGCGCCCTCATCGAGATGATGTACACGGTGACGACTGTGTGCCTGCAGAAGGGTGTGCTCGATCGACAGGATCCGGTTGTGGAGTGTCTGCAGCAGCGCTGCACCAGTTTTCTCACCCTCATCGAGGACATGCAGGAGGAGCGATTCCTGATGGCCCGCGAGACCTACAGGCACCTGCAGAGGCGTGTCCATGGCCAGATTCATGCTGCGGGCCAGCATCATCGCTACGATCTCAAGATGTGCCTCAACGATCTGAAGCTGTACGAGCCGCGCCTGGTGCCCAAAGAGCGGACGACAGAGAAGCGTCGTCGTCGTGCATCGTCGCAGGCGCGCAAGTTGAAATTGCTTGCGGTGCCGAACAGCGTCCAATCCCAGCCGGGGCCAGTCGAAATATCACAGTCTGAAGTGCAGCTGGAGCAGCGCAACATCGACAAGGTGAACACGCACATCGAGTGCGTGCAGTGCGGCGATTATTGCAGCGAGGAGCCGGAGCCCAGCGAGCATCAGCAGCGTCAGCTGACAAACATACTGGAATTGCTGAAGCAGTCGGGACAGGAGAAACGTGAGCTGCACAAACAGCTCCTCGAGGCCATGGAGCATGTGACCAAGTCACAGGTGCGCGAGGTTCTCGATCCCCTTGTCCGCTCCTTGGGTGCCATGCTGGATAAAAAGGTAATTTATGTGGCCAATAGTTGCTCCGTTTGATTCGCATTTGGCGTCTGTGATTTCAATTTTACATCTTGATTTTGCTTTCAGTTGCAGCGCAACCAATATTAGCAACAACCAACCAAGAAAAACAAAACAAAATCGGACAACAAAAACATTTTCGACAAACCAAATTATTATGTAAAATCGACTAACAAAAATAATCCATATGCACATCACGTATGTATGTATGTATGTGTGTGTTCCATTCATTTTGGAGGATCAATGGAATGTATTATTTGGATCGCAGTACAACTGTGTTCTTGAATTGATAATTATAATTAATTCGTTTAGCTACCTTTTTAAATATTCAGTTTATTTGCATACGGCGATCGCGCAAAGCACGAAGGAATTTAAGAAAATACCCCAGAACGTATATATGTATACATACTCGTATTCATCATCGAGAAAAAATGTGCATTTTCTAAATTGTATCAATTAATTCTTAAAATTAGAAAAACATGCCTTTAACCGTCAGATATATAGGCAATAAAAATTAATTTCGATCTATGAGGATAATTAGGAGGGAAATTGCATTAAGGAATATGATTTATTTTTTTATTATTTATTTATTGAGTAAAATGCTGGACTTCAAGATTAATTTTCATATATGTTTGACATAAAATATATTGTAGAGCTTGAGAATCACAATACAATTTAGAAAGAGATAAAATGGTTGGTATACGTTGTAAGGCTGAGAGAGACAGAGTTGGAGAGCGAGAGAGAGACAGATAGAGAGAGATAGAGAGAGGTAGAGGGAGAGCGAGAGTGTGATACAGGCGAGTGTTTTTCTTTCTGTGTAGTATAAATACTTAAAACAATTATAAAGTTTAATCTTATATACGGTTAATCACGCAGACAAAGCGACACTCACTACACCCACACCCAACTACACATCAACAACACCCACATGCTGGACCACACTCCTCCTTCTGGCAGGTGTTTTGCAAATGCATTTTTCATGTAAAATGCATTTTATAAATAAATATTTTCTTTTTGCATTCCAATTCAGCAAATTGTGGAGGAGCAGACGAAGGAGGTTTGCTGGAGCATGTAAACAGGGGTCAGAGAGAGAGAGAGAGAGAGAGATAGAGAGATGGGGAGTGTAGTGGGACTCTTTGCCCTTTGGTTAGCTTGAACTTGAACGTTGAGTTGACAATCGAATTTCATGTGTGTAAACTCTAGAAGTTTGTTATATGCTTTAAGTTTGTTCAACAATTGCGAATACTACAAATACCATAAACATCTTTAATATACATCGATGTGTGCTTGCATGTGTCTATCTGTGTGTGTGTGTGTGTGTGTGTGTGCTTGTGCAAAGGGTGTAAGGGAAGGGAATAAGGGTAGGCCAAGTAGGGGTATGGCCGCCTAACCGGAACAGGCAGCGCACAGTGGCTTCTTATCCTCGACGGCAAACGTGCTCTCCGTTATGGGCGTCTGGCACTTCTGCAACCGAAAATAAGAAAGTAATTAATGGAATTTGTCTGTATATATGTATATGTATGTATAGGCATCATCACTCACCTTGCACTTGAAGCATTCCCGATGCCACTTGCCATTGAGCGCAACAATTGCATTCTCCGTGATGACCTTGGTGCAGCCAACGCAGCGGGCCGCAAACATTTCTTCAAAGTCGATGCGACAATAGGGTTTACCGTCACGCTCGTAGAAGGAGGTGCCCACCAATGGCTTCTTGCATGGACCGGCACAAACGAAGCATTCCTCATGCCACGACTGGTCCATGGCCTTGATGGTGCGCTGCAACAAAAATACAAATGTGGGTAAAACTGAGTGAGTGACAGCTATAAACTTAAACTTCGTAAAATAAGTCGCATGTCATACGCCAATCAAGTATGTTCGATATAAATCGATATCCGATAACAACAAAAGCTAGGATTTGATGGCGTAGCGTTCTGTAGCGTTCGTCATTGAAGCTAACTAAAACGCATTATCATATTGAACAAACTATTATCAGCAAGCCTACTATATTTTTTAAAGCTGAGCTTATCTCACTTATTCTATTTTATCGTAATAAACTTAAGATTCCACTCGATTCCACTTATCAAACTTGATGTAAAAACAATCACATCAAACGCATACATTTGTATGACCTATGTGCATAATCATAATCTCAATCGAAGCCAATCAATCGCACACACCCAGTCCCAGTCCCAGTTTGACGACCTTGTCTCAAATGTAAACACAAACGATGCTTCGTGGGCAGAGCGATCATTTTCAGCACGAAGTGTCGAATTAAACATATTCTTTCCAATAAGCGCTTACCATTTGAGTCACTGTCAAATTAAACGCGCGATTGCACTCAAAATCGTCTCCAGCCATGGATAACTATCAATTTAACTGCGTGTTGCATTTTAGATATGCATTCGAATATGCAAAATTTCTCATAATGAAAAATATCTGCGATTGATCGTTTGGTTAATAGCCTTGCAGAGGGTATACATGTTGTATATGTTGATGATCAGCACACTGGACGAGTCTACATAGCCATGTCCGTCTGTCTGTCGTCAGCATCGGACTACTATATCATATAGCTCCCTCCCAACGGGAAAATCAGTCGGATTTTTAAATTAATAATGACATTTAGATGTCTGATGGAATACTCCAGAATATACACTTCGGTGAGGTTCACTATCTTCTGGATGTAACTTCTTCTGGGAACTGACTTTTGATACGTTTTCAATATTTTATTTATGTATGTATAGTATAAATATGTATTCAAGATTTCATCATCTGCCAGCAATCAACATTTGTCACCCACTTTGTGGATATATTATATAAAAAAAATAAACGTTCCGACATTTATTTGATTCATCCATTAATTACTACATTTACTGTGCACCACCTCAAGAGCTGGATAAGCTAGCTGTTCGACTCGTATAAATAGATATCATACTATATAAGCACTTCACATTTACTGACACTGACGATACTATAGTATTTATACTACGTGCATCTATTATATGGTATGTGCGAGTCAAATATAATCAGTTCCCCATGCATTACAAGCGCCATAGATTATAAAAACAAATGTTGACAATATTAATTACAATCGCCGCTTGCCGACGCTCGTAAAGCGTCAAAGTTTATGGCAAACAGACCACGCCTCGATGACGATGTCATCAATGTTGATCTTATGTCGATGATATTCTGGCACTGTGACTGCCACTGGGACTGGCAGTGACAAATTAAACGATACGATGCAAGGCGATGCGATCACATCAAATACAGAAAGGGAACAAAATACCGACCAAATTAAAGTTGGAATTATTTCGAATCAAGCGTTCGTCATTCAAGTGAATAGCTTAACAATGTATATGTTTAAGACTTCTTGCGGTAGGATAAATACTATTATTAATAATAATAGTAAAATCAATCAAATATTTAATTATATTATTATAAGAAACGATCCCAGACCAAGCACAACAAATTCTAGTACAATTACTAGAAACAAGTGCGCAACATTTATAACGTATTCGATTTGATTTAGGTTCATTTTGTGTTGAAAACGCTTGATTTTCTCTCTGTGTACTTACCTCCAAGATGGGCAGCTTGCAGCCAAAGCAGGTGCCCGAATAGTTGCTGACAAAGCACTCGGAGCAGACAGGCTCCCCGCTCTGTATGTTGAAGGTGGCCTCCTTGATGGGGCGCTGGCAGTCCTTGCAGGCGAAGTGCTCCGGATGCCAGTTCTTGCCCAGGGCCGTAATGATGCGATTTTCTATGACCTCATTGCACTTGTGACAGACTGATGGCGTCTCCGACTGTATGAATATGAATGGAGATAAGAATAGAATTACAATTTATTATTTAATATGCGAATCACGTCGACAAAGCATTCAAATATTTCATATAATATAATTTCACAGCCAAATGCTTGGAATGGACATATTCATAATGTCCAAAAGGGGCAGAGATTTTGTGCCTTGAGTTCATAAACCACTGCAGCAACAATAACAGCAACAGCAACAGCAAAAATAGCAAAAATAACAACAACAAAATTTGCGTAATTTGATGCAAAAATTTCTGACCACAGAACAAAGAGGAACAATAATATATTATGCACTTATCGCAACAAATAACAAAATTGCCTATTCATTTTCATTACATACTACACAGTAATGCGGTTGTTCAAGTGATTGACTCAAGTAGTTATGTCATCAAATACAATTCAAAAATATACACAAATATATCACATGATTTTCTTTAAATGTATAATATATGCTTTTCTTCAAATTAATATAGGCCACTGGCACTCTGGCGATCTTCTCTATTTTCTTTCGAAATTCTGCGCTGCTCCAAAAAGTATGCTATACGGATTTCAGCGGAGTTTTGGTCGAAAGTTAAACTAAGAAATATAGGTAAAAAAAATAACTGTTGACGATCTTAATGCCTTCAAGACTGCATTCAATTCAGCAATTTAAAAACTTAATTTAATACACACAAACATGTACACTATGAATTTAAGGTTTTTAACAATTACATTGATTAAAATAATGATTTTGAAAAAGGCTGGTTCAAAAGGCAGAGCGAATGCAAACTGGAATTGTATGAATAGATAATAAAATGAAGAGGACTTTAAATATAAATGAAAAATACTTAAAATTAAATGTGTATTTTTAGCATGTTTCATTCACCAAATATTATTCTTATTATTATTGCTTGAAGATCTAATAGAAAAGAGCTTAAGCCGCTTAACGATTATAGCGAAAAATGCTCAGCTCTAATTTATTATAATCTCTTGGAAGTATCTGTCTAACGATATTTGTGGAGCACTTGCTGCACATGACACATGGCACATGACATATATATTACATAACTGTTGGATTTGGCATTAAGCTGAATAGCTTGTCAAATCAAATACATTATAAATTACAATTGGACGCTAGGCGTACATCACGTACATCTTCCACATTTTGTCAGGTGTCCATGGCAAACCATAATCGTCACCCGGTCAACTATTCAGGCCACCCACGATGCGACGTGGATGGGCATGTGGCAATGGCAATGTGGCAATGTGGCAATGTGGAAAGCTCAGTTCCCAATTAAACTGAGGTGTCGCTGCAGGCGTTAACTGATTGTCACGCTGATAACGACTTGGCGTAAACAAAAGAACGCGTCACCGCAACGAAAGCCACAAGGCAAACGGTAAATTATAAATGGTAAGTGGCAAACGGGCGCATTTAATGAAAATCGCCGCTCATAAAAATGAAAAATGGCAGCAAGTCGTAAATTTGACCAATTTACACGCTGCACTTTTCACAGTGGCGTTGAGGCCATGGCTATTGCTGCTGTATGTACATATGTACACATGTTTGTTTTTAGTGTTTACACACACACATACACATATATATACATATACATATATATAGCGTTCTCCAAATTTAATTTGCTCAAATTAAACGCACATTAATTTTTCGGCTAGCAATTGCGGGTCATTTTGCTGTTGCTGTTTTTGTTGCTGTTGCCGTTGTTCTTGTTGTTGCGCTTGTTGCTTTACTTGCTTATTTAAAGTTTACGCCAGATGTAGCAACAACAACCAACAACATCAACAACAACAACAACAACAGCAGCAGCAGCAGCAGCAAGAGTAAAGACGACGACGTTTAGATCATCGCTGGAGTTAGAATCGAATTAAACAAATGAGCGCAAATCCAAAGAGAGAAAGACACACACAGCGAGAGAGAGAGAGAGAGGGAGGAAGAGGTACTCACACACACACACACACACAGGCACAGGCACAGGCACACACTTAAGGAAAGTTTTTTCGAGCAGCCCTACTATAGCATAAAACGGTAATACTAAAAGCAGGAGCAACAACAACAACAACAACAACAATAACAACAGCCACAAACAACAAACAACTAAAGCAGCGCACAATTCATTGAAATATTTGAAGCTTAATGGCCAGCAAACAAAAACAAACTAAACACTAAACAAAAATAAATAATAAAATTAAATATCAAGTAGAAGAATCAACCGTCATCTTCAGAGTAACGAATAGCAAATACCCTCACCGTTTGGTAGTCGGATTCTAACAGTATATGGGTATATAAATTCTCTCTTATCTAATAATTGTTATCAATATCAATATTGCTTAGTATGTCAAGAGGTTAGATATGCTGGTCTGATCCCAGCCAATATCTTATTGAACAGCAGTGCAGTCAAGGTATAGAAATACTCACTTATCTAATAATTCTATTCTTTTTTTTATTTAATTTAGAATCATAAGTGTCTAAATCAATAAATGTATCATTAAAAGTCTATTAATTTGGTAAATCAATCAATGAGATGTAGATAGATTATAGATATTATTCGAGCCGAATTACTTATATAGATAGAGTCAAAACGCATTGCTTATAATGTGCTTACCAGCGACTAGCTAATTATACTAGTATGTCTATATTATAATTACAAAAGGGACAATTATGCTGGCAATTGTGTGTTGAATTCAATTTGTGTTCATATACAGAGAAAAATCAGCAAAATATCAGGAATATATATATATTCTCGATTCATACACAAAACGCTTGGACAGTGAAGTCGTCTATTCAGTTTATTTATAATAAACCAAAGGAAATGTTCTCGATTCAAGTATAACACGTATCGAAAGTAGCTTGACTTTGTTTATTCTAAGCACAATGAATTTTAAATTCAAGTTCGTTAACAGACCTATTCTTATTTGTATGCTAGAATAAATAATTCGGCAATCCAGTTTTCTTTCTATAATGCATTTTGCTTTCTATAATTCAGCCAAACAAGTCAGCTCTATGCTATTTTTTGCTTTGCTTTCGGATATTATTATTGTTATCAGTTAATTGGTACAATCAAAGGGCAGCATGAGTTGGAATAGCAAGAACAATACGCGAAAGCAATTTAGCCGGCACCGTTTTCCCTTGAAAAGTGAACAACAACAATAATAACAATAATAATGAGAATCGTAGAAACCGCAATAAGGCAATTCGTTTTTAGATTTTTTTTTTAGTTTATATTTTGTAGTTTGCTTATTCAAATGCGATAATTAAAATATTGCACGCATGAATCATCATACATCTCTCCGTGCTCTCTCTCTCTCTCCCGGCCCCTCTCTTTGTATGGGTGTGTGTGTGTGTGTATGTGTGTGTAGTGTGTGTGTGTGTGTGTGTGTGTGTGTGTGTGTGTGTGTGTGTGTGTGTGTGTGTGTGTGTGTGTGTGTGTGTGTGTGTGTGTGTGTGTGTGTGTGTGTGTGTGTGTGTGTGTGTGTGTGTATGTGTGTGTGTGTGTGAGGTCTGTTGGACTATTGTTGTTGCTGCTGCCATTGGGCAAAGGCCATCAATCAAAGCTGTCAATCAACGAGGCGCTATGTTTAGCCAAACAAATTGCTGCTTTTGGCCAGCATTACGTATAAGTAATTGCCTTTTGAACTGTGCAGTGGCGTTGTGGGTGGTGTTGGGGCGGTGAGCCTCGCTGCTGTAGTTCTTAAGAGATCACTTAACGATAGCCATTGACCCTGACATATAAAAACTATTATATGTAAAGATCAGCAATCAGGGGATAGCAACTAGCAAATCTATGAATAGCTTAATTTGCACAAGTGTGAACATATTTTCTGGAGCAGATGTAATAAAAAAAAAAACTAACGAATGAAATACATTTCGTGGCGATTTGGCAAATTTTACATTTCATTTTCACTTATCTGAACAAATCTCACATTGTGCATAGTATGTCTTCATTATACTTTGCTCAGTTGAAAATTGAGGACAGAAACGCAAATTGAAATATTAAAATGCACGTATAGTCGACGTGCTTAAATTAAAACGAATCATTTTGAATGGAGATCTGTGAGTGTTCCCGATTGATGGTGATCATGAGTTGCTTCCACTTGCCAGATACAAACATACTTTCAATAGATACAGCATATAATAATGTATGTATATATATTTGGAATCAAAATTTTGCTTATCAAATTATATGTTTCCTTCGCTGAAATTAGTTAAGTCCCCTGTCAGAATAATTCTTTGGGTAAGGCATGTGATGTGTTGTGACCGAAGGGGTTTTTTGAATCAAATAAAGGTAAAACAACAAATTCAACATGCGTTTTTCGAAATTAAGAAATTGAATGGTTGCTTAATTTTTTGGTGACCTGATTTTATAATTTAAATATGTTTCGCTAGCTCCAGATCAAGTGTTTGATTTAAAGTAAAAGACTTGAATAACTGCGCATATATAGCACATATACAATACAAATATATAATATGTTAAGTAAAAGTGATAATTAAATAAAATATTCGCATCAATTCGCAACCAAATTTAGACTTGGAATGCTCTTCTCTCTGAATGATGTCAGATCAGAGCTTGGCTTCGAGTTCTGGTGCGATCATCGTTAGATCTGGATCTTTGACTTTTACTCTTACTCTCAGTCCGACTCTCAGTCTGAGTCTGAGTCTGAGTCTGAGTGTGAGTCTGAGTCTGAATCCGATCCTAACTGGCCCGACCAGCGGCGACATTTTTGCTTCCCCAAGCAGATCCGAGGACGTTGCTCTTAACTCAACTGCGAATGCATAGATCAACGGTTTCTCGTGAACGGCATCAAATGCGAAACATTTGTCAAGAGTCAAGAGTTTCGTTTTATATATGTTTGTACATACATATAATTTTTTTCTACATTTTTGGGAAAGTTTCGTGTTCGCCCACGAAACGAGCCGTGAACTGGAGGAGTAGGCTCAGGCCGGTTGTTAACTTTAGAAATATTTGTTCGAATTGTTTTTCGATGTGTGTATCTTTTAGTTATTGTTATTTTTAGTATGATAATTAACATAAATACTAATAAGGCGTGCCAGCCCATATGGAGACGCGCTTTGTGTGCTTGGTAAGTTTGGTAGGCAGCTCATAAAAAGTAGCAACAAATAACAAACAAACAAATACAAATATCAAAAATAAATAACTGGCAGTTTATTATTTTTTTCTTCGATTTTCTTTACTATTTAACAGACCAAAAATCCAAGCGCTATGAATTTTGCTAACACAAACTTTGGAGTAGACACTTCAAACACCACGAAAAAACGCTTTGGGACGTTGCCAATGCGGCGTATACGCAATGGCAACCTGTTTGCTGTTTGGTACGGCAACCGCCCACATGCCCCAGCAGCGGGGCGAACCAGCTTGAACAGAGAGACAACGGGGGCATCAAGATCGTTATCGGTTGTGCGACATTTGTGTAGTGGGATTCCTCCCATATGATTTGTTTTGATCGATTTGTAATTTATTGTTGTAGACTGATTTGCATAATCACTTACCATTTTATTTCTGGTTGATTCTTCGTTACTTTGGTTTTATTGAGGTTTAGATTTTGGATTCAGTGTTGCTTTGCCGCACCAGCAAGTTGGAAACTTGGCCAAAAAAAAAAGAACAAAACAAAACAAAAAATAATATTTACGGCTTTTAATATACGTATATATATATATATAACGATACGTTTGCATCAGCGGCTGTCGAACGAATGCTTTGAAAAACACCAACTCGATAATATATTTGAATTAGTTCGCCAGGCATGCTGATGTACAAATGTATGATGTATGGTGTATGTATGTATTTATCCTGAACAGAATTATCAGCTCACAAGCATATTTCAGCTGCCCGAAGAAGTCTAAGACTAACCGAAATTTTGCAACTCTAGAGGCACTCCTCGCAATACCCATTAGACAGACCACAGACCACTGACCACTGACCACTGACCACAGACCAGTGACTACAGACCATTGATGTTTATGTTCATCTGCGTAATCGGTTGTCAACGAGTTGGCAGAAAACTCTCTGGATTTTGAGCTTACAACAGCAACAACCGAAACAAATGAGGCGGCAATTTAAAAGTCAAAGTCGAAGAAAAAGTAAAGCACAGACAGACAGATAGGAGAACGGGGAAAATCAGTACTTGAAATGTGTGCTGATAGAAACAACAATAAATATTAAACAAATTGTTACAATTACATTGTGTGTGTGTTTTTTGTTGTTGTTTTGTTTGTTGCGTTCAAATTTAAGTTTAGAATTTTTAATTTTTTGCGTGTGCTTTTTTTTGTTGTTTTGAAGTGAAGTGAAGTGAAGAGAGAGACAGAGTACCGCGAACCGAAAACCGAACCGAACCGGCGAGCGTCGAGCATATAACTGAAACTGAAACCGAAACGCAGCGAGCCAGCGAGCAGTGAAGCCAGCAACAACAGCGTTGACGTCGACGCCAACAGCAGCAGCAGCAGCAACAAATGGACAACAAGACGCTGGCGGAGGGAAACGCGCGCAGGCGCCGCAACAATATAACAACAGCCCAGCAACGGGAGCAACAGCGCCAGCTGGAGCTGCAGCGAGAGCGTGAATGGGTTGGCAATACTCAGGTAACTGGTAAGGCGGCAACGCTGCCCAAATCCCAACTCCATTCGAGCGCCAAGACGCTGACGAATGGCAAAGGCAACAAGAGCAGTAAAGGCAATGCTAAGAAGCGCAATCGCTGCTTGGGTGCCGTTCGGGAGCCGGTGCAGTGTCCAGTCTTGCGTAGATCGAGTGTGGCATTTGGACGCAGCTACTCGGCCATGTCATTCATATCAACGCTGTCAGCAATTCAGACGCAGCCGAGCAAATCCAACAAATCCAAATCGTCACAGCAGCCCAAGTCAATGGAGCCAATGGAAGCGGCGCACAAGCAGCTGGAGCTGTTGCTCACGCGCATTGAGAATGATGCAGTGAGGCCGAGGCAGGTGACGGGGCTGGTGACCGACCCAGCAACGATCCGACAACGATGCAAGCCGCCGGCGCCGGCAAAGTGGGTGCGACAGCAAATGGAGCATCCGCCGCCCGTGCCGACAGTGTCGCCGCTGAACAGCGCTCGCCGCAACGAAACGACGACGACGACGACGACGATGTTGAGTGTGCCGCTGACACAGAATCCTCAATTGCTGCTCGAAACAATTTCGCAGAGCGATAAACAGGAGAAACAGCAGATTGTCAACATATTGCACAGCGAACAAAATACTGATCATGATCATTATCATGATGATGATGATGATGATGTTAACGATGATGATGCCGGTGATCCATCAAAAGATGCAGGGCATCCCACACTCCAGATGCTGTAAGTATTCATTCCACTTCCCACCAAAATGTTGCTGTTGCTGTTGGCAGCCTCAGCGGCAACAGCGGCAACAGCAGCAGCAGCAGCATTAGCAGCAACTGTAAATGATGTCATCGTCACCGTCTCTTAGAGAGCGTCAGCTGCTCTCGCGCGCTCTTTGTGCAGCCTTTTCGGCTGTGGCCATTGTTATTGTTTGACGGTAGCTCTCACCTCACCTCACATCACACCACACCTCGGCTCGCGCTGTTCACCACTCCACTGCGTTGCTTTACTGCTCTCTTTCGCTCTCTCTCTCTCTCTCCTCTCCCACACAACGGTCGTGGAACAGTCAGCTGTCAATGCGCTGCTGACGCCATCGCTAGCGCTCAGCTTTGGAGTTACTCACCCAACGGCGACTCCCAAGTTCGCTTGCGTTTGCAGAAAGAAGAACAATAAACCGAAAAAACCAACAGATTTTGTTGTTGCTGCTGCTGCTGCTGGTTCTGTTGGCAGCCTTAGACTTTCGTTGTTGTTGTTGTTGTTATCGTGTACGTTTTTGTTTGTCGCCCTCAGTTTGCGATTAGAAGTATTTACCACTAAGTGCTACCTACATACAAAAAGCGAGCAAATACACACACACACACACAACATAGTTGAGAGCAAGGCTCCATTTGTTGTGCAGCTCTTGGGCGCATTTTGGTTAGTTGGTCACCTGACTTATCAATTGACAGTCCAAGACTTTGACCTTATCTTGTCTGACAGTCGCCTTTAACTTGGCCCTTATCAAGTGCGCGCCCACTCTATAACTATTACTATTATTATAAATCTCAGTCTTCAACCTTAACCGATCGCATTTCAGATTTATATACATATGTATGTATGTTTGTATGGATCTATAACCACATTGCCTTAGAGCTGAGAGTAAGCCAAGAGGCAGGCAGCAGAGACAGGTAACCGACAGCAATGGCTCTATTCACTTATCATATTGATAATGAAATGTACATATGTCTACATCTAAATACACACATACACACATATATATATACATACATGCATGGTACATAAACATTTTATGGGGTCAGCAAGTGTTGTTTAAGTAGCACATATACACTCAAATTTTGTGCTGATTCAACCAACGTCAAATAACTGTAGGTAATAAAATTTACCTGTGCATTTGCGATCGCGTCTAAAATATACCGCTTATTCAATCTGATTTTTGCACATTATTCGTGAACGATATTATACAAATTATCAATTCCAAATCCAAAGTTTAGGTAGAAAAAAAAACAGAAAATGTTGCAGTAGAAATAATTTTTCCATTTCTTAAGTCTTTCTGATGTGGTCTTCAAGTAGTGCAACTTGTATAAAAATTACTCTTGGTTTTTCCCAGCCAGACAACAGAAAATATATCTTAAAATCGTGTCTTACAATGTCGAAGTTGGTATAAGAAAACTAGTTGTTTCCTTAAAGATTCCTTTGCATGAGACTCATCAACTTCGTAGTTTCTAAGATTCTTACCCGTACAGTACTCGTAGACTTTGATTGGAGTCCAAGATGCTGAACTCGTTGCGATTAAAGCGTATTGCCGCTGCCACTGTGGCCGTAGCAGCACACCTTATGCCGCAGCCCCTTCTCCAGCTGAGGTTAGCTCTAGGTGGGTATTTGGCAACTGTTTTGTAGTTGCGCTCGCCTGATATGAGAATTTGCCGTAATCAAATACGACGACCTCTAATCGACAACTGTTTGCAATTGTAATTCACGCTGTTTTCCTCCTATTTTTTTGCACTTTTTTGAGATAAAATTTGCAAAAACAGAAGAAAAAAGCACTCACAAAAAAATAAAAATAAATACAAATATGCCAGGGCATAACATTTAATCATTCGTTGTTGTTATTGCTGTTGCTGGTGCACTCGGAGAAAATCGGTGCTTTAAATTCACATTTGAATGTAAGTAGAAATGTCTCCTTTGAACTTTTTTGATTAAACCAAAACATACGCCAGCATTTTGTAGCTAGAATTCGTTTATAATGTTATAGTTCTTAAGTAGAGAACTTTTATTTTCGATTCAAACGGATTTGATTTTATTTTAAGGTAGTATTAGCATTAATATAATAACTTGATCACTTAAAATAATAGCTAAAAAGCTTGGTTATGTCACCAAGCTCATATTACTTAATTAAGTCGTCAAGTTGAAATATTAACTATATAATATGAAATAACCTGAAATAACTCATCCCAAGCCCGTCGCGATTACATACAATAAAAAAAGCGTTCTGGGAATTCGAATTTTGTACTCTGGAGTAGGATTTTCGATCTCGATCTGGTGTCCGCAATATTTGTGCTCGATTTGAGTACAAAGTTGTACATCATTTGAACCTGTACTTAACACAACCCAAACCAGTTTAGCATAACAACTGCAAACAAAGAAAAAGGTTTTAGAAATATGAATTTCGTAACTTGGCGTAGGTTCAACGTAGTCCAAATTTGGACGTTTGTGTGCGAAATTTAATTTTTTCTTTATTGATGATGTCGTTGTTACTTTGAGTGATGCGACCGCTTTGGTTTTGCCCTTTAGAATCTATCGATAACAAAAACCGGCCCCGACCCTGACTCTAACTCGGGCCTGAGTCTGTGTTTGGGGCTCACTAATGTGCCGGACCCGATAACTATTAATACTTTGGCTCTGCTGCTGCTGCTGCTGCTGTTGCTGCTGCTGCGCTTCATTTGTTTGATCAATAAATTGGCTCCCCTCAATCAACGGGGCCCCTACTAACGACCGTTCCAGAGGTTGCCTCATCGCTCGACTCGACGCAGTGTTTATTAATGAACTCTTCTTTGGCGGTTTGCGTTTGTTTGCGAAGCGGCTTCTCCTCCATTTTCCCGATTTGATTGTGTCATGTTATTTTCCGTGCACTGTCTCTGCCCATCTGCAGCAGGGCAGGGAGCAACAGTGGGAGACAGAGGTGATGGGGGCACTGGGATTAGATTGCCATTAGCATAGCCACAGCCCGTAAGTCCCCAGTAAACCCGTCCACATACACTAGCACCCACTTGGAGTCGCTTCACTTGCCTACCTGCCACAAGCGCACACAAAAACTGATGTCAAAACTGAAATAGCAAATCATTAGGCGAATCATAGGCTCAGCTAGCTTTCGTCAACTAATATCGAACCCACTCAAAAAAATTGCCAGACAAATGATATATATAAAGATTATAATATTCAGAATAATCAGTTATTGGGGATTGAATTATTCTTTAAATAATAATAATAACAATCTAAGGAGTGGACTGTAGTTGATTAATCTATTTGATCTAACCAAGAGACTCGGCACGAGGAAAGGGTATATGCAAAACGCTTAGCTATTTTTTTGTTTTGACATTGGCCTTGAGACTCGTGTGGGACACTTGCAGTTCTGGGGGCAGGGGGAGGGGGTTACTGCGGGGGAATTGCGTGTCGGCAGCCCATACGAAACTTAATAAAGCGCGTTCGGGGCTGTTGGGACTGTTGGGATAGTCCATGGGATACTGTACTATGACGTGACTGTGACTGGCAGCGTATCAGGCTGATGCAATTTGCCAGCATTGTGCGTTATGCGTTGTGCTAATCATCCAAATGGCAAGCGCTGAATTTGTTTGTGAACATGGGCTGGCTTTGATTTATTGGCGCCAATTCGAAATCTAATTTTGTCCGCCTGTCACCTATCCCCAGGCCGCTGGCTTTGACGCCCGGTGAATCGCCGTATCGCGAGAATTTCTTGCCTGGGCATCGCGTTCCAAAGGAGCGCCAAAAGAAGCAGCAGCAACTCAAAGCGAACGACTTACACAAGAAGGCGCCTAAGACACTGCTCGATACCAGTGCCAAGAACTTTCATTCCGCATTGCCGGTGGAGGACTTCGACGAAGATGAGAAGCCAGTGACCGACATTATCGAAACGACACTGGAGCAACACGACCAGCCAGCAGAAGTTGAACCGGAGCTGCAGGTGCGCCAGTTGCAGGCAATGAAAGAGCGGGCCGAACTGGATAGGCAGAAACAGCTGGTAATCGAGGGGCGTCTCCGTCATCGCCTGACCGAACTGAGGCAGACGGAGCAGCAGATGACCAAGCGAGTGCTAAAGAAGTCCCTGCAATTGAAGCAACTGAAAAGTACAATTGCCGAAAGAAATGCACGCAGGCGGGTCAAGCTGCTGTATTCCACTCAAGCCGCCATCAGTAATAGTGGCATTGATGAAGATTGGTGCTTTGACCAAGATCTCGATGACGATGATGATGATGATCTTAGCGATGCGCTTAAGCAGCGACAGCAATTCCAGGAGCAATGCCAGCAAAGCTGCCTGTATAGCGATCCCAAGTGTTCAACACCCTGGAATATGCTTGCCAAGTAATAATTATTATTAATTCTTCACCATCTTCCTCGACAAACTATTAATTACATTAACCTTTACACAGCATAAGCAACAATTTTAGCACACAGCTAATGGAAAACATAAACGCCGAACTCCATCAAAGCATTGCCAGTTTATCCACTGATTTGGCCAACCGGTCCAATTAATCTAATCCTATTACGGATACTCTACCCCTACAAGTAAAAGTCAAATTTTGCGTGCACTATATAAAATGTATATAAATATTTGAAGATTATGATAATAAAGAAAACAGCTTAATAGCAATCAAAGCTACTCCAAAGTACCTCAAAGCCTACTTCTTTTACCATGAATCATAATTCCACTCTCTTAGCAAAATAAAGATTTAGGTCTGTAGGATAATATGACCAAAATGGACTCGGCATACAAATCTCTGATCTATTCTGACAATATGATGTCATTCAAAATCTTGGAAATGCATTTCAATTCTCTTTGAACTTTAACTTGTCATCATTTTTGTAATTCATTTATTTCTTATCGATTATTTTAGCAGTTTTATATTAAAATTATTAATTAGATTAAACCGATTTAGTTTAATATGAAACAAGTAAGCCCGTTGCAGTCCGACGGTACCAACTACATAATACTCTGATACCAGTATATAAAATCCGAAATTTTCTTTTTTAAATACTTCCAACAACTAAACTTATCTTATCTTCTGTATATATATTCAAACAAAATATTTCCGCTCGGATCTGCTTCCGATCTAATAAATTTAATTGGTATCCAACGTTGCCACTATAAATTAAATTCGAAATTTGGTTTCCTCCCTGTTAAAAAATCTAAAATATATGGCAGATCTGCCAACGTGTATAAACTGGCCTTTAAACAAATCATATTTATTTAATTATTTAATTTAATTAATTATTGTAAATGTGCAAAATCCGTATTTTCTGTTGCATACACACAGCCGTCTCAGGCGGATGAATGGCTGGCTAGTCTTTGGAGGAAGCGTTGTCACGTCTCTCTGGCAGGGCATCTGGTTGGTGTTGACACGTGTCTGGCCACCTTGGCATATCTTAGCAGCTCCTAAAAGCACACAGCACTAAATGCAATAATCAATTGTACATTTTGGTCAGACCTTCTGACCTGTATAAAAGTATGCAATAATACTCGTAACGTGTTTCATTGGAAAAATTCGTGTTCTTTTTATTGTTTTGAAGAACGTTTAGAAATTAAATTCAATTTATACAGTGGTCAATGCGCTTATCGGCTAAGTAGGACTATATTACGCACTACAGAACTATGGAATATGTCGTCGATGAGGCATATGTATTTCAAGTGTGATTACATTCAATATTAAACAACGTAACTGTCGCGATTTCAATGATGCGGCCTAAAAGTACACAATGCATGGCTCTCAGTGTAAGTGTGTGTGTGTGTGTGTGTATATATGTGTATATATGCGTGTGTTGTGTGTGGGGTGTAAGTGATCTCAAAAGTAGTTGTTGTCGTTTCATGTGTTACAAGTGTTGTTAAAAGTAATGCTACTTATTACACATATGTAAACTAACTTTACCGCTTAATTACAAACTAAGTTTTGCGCGATTTTTGTGTGGCATAACTCTTTGTCTCTGAGTGTGTGTGTGTGTGTGTGTATGTGCTTGGATGTAAAAAAAAGTACAATAAATATGTGGCTGAACTAAGGAATCCTACACACCGAGTACATAGAGTTATGCGGCATGTACTTGGCCCCCTCACAGCAAATTGGAGCAGCTGGTTTCCGAGGCGGCACAGTTTGTGGAGCGTGGCAGGAATTGTATATGCTGCCAAGTGGCGTTGAAACTGCACCAAAAAGAAAGAGACAGAGACAATGAGCAACGACTAAGTGTATGAGAGAGGAGACAAAACTTACAGATACTGCTCGGCCAACTGTCGCTCCACGTGGGGCTTGATGCGTGCATAGTCCTTGTCCGCAATCGGTGTACTACAGTGCTGCTGCATGTAGGCCAGCGTGAAGAGTTCGTTCTCATTAAAGGAACGCAGGCCGGGCACGGGCAGCCGCCGCGTGAGTCCCAGCGCATCATAGGTGGCCACCTGATCGATGCCGGCACCCTCGATGGCGCTGCCCGCATCGATAGCCGTCACAAAGCTACTCAATGCTCGGGCTGCGGTCCGAGCAGCGCTGAGCGTTGAATGAAAACTCTTGAGCGCTTCCGGTGACAGGGCGCGCAACTCATGCCCAAGACGCGGCGGTTGTCCGGCTGTCAGACAGCTAACATCCGGCTGGGCATATTCAATCTCGGGCACTGCGTCACTAAGCTCCGAGCTCTGTGCATTGAACTGGAGCAGAAAGGTGGCAAAATTGTCGATCAGCGTCTCCAAGATATCAGTGCCAATACGTGCAAAATTGACGGACCTGCAATTGCAGCACGGTAAGCAATTGTTGAAAGATATCAAGACAGAAAATACGTACACAGGATAGCGATAGTCGTAGTAGTTGTTGTTGACCAGTGCTCGCGAGATGAGCAGCATGTTCAGCTTGTTGGAGTATGCAATGGGTTGCGGATGATCCCTGGTGTACATCTCGGACACAATGCTGCAAGCCACAACATTCAAAATTCAATAATCATAATCTGCTGTTCTCAAGCAAAAGGGTCAACGGACTGCGACTACTTACACATCCAGCATTGGCAATGTCTTCAGCTTGTCCTCCATGCGCGATCGGCGAAATGTCCAAATGGAAACCAAATGCTCCACAAAGTTCAGATTGCTCAGCAGGAGATCGTTGTAGTAGTCGCTAATGTATTTGGGTTGATCGAGCACTTCGCTGGGTATGCCAAACTGGAGACGCATCTCGGCCAGCTTCTTGTGCAGAAACTTTTGGGCTGTCGGCTCTACCCAATGAGCCTGCGCCAATGAATCCTGCAGTTGATTACGCAAACTGTAAAACATTAGCTGCAGGAACTTCTCATTGCCAACAGTTTTGGACAGGCTGCCAGCAGCATCGCCGATCCGACTGCGATACGTTGCCTCAAACTGCTGCTTGGGTGGCTGCTGCTGCAGTGCGTCCACCGCAAACGGCAACCAGTCGCGCACAACCTTGCTGCAGTAGAGCCAGCGCGGATAGCTGGCGGTCCGCCCATAAATCGAATGATCAAACTGTTCGGCCAGCGTGCTGTACTCCTTTGAAAGATGCGGTAGCATTTGACGCGCCAGCGACCAAATGATAAAGTTGTTAATTGGTCTGCAGAGAAAATCAGAGCGAGTTATCAAATCAATATATATCCAAATATTATATATTACTATATATATATTATTCAATTCATAGTTGGTTGGACTCACTTCTTGTCCGATGTGGAAATCAGATTGGATATCGCATGGAAGACTTCCACATCACGCACCATCACTTCCGTCTCCTCGCTGATCTTTGTGTTGGTAAAAATGGCCTGAAGTGACTCCAGAATGGGCAGCTGTACAAAATAGAATTAAATTGCATGCATTAAGTCATTAAAAAAACTACATTTTTCCACATTCTCACTGATACTGTGTATGAATTTAGGAACAGCATTTTTGATCCCAAGCATTATGTATTGCGATTAATTATATATATATAACTATGTTAATTGTAGCGCAATGGATACCACCGTTAATTATTATTAAAAATATAGATGATTATGCCTTACGTTTGTTTAACAAACAACTATGTTATTTGAAGTGAACTTAATTTAAGACAGGCATTCAGATTTAGCAAAAATAGTTTATTTAATTAAAAAATTGGTTTGATATTTTTGGAAATTTTTTATCAGGAAACACATCATTTTGCATGATACTATTTTCTAGTTATATTTTTTACAGGAACAACTCAATTAAGCAGCTGCAGATCTCCGTATCATGAGGTATCTTTTGATATATTTTATTGCAAACGAAGTATAGATATTTTAAAGATCAAATAAGCCTTGTAGATGAGAAATGTGTATATAATTCGTATGGATATATTTATATCTCATATAGTGCAAGTATAGTTTGGAATTAGCATATACGTAGTGTTATGTATAGAAAGACACATGTGGATTATAAACCAGTTGCGCGGAAAGTTGAAACAACTTTCTGTGGCTTAAGACATGCCCAAATGCCATGCTCAAATTCGAAATTAGTAGAGTTAATTAGAAACTTGTTCTGGATAGTAATTGGGAAATCACATTGCAGCACATAGATTTGCTGACGATGTGGTTGCGGTTGTGGTTGGACCTTACCGATGGCGCGATGCTCTTGAGATCGGAAAGCCGGAGCAGCTTGTTCTGCTGACGATCCCCGCTCCCCTTGGCCGACTCAATGTGATTGACGATGCGGCGCTCGTAGTGGAAAATATCATCTGCAAAGATATCCGCCTCACGAGCAACAATACCTGCAATGTGTATGAATACATTATATGTATTACATCATATACATCATACATCATTATATATATATGACATCACTTACCCAAGTTAATGGCAAAGTCGCGCAGGAGCATCTTATAGCCGCGCACCACTTCATCGTCGGCATCGGGGCCATAGAAATATTTGTCCGGCAGTCCTAGCTCGCCCTCGTCCAGGGTGATTATGTAATCGTATGGTATATTATAGCTGTTCTCCACGCTCACGCGAAAATAGGGAAAGATGCCAAATTTGGCATGCAGATGCTTCAGGGCGCTTCTGTAGTCCCAGTTCAGCAAGCGATTTGTTGCCGCAAAGGCCTGCCAGCCACCTGTAAAATGCATCCGCAATGTCGGGATGGAATAGGAAGTTGAGAGTTTGAAATTAGTATCATGCGGTAATCCGGTCTGTGGGCGAATGACCCATCGCTTTGTCAATAAATAAACATCGAATAGTGCTAATCAAATACCACTGAGGATGACAGGCACAGACATGAAATTTGGCGAAAAAAGAAAAGCATATAAAAATCAAAATTTTATGATAGCACAATATGCATATACAAGTCATAATCTATATAAATATATTATGCATACATGTATATGTGTATGTATATCGGGATTTTCAACAATTAAAAGCGCTAAAATGTTTGGCTGCAATGTCTTGGAAATTTCAGACCAACTCTTCCTCTCTCCAACTCGTCTTGCAGTCGTAAAAAAATCCAAAAACTCCAAGTAACGGAAACGCAACTTCTAAAACCAAACTCTGTATGCTCTACCACAATATATGCATATGTGTATATAGAAGAAAGAATATTCAAGCTACCACATATATAGATATAGTTACGAGAAGTGAGTAAGTTTGACGAACTGGGTGACTTGTTGGTGATTTCTTCCAGCAGATTTGAAAGTCAGATTGCCGACAAACTCCTTGGGTCGAGCCAGTAAAGAATTACATAAATATAATATTATTTGATGACAAAGAAGAAGTGTTTTTTCTTTCCACTACTAACAAAATATGCCAACTTTTATCCAGTAGTTAAGTGAATTCACAGTCATCAAATAATTTAAAGAACTTAAGTGGCCTCCACCTAGTGTCATCAGTCACTAATTTAAGTGTTGATCACCAATTGGGCAGTTTCTTTGGCTCCATCTGGATTTGGACATGGTCAGGTGGCATCAGCCAGCTAATGGTGGCGGCATTTTGGGCACTATTGGATCGATTGTGTCAGCGATGCTGTTTGCAGCACCAATTAGCGCCTGCAAAGCATAAAGAAATAAACAAAAAAAATAAAAAATACTAAACATAAATCTCAGTCTCCAGCCGGATTTGTGGTGTTATAGTTTGATATTTGATTTTTAACAATTTATTGCAAATCAATGCGAGCAAATTAATTAACTTCAATTAAAGGCATCTAACTTAGGCCGCCTTGCTATAAAAACTGAACGCCGTCTTCAAACAGGGCATCAATCTAGTGCAGCATCTCCGTCACTAAAGTTCATCCCTCCACTTTCCCGTGAATAGTTGCGTCCATTGTGAACATGAATAAGTTTGTGGTAAGTTCCGACAAGCTAAAGGATTAGAGTTCAAACGAGTCAACATCCGAAATCCGGTTGCAGGTTTTAGCCGCAGTGCTCGGCTGCGCAACGGCGCGTCCTGATCTCAGTCGTCAGGCCTACCACTATGATGTTGGCCACAACACCGGTGTGGTGTCCACCCCATTGATCACCACAAGCAGCTCATATCAGCCAACGGCATCGGGCAGCGGCTACTACAACAATGTGCCATCGGTGGGTCAATTGGCTCTGGTTGGCAACTCCGGCGTTGCTCCATCATCGCAGGTTAGCTCCGTGAACGGTGTCCAATATACCGGCCAAACCACCTACTCGAATGGCGGTGGTGGTGTCACTTACTCCAATGGCGGTGCCGGTGGCGGCTCCTACTCCAGTGGCGGCATTGGTGGCGGCATCGGTGGCGGCTCCTATACCAGTGGTGGTGGCGGCTCCTATTCCAGTGGTGGTGGCGGTGATTACGGCAACTACGGTGTCGGAGTTGGCAGCAGCGGAATTGTGAACGATAATATTGGTCTGGCTGGCATTCATCCGGGCCCGGAAGTCAACTACAAGGAACAGGAGAGATATATCAGCCATTTGGCCAACTTCCAGCCACCCGTGATTAGCAAGCATTTCTATTTGCACACCGCTCCCGAGGATCACGATGACCAGCAGATTGTGCGCCATGTGAATGTGGGCAGGCCACAGAAGAACTATCGTGTGGTGTTCATCAATACACCCGCATCGACCACCAGCAAGGCCAAGATCATTGCCAATATTGCACCCGTCGAGGAGAAGACAGCCATCTATGTGCTGGCCAAGAAATCGAATGCTCTCGATGTCAGTGCCGAGGTGGTTACACAGCGTCCCGTCAGCCACAAGCCAGAGGTGTTCTTCATCAAATACAAGACACCAGCGGAGGCGGCTCATGCCCAGCAGGTCATTCAGGGTGAGTCCTTAGCCGTTGAATATCTCTCCTCCTCCTGGAGCCATCATCCAACAACTCTCCCTATATCTCTCTCTCTCTCTCTCGCTCTTTTAGCCAACTATGATGCTTTGGGCGGCAGCTCGCAGGTTACTGATGAGGGTCTGGTGCCTGCCTCCTCGGTCATTAACAGCTTGGGTGACAATGGCGCCTCTGGCGTTCTGGCCGATGGCTCCGGTGGCATCAACATTATTGGCACTGGCGGTGCACCAATTGTCGATACCATCATCGGTGGTGCCAACAACGGTGGTGCTTTGCAGTTCGATGGCAGCGGCAGCAGTAACACCCAAACCAGTGTCAGTGGTGGCAATGGTCTCATTGGCAACAGTGTTATCCAGACCACTTATCTGCCCGCCAAGCCAATCAGGTCGGTCAAGTACTAACCTCTTGCAATCTCTGCCCTGCACCTACACCATCCAGAAACTAACCAGAGCCAGTCAACATCTGACTGGACACGCACTCGATCGATTCTTGTTTCTAATTGAATAATCCACGGTGATTATTTTGCTAGAATTTGTTAAATGTAACTTTTGCGATATTCTTCTAGATTAATCTTGCGAATCTATGCAAAACCAAACCCCCTATTTTGTCCAATTTTTTTTAATAAAAGTTAAGGATTTCTTTAAGCATTCATAAAAATGATTTTGAAGTATTATTTCAAGGTTTTTAGCCTTGAGGGTGAGTGAAATACAGCTAAGGGAAAAAAAAAATTTCAGATTCGTTAAAAATACAGTTGAAAGGCCAACTTAATCAAATATCAATATTATTAAATATAGAACAATTTAATATAATTAGCAAGTTAACCATAAGTTGATGAAAAATGTCAGCGCCTCTGAAATATTGTGTCTTGCATAAGCGTGCGCCTAAAAGCATTTCCATCACCCTCCTCACACACACACACACACACACACACACACACACGACCCTACGCACAACGCTCCGACCAGTCGACTATTTGGCAAGCTGTTCATAATTGTTGAAACTGCAGCACTCAAAAACAACAACAACAACAACAACAGCAACTGAAAACTATAGAAAAATTGACAGAGCAAGACTTGGTGAAGCACCACCAGCGAAATCGATGGCAAATAAATTAGCGTCTTAAATAAATAAAAAATAAAAAAAAATAAACTAATACTGATACTGATACAAAAACAAAGTCAATTCGAAATCGAATTCGGAGAGCAGCAACGTGCTGCAAGGTCGATTCACCAATGCAACGCATTAAAATACCAGACAGTATTCAAATGTACAGATAAATACACACACGCACACACACACACACACTTATATATGTACACATATATATGTATAGGCAATGTTGGGTTGGGAGCCACGCCCCAAGTAGTATAGCACCGCCTTAAATTAAAAATTTATGTTCAATATATGGATTACAACCGCTGGCAGATGCTACCTGGTATTTGGTATTTTTAGTTTCGTATTTGATATTTTGTATATTAGATATAGAAATGCATATCTTATATCTGAAAGCATCTGCATATTAATGCCTCGCGATCTTTGCATAAAGATAATCACACCTACTAAATAAATGATACGATCTGTTGCCAGTCGAATCAAATTGAATCGAATCGAATCGAACCGAATTGAGACGAGTCAAAAATTTGTCCCTCGGTTTTTACTGTCAACGTTCATAAAAAATTACATAAATTTCTTGATGAAGTTTTTTTTTTTTTGTTTTCGGCTTTTGAGATATGAAATTATGGGTACGGAATGCCTAATTGATAATTATCATTTTGTTCGCCTTTGAATCACGCATATAGTTGCTAATTACTAAACGATAATTATAATTACAATTAGTGAATATATACATCCAATATATCCAACAGGTTTACCGATATTTAGTTGACATTTGTTTCAGTTGTTGTTGTTGTTGTTTTGGTAGGTTTATGTTCTGCTTATCAATCATCAATCACAATAACAAGTCAGCAAGTCAGCAAGTCAGCAAGTCAAGAAGTGAGCTAATAAATCGATTTGCCCATATGCAAATTATTCTGCTTCCACATTTGGCCAAATTTTGTTTTATGGCACTCTTTGTGGCGACCTCCAAGCCAAGCCAGAGCAGGCCAGGCCAGGCCAGGTGAATGTGTCGCATGCTTCCGTTGGTTTGTGCACTCGCTAAGCGGCCGGGGGCTGACTCATCAGCCACAAATACATATGCACATATACACACATAGATATCTATTGTTGTTGCTGAGTGGTTTAGGAGGCCACCATATAAAGTATTGTTTAGCCATAGTAGCCGAAGAATAAAAACAAATGTAGACACGATGGTGGCTTTGGAAATTCCAACTGAGAAATGCTCAATATAGACAGATGGATTTATTTATATTTAAAAGACATTTCGATTGGGAAACTTGGTATAAATAAAGGGTTTAACTTTATTATTAATATATTTATTTCTTAATGAATTCATTAGCATAGCTATCAGTTGAACTTGATATTAAATAAGAAGTTAACATTAAAATAGACTTAGTTTCATCATCTTTTTGTTGAACTTGATAATAGCATGCACCCCGAACAATCAGGCAGGTTTCATTTAGTTTTTGTACTGGATATATTGGTATATTGGGTTTTATGTAATTTGCTTCATGTAGGAAACCAAAAAAACACTCCACACTTTAAAAGCTAAAGTCAATTGCTTATCAAAAACTAGCTGATAAATTTATAAAAATACGAATATCAAATACAAATATATCCTCAACACGTTTAATAATCTAAGTACTTATAAGAATAATAATACAGTTGCTTACACTTATGTCTATAGTTCTTAGGAGGATTAATTAGATTGTGATAATGTAAATCAAAAATATTTGTAAAATTAGATTGAAGATAGCCTTCAACCTTTTTGGAAATTATTCATTTTTGTATATGTCGTTTGATTTTGTATTGAATCAGATCGATTCATTCATATTGAGTTGCGAATTTGCAAGTTAATCGATCAATTTACTGATGGACAGGCCAGCAGTATTACTCTTGGGGGAGCCAAAAGAAAAATCCCAGCAAACAAGTTTGGCTATACAAATGTTGGCCGATTGTTTTGTGCTGAACTGGAGGCCTAAAGTTGAGGTGCCGTTTAATAAGATGCAAACGGCCAACAAGCCTACAAACCTGGCAAATTTTCTGTATATTTGGCGACGATCTATGAATCTATTAATAATCCACACGACTGTGAGGACAGCGAAACAGTCAAGTTCAATGCCAAAACTGACAAAAAAAAAAGACACCAATTTATACATGTATAGATGTATATATATATATATATATTTATATATTTCTATGCATATGTATATTCATACAAAAAGCAAATGAAGAAAGAGGCAAGAGGCTTTTGTCAAGATCTATGAGCTTTATTATTGAAATGTAAACCATGGCTACAAGAATCGGCCACGCCCCAAACTACTTGTTGGCGCCGAGTCAACGCAGGTCGCAAGACGCTTCTGTGAGATATATTTTTTTGTGCATTCGAAAGAGATTTGAATACATTTGTGGCAGCGACTCTCGCTTGGGCCTATGTATCTTGAATCTTGAATAATCGGATTGTTATTGCGATGATGACCAAAAGCAACGCCGCTGGCAATTTACATAAATTACAACAACAAGTGGCCAACAAATGACGCCGGCAGCGCAGCCAGCATCGTCTTGGGAGGCAGCGCATATAAGTCAAGTGGAGCGGCAAGAAATGCAACCATTGCCCCAGAGCGATTCAAGCCAAAACGTAGCCAAAAACGAACGCGACGCGATTAGCAAGGATTACACAAGGATAACTCACAAATACACAAACGCACACACACACACACATACAAACATATAAACATATTATACGAAATGCGCTTCATATCGTCTCAAGTTGTGCTGGGCTGCGTCATCGGCGCCACCCTGCTGATCCTGGCCGAGGCACGTCCTCAGTACGGCTATGAGCAGCCACAGGCTAGCGACTTAATTAGTGGCGGCATTGGCGTTGGATTGCCGAATTCTGGTCAGCTGCCGCTGTCAAATCATGCCGGTGACAAATATCTGCCTCCGGCCAGCACCACACCGGCTCCGATAATCAATAAGAAATTCTATTTGGTGTCAGCGCCAGAGGATCGCGGCAACGATGGCAAAGTGAAACATTTGGTGCTCGGCAGACCGCAGAAGAACTATCGCGTTGTGTTCATCAAGGCGCCTGCAGGCGATAATGGCAATGTGAAGTATTCGGCAGAGTTTGCGCCACAGGAGGAGAAGACCGTCATCTATGTGCTGAGCAAGAAGGATAACGATCTCGATGCTGGCGATATTGCAACACCAGCGCCAACGCAGCCCAGCAAGCCGGAGGTGTTCTTCATCAAATACAAGACCGACGAGGAGGCCAACCACGCACAGAAGGAGATTCAGGGACAATACGATAAATTGGGCGGCACTAACGAGTACCAGGAGGACAACAATGCGCCAGTCACATCGGTTATTGGCAGTCTCGATGGCCACAATCCCGATGGCAGCTACAACTATCGCCAGACCAGTCGTCCGAACACTCATCCCAGTGCTCAGTATCTGCCCAGTACGTTGAGGCATTAAAGGACACTCATTTGCCAGCACACCCGCACACCTTTATCCTTTCCCGATTTGTTAAATGTTGTTTAGTTTTAAGCACAACTATATTTTATATTTTTACTGTACTTGATTTTTTTTGTTTATTTTTTTTAATGTTTTTGTTATTTGTTTTTGAAAAAGAAGAAAAATAAATGAACTGTATATTTAAAAAGTACGCAACATTTTTTAAAGATGCTTCCATTGGTAAGGTCGCGTAGTTTCCGCGCTATAAAATGCCATTTAAAAAATTAATAAAAATGCCATAAATAAATTGAAATGTTGCTCAAAACAAGTAAAGCAGCTAATAAAAAGGTCCGAAGCGGCCCAAAGCAAAATGCTCAAATGCAAATCAACAAAATTTAAACGTCCAAAATGCGACACTCAACAAAGCGCCCGGCGCCTGAAATGGCTCAAAATTAGCTTAAATGAAGTGAGAAATCAAAATAAGCTCATCAAATTTAATTATAATTGAATAAAACGGAGCATCTTTTCTTCAACCGATCGTTAAACTGACGCCGCATACCAAAATAAGACGTTCGGGAGTGGACCAAAAAGAGAGATAAAATCAAGCTGCATAATTTTGCATTTGTGGTTAAGGCAACTCGAGACATTTACAAAGTGTTCAAATACTGTCGTATATATACAAATCGACAAATTGACTGCATTTACCCAGCAGTTGAATATTCAACAAACCGAATCGAAGTCTTGACAGCCACCATTGAAAATGTTTAGTATTACCAAGATTCTTCAGAGTTTGTGTATTTAATGTGTTGGACGGACGCCTTCTTCAGTCGCTTTAAAGCTTATCCTTACTTTTGAAATTGTTTTATTTCCCTTTTTGACTTTAAATGCGAAAAAATGCATATATAAATTAAGGCCAGGAACTTAAAATGTTAAAGATTTAGTATACAACATGTAAGACTGCTATATTTTAGTTTTGTTGCGAAATATCCCCTAGAAAGTTTTGCACACTTAAATGTAAGCATGCGTGGAAGTACTCTCATTTCACTGCAGATTAAAAAATTAACTATATTCACCTGCACGAACTGAAATCAGAGGATTGCGACAAACGCGTGCGTATCCACAAAACATATTAATTATCACGAGCATATTTGTGCATACAGAAAACACTTGTGCCTTATAACTGCAATATGAGAATACATTTTCACCTCTAATTTGCATACTTCCTACATAATCTTTCAGTTGATTAACAATATGTTAAGGGATATTATATATGTCTAGAATAATTCCGAAAACTTTAGAGCAAAACTGTTAATTTTTGTGCAATATCATTTCTGTTCGCTCTAGAAGCCAAATTAAACTTAAAATGTTTGTTGGTATTGTGAACAGACTATTTGCTTGAATCTTAAAGAATATAATTTAGTGCGATCCATTAGTCTGAACTGTGTCAAGAAAACACGAGATACACAATGACAGATGGAACAACCTTCGCGAGACAAGCTCTAGCTGCAAGACCATCGCCATCTGTATCACTTTTCATGCCGCCCAGCTATTGAGCGAAGCAATTTTTCTTTAAAAAAAAACCCGATGATAAATCAAATTAGTTGTACCATTTTGCCAAATGCGACATGAAAGTGTGGGAATTACGCGTCAAATTATGCAAATCGATGCGCATCGAGGCCTGAATCGGAATCGATGTCAATCCGCCGCATAAATTCTCAAAAAATAAAAAAATAATAATAATAAAACAAAAAAAGAAACACCGCTATTAATATTTTAATTGTCTCGACTTGTTGACAACGCAGCCAAGCCAAAACGAATTAATCTACTAATCAGCAACGAGGCTGCGCAACGCACCAAAACTAATACGAGTATATAAAATAAATTCAACATTTTTGGGCTGTGAATTTATCAGCGTGTAAGCACACAGATTAGATCAGAGCTCGGGGCAAGCTCATGAGTCAAAAAAAAAATATAAAAAATATATATATATATATACATATATAATAATGTGCGTAGGCGTTGACTGGTGCTGAATATAAGTTGAGCAATAGTCAGATTTGTATTGGTCAACGATTAAATATGAATGAGTCATGTGAAGTGAGACATATCCCACATCTATATGAGATGCTTTGGTCTCGTCAAACAAATCAAATGGAGAATTCAAAACATTTCCCACCTTAAAGGAATACATAAAGTTAATGTTAGATCCGAATTCGCGGATTGCGTTTGCCTAGGTATTATTTCATATGCATTTTACAAGCAAATGCTTAAAGATCTTATGTGGTTACAATGTTTTTTTTTTAACGACTCTTTTGTTTTCATTCAATGGCCATATTAAACGCACAATTAATTTGCGGCAGGTTTGTTGCCTAAGTCTTTTGTTTTCCACCTACTAATTGGGCCACAAAAGAAAAACAAATGAAATCTGTGCAAAATTTGTGGTTTTCCCCAAACACACAAAAGTAGATAAAAGTGACCGTGGCACATCAGCTGCCACACACACATTTTGTGGCATCCACAACAACATGATCGCGTTAGGCACTCTAATTGCATTCCTCAGTTCGGCATCGCTTTTTGGTTTCGGCCAAACGCAGATGCCGTCACGTTTCTATCTGCCACCGGCGACAAGTGAAAGTATTGCGTCGACACCGCCACCAATTATTACGAAACAGTTCTACAGCGTATCGGCTGCTGAGGATTCCGAGGAGCTGCAGCCGCGCACAAGGCATCTACTAATTGGACGAGCGAGGCGCAACTATCGTGTTATCTTCATACGTGCACCCAGTGCTCAAAGTGAGCCCGTTAAATATACGGCGGAGTTGGCGCCACAGGAGGAGCGGACGGTTATCTATGTGCTGAGCCGCAAACAGCCGGAGCTGGAGGCGCACGATATTCAGCCACCCAAACAGCAGACGGTAGCGTCCAGAAAGCCCGACGTCTTCTTCATTCGATACAGGACGAACGAGGAGGCGGCCGCTGCCGAGCATGAGATCCAAACGCAATACGATGAGCTGGGCGGTAATACGGAACATGCAGCTCCATATGTGGCGGCCGTACACTCAGCAGTCGGTGCCGTGGATGCAGCTACTCCAGCTAGTCAAACACCAGCTGCTGCAGACGGCTATGCATATCAAAAACCCACGGCACGTTTCTTCTGAACTGAAGAAGAGTGCGGATGGCATTTGTTTCGGTTGGTGTCGATTTAACGATCGACGCACGTGCACCACTAAGCATCTAATTAACATTGCTGGGTAGCAGCATTTGCATAAATACGATGAGCGTTAAAAATGAAGACAAAACCGATTCAAATAAAACCCCAATCATCCAATCCAAAGTAAACGCAACAACAACAAAATCATCGTAACAAAAAGTTCATCGCGCATACTTTTTGCTAGCTTTGTGTTTTGTGTGTTTTTCGTCTTTCTTTTTGCTTTTACCCTGTAACCAAATGGATTGTTAGAACGGATATTATAAGTTTGTGCAAGTGTGTGACAAGCATAGAGAAACATTTCCGATTACATTAAGTATATTTATACACATATTGTTGATCGGCAACAAAAGTGGAATCACTCTAACCACGGCAATTAGACGGTTATAATAGATGAACACTTGGCCACAAGGTATCTGCTGGTCGAGTTTTCTCGACTAAAGCTACTCCCTGCTGATTTTTTTTTCTTTTTTATACATCAAAAACTATGTTTTCCTTTTTTTTTGCAAAGTGCTTTGACCCTGTGTCAAGCGAGGCAGGTGCCGAGCATGTGGACAATATAATTAAATACATCAAAAAAATATATACTTTATAATTGATACTTCTTAGAAATCAACTGTTTTTTGCTTTAAACTTTATGCAGCTATTTTTTTCTAAATAAGTTTGTATCAGTGAGGGTTGAAGTTTCAAAGAGTGAAATATACGTGAAAGAACTTTGCACTTACTTAAAATGAAAAAATATAAGATTGATTTGTGTAAGAGTCAAAATTTGAGTCCACCACATAATGTGTGGAGGACAATGAAAACATTGAACAAACTGAAATTATTGATATCTGTATTACAATCATTTGAACAGTTGTGTAAACTGTGCTGTAGCTCAGCAGCAGGGGCTCCCTGATTCGTTAAGCTTGAAGTCACCTGACTTTTAATTTGCATAAATTTTGCAAAATATAAAAAAACGTCAATGCATCTTTTTTTTTATTTTATTGGCTTCTTTGCAAGCAGCTTGTTTAGATTTATTTGCATTTGCATTTAATTAATGGGATATTGAAAGCGGCGACCATATCTGGACATCAACCGGGCGACCTTTTTGTGATTGGCAGCCAAACCGCACCAGTTGGCAGCAATTAATCTTCAAATGCGCAAAAGTGAACAAAAAAAAAAAACAAATGCCAAAACAAAACGCAAACAAAAAAAGAGAAAAATACAATAGAGGAAAAGTTATGCAAGCGAAATATTCAAGGACAAATGCATTAATTGGCCCGGCCAGAAGTTTGTGTTCTAAGTCATTCGTTTTGGGCTGAGCCATTTGACCCACACGGTGCTTAATTGAAATATATACGTGACTATTAAAGATAAAAAAAAATCTCCCGCCAGAGACTTATAAGTAATTTGGTGGACTTGATTTAAATCTGCTTTTTCAAGGTGGCTAACTCGCATAAATCATACAATTCAAGCCATATAAAATGTGGTCTTAAGCAAATGGCAGATCGGCCGCACAAGCCACCGACAAAGCTCGCCCCAAAGCGCATTCAAATTATGCCAATTATAATGAAATTTTTCAATAATATATAAATAAATAAATACGAAATAAATAAAAATAAGATGTTGCGATGCGTTGCGATGTTCGGAATTTCTGTTATTAGCCACTATCCAAAAATATAAATGACCCAACATAATCGAATCATCTTTTTGTTTAGATGCGTACCGCCACCAGCCGCGCTTATCAAATGAAAATGGAAATGCTTCGATTTACAAATAGCATTAGTCAGCCCATTACCTAAGACTGGGCCAAAGTCGTGACATCTGTGACCAGTATGTCTTCATTGAACCTCGGCCCACCAGCTCAGTCATATGGCATTCCATCCATTCAATTAGTAGTTCTATACTAAGCCACATTATGCATATATTTTTTGGCTTATCAATAAAATCTACGAGAGACACACAGGAAATAGTGTACAGTAATTATCAAAATAATTGTCTGAATACGGAAGAAAAATGGAGAGATAAAAAAAGAGACAACTTCAGATGAGTTTCTCAAAATTCTAGGGAATCTTTTAATAATTTGATTGATTTGATATTGTCTGAAATGTGACCCGCCGAAGATTGCCTACCCTTGTAGACTAGGAGATAATTGTATTTGAATTATCTTTTTATACCTTGAACCCACTGAAAATGGGTAAAAAGTTTTGTGCAAATGTTTGTAACAGGCAGAAGAAAGCATCTCGGACCCTAAAAAGTATATATGTTCTTGATTGCGATCAACCTGCGAGTCGATATAGCTGTCCGTCCATCCTTTGGTCTGTCTATATGAACACGCAGACCTCAGAGACTATAAGAGCTATAAATTTGGAATAAAGGTTGTCCCTGCGCAGATCAAGTTTGCTTCATTTCATTTAGATAAAACTGTCTGTGTTCCACAATTAATGCTATATAATATTCATTCACAGTTTGGGCTTATGAATAAAAATATGCGCTGCCTCAGTTTTTTTTTTTTTAATTTCAGTACCTGGGCCGGCTTTAAGATACGCAAAACTTTTAAACTAGAATACTAAACCGAGTTCAGGGTATATCGTTCTTACTTGTTTTCTTTGTTGGTGTTAACTGAATGTTCTACATTTGTTTAATAATGTTCAAGTAGAAACTGTGGCTTGCTTGTCCACGCCTATCTCGACTGATTGATCCTATGGTAGCTATATTATAATGATTTTTAACTTAATATCAACTATACGATATGCCAAGTTGCATCAAAATAGCTTTAGAGCTGAAACTAGTTTGCATAGCATATCGACTCGGTTAGGGATGCTGATCAAGATTATATATACGTTATGGGGTCGGAGACCTCTCCTTCAAAACGTTACAAAATAAGACTTTAGAATTACAAAAATCGTAGGAAACTTTTAATCATTTGATTATAATGAATGCAACCTTAAATAAATATATATATATGCAAAAAAACACAATTCAGCCTAAAATTCCCTTTCCGAAAAGCTGTGTACCCTTGTATATATGTGTGTATTTTATATTGGTTATCAGAAACGCAACAAAGTTATTTATTTATTTTTTGCAAACTGATTTATCCTTTGCTGAAAATTTAAGGGTTTCCCTGGGCACAATGGCATGTGCTAGCTAATCTGGCTAATCGACTTCCTCCAATGAACACTTGAATGTATTTGTCGATGTCTGCGTTGTCATTGAATGTTTTGCAAACAAGCTTTGCCTGCTTATTGGCTATGACTTAATTGTCTGCGTCAATGGAATAGAGTCTTGAATCTGTATCATTAAAATTAGCCAACGGGCGTATTAAAATTGTAATCCATGATATTTTCAATCCTAGCCTGGGGCTTACGCATAATTAAATACTTTTTAGTTAAGTCACAGCCCGTCAAGTCAAACAAAAATCCCATTGCGGAAGTATTGTGCGTAAAATGTTTAAGAAAAATCCCAGAGAATTTGTTTGGAAAACAAAAAAGAACAACCATTCAACTCGTATATTAACCATTTAAACTCAGACAGCCAATAAATTGCGTTCATTAATAATAAAAAAGAAGAAGAAAAAATGTAATCAATCGAAAAAGAAGATTGGTAAGAATAGAAGCCGGGAGAAGTAGACAAAAGTAAAGTGAGAGTGTAAAACTTAAAAAAAAAAAACAACAAAAAAAACATTTAATTTGTTCTCTTCATGTTAATACTAATTTTACACCAAAATTAAACCGGCGCTTAGAATTACAAAAATCAATTTAAATAGTATATACACATATTTCAATCGATTCTTTGCCAGCTATATGTTATATGTTATATTTGATATATTTTTCTATATACACTTTACACTATTTTAATATTAATAAACCTATGTTCTAGTCGGGAAACATTTAGCCGTTAGATGTAAGAATGAAATATGTACGTATGCAAATAGTTCAATTGTGCGATTATTTATATTTTTCCTACATTTAGTATTATGTATAAGCCACATGTTATTTTGAGCTGCTAAAATATTGGCACCTTGTTCAACTTAAAGCAACGAATTCAAAATTCTGCACTTAAATGATTAAATCAATCGATCATTTCAAAACTCAAGGAATTTGCATTTAGCTGCAAAGATTGCAACGGAAACTAATGTCGTTGGTTTTTTTATTTCATTGTATTTTGATTGTTAATCTGTTTACTTAAGCTAATGCTGATGCGTTGTCAATGGCCGTTGGATGATGAAGAGTTGAAAACTTATCACTTGAAGCAATGATTTATGGCCGCAGCAGCAGCAGCAGCAGCAGCAACAACAACAACAATCGTCAATCAACGCGTCACATTAAAGGAAGCCAGAGAAAAAGAGGTGCTAGCTAGCGAGTAAGGGCGACAGAGATGGCTGGAGCGAGAGGGAGAGAGACAGAGCGAAAGAGAAGCTTTGAGCATCAAGTCAAATGTCAGAGGTTCGCATAGCCAAATAATTGAGCAATTAATTAGTCGCGATATTATAGAAGAAATACCAACAAGAAGACAACAACAACGATAGTATCAGAAATATGAATATATATTTTTTTCTCGATTGAATGTTAAGTATTTCTGAATAGGGAGTAGCGGAATCGCTCTGGGGCCTACTGATATCCGACTATAAAAGACCAAACGACTGCGAGGAGCAGCAACAGTTAATCAGCAACTGAATTCAAACCTAGTTCAACTTAAAACATGCGTCTCTTTGTGGTAAGGCAACACAAGGATAACACAAGGATTACCAGCATATTGGACTTACACTCTCTCTCTCTCGCTCTCTCTCTCTCTCTCTCTCTCTCTATCTCTCTCAGACTCTTTGCTCGCTTCTGGTCTTGGCTCAAGCCAAGCCACAGGGCTACAACTATGGCAGCGGCGTCTCTGGCACTCTGACGACAACAGGCGGTGGCAGCAGAGGATTCCCCACTGCACCCGGCTCCAGCAGCAACAATGTGGCCACATATGGACCACTGGGCGCCTTCCAGGGCGCCAGCGTTGGCTCACTGCGCGGCTCTGACAACTTCCATGGCTCCGGCGGTTCTGGCTACGGCGGTTCTGGCTCTGGCGGTTCTGGCTCTGGCTATAGCAGCAGCAGCTCATCAACCACCAACTATGGCGGACGCAGCTCCTCTGGCATTGGCGGCACCAGCTATGGCGGCTCCTCTGGCAGCGGCTCCTCTGGCAGCGGCCCCTCTGGCTTTGGCGGCGCCAGCTATGGTGGCTCCTCTGGCAGCGGCTCCTCTGGCTTTGGCGGCGGCTCCTCTGGCTTTGGCAGCGGCTCCTCTGGCTTTGGCAGCGGCTCCTCTGGCTTTGGCGGCGCCAGCTATGGCGGCTCCTCTGGCAGCGGTTTTACTGGCTTTGGACCCTCGCCCAACATTGGCTTTGGCGGACTCGCTGGATATCAGGCGCCCAGCGATCAGCAACAGCAGGAGACAGACCAACAAGTTGGCTTTGAGGCGCCACTTGTGCACAAACAATTCATAACCGTCGCCGCACCGGAGGATAATCAGAGTCTGGAGCGTGTCAAGCACTTGGTGATTGGCCGTCCACAGAAGAACTATCGCGTTGTGTTCATCAAGGC
The DNA here is from genome assembly GCA_035043785.1 of Drosophila planitibia. Classification (NCBI taxonomy): domain Eukaryota; kingdom Metazoa; phylum Arthropoda; class Insecta; order Diptera; family Drosophilidae; genus Drosophila; species Drosophila planitibia. The sequence continues at coordinate 5,650,660 of JAWNMS010000041.1, forward strand.
GCCATCCTCGAGCAGCGCCAATGTTAAATTGTCGGCCGAGTATGCACCCAAGGAGGAGAAGACTGTCATTTATGTGCTCAGCAAGAAGGACTCTACACTGGAGGTCAACGACATTGCAACACCAGCGCCCACAATTCCCAGCAAGCCCGAGGTCTTCTTCATCAAGTACAAGACAGACGCAGAGGCCCAGCATGCCCAGCAACAGATTCAGGGTAAGTTCGAGAGCGATTCAAGTTAAAAATATATATATTGGCATATTTGACTTAAACACACTTTGCACCCATAGCCGAATACGACCAAATCGAGGGCAGCTCGGAGCACACAGATGGAGGCGTGGCACCCGCACAGTCTGTCGTCGGCATTCTCGGCGGCAGCGGCTCCAGTGGTCAAATTGGCAGCAGCGGCAGCTCTGTGAGCACCGGAAGCTATGGTCCCGGTGCAGGTGCCGGTGCCGGCCATGGACTCATCAGCGGCGGCAGTGGAGGCATTGGTCTGAACACTGTTCACAAGGCCGCTCAGTCCTCCACGTACTTGCCACCTAGCCACTAGTCGGGTTTCAGCAGAAGTTAACGATTTCTTTTGTTTTTTATCTACAATAGTTTAATAGTCTAAACAACTTTTTTTTCGTCAAATTCTTAAATAAAATCAGATGAACAAATATTAAAAAAAAACGATGTCAGCATTGGAGATGAAATCTGATCTCATCTGATCTAATCAGTTGAGAATTTAAGGGATATACAAGTGGAGGACCAAGACTACTCACAGAATAACAGACACTTTGGTGAAGGGACAATGGGAAAGCAAATGGCAAATGGCTATGGCAAAAACAGAACTGTAGCTGTGGGATCTGCCTGGCTATTGGGATGATTTTGTAGTTGACGCCTTAACCAATCTATGGTTCATTGGTTTTAATCCGCTGTTAGTCGTCGTCGGGGCTACTTACCCACAGATTTCATAGCCTGCTTTAGCAGCAGATCCGACTGGCTCTTGTCCAGGGCATCAATGTCGCGACAATGGCGATAGAGGCTGCTTATGGTTGACTCAACAGCACCCTCGGCGGCATTGGGCAGCATGGAGATAAGGCGATTCAGTTTGTTGAGTTCTGGAATATGAAATAAATTGATTAAGTTACGACAAGATAAGTTGAGATATAGCCAAACGCTTACCCTCATACTCATTGTAAGTCTTGAAGTTCCATTCGCCGCGCTTGAACACAAAGAATTCGCCTTCGGCGTATTCGCGGCCAAAGTTACCGCAAGCCCAATCGTATGTCTCATGGCAGGCACTCTTCGTTGTGTTGGCCCAGAGCAGCAGCTGGCGACTGCTCTCGACGCACTCCCGCTGCAGGCAGAGCGGCGCTCGCATATGGAAGGGCACCTCCGGCCAGAAGGCCAGCAGCATGATGATGATCAACAGAAGGACGGCGCAGAGGCAGGCTGTGGTCACATACAAGATGCGACGCTTGCGCGACAGGCTCATCAGTGCGTCAAAGGAGCGTCGTCCTGGAAGCAGCAGAGCTTCAGATAATCCAGCAAATGATAAAGCGGCGCATGAAATGTTTATGAGATGTGCATGAAATATGATTATGATTAATGAATGCTCAAATCTGCTCAAATATATCTAAAATATCAAATATATTCATAGCTACTAAATAGAAAGGAGATTAATTGGCAGACTGCCAGAATTGAGGTATAAAATATTCAAACAGCGTTCGTTATTCGAGCTTACACTCAACAAAAAAATCACACGGAAATTTCGAAAATCATTCTGAAAACTAGATAGTTATTCTGGTGATAAGAAATAATTTCTAAGTATACGAAAAAAAAGAATTCTTAAGATTGGACAGCCATTATTCTGTTTGTTAGGAATGTTTTCTTTTCTTAAGCTATAAATTTCTAAAAAGTATAAATAATACACATATTTTTAGAAAAATACTTTTTAAAATTCAGATAAAAATGAATTCGAATCACCATAAAATGTAAAGTTTTTCAAATAAAGATATATGAATTCTTAAACTAATCTAAAATGCTTCTATTGTGAAGTATTAAAATAATTAATGTAATAATAATCTAACAAAAAGTTATAGTTCGAATTCTGTATGCACATAACAAAAAAATACCCTGTAAATTAAACATCATTTTTCTACATTTTAGAAAAATCTGCACTGGAATTACTAAACGAAAAATCCTAGTTTTTAGAAAGATGCTACCTTCTTTAGAAATATACTAACTGAATAATAGCGTTACCAATGGCGCCAAAATTAAGTCGTTTTTTTCTCCAAATTTTAAAGAGATTTTTTTTCCAAGTGTAGACAATTTTCAGAAAAGAACATTATGGTCTAGCACTATCCACTTTATAGCATTAACATAAGCTTTTTGTTTGCGATACGTTTAGAGTTTCTTTTCATTAATTTTTTAATGCTTAAATGATTTGTGAATTGATTTATTGAAGTACAAAAATCGAACAAAGACAGGTTGTTCTTATGAAGCTAAATTATATCATTAAAATATCAAATATAGCCTATTGAACTGTGTTCAAATGCTGGTTTTATCCAGAATCTATTTTGAATCTGAATTATTATCACGAATATAAATTAATTTGGAATATGCAATGATCAGAACGAATCTACCTGGCTCAGAACTGATGTATGCAGTTAAAACTGCAAGTTTGAATAGTGACAACGATATGGGTGAAATTGTAATTGAAATCTGTCTCTCCCTCTCTCTCTCTCTCTCTCTCTCTCTCTCTCTCGTCTGTCTGTTTGTCTGCCTTACCTCTGAGTCCATTTGCAGATGCATGCGTCGAGTTTGGTGTATTTGCGGTGGGCGTAACACTGGCATCGCTAAGCGCCTCCTTGCGTGCCGCCTTGAGCTCCTTGGGCGTGAGTCCAGCATCGTCAATGTGAAGCTTCTGCTGAGTAGTTGTCAGCGGCGCCGTTTCGCTGCCCTCGATCTGCTGCTTGCTGCCCAGGCTGCCATCATTGCGCTCATCATCCTGTTGCTGGCCGGTGTGGAGCTTATAGCTGCGATCGTCCACCTCATCGACGGAACAGATTGTCGGCTTGTATTTGCCCTGATTCAGGGCCATGTCCAGGTTCTCTAAATAGCGCTCAGGTAATAGCTCAATAGCTTTGTTTCCGTATCTCCACTAATTTAAGAGCATTTTCAGCTTAAGCTGCAATAATAGGAAAACGCATAAGTCATTTAAATCTCAGACACTTGTCAATTGCCCAACTGGCCGATGTACTATATGAATACCATATATGTGTATGTATGCTATGTATATGGCGATTGATAATCATATACATACATTTATATATGTAGTAGTAACAGCTTGTAGTATGTCGGCTTTATCAGCTTGGGTAGCGAGCTTAACGTAACACTTGATTATCAAAAGATTACCTTGGGACATGATATACAAGGCATCCAAGCACATACACACGCACACACACATAGACACACACACACTCACACACACACACACACACATATAAATGCACACACAGATACTTGAGCATTTTATGAAGCATCGCAGATAAGTAAAAAATGGCACTTAGATAGCGCCCACTTATGCATACCTATATATACATACATGTATATGTGCAAAAAAAAATATATATATATATATATATATATACATGTACCTACGTGTGTACGTGGACAGATCCATGTCTGCAGACATACAATAAGCACTTGCATACATGTCTATAGCTGGAACATTCCTGTCAACATTTGACTTCTTTTCAATTTTAAATTGACAACAATTGCTGCCAATTTGCAAACCAACTCGGGCGACATTCTTTGTTTCTCTACTATTTTTTTGTTTTTTTTTTCGAGATTTTCACTTACAAGTCTCATATTTATATAAAGTGGATTTGGGATTTGGTTCTAGTTGCCAATGTGCATAAATTTTAATTGGCAAAATTAGCGAAAGACGTGCAAGTAATTAAAAATGTAGACTACTGATCTTTCAAATGATAATTGCCCATTGGCATGCAAATGTTCTACATTTTGTCGATTTATAATATTTACTTTGCAAGATGACTAAGTATAGCATTAAAGACGATAATAATTTCAGGCTGCAGCTGAAATATTTATCATCATCACCCTCGATTTTAACCTTAAATTGGATCAGATTATTGCCATGCCATTGGGGGCAGCAAGTGATGCGCTCCGTTGGTCAGCAGCGCTTAAAATAGTTTACAGTTTGTAATTTTATAGCCAGTTTGTCATTTGAACTGCGAATATGGCGAAAAAACCACCCACGTCAGCTGGGGAACAAACAAAGATTGGGGAGCAATTGAGCAAGTGGAGATTGTGTTGTGTTGAGACGTTGGCTTTGGACTAGTGTACTCAACTAGAAAATATTATCAGCAATTTGAGGTAAAGTTTGTGTAGAATGTCGGAGATCCATTCAGAACACGATGCGTAATGTTTAACATATATTATACATTTTATATATAAAAGATAACAATATAACTATCTTAAGCACGACAAAGATTGCATACAGATCCGATTAATCTGAGGGCATCTGCAGTTTTGTTCAGAATACGAATTAATTGAATTTGATTTTCGTTTTGTTATACAAAAAAAAAACAACTGAGAACGCTGCAGCGTAAGGTGTAACCGACTGTGAAATACTCTGAAACCAATAAGTAATAACGGTTGCCCCAGAACGGGGTTGTTGTAGCCAAGAATTACCAATCTGTGAAGGAGGTTCCTAGTAACCTACACTCAAATTTAGTGACTTTATCTTTTAAAGTGTGGATGATATGCGGTTTAATCGATTTTCACATACTTTTCCTACTTAAAGGCGATTACCAGTAATATGACAAGCAAATTTGATGGCTCTAACTCAAAAACTACGGAAGATATTCTCATATGGACCGGGGGTCTGGTGGCGGCGGAGGTGGGCGGAAGGACATCGCCAACAACCTACCAATCAAATTTAGTCGAATTCAGTGAAATAGTGGAAGATATATGGGTTTATTGATTAGCGACTATCAAATTAATCGATTTGATAGCCTCTAGTGGACGTAGCACCAATTGCAATTTTGACACTTTGGTTTGACGTGGGCACAGACCAGTTTCAAGGCTCTAGGTGATCGGATTTAGATGGTATGGCTATATCGACGTTATCAAGAATGAATATATTATCTATGCGGTAGCAAATATCTTCTTCTGCGTTCTACCATTTCGAACGAATGTCTCATTGTAAATTTGAGGTCGGTGAGTCGGTTATTCACTTGAATGATTTATCATTTCATTGCTGATCCCATTAAAGCTTCTAGGATCGCGATAAGTGTTGGTCAGTTTGAAACTTGCGGCTTGCGGATTACGCACTCGTCCCTGGCCAGTGAAAATGAAAGTAACAACCAAGTTAGTTAAGGCGAGCAACTTAAAGTAACCATTAAAGCGCTTGCTATCTTATCGGCATAGTGATTATTGCTTAATTCTCGTCCAATTTTTATTCATTGGCACGAAGCAATAAAGAATGCCTCTATCTCGACGTTAGTTTGTGTTGCAATCTCAGATAACTTGTTGGCACAGCCAAATATACATATATGAGTATATGAGTAAATTAACTATTCTAGGTTTTTATTTTCGTTTCCCTTCCATTTACTTAATTAAAACATTTGCACACGTTATATTTGTGAGCGTCTTGTAAATAAAACAAATACCCAACTATCTACCCATTTACCTATCTCTACAGATCCAAGGGCCACTTTAAAAGCCATGGCCCAAAAGACGTCGTCAGACAGTTGAGTAACAGCCAGATAAGTCAGTTAGTCGGCTGCTGATAGGTATAAGCTCAATACTTATGCATATACAATATATACTTACGCACAAGCAGCATACAGTAAACATGCATGTGTCACACCAAATCTGTCTGAAAATAAATAATAGCACCACCCTCACAAGAAATGTTTTCATAGGTGTACTTATTACTTATATTTGTCAGATTAAGGAACTTATGAATACGTTGTTAGAAGCGGAAGATTCTTAGTAAAACCACCCTTTTCAACGTATTTAAAAAAATGCATGAAAAAGTTAAGAAAATGAACGAAAAAAAATCTAAGCACCACTTTTAAACTTTACTGATTTTATTAAGATCGGATAAGAAACTCATGTCCTGTTAGCCAAAGCGTTTTTTCATATTGAACAAACTATTCCTTTTTTCATTTTAAATTTCAATTGATTCACTCACTTTTAATTGTACATCATTTAGTTTTAAATTTAATTTATAATTTTTATAGCTCAGTACGTTTTTTTTAATGTATGGACTGTTTTTAGTCCACATTAAATAAATAAAATAGAAAAAACATGAGCTGCCCTAGATTTTTATTGTTGCTAAGCTGATAGCATCTCTCAGTCGACCTCTCAGTCGAATTGAGCATTCTGGTTAATAGCGTGTTCTCCACTTGAATATTCAATATTGGCATAGAGATATTAATATTAATTGCATTATCCGAGTCATCTTAAGTCGTTTATCCGCTTAATATGTTACATATTTGATTTCCGGGTTTTTTAAATAAATTTTGCAGAGTGGGCTACACACACACACACACACACACACACACACACACATGTGTGTATGGTACATATGCTTATTTGGAAAAGTGGAGAGGTATCAAAAAAAATGATGGGTTGTATTTCGTAGTTTGCTTAATTCGTATTGTGCGAACGGGTCTCATTCTATTTTTGGGTAGCTTCCTGCCTGAATTTGCTTCCTGGTTTTGTGTATGTTATTGCGTTGCTCAAACTTGCAACACTCTCTGCCACGCACAAGTTTGTGCGTCGGTTCAACTGCTGCGCACTTTGCATTGTCTTCTTCTTTTGCTTCCCCTTCAGCACATTGAGGCGATGGGGGATGGGGGATGGGGAATAGTGAATGGTGAATGGCGAATGGTTGGGGATGCTTTGAGACGCAATTCAAGATGCGCTTCAGATGTCGTGTGTTTAGAAATACGATGAGAGAATATATGTATATGCTAATAAATATAAGTTTTGTATATTTATTCTTAAATTCAAATGTATAAGATTTAGACAAACAAAAGTGCTCTTTTTGAATTACAGAAAATATTCATTAAATATAATTTTGGCTTTAATATCCATTTACTTAGAGCCATATGTATTGACACATTCAGCGGATATCCACGCGGCATTCACTTTTCAATACCATAACAGATCCTATTCGTGAAACTCCATTCGAAGTTTACCATATTTGATAAAATATGTCAAGCTGCTGGCGGTCACAGAAGCCGGACATATATATACAAATATATATATATATATATATAACCAATAAGAAAAAACCGATGTCAAGTTGGACACACATAAATTCAATTGAATTGTCACGCTGCCCACACAAGCTGATTAACATGCAAAACATTCAATTCAACATTAAACATTATAAAATTAAAGGCATAGAAATTGAATTCGATGTCGAGCGTAATTGCCTATCAGATTTGCACACCTGTCCGCTTGTCCACCTGTCAAGCTGTCCACCTATCGCGTTGTCGCATTGTCGAGCAGTTAATTAATATTGCACTGTCCCAAGAGGGTATTATAGGTTTGTCACGCAATATGTAACGCATCGAGGGTACAAATTAAAACTAAAAATAATATTTGAAGCCAAAATTCAACTGGTTTTCATAAATTAATTTCTGTAAATAATTTTATGTCTAAGGAAATATAATTTATTTTATTTCCAAAATTAAAAACAATCTATAGTTTTTCGTCTGGGTAAAAATTGAAACTTAAAATATTAATTAAAGACAAATATCAATTAATTTCTATAAATAACTTGCAATTTACCTTGTAATTGAGAAATATTAGAGCCCATTATAAAAAATATCACTTTTGAATTGAATAGTGTAGGGTATTTAATGTTCGTTTCTTAATGTTCATTCCAGTTGTTGTTGTCTACTGTCGTGATTTATTGCTTTACCATGTTGTTGCTGAGGTTGTTCATGTTGTGCTATTGACATTTAATTTGTCAATAATGGCGCACCGAACATCGTCGCCCATTATCAAAAAGTGTTTCAAGATACTTGCCTCAGCAAAACTACAAATACACAAATAAACAAAAAACAAAAATAATACAAGAACGGTTATCTTAGGCACGTCGAAGAGCAAATACCCTGGCAAACCAGAGTTGCACTGCTCGCACCTAGATTTTGGTTTGTTGTTCGAAATATTTAAATATTTTTATTTTTGGTTATATTAAATAAAATGTTTGCTTTCAGCAATTATTTATTTGAAAAGAATTTTTCGCTTTTATCCAATATTTTTCTAATGGTATCTATTTGAGGCCTAGCTGCGAACTAAACTTTCTAACAACGTCTATCTCGATGATACAAACTAAAACTTATCTTTCGACCGATTATTCCTATGCCAATGATATAGTAGTCCGAAATGCTAGTAACTTAATACCACATATATTTTGTGAGTTTAGCCAGGAAAAAAAAATTGTTTTTCTTTTATTCGCAACTGTATATAGCTTATGGGATCGGAGACTCTACTACTACCAAGGAGACTCTACTACTACCAATAATTGACTATTGAAATGGGCAGCAGATGGCTGCCGATAGCTGATGGCTGATAACCTTGCTTGCTGACAGCGCGGCTTGCACAACGACAGAGCTCTGAATTGTTGCTAATGTTGTTGTTGTTGGTGTTGTTGAAATATTAATGTGTCAACACTTCGACTAGTTGCACTTACAAAAGCCAGAGGCGACGGCGACGCCAACTTAGGCAGTGGCAGCGGCAGTGACGGCGTCAGTTTACGCTCAGCTGTGCACAAGGCAATGCAAGTTTGATCAACACTCGCTGATAACGGAACATGCAACAACAACATTAGTTTAATATTCCAATTTTTTAATCTTGTCAATATTTTATTTATTTGTGAGTGCATTTTTCTAACATGGCTCACTCAACACTAAATATAACTTCAGTATTCAAATTATATAGAATGCTGCAACACGTTCTTCGTTCTTCATGCATACATATTTCAAGGTTGCCAGATTTTCTTTCTTTTTCCATATTCAGCTCAACAGCCTACGCAAACAATCTGTGCATTGATTTATTACAGATAAGAGACCCTTCAAATACACACAAACACACAGACACACACAACAATATATGATTTTGACCACTTAAGAAAACTCTACAGCCAAGAACATGAGTAATAAATCAATCTTAGGATGACAGATGTTTTCCTCTTATGGAGGTGATACAATAAATGTAGTGCAGCATCAGATTTTTTTTTTATAAATTTTAATATTTTGTAATTATTTTACTTTGTTGTTGTCCTTTTGGAAGAACAATGATATATTTAATAATAATATTACTATTTGCTTGCTGATTTGTGCATAGATATAGATATATCTCAATGCACTTAGTTCAATTTCCAACAGAAAAATACATTAACATGTCGAAAGTTTTCTAAACATCCCCCCAAATATAATGAAAGTTGACTGATTATTTATAAAGCAGCATTCGATGTTAGCTGAAGCGTAAATCACAAGTTCAAGCGCTTAACGGGAAAAGGTGCGGTTTGTTGCCATATTTATGTACATAAATACATACACAAATACATATCTACACACATATATATTTATATGCACATACATGTGCGGCAACACAATGGCGACATACATAAAAAAGGTCACTTAGTCTTGGAATACCGTAATTTGAATACTCTCCCTTGCAGAATAAGCAGACAAAATTAGACAATATTTGAGTTTAGTTATTGTTCCTTTGCAATAATATACAAATACACAGTAGCGAACTCTTTACCGATGTCTTATAACATATTTCTTATTTGGTATTGGTTTCTAATCTGTTTTACTATCTCTTTTGATTAATGCGCTGGCGCAGCTTTTGAAAAATAAAATATATTTTTTGTTCATATTTAAAATTGTTATATATCCTCGAATAAGTCATAAAATTGTAGATATATTGAGCTTTCTTATTTTGAGTATATATATATATATATATATATATATATATATATATATATATATATATATATATATATATATATATATATATGTATATCTAACTACTACTAACTCTTTTCCATATTTGGGGCTGTAATGCAAGTGCGTTCATTCAATAATCTGTCTTGGTATTATATGGAGTCGGATAGTATTCCATTTACGACGCATACTTTCTGCATAACAGGGCTATTTGGGTTGTACAAAGTATAGATTAGGGGTCGAATTAAAAAAATTACGAACGTAATTTGCTATCTATTAAGTTAATGAGTACTATTTAAATGAATAGATGATTACTATTGAATAATTTATATATCGAATCCAGCATCTTCACTTAAGCGTTGCCAGACTTCCTAACCAAATTGTCGAACGCTTTTGCGAGAGGGCATTGCAAACAAGACCAAAACGAGTACAAATCGAGCGGATATTCGGCTGTCGATTCGATGATGCGGGCAAAAGATAACTATTAAAACGATTGAGGGAATGGGTGTGTGGGCGATGGTGGGGGTCGGAGTAGGTTCGTGCGTGTGCAGCACAATGCGCAAATGCAAAGGCAAAGGTAAACTCAGTCGCTTTACGACAAGAAAAAGCGACAAAAAAGTACAAAAATAGAAGAAAAAAATAATAACGGTATTCGAAAGGCAAAAGTGGTGGTAAAAACAACAGCAGCACCAGCAGTGAAAGAAGCGGAAATGTCGTCGTTGTCTGAGAGGATGACCAAAGATCCGTGTTTAACCGAGAATACACACACACACACACACACACATATATATATATATATATATATATATACATACATAAGTGTGGTGACTATGCTTAACGGTTATTGCACATCCCTAGATCATCGCAGCTGCTTTTGTCGACTTCGACGCTGTTACGCATTAATTATGGGAATTTCTTCTTTTTTTGTTTTTGCGTTTAATGCGCAGCACATGTGGCCTGAATATGCGTATGTGGCTGTGTGGGTGTGAGACGGTAGCAGCACAACAACACAACAACCACCACAAGACAAGAGAACCAAAATCAAAAGCAGAATGCACGGCTGGCAGCATCGCAAGCAATGAAAACGACGCAAGCGTCGCCGTCGCATTACTGCCTGCGCAGCATTCACATTGGCTCTACTCTCTTTCTACAATTTAGCTTCTTCTCATTGCTGTTGTTTTTGTTGCTGGTGGTGTGGTGCTGCTGCTGCTGGTCTTGGTTTAGTGACTTGACGAACCGGTTGTGCCGGCATATCTCACAAACACATACACACACACACATGAACATACAAATACAGGGATACTTTATAACTACGGCTTGGAAGTGCTCTCTCTCTCTCACTCTTTGCTCTGTACTCGCTCCATATTTGTAGAAGTTTCGTGCTTCTTACATTCCATTACACACATACATATATACACACACACAGGCACATATGTAGAAGCACCTGAAAGCGGAGCTTAAGCACTTTTTGCTTTTACCTTCTTGTATTTGTTGTTGTTGTTGTTGTTGCACTCACTCTCGGTAATTATTTTATTGTTATTGTTACAAAGAACAAAAAAAAGATCTGCTATCATTTAGCAACATGTAATTAACATATTATTCACACACTCTTTGAATACACGCTAAATATTCGATTTGCCTTTATTTTAATTGTTGCGTTTTTAAATCTTGGCAAACACTTTTTTGTGGAACCGCTTAGTTAAGTTTAGCTTTCATTCTAAAAAAAACCACAACTATTTAATATTCGCTTTGTGTTTGACTTAAAAAAAAAGAAACAAAATGAAAAGAAAAGAAAACAGTTGCAGTTTTACGCGCACAACTAACTGAACGACAATAACAACGTCAGCGTCAACGTCAACGTTCGCCAATTACGCCGCGGCACACGTCGCGCAACGTTGCTTTCTCAATGATAACTAAAGAGAAATGTAGAACAAAATGAACGCCTCAATTACCGTTCTATGTATATCGTGTAACGTTTCAAATTTCGAATGCAGTTGTTACGAGCTCTGCTCTGCCGTCGGCACACAGCGTGCTGTGTTTTTTTTTTTACGAAAAACATGTACGGGAAATATTTAATTGCTGCAATCGCTTGAAATGTCACACAATAAATCCTAAAATACTTTTATTTTAAACAATATTATTGTCATTAGCCAATGCACAAACCTCTGTGAATAACGTTAACGCACACGAGAGCAACGTAAACGCAAAGTGAGCATTGTTATCGATAGTCTTGTCAATTGATACCTATTTGTCGATTAGTATCGTCACTCTGTTTGAATAACATTTAAATCGCGTCGATAAGGCTCGATTGTTTTCCGATTCATTTTGAATTTCCAGCTGAAAGAAATATTTGTCCCAAAAGAAAATTTCGCTGATGATTTTTTTACAATTTGACCCTGATTTTATTGATAACTTTTCTTTTTTAATAAAAAATTAAATGTAATACATATATTAGCAAAAAAAAGAATAAAATACATACGCATTTATATAAGTACAGTTAATAAATTAAACAATAGCGAGTTGTGCTTAAATAATAGGTAGACACAACAAGCAAAAGCCTACATATATATTTATTATACACTACCCAAAGTTTATTTCGAGAGTACACCAAAAGAAGTCGATCTGCGCTTCTTGCGGTGTAGTATGGAAATAAATGCATATTAATTAATTAAACGAATTAATTGTTCATTTTCCTTTTTTTCTCGCTTTTTTTTTTTTTTTTAGTATATACACAAAGGCTTTTACAATTATGAGAAGAACAAGAAGAAGAAAACATTACACATTGTATCTTTTAATAGTTTTGCATTAACCCATTTTGGTGTTGCAGATTTTACGATTGGCAAACTTTGAGTTTGGCAAACAATTTTCTCACGCCTACAATTTGAAAACTTTCAATAATATGTGTCTGTGAGAGGAGTGGAGAGGAGGGGAGGGCAGGGGAGGGGGGCGTTAGGCAGGGGAGAGGTGGGAAAATAAAAAGTTTAAAGTAGCACCTAATATTTGATTTATTTTAATGCTACTGCTGGCTGCTGGCGCCAGTGGGCGTGGCAGTATGACACTTCTCGAAGCTTCTCTGCGGGCAGCATTATTATTTCTTGTTTACAAATAAAATTCACATTTTAATTAGCTTAATTTTTCATTTTTTGTTGTTTTTGTTTTTGTTTTGTTGTCTTGCTTTCAACATTAGCTAAAAACACTCAAAACACTCAAAACACTCAAAAAACCACTCGCACTCGCACTCACGCACACAAATACATTTACATACACGCATACACAGTCACACTTACTTACCATATAGTTTTATCTTTAGTACACATTAAAGTAGCACTCGATGGAGAAGTTCATCAAATTTGCAAGGTTTCATTGAACGAATTAAAAATTAATTAAAACAAACGAAAAAAAAAAATCATTTAACTTTTTTCGCATCAGAAAGTTCTCAATTTTGTGACTAGGCAAGTTTTACGTGTTTTTGTTTTTTGTTTTCTTTTTGTTTTTGTTTTTTTTTTGTTTATAAAAAAATTATCGCAACATCGCACATTAATTTGTATAGATTTGCAGGTTTCTTTTTTTGTTGACTGCTTTTGTCGTTGGCGGGCGTTTTTAAAAAGCGCGCGCGGTTTAAAACTTGGCTAAGCGCGTTCGTTATTAAGTTAGGTTTGTTTTTAGAACCGTTTCTTGTTTTTGGGGTTTTCTTATTTTAGTACGTTGTTTAGTGCGATGTTAATTGTTCGTATGTGTGGTGTGTTACTTCCGTTTCTGCTGCTGCTCCTTCTACTGCTGCAGCAAAGGCCTTACAGATGCTCGTCACCATGGTAACCGTTCCGCAACGGTTGTCGCTCCTGCGAATGATCCGCGGGCCGGTTGCGCTTGAAGAAGCCGCACTGAAAAGACAAATTGGTTTGAATATTGGCTGCACAGGCGATTGAAACGGTAACGGTTATTGGATTTAAATGAAATAAGAGCAACTAATATAAAACTGTTAAGCAATAAAATTAAGTGAATTTATACAAATTGAATAGGGAACATATGACTTTTTGGCAAATGTTTGAAACCAATTTGTTATAAATTTGGGAGTATTTAATTTAGATGAGTAACTGAGTCAAGTGCCTTAAATAATAAACTTAAGCTGATCAATAAACAGCAATATCTTAAAAAAGAAATGGAAATTTTGTGAAAATGCGTAAGAATCCGAATAATCAACTGACCTTATAGAGTAGAAGGACGAGCAGGAGAAAGATGAGTGCGCCGGCACAGGCAGCCAATACAACGACCCACAGTGGCACCACATCGGGAACTTGAAGTGGCTCCGGCTGCGCTTTGTAGAAGATCTCATGCGTCTTCACAATCATCTCCATGGGTCGACCGATGAATGGCAATAGTGTCACATTTGCCACAGCCAGCGTGGACACATTGAGTGGCACGGTGGGTGCCAGTTTCTCCATTGTGCTTGCCACCATGCGAGCACGTATCGCCACAAATGCGGCATCCGCATCCTCATAGCCAAGGTTCTGCACATAACAGCGCAGACGGCGACACTGGACACCCAGGCACGGTGAGGTGCCATTGGCCAATCTCATCTCAATTGTTGTTGGCTTGTCGCGCTTAAAGCGTCGCTGCGTCGAACTCGAACTGGATGTGCTCCACTGACGCTGCACGGGTGACTGCGATTGAGATTGTGCTTTTTGCTGTTGATTGTCCTCATCGTAGAAGTCTTCGTTCTCCCGCCCATAATATGGTTTGGTGCCGGAACTGTAAACCGCATGATGTTGCACACCGCCCGGTTGTCCGTATTGCATTTGGGTCCGGTGCAGCTCATTGTCCACATTGCCACGATTTAGGTTACCCAAATCCAAAGTACCAGCTTGGAAATTTCCACTGCGTCCGCCATACATCGACTTGTCACCCACATTGCCACCAGGCAAATAAAACTGCTGATTATTTTGCGAATACTGGGGTCGCATCTGGTAGCTCGACCTGGAGCTGGTGATCACCTGAGGAGGTCTGGCCATTTGTATGTGTCCCTGGGTGCTATGTCCACGCAGCCCGGCCTGGGTAGGACCATCGCCAATTTGATAATCGGTACGATTGCCGCTGCTGCTGAATTCCTGTTGGCGAACGGCATTGTTGGCACGATCCAAGTGCACATAGGATGCATCACCGGTAACATCCTGGGCATCCTCGCGCTCCAACAGCTCCTTCTGCTTGGGTGTCAGCGGACGCTGATTGTCGGTGCCAACGTTGACGCGTACAGTGGCCCCAGTTTGTGCATAATGCGGTATCTCCAAGTGGCCACCATCACCAGCACCAGCACCAGCACCAGCACCAGCACCACCATCCACATGCATCGAATTGCTGATGGCGCCCTGAGCCTGCAGATAGGATTTATTCTTTTGCTTCTCGTTGAGTTTGAGACCCAGCTCATTGACCTCGATCATGTCGCAACGGATTTTGCCGCCAGTCTCTGGCTGATTGAGCACATACATCAATGGATCACCGGCCTCGGTTTGATATGGATAATAGATGTCGACGATGGCGCCCTCAATGAATGAGCTGAGATTGTTGCGCAGCTCATAGATGTGCACCACCTGTGGCCCGATCTCCTCCTCGGTGGTCGCATTGACCGGTGCCTTGTAATCATCCGCCTTGTACACCTGATAATCGGGCAGCGAGGTACCCTTGATCGTTAGATCCGTTTCCACCCAGACGCCAATGCTTTTGCTACCAATATTATCGAATTTGGAGTTCTTTCTCTCCGGATTTGTTGAATTCGCCTCCCAGTAGAAATCATAGCTGGAAGTCTTCGTATGCTTCTCGGCTGGCACAAAACTAACAGCAAAGTGTGTCTGCAAAAATCAAATAAAAAACCGATAAAAAATTCAATCCAATTCCATTGGTAATCACAGACAGAGACATTGAGAGAGAGAGAGAGAGAGAGAGAGAGACCTACCATATTGCCACCCTTGAGGGGATTGCCAATGTCGCATTTGAGGGTGTAATTGTTGCTGCCATCCGGAGCTGAACAGGTGATGGGCATATCGATCTTCTCACCGAGCTGCTGCAATTTGGTGAACTGCAAATCCTTTGGCGTTATCATGTAGAAGGCAGCCTCGAAAGCATCCTCGTTGTTGTTCTTGATGAGCACCTCAATGGTCAGCGGTTCGCCCGACACAAACAGATACTTTTCCACAGCACTACAAGAGATTTGACATTACGATAATTGATAATTAACAGCGTTTCCAGTTTCGATAGATAAGTGTGCCTTACGTGACGGTCAGCGCCAGATCTGGTTCACAGATGTTGTCCGGTCCGCAGTTCTTTTGAATGTTGATCGAGTCCCGTAGAATGATCTCGCGATTCTGATCGATGACCGGCTCGAGGGCCTCGCGACGTCGTCGCCTCAACGATTCGAGGGGACGACTGCTGCGCAGATTGTAGCGTGCCTCGACCTCGAGTGGTGTCAACTTATCCTTGACACTATCCATAAGATAGACGGTCTCATTCAAGCAATACCGTTGGCCATAGGTCAAGCGTATGGTCTGGTTGCGTATATTCTTGCCCTCGTCGCGTAAGAAGAACATGCGCGGATTGCGAGTCTTTCTCGCATCCAGCAGCCACGACACCTCAAAGTCCAACTGATTGGGCAGATAGCGACCGGTGTAGCTCCAGCAGGTGCTCAGCGGCATGCACGGCACCTTCTTGTGGTCCCGCTGCAGCTCACAGCTGCGATCGTCCAGGCTGATCAGTTTCGTTGTGCTTGAAAACAACGTCTCCGCATTGACAGCGGCCACGGGACGTGATTTGAAGATGTATACCTGATCGGAGGCATAGGCACCAACGGCCAAATCCGGATACGTATTGCCATCCATATCAACGCCACCGGACAGTGCAAAGCCAAAGGTGCGCGGATACGGTGCCGAATCCACCAGCTGCTCGGCCTTAATGATCTGCGATGGCTTCGTTAGCGGACCCTGTGCGGATCCATGATAAATGTAGACAATGCCACGACCATTGGGTCCATCGTAGGGTGCACCGACAGCAAAATCGCCATACCCATCGCCATTCACATCGCCCAACGTGGTCAGCGCCAATCCAAAGCGACCCTTCGTATGGAAACCATCGCGTATATGCTCCACCATCCAGCGGTCCGACTGTAAATAGCATAATCCAAAATTTCAGCAAAAAGTAAGTAAGGCTTCAAAACAAGCACAAAGCAATCCATATTGATATTGTGGCTAGACTCACCAAATAAATATTTCCTAGAATTCGGAAATAATATATTTATCTAACGCATATAGACTAGAAAATATATTTTTCATTTTTTTAATCTCTTTTCAATTATTATAAACAGCAAGTATTTTATTAAGATTTTTTTTCATGTCTTTAGACATTTTTACTCAAAAATGTAGAGACTAGAATTAAAGAGTATTTGTAATTTTTTAAGGCTAAGTTTCACATTTAAAGAGAAAATATTCTATAATCAAATTGACCTTGTAATATATAAATGTTAACTAAATTGCCACAATTATGTACGTTTTTCACACATCAAGCCATTTTTTCTCTGAGTGCAACTTTTGCAAGTACGGAAAACAGGTATTGCCAAAAGTATGCGCATAAAATCGCTTTGTATGTGCTAATGTTGAAAGCCAAATGCGCAGAGTGGGAAAGAAAACAAATTATGAATTATTACAATTTTAAGAATTCATTTAAGATTCAATTTCGCTGGACATTTTCACATAAGTGAATTTATATATAGCGCTTTTGCTTTTCATTGATTTGTTTTTTACTGGGAACTGCGAAGAAAAACCTGGTCTAAAATTGAATTGAATTCGATTTCAGTATCTTTATACTTTACTTCAGTTACTATATTTGTGTAGTGCAAACTTTGGAGAAAGAGAGGAAACCGCATTGTGTTCTATGTGTAGGTTTTAATGGCTTACCGCTGATGGGCCGCCCTGGATCAGTACATAGACACGCCCCACATCGTATTTGCCCTCAACATTGCCGGGATCGGTATACATTGGTGCACCGATGATCAGATCGTCGAGACCATCACCATCGACATCACTGGAGGCGAGTGCGTAGCCAAAGTATTCACCGATCTGGCGACCCGTTATGTTAAATATGTTGGCCATATTCCAGCGATTGACAACGATCTTGCCAAGAAGATTGGCGCCACGTGGCATACCGAGGGCGATATCCTCGCTGCGATCGGCATCAAAGTCACCGGTGGTCATTGAGTAACCCAGATACGAATCGTCATCGGCCGATGTACTTTCGGCCGTGGAGAACACTTGATTCTCCGGCTTGGTCACATCCTGCGAAATCGCCTGACCTGTGAATATCGGAGTTTGAATGTGTGAGTGCGGTTCGGTTCTGTTTAGAGGATCGCTTTGCAGATCAATTTGGTGAGATGTGAGATTTGTGTAGCTACGATTAAAGAGCGGCATGCCTGATGATAAGTATTAAAAAAAAAACAACAACTACAAAAATGAAAAAAACAACAAAAACAAAAACAATAATAATAACAGAAGAAGAAGAAGAAAAAAGCAAACAAAATCAACAGCAGCAATAGTACAAGACAAAATTAATATTCTCAAGATCTACAGTGACTACGAGATTGCTTCTAGATAACTACAAGAAGCCACGAATTGTACTATCGCTAAAATAGTAGATAGACAGATAAATAGATAGATAGATTAGATTAGGCTTAGTCCCTGGTGAGGCATGCTTGGGACGGATGCTTTGGTTGACATGTCCTCAGCCCATAGGAATTGCGGTTAGTATCAGCCATTACTTTATGTACTTCAAATACTTGAACTAAAGCTTAGTATATAATATTTATGTATGTACGTATGTGTGTGTTTGTATGTTTGTATGGGAACGGTTTAGGCAAGAGGTCCTTACTAGTGAATGTCATATTTCTGACTCTTTATAGCGTTTGTTTTGCACTACGCTCATACTTAAAGCTTTGATGCGCACTCAAAGAAAAAGTATATCTCTCAATTCAAGCACAACCCGAATATATATACAATGTATGATATATTAATTTTAAAGAAATTCGAATACATTATTCAGAAGCACGGCAATTACAAAACAAAAGAAGCATTTGTTGCGTAAAATATTCCAGTTTGAGTGTGATTGACGTAACTTAACTTATTATTTGTGATTGCTAATCTTTTAAGCATCCCAAAACGGGTTTGATTTCTAAATAAAATGTTCTTTCGCTCACAGAATTTGAGACCCAAATTTGAATTTTGGTTTTTAGTCGCTTTCACAACCTAATTTCTGCATTTTGTGTCTGCCTGTTGCAATAAAAAAAAAATAAAATAAAAAAAAACTTGCACACTTAAGCTAGCCGAAGATTCTTTACAGCCCCAAGTTGTTAATTGTTGGCTGTGTGAGACCAAAATGCTTGCCAAATGTGAAGAGGTGCAGTTTTTGTGTCCAGACTAGCCTCGGACACCACTCGTGAGTCTTTAGCATCATTCACCATATAGCAGCCCCATATGAGATTCACGGATTTATAGTAATCATCGTTCTTTTCCCATTTTCCTATATTATCAGCGGAAATCGGTCTTTCCTTAATACTAAATTTGACCATTTACCGAAAGTTTCTGATCAATCTTCCCCAGTTAGTCAGAGAGTTTCCTTGTTGCTTATTCTTTTCGTTTTCTTTTTTCTTTTTTATTTAAACTTACTTCTGTAAATTACTATCACCTAACAATTGCTGCGATTAGTTTTCTGTGATTTTCCCAAGCCCTCATTTATCATATTTTATGATTTCACATATTGCTTTAAATGTTTAATTTATTATTTTATTGAATGCGCTCAAAACATTCTCTAATTTCATGCAAGTAACTGTGCCTTAACCGTTCTCATTGATAAGTAAATCATAAATGTACAAATGTGATTACTTTGTCATATATGATTTGTATGATTTTTGCTACCTATATAGTGAATGCACTGATGCACTATGCACTGTGTACTGTGTACTGTGTACTGTGTACTAAGTACTAAGTACGAAGTACGTGGTACTTTGGTAAGTAGCATTGCTTAGTGGTGACACGAACCAATGCTGCAGTTATGTGCTTCTGGGGCGTGACGAGGCATTTCGGGTACGATTTGTGGAACGTTTGTGCGGTTTTCGTTGCCCTCGTTGCACTCGTTGTTAGCGAAGCGTTTGATGATGAGAGAGAGATACAGAGAGAGAGAGAGAGAGAGAGAGAGAGAGAAGAGAGAGAGAGGTGGGTGCGGACAAATTTAGCGAACGCTGTCAAATCGTGGACAGGGGCAAAAGTTATGGTTCACAGTAACTTTCTGACCCGACTTGACAGTCTCAGCGCCTTGTTGATGAATTCGAGTTCGTATTCTTAATATTATCACACACACCATTATGTAAAAAGTAGAGTTTTGGGGATAGGACAAATTTTGTTTTCATTAAGAAGCGATTTTTAGTTTTCGCCCTTTTTCATATTATTCAGATAATTTGTACAGTTTTTATTGTTTCATTTTTTTAGGCACTTGGCTGTAGGGTTAATGTTCATCAATGTTGTAGAAAAGGTTGGCAGAGCTTTGCGGTGTGAGAAGCGTATTTGCGTATTATTATTATTACCTCCAGTGCCGAAGGGCTGATAATAAGGCGGCTTAAATGGAAACTCGGCATCGGACGGTATTGAGTAGGTTTGTCCTTTTTTTTATGTATTCAGTGTTTCGAATAATAATAGCAGAAGTATTGGTATCGAGTTTTTAGGTTTGGTGTGTTTTTATGTTCGGTTTCGGAATTGGTTTCGGTTTCGGTTTCGGTTTTGGTTGTGGTTTTGGTTGGGTTGAACAACAGACACAGGTCATGGCGTTCGGTACAGAATGCATAGAGGTCATTTTTTGTATTTTTATGTTGATTTTTTTTGGTTTGTTTGTTTGTTTTTACGGTTCAAAATTGCATGCATTTTGCGCCGGGGCAGAGTGTGAATAGGAGCAAAAAGAAAAAGAGAGAGAGAGAGAGAGAATAAAAAGAGAATACATAATACATATTAATCAAATTGAGACAAATAAAGAGTTCGACTAAAAATTCAAAGGGGAAATGATGACGCGTTATACGGTACAGGTACAGGTACAGGTACAGGTACAGGTACAGGTACAGGTACAGGTACAGGTACAGGTACAGGTACAGGTACAGGTACAGGTACAGGTACAGGTACAGGTACAGGTACAGGTACAGGTACACGTACAGGTACAGGTACAGTTATAGTTATCGTTATCGTTAAAGTTAAATATTACAATTATAGTTACGATTACAAGTACATTACAATAATCAACAACACTAGAAAAAAATCATGACTTAATAACTATTTAATTAGCGCATTTCAGGAGTGTATACATAAATGTTGACACAACAGATTGACACATACAATAATAATATCTTAAGCATCTAGAGTTTATAAAAACACTATGTTAGTGCTGGAAAACTATCGAATGTTTCGATTGTGGTATTAACAACATTAATTTATCAAAATAATTATCTCTCAATACTTTATCCATTTATATCGATTGTTTTCCAGTTTGTTATGACAACTTTAAGTTTCGACTCTACCATTTCAATACGATCTATAAAAATGATTACACTTCGATCTTGAGATCAAGAATTCTAGAATGTTATATTCCGAGATTGTAATGGGCACAAAACTTTCACACTAGTTTCAAGCTTAATTAAATACTATTCTGTGGGTTAAGATTATGCTATTTTATATCTGTGTGGTTTAATTTAATCTGTGGATTACTTGTGTTTTTGTTGTTTTTTTTTGAGGTTAGGGACGTACTAAACTCTAAGGATGCTCAAAATTAAACACAACTAAAACTGAAAATTAACACAAAAAGAGATTTCGTATGCAAAATTTCAAATATATAGGGTAAGCCGCAAAATGGTGGGGAGTGGGCGGGAACAAAGAACTATATGCAAAATCAAAGGCAACATTTTGCAACTATTTCAAAGTGGGAAAAATATAAAATCATAATTAAGGGATGTATGTATATGAAACTAAAAACTACATTGTGTGTGTGTGTTTGGGGTAGGGTTGGGCCTCACTTTGGCTAGGAATTAAATACTTAAAGGTCTATCTATAACTAAATACATTGGATAAGAGTAGCTGTTGTATTTATAGGTAGTACGAGTACAAAATTTCAAAATACATACAGTATAAATAAAACTTGACTTTATATGTAAATATTATATTGATTTCCTTGTTTCATACTAAATGTAAATGGTAAATGGTTAAAAACGTGCAGTTTACCTTGCCAATACCAGCTGCCAGGCGCGCCGATGAATACACGCGATCCGTTCTGCGAATGTGAAATGTGAATTTACTTAGGAGATTGCTTATGCAAATTTTATGCCACGATCACAAGCAACAAGGTGCCAACTAAACGTGCTCACGCCAAATTTAAGCCAAGCCAAAAACTCATATTCAAAATACCAATACCAAGCCCAAAACTTAAATCCAAGCACCTATACAAGCCCAAAAAAAAAGGCCTATCACCATCGCCCTGGCATATAACAACTCAATGCGCCAAAAATAAATAAAAAAAAAAACAAAAAAAAATACTGGCGACAGGTAAAAATATTTGACTTTCGTAAATACCCCGTAATTTATGGAATTTCTCTTAGTTGAAACTCTCTGTCGATATTCAAATAGTTTAAGTTGATTCCATTAAGAATTTATATTTAGTTATCTAATTATTTTGATTATGAAATTTTTCAGATTGTCCGTTATTGCAAAATTGTCAATGCGATTTTCTAAAGTATAGAAGCGCAAATTAAACTCAAAACTAACATAAATACAATATGTATAAGACCATTATATCAAACTTTCTAAAATGTATAAAAATAATACTAAATAGATTTAAATATTTTCAGCTTGTAAAAAAACGTTCTAAATATTTGGGCATATTTTTTGTTTTTACTAAGATTGGGCACTTTAAATGATCTATGATCTGACTAGGTTTAAGTCTTTATAAGTTATTTGACTTGTATAGAATGCAATGGCTTTTGTCAGCTTGTGGCAAACACATGGCAATAGCTTATGTACTCTGTTAAATGATACTTACACTGTTGACGGCCGCACTGAAGCCAGCCTGACACGAGCCCTGTCGATGATATCCCCAGTCGTCTGCAAAGAGAAGGGAAAGCAACAAAATAAAGAGTTACAGTTTGAGTTGATTTTTTTGCTTTTTGAAGGCAAATGCTTACTATGCCTGTATGGATTGAAATTGTATCAGAAAATGTTGTTGTGGGGGCAGGGAGGGGCAATAAATTGCAAATAATTACCAGAGCAATGCAATAAATTGCGCCAGTGATTTGTCAGGCGATGGGGCAAACATTCAAACAGACAACAACCAACAGCCAACAACATAAAAGGATTAGAGCGCGCTCGCGCCTTAGGGGCAAAATAAGAAAGAAGAAGAAACCAACAAAAAAAAAAACTAAGAGTTTAGAGCTGGGGCAACTGCCAACTGCCAGACGATGGACGTTGAAATGAAAATACAATAAACTACAGCGGCAGATCACCAAACAAAAGCCTGCAGACGACAGGCCCAAGCCAAAGGCCACAGCAGCAGCAGCAGCAACAATAACAGCAACAACAACAGCAACAACAACAGCAACAACAACAGCAACAACAAGTAAAGAGAAAAAAGGCAAAAGCAAAGTACAACCTGGTGACCACAAGCTCCACATCCTTTGGTTGGCTGTCTTTTTGTTTGTGCTTTTGTCCGACCAACTGTCCGCGAATGTTTGCTACCAAATAAAAATCACGCAATGCTCGCAGCAACAACAGCGGCAGCAGCAGCAGCAGCAGCAGCAATAGCTGCAACAACAGCAACTTGTTTTTTTCCTTCTTCTTTTTTGCAGCTGAGCACAAAATCAACAGCCAGATCGTGCGTTTGATCAAATTAAACGATAACAATTTGTCTCCGAAGTGTTTCAATTTGAACGTTCAGCGAGAACAACAACAACAGCAACAACAACATAAAAAGCAACAACAACAGCAACATCAGCATGTTGCTGCCGTGTTTGTTGCTGTTGTCCACGGCGCAGCAACCTTCTCTCATAAGTCAACTTTTAAGGCACACCGTTGACACAAACAAACTCACACACACACACACACACACACATAGATACACACACACACACACACACACGCATAGAGAGACAGCAACATGGGCCTGTGCATTGTGCGCTGTGCAGTTGTAGTAATTCCCATAATAAAATCGCCCCCGTCTTGAATTACAATTAGTCTGCGCGCAAGGGCACCAGAAGTCGTATCGGAATCGCACTCAAACTTCAACTCCAACTCCAACTGCAACTCGGACTTGGACTTGGACACCGACTCAGCTCAGCTCGGACATGGGTTTGGTTTTCGAATCACACTTGGACACCAAATCAGCTCTCAGCGCACCGCTCAACGATTGTGGCTCTCTCTTGGTCCGTTTGCTGTCTTGCCGCCTGTTTGTTTGAATGTATGCCCTTCGTTTTTTTTTTTTTTTTTGCCTCCTCCTCAATTATTCAGTTTTTTTCTCCTGTATTTATTTATTTTTTTCTTTATTCGTCTTAACTATTAGTTTGGTATTTTGTGCGTTAAGTTGGTATTTATTGCTTTCAGTGATGTCGGAATGTGCTAGCCCAACTGTCATTTGATGAGTAGCTGTTGCCGCTGTTGCTAATCATTGCACAACAACAACAGCAACAACAAAAAAAAGCACCAACTGTTGAAATGACAACATTAATAACGCAACAGCAACAACAACAACAACAACAAAAACAAACACAGCACTGGGAATCAGGCAGCGCCGGGCAATGCGCTTAGAATTATTAAATTGGCCTTGGTTCGATCAGAGGCAACAGCAATTGAGCAATCGTTTCGATACGCACAGAAATAGCTTCTCATCGCTTCCACTTCGACAACATTTCGAATATCGTTTTTTTCATTACACTCTGCCCTTAGTCCACAAGTTGATTGTTTAAAAAAGATATTCACTTCGTATACTACAAACTTTAAATATATATACATATATAAGTCCAGCTAACATGATATTCTTAACACGTTTTTTTAACTTTCGTCTATAATATTATAACAATAAAAGGTCTGATTTCAATATCATCTTTAAATAGAAATGTATAAGCTCTAATCAAGCTCTTTCTGTTTGAATTGTTTGTTTGCAGTTAATGTCTAATGCCATGAATAATATGAACTCAAACTCTATATACTAATACATATTTTTCTGTGGAAGTCGGCTAAAAGCAATTATTGATTTAGCATCAATTTAATTATTAAAATATTTAAAGCAATAGCAATTGAACTTACTTAATTTCGATCATATTATAGAGCTGGGAAGCTCTTAAACATACATAGATCACTTAAAACATGTCAATGTCAACTGCCTGCAGCATTTTGTTTGTCGAACAGTTGAATTGGTAAAAAATATTGATTAAAAAAGGACACTTGTGATGGGTAAAAACAGGCATTACGCGAAGCAAGCGTACAGGCAAAATTACCTATTTCAATAGTAAAGATTGTACCTTCTATATTTAAAGAGATAAATAAAAATAATAAATAGCTTTTGTAATTGATTTGAATAAGCCTTCATGTATATATAAGAATCGCGTATGTTTCATACATAGCCAAAACTTGATCAGTTGGTTCTTAATTAACTGAATCATAGATTAAAGCTACACATGTATAAATGCGTGTCTATATGTACAGCCTCTATATACATACATTTATATGTAAATATGTATGTATGCTATATCGTCTACGCGATGAAAGTCTATATATATATATATATGCTCTGCATCTGCTGTCAATGCTAAAAATAAGCTCGTGGTCGTGCCATATGTGTCTACATGTCCAGCTATATGTGAGGGCATACATATGCTATATATACATATGTATACATATATATATGTATATATATATATATACGTTTACCTCTGCATATATAGACGCTACGTATGACTAAGCAAACAAATTGGCAGCCAGTTCCGAATTTACCAAAAATATCATACGTAATGCAGTTCAGCATGCTTTCCTATATGCATGCTTCACATATAAAATATTTTGTTGCCACTTTCACGACATTAAAATACACTAATAGACATGTTTTAGTTTAGGGTATACATATTTGTTTCAAGTCGCAGTCTGTTATGAGCCATAAATCTTTTCTCATCTGCCTGTGCAGCCTAGTCGAATATGGTAGGAATAATAAAAAAAGAACATGGCGATGATTTTAAGACTCTGTCAATAGCATATTACATACATAAACAATCTCTTCAGATGCAATTGGCTTTAGAGAATTGGGCTTGGAGAATTAAAGCTGTCAGTAAATATAGATCATAGACAGTGACTTTAAAAACAATAAGATTGATTGTTGATTTCCATGTGCTCTATAAGACATTTTTTGTTTTCCTAGGCAAGTCGCAGCAGAGGACTGATCAGTCTGACATTAAGATATATATATATATGTATATATGGAAAATGTGTTCACACTTTATGGAAAAAAATTTACATTTGATAAACTATTTGTGTTTTATTGAATTGTTAGTGAGAAGTGTAGATCAAAGAAACGTTTTTATGGAAACAATTTTGAATGTAATGTTTTTTATCTCTCGCCTGAAAGCGATTCTGTATAAGCGATCAGGTAAATCTGATTCATTTTAATGAAATTAATGCGGTATATTGGAATACTTGGTGAATATCATAAGAGATGAAAACGAAATGCCCTCCTTAATGGTTATCTGACACCCATGCTCTGACCTGGCCTTGGCTTAATACGTATGCATGTGGTAATCACTTTCCTTGTTGTTTCTTGTTGCTTGTGTGATTTTGCGTTTAAAGGGATTCCCTGGTCAAATTACTGCAATGACTGATGGGGCGGGGGAGAGTAAGGGGAGGGGGATGGGGAAGGGAAACCAGCAGTGGTCTTATTCTGGGCGACCTACTTACTTGTGCGACACGGCGATATCTCATGGAACTGCTTGAAGTTGTGCGAGGTGTAGCAGGTGCCGACCGGATCATAGCGCTGCGCCAACGATGGCGTCATTGTGTGGAATACATAGCGCGGTGCGCAGGCCTGCAAAACAGATAGAAAGAGAGAGGGAGAGAGGGAGAGAGAGAGAGATAGAGTAAGAGAGAAGATGAGAATTATTTAACTTTTGGAGACACAACAGCAAATGCCTCATTGTGAAGTTGTAACAATGCGAAACAATGGCAGCATCCAACAGATCATGAAATGCAGAACACCAAAAATGGCCAATGCGAATTACGAGCTGCGGCATGAGCGGAACGGAACAGAACGGAACGGTTCAGTGCGGTGCGGTACACGTAGAAAAAATAAAGAATGAGATACCGAATTTATGAGTAAGTAACCTAGAATTAAATCCACTATGATCTCAAAAAATCTCAGAAATCTTATTCAATGAACTTTTGCTTATTTCATTTCATTTAAGCACATCTGGTAAGCAAAAGTTGTTTGGTTCAAGTATTTATTGAATGACTTATTTGTCGGATTTTTGTGTAGCCTGTGAAATCGCAACAAAATACATATTTTAACCGCTGCACAAAGCTAGAAAATTGAAATCTTGAATCCGTCTTAAAGAATTCAATACGACAAATTTTAGACTACTTAAATGGAAAAAAATACTTTATTAATCGGAATTGTGCATATTGAGTACTGTTAATACTTTTGTTCTCTCTGTGGACGGCATGGTATGGCATGGTTCGACCCTGGAGCTGCGTCTCCATCTTCATTGGCTTGTCTGTCTGTTTGGATAAATGTACAAACGTACATATAGTTTTATAATGTATAAATGGCTGGCAGTTGGACATAAAACACGCACGCTGCCGGCGCTGCTCAACAGACGGCAATACTTGGGCCTATGGCCCATGCCAAATATGGCTGGCATGCAGTTGGCCCGGCCCGGCCCGGCCCGGCCGCCCGGCCCGGCCCGGCACAGATCGGACTGGCATTGTTTGATGCTTGCTCTGTGGCACATATGCCTGCAATTACTTTTACAAATTTATACATATTGTGCCTTTTATGGCATTGCCAGTGGCAGGACCGCAAAGCCAGCAGCTCTATTGACTTGCTCCTGCTGCACGCTTCCCCATCCCCCTTAACTCCATGCCACGCCACGCCACGCCACAGCACTCCACTCAACTCGACTCGACTCTACGCCATTTTCATGCCGCGCACACACCTCTGACTCTGACATCAACTCCGAAATGACGCGCAATCGCCAAAAATGCATGCTGATCACATCATTGCAGCTCCAAGTCTGGTGCTCTCTGCAGACACGCCCAACTCATTCAAATACCCATTGAATCACAATATCTATTCGCTCACATTATGCAAGCGACGACTCCAAAATCACAGCACACCCGTCTCTAGACCAGGGACACACACACATCCCACAATCTTATGAAATGTTTATGTCTACAATACGCTAAGCATTGCATTTGCACAATATTTTCATTATTTACACAATTATGTATTCTACCCTTCAGCTTTTATCTTGAATTTTGAAGTTGAACTCAGCCAAGCATCTGCCAAGAACCAAAAAAAAACAAACAGAGAAAACATATTTTGCTTACGAAGCATATTCATAAAAATTTAAATAGATTACTTCTTAAAGCACATATTCCTTAAGTCATTGTGCCACACACTCAATTACAATTTTGAACTAGCAATTTTAGATACATTTATAAACTCTGACTTGAGTAATTGGGAAATTTGGGTGTTGAAGATGTCTCTCAACGAGATTTTTGTATCGTATATATGTTTTTAAATTCAAGCGAGTTCTGTTTCGTTGCAGCCCTGTCACAGAATATCTGCATATTCGCATTCATATCGCTATTTGGTGCGCCTCAGGTGCACTCAGAGCGGCCATAAAATCAGAATAAAGACAATCAGCTTGCCGTAGGCCCAGGCCCGGGCTCAGGTCCAGGTCCAGATCCAGATCCAGGTCCAGGCCATTGAACAATTCAATTGAATTCATAATGTGCAACAGCAGCAGCAGCAGCAGCTCCATCGTCCAGGCAACGTTTCAACTCGACTGTTGGCGTGGAGCTTCGGCCCCCAATTCACCAGGGACCACCGCGCGCGACCAATAAGTTAATAGCATTTTCCTATTAAAAACTTTATTATCAGAGTCGCATTCGGTGCAACATCCATGAGAGAATTGACTCGAGTTTGCCTGCAACTTGTGGTTTTCGCGGTAAGATTGTTAGATATGCAAATTGCCTGCAGTCAAAATGGGGATCGGCAGCTGGGCCCCAAGGAGACAAGCTAGTTTTGCGGAACTTGCCCAAGAGCTGACTTGTTGCCAGGTTTTATTTTTGCCAAAGCTCTGCTTCAATTATAGTTTAACTAAATTGAAATGAGCACGCCAAAATTAACAATCTTTTGGAGCCAGAGAAGATTTGTGCAAATCAAATGTGGTTTTTTCGCTTTAACATTTTATTCTTTCCGATTTGCCAATTCGATTTTGATTCACAATTCACAAACGAAATATTTTATATTTTATTCAAATAAATTAAATTGATTGCGCATAAGTTCAAACAAATTTTTGTATATTCATACACAATCTGGTGATCACATACAAATCAATATGGAGGTCTTAGGTCTTAGGTTCAACTTAAAGCATGACTAAAAAGTTTAGTCTAGCTACATTTGAAGCACTCCTTAACGGTGCTTCCATGCATACTATTATTTTGAAATAGTTTTCATATTATGTATTATTATTATTTATTTTCTTCATTTTTTTTTTTTTTTGCATCCTTGTCTGTGGCTATGTTTGTGCCCATGTTGGGCACAGAGCGCATACCGAAATGCCAGCGATAAATTTTTGAGACATTAAACTGCACTTTCGTAGACGCGCACAGTGAACGGAGCCGCCGTTGCACGTTGTTGGGTGCCACACACAACAACAAACAGCAAAAGTCAAAAGTCAACACGTTTGACATGGTCGACATGCAGACGTTATCATTGCGAATGCAAAATTTTCGCAAGGATCGCAGATCGTAGAGCCCGATCCATGGCCTGTGCGCTGCCTGGTTGCCTGGTTGCCTGCCTGACTGCCTGGCTGGCTGCCTGCCAGTCTGCCTGGCCATATTTGAGTTCAATAGCGCTGGCAATTTCACAGATCGTGTCGATGATCATGTCGCAATGGCAACAACAAACAAAAATGAAACGAGACCGCACGACATGCGGCACATGCCCCAAAGCCCCAAAGCCACAGTGCTCCAGGGCAAAAATGCCACAATTCACTCGCAGAACGTACAGCTTACAACGTATAACGTACCACTCCCAACAACACCATCCAATCGCCAATTGTCGATCGGGTTCACCTTGCAACGAATTTAGCTCAGATGACTCCCATTCATCAGTTCACACAACAACACAAAGCAAACTATTCATTTTCATGGCCAACCTCCTAACTGGGCGATACCAAATGAAATTGCCATCAATAAAACATATGAGGCTTGTCCAATTAATCGAATATTTCGTAGAAATGGATTTTACAATTTTACTCAGAAAAACAATAATTCGGCTCAAACCTTTTTACGAACTTAATGGAACTATTTATATCTGCATTTATGTCCGCTAGTCTCCCAAATAACATATTCAGTCTTATAGCCGATTTAAGGTTTCACGGAGAGGATAGTGCTTATTATTGGTATTATATGATTTCTTGTAGATTTGTAGTTGTTATTTTCTTTTGAATTTATTTCTTAATTTCAACTTTTACTTCATGTTTAATTATTGAGACTTTCCTTTATCGATTTTAATAGTTGACAATGAAATCACAATAAATTAATAAATAAATTGTCTTCTTAAGCAAGCATCAAAAATATATTTGCAGATTAATAATAAATATCAATAATCTTTTATTAAGCTGAGGATTTAAAAAATGATACTGCAGCATTTACTTGGCGTAAAAATCTTTTAAATATCTGTCGAACGAATTCGACGAAATTCGATTTTATTGTGCAGCGAGCAGGTAATCGAATTTAGCAATCAGTTCTTCAATATGCCCCCAAATGTTGCACAATGCTTTGTTGTTGTGGGTGATTTTGATGATGATGTAGTTCAAGTCCCGTTGCGCACTTGGTGCAAACATAAATCGATGGCCTGTTAATGGCCATTTGAAGGCCAGGTCGGCACTGGGTGCGCGCGTGGCGGAAGTGACCTGGACATGGACATGGACATGGACATGGTTGGCCAACAAAAAGTTAACTGCAACAACAACAACAACAACAACAATAACAACAAACACAACAACAAGACCAGACCAAAGCAACCAAAGCAACTGTAACAATGGGCTCCGTGGCGGGGTCATCAATGTTAACGGCTCGTGGTATGCTTGCCAAATCAAATGGGCCAAATCAAAGTTAATTGAGAACTAAAGTGAAAATCAAATGTTGCTCCGGTCGCTTCTCCCTCGTTCTCTCTCTCCCTCTCTCTCTTTCTCTTGGCCAGTTAGGTGGGTGGGTGGCTTAGCCATGGCTATATCTTTAAGTTTGTTGGCTTGGCCAGCAACGCCAACGCAATTAACCAAAGTTGCGACTGGGGCGCACCTTAAACAGCGCACAGTGTATAATACTTGGTAACTGCCACTCTGCGTGTGTGTGTGTGTGTGTGTGTGTGTCTGTGTGTGTGCGAGTGTGGTTTACTTGACGCAATCCAAGAAACGAGCACGTTCAAAGCGACCACAAAGATGACAACAACAACAGAAACACGCTTTAAAATCAAATTCAAAACGCATTCAGAATATTGCTTTAACTGTGTTGTTGCTCCAATTGTTGTCGCCAAGACCTTACATCAAATCATAACAAATATGAAAGCTCTTTTCGAAGTGTGCTCGACTATAAGATACCCCATATCCGAAACTAAAGTAAGCCATCTGCTCTGCAGACAAGCTAATCGATATTTGCCATTTTCAGATAGTTGCGAGAATAATTAGCATAAATCATTCTAATTTTGCAACCAATTTTAAACAATTGTTGAATACTGTTTTAGAATTAGCTGATGATGTACTCAAATTAAAAATCTCTCCAGCTTCAGGCGTGCTTTTTCATTTTTCACTTTCACAAAGACAAATTCTTAGACATTTTTATTAAAGTTAAAAGAACAAAAACAATTTGCTTTTGAAATTGTTTTCAAATAATTTTAAAATGCCCCATTTTGATGTGTGCAGAGTAAAAGAGTATATAAAGCTACAGCAATAATAAACATAGATAGATGGATATAGTATGTGTATGTGTGTGTGTGTACATAAGTATAACGGCATTGCACACCCACCGCAGTTGACATCAAAAAAAACGAAACTGGCTTACGGCATTGTCATAAAAAATGTCATTTCGGATTTTGTCTTTCAAGCCAATAGTTTTCAATTTCAGATTGAGTTTGAGCTTGACGCCCACCTGCTCGGATGGCATCTCTTGGCCCAGTCTGGTCTGTCCCGGCTGCGCTTGCACTTTCGATGAGCCCCTGGGATGTGCTGTTGGCCATTTGACAAGCTATCGCGTTCTGCGATGATGACATCAATGCACATTAAAATCAGACAATCACCGACTGAACGGTGTCAGAGACCGAGAGGTGTGCTGGTGGGTCAGTCAGTCAGTCAGTCAGTCAGTTGGTTGGTTGACTGGGCGGTCGTCGTAGAAAATAAGAGTATCGGTTTTGTTGCCTCATTAATCTTTGGTTTTACAACATTGCCAAGCGATAAATAATGCAATTTGGATGTGGGTTGATGATCCAATTTATATTCATCAAATGGATCCCAGTTAAGAACTAGGTCTACATAATCATTCATTAAGAAACTACGAATTAAGCTCGGGCCCTTAAAATGTATTTAGAAGTGAAGTGCAGATTTAGTTTATTTTATTGACAACTTCCCCAGTTTCCTTGCTTACTTGCTGGCGATTATATGAAGTTAATTTACAATTTCTCAACAAAATTGTGGAATTTTTCACATTGTTCAGACGGAAACCCTATTGCGTTACAAGCAAAACAAGTGAATACAAGTTTTTTAAAGGACTTCAGGGCATTGTCCTACTTGCACTCGAGCGACGAATATTTAACAACTCATCAGTCGGCAGCGGCATAGAGCACTATTTACGGAAAACTGCGCCAGTTGAAGAGCGTAAGTTGCCTTTGCCTGAAGTCATTGTTCCTGATGAAGCCTTGCAGCTACAGAATTTAGTTAACGAATCCCCGCCGACGAGGAACAGCTCGTGAGAACAGGATTTTTAATAGCCGACAGACCAGCCGCTTTCGAGTGCTGCAAGCATAAATAAATTGTAAGCGACTAGAAAGTTGAAAATTTGGTCTACGCCACTTGTTTGCTAAACGACTTTCAATGGAGAAGCCTTCCAACTCGGCTCGAGCATTTATGTGCGTGCTCCTTGGCATAATTTGAACAACGGCAGACATTTTTAAAAGCATTTGGTCATTTTTGGTTTTGTCATTTTCAATATAATATTTGGCGAAAATATAGAGTGCTGCAGACAATATTTGATGGAGAGATACTCACCACAACCAAGTCGCTGTCCCGTCCGGTGGCCACAGTGGCACCAAGCCACTGAAATGACTTGCGCTCGATGACTTCGCCATACGTATTGCGATTGTTACCTAGAAATGGATGGAAAGTAAATTAGATATAGTTCTGACGCTATCAGTTGATAGTTTTCAGCTTGCAAAATCATCATAAAAAAAAAACAAATGCTTTTAATTCATAAGCGTCGCACATTTAACATAAAGAGGGAGAGACAAAAAAATACAAAAAAAACGACGACGACGGAAATGAAAAATTTGCTGAAATTGATACAGATGTATTTTAAAGTGGAAGCGAAGGCAAGAAAATGAAAACAAGAAAAGCAAAAAAGAAAAAATTAAAAAAAAAAACAAAAATAAAAGCAAACTAATTAAGTTGCGCTAAACAAGACACTTGGCAAATAAGAGCATAATGGCCACTTCCGTTGATGTTTGGCAATGATTTATTACGGTATAAACATTCTGAGGGCCTGCGACTCAGAGAGGGATGTGCGGCCTTATACAAAATAATGCACGTGAAAATTGCTTATAGGGTGCTGCTGTACTGATGATTGAAGCACCTCTACACATACACATAATTTGATTGAATTGCGATTGAATGAGGGACACACAAAGTGCTGAAAATAATTGCAAAATTATGACAAGGACATTAAGTAAGCCCTGATGAATAAATGTCGCTTTAAATGTGTATTTAATGGAAGCAGAAATATAGTGCTGTGCAATTGGTTATGATTGAACCATAAATAATTGAATATACAAATTAAGCATGAAACTAAAAGGGACACTCAACAAACATTTTCGGGGTGCGATGTACAATATAAATATTCGAATGAGATATAAATAGAAAATATATAAATAAAATAAATATGATATATAAATATAAAATATAAATATATTGCTGTCACAAGATACTGAAAGCTTTATGAAGCTGGAAATCGCTGAGTTTGTATTTAAGAAATTAACAAAAACAATTATAGCAATTAAATGTTATTGTACAATTGTCGAAAACTCAAATCATATCTTTGTGACACATTAGGCAAATTGACAAACAAATTTACAAAAAATTTGACGGAAATATTATAAAGATTAAATCATTTTGCTTGGTGACTTCAGCCAGAATTTAGCTGAATTAGATAAATGTACGCAAATCCGCCTGCGGCAATGAGTGGTTCAGTATTAACAATTAAGATGAGTAATTATTTTTGCGATGAATCAGATGCATTTGGTTTCAATATATCATTGACTAATTTCTAGTCGAGGCAATGTGTGTGTGTTTGTGTGTGTGTGTGTGATCTTTAATGGATGAGCGAACCAACCTGCGAGCTGAATGAAGCACCTGTTGACTCCTTTTGTATATATTTTTTGTTTTTTTTTTAGCAAGCATACGATATAAGAGTTAAGAGGAGCGTTTAAACATTTTGTTGATAAAGGCTTGGCGCTATGCATAAGAGTAGCATTACTAAACTAACCCAGGCACTTAGCGATCAATTTATGCATCTCACTCGGGACTTGCCCATCAACACCCCAGTCACCAGTTTCAGTTGCCTCTTGCCTCTTGCCTTGCTCCCAGTTCTCAATCCTTTGCTTTCCGGGCTGAGCACGCGTCAGCAATTTGATTTTTGAGGTGTTGCCAGCAGTTGCAAGCAGCAGCCGCAAAATCAAATTGCATATTTATTGGCTGGCATCTCAGATGCCCAGCACATTGTCGACAGGTAACGCCTGCCGTAAGCCACAAATATTTACGAGTTTTTATACAGCAAAAAAAAGTAAACTTACAGTCAAGCTTAAATAAAGCGAACCACTTCTTTTGTTAAGCTGTGAGCTTAATGAACAGTCTAACTTCTGTTTGACCAACGTGTCTACAACAAATGTTACTGTTGTTATAGTTATTTAAAAGATATATCACATATATATCTGTAACAATCTGTTGTACGGTTTGATTCAGGTATTCAAATTTCTGATATTTGTATTTTTCTCCAAGTTATCTTCAAGCATTGATAAATTAATTTAGTCTTTATACATTAATTGCTAAAACTTCCTCTTGATGTTGCATAACTTTCTATTTAATTCTTTCGATTACTCCCACATTGGTTAGCATTGTAGCAATTATTTCTCATATTGCTTAATGGCAAGTATGACCCAACAAAAAAAAAATGCAATCGATTGTCTTGAAGTTCGTTGAGGAGAAGTTCTTCTGTATTATAGGAAGGCCGTGCCAAGATGGACTCAACACCACATCACACCACTCAGCAGCACACCACTTGAGTAGACTCCATTGCATTCACATTGCCATCATCAGCATTAACATTAACATGCACATTCACATCGACATCGACATCGACATCGACATCGTCATCGTCGACGAGGCGGATAATTTTTATTCGCGCATCCGTTGGCTTCAAATCAGAGGGAGACGAGGGGAGACAAGACTCACTGTGGCTATAGTTTAGTTGTTGGAAGGATGATACATATGCTGGGCGGGGTGGTGGATGGTGGGGAGGACCTTGAAAATGGGCGACTGTTTATTTTAGAGGCCGCCTGTTTATCATTTCCGTTTGCGCTTAAGGAAGTCCATGCCCGGTGAAATGACAAGAATTAAACAAAAAAAAGAAGGAAAACCTCTAAAAATAATAAACGGCAGCCGTGCGTAATTTTATGCAATTTCTGCTGCTTCTGCCGCATTTGCTGTTTTGCATTTTCGCAATTCTCGCATTTTGCATACTAAAACACCGCTGCGCATGCGTGTGAGCCATAAATAACTAATTGCATTTGGCGCTGTTGTCACTGGCGCCAACACAAAGCCACTGAGACCAAGACTAAGACTGAGACTGTGTTCGACACTGGGAGACTGGCAGACTGGGAGACTGGCAGACTGGGAGACTGGCAGGCTGGGAGACTGGCAGACTGGGAGACTGTATCGTGGAGATGGCGCCAAATCCATTTCCCAATCCCAACTGCCTGTCGCGAAAGTTCAATTGGGTTGACTGGTATTATTCGCTTACCTTTGGAATCGAATGCTACCAACTGGCAGTCATCATCCGTCATCGTACACTTGAAGACGGCGCCAGCCTCTTTAATGCGCTCCTGATAGGTGGATGTATCGAATTTGGGCGCACCCACAATCAATCTGCAAGTGAGAATAAAATTATGGATTAAAGATTCTCAAAATCGAATGTAACATCTACAACATCTAGCATCTAAGTCTTGTACATTTCATATTTAAAATCTGTTTTCTCAAGTCAATTAAGTGTATACATTTTAATTAAACTTTCTGCCTCGATTTGCAGACATTTCCAGAATGTGGCAAGCTCTGTGATTAGGAAGAAAAGATCAAAGCAACTGACCTATATCAACACTTGAATACCCCATTCCGAGTCCATTGCCAGACTTTATTCACTTTGCATTCACTTTGCATTCACTTTTGATTGAGAGCAACATCATTCATTGAGAGTTTAGGCCCGCCGTTTTCATGTTGCACGCATCTGTGCTGATTTTACTTTAGTCAAACGTCAAATTGTTGCATGTGGGCAGCGGTAGTGTGGGGGGGCAGTGGCAGTGCCAGTGGCAGTCGCACGGGCAGGGGCAGGGATGGTGGCAGCAGTAGCAGTAGCAGTAGCAGAAGAAGTAGCAGGGCCGTTTTTAATCAACTTTCAAGTGTTTGATTTGCCGTTTGCGGCCGCCAGTTGTTCATTGCTTATATTTATTTTCCGTTTTATTATTTTCAATTTTAATGAAGGCCCATTTACTGCACCCCAGCAGCCGACTGACACAGGCCCTTCAATGGATTTTTGCCGCGCTTCCGCAATGAATGCTAATGACAGCTGTCAATGTGCGTGCCATGATGTACTACTATTACTGTATATTACTACTATAACCCAGGGCAAAGGGAGAACACACAACGGAGTATGGAGAACAGAGAACAGAGAACGAAGAACGAAGAACTCCTTACCGTCGAGGGTGCACACAATGCATCTGATGGCATTGGGCAACCACCTTTGGTACCGCACTGAGGAAGCCATCGACCAAAAACCAGTCTTTCAATTCCACTTAAATGGTTTGAACATCTAAATTTAATACTTGAGCGAAATTCAACATGTGGCATATGCAGCATCGTTTTAATTCGGTATTTTGTATATTTGGAATCGTATGGAAGGCTATCTTAAAAGCTATATCAACTTCGATGTGGAATAGCTTTCATAATTTTCGGAATATCTCTCTTAATTGCTAAGTCTAGGTCAATTACTGCGTTCGTTTATGATTCGCACACAATTTCAAAATAGTTTCAAAACCAGTCCCAGTCCAGCGGTTCAAGGTTCAACTGGAATGTGTTTGTTTGGCTAGTGTAGGCATTTAAAAATTTGATCTTATCACGCAACCCAACTGAAATACACCAGCATTACGAGAACTATTCGTTTTTCTGGTTGTCTATACGATATATTGGATGTAAAGTGCTGACATCATAGTCGATCGATTCCATCATCATTCTCGTCGTATGCATATAAAATATATAATTAATAACAATTAACATAACAAGACGCAAAGACAGCAAACAGGTTCTCTCTCTCTCTCATCTCTCAGCAGACTCCCAGACGTTCCACTCTCAGTCTCAAATTGAGTTCTCCCATTTGCATTTCGTCCCACAAAATGAATGAATAAGTTCCAAAACTGCCCATACGATTTCGCCAATAAATTAAGGAAATTAAATGCATAATTTCGAAAAAGAAATACATATAAATATATACATATATACATACATAAAAATGCGAA
The DNA here is from genome assembly GCA_035043785.1 of Drosophila planitibia. Classification (NCBI taxonomy): domain Eukaryota; kingdom Metazoa; phylum Arthropoda; class Insecta; order Diptera; family Drosophilidae; genus Drosophila; species Drosophila planitibia. The sequence goes on from JAWNMS010000041.1 coordinate 5,689,013, forward strand.
TGGACGCTAATGCATATAGAAAAATGAGACTCAACTTCTGCTAAAGTCTCCAAAAAAAACGAACAAAACTTTGAAATATTTAATGATAAGTGAAAAAAAGCTGGCACTTATCAACACTGAATTTATCAGTTCTGAATAAATGAACAATGATTAAAGTTCTACACAATCTAATACACTCCGAAAAAATAATAGCCATAAAATGTTGAAAATTCGTCCTGAAAATTAGTACGTTTTGCTGATTTTTAGAAATAATTTGTAAATATAGAAGAAAAAAATCTTAAACAGAATTTTTTTTGTATTTTTACTAATGTTTTTTATTGTGAGGTAATAAATTTCTAATAAAAGTAATGAAATTTGCACTCTTAACTCGTTATGTTCTTAATTTCAGCCCTTTTTGTTTTAAGTGTTCTCAAAGCCGTCAAAATTGACAGTATATTATGAAAACATTAATAATTTGAATCCGAGATGGATAACAAATATTTGTAATAATTCATTATTAAATACATATGTATATATTGTACACTGAAATCGCTTTAAAATAACACTAATCCGCTGAAAATAGTCAACGCTCGCAAATAGCCAATTGCGAAGGCACAATTGAACGTGGCTGGCGTAATTTTCAAATTAAGCAGCACGCGTCAGATTTGTATGTGCAATGAACCGAAACCATAAACACACACACACACACACACACACCACACACACACACACCACACACACACACACACACATGCGCCTTATAGAGCAGAGTGCACAACAGCAATCAAAATCAATGCGCTTCAATTTAAAAAGGGGAATTATAAAAGAAAACGTTCGAATGAATCGCCTCATGAATAAAGAATGAAAATTGAATAAGGCAAAAAGAACAGTGGGAAAGGCGCCAAAAAACAAAACGTGAAAACACGCGTGTCTGGAAATTCATTTCAATTGTCTATATCTTATTTGTTGTTTTGTTTGTTGTTTTTTTTTTTGTTTTTTTGGGACTTGGGCAATGTCTCAATTACAAATGGCCAATAGCCAGAAATGGGCCGCAAGGCCGTGCATGGAAATCGAAGCGTGAAAAGCCGCACAATGCATTCCAAATCGAACAATTTTCCGCACACATGGCCAACGACATATATGTATATGTATATAATTATATATATACACTCATACGTGCATAGGTATACAAAAATATCGAGGGAAAATTTTAAAACGAAGCCATAAGGAAAATCAATTTAACTGGAACTGCAAAGGAGCTGAGGAAAGAAAGGAAAATCGAATGGTATAATATATAAGAACCTTTGGTCTGGCTTGAAGCCGCATCGCGCCTTGAATTCTAAATCGCCATCGATCGTCGCGTGCAGCAGTTGCAATAAAAAATCATGTTAAAAATAAACTTACTTTTTTCCAACAATTTGTTGTACTCGCATGTGCATACACTAAAGAAAAAAATAATTAAATAAAATCCGGCGTCGAATTTCGAAAATCCTCCAACTTTTGGATTCGAATGCAACTCGCCTGATATTTATTAGAAACAAAAAACCTGCGATGCACCAACCTTTTTTCTCCTAAATAACAATGGCAATTCTTTTTTATGATTACTAAAATTTAGAACAAACGCAATTGCAAATTGCCAATTAATTTAAGGGATAGTATTTGTGAATTAATTGTAAGATCAATTTTTCGTAAAATTAGAAACAGAAATGATTTCGATTTTGTCAGGGATGTTGTTAATTTTGTTCAGTGTACCTTCGACGGACTCTGACTCGACTTCGACAGCCGCAAGAGGGGCAAAAACACATGCACAACATCCGTTCTGCAGGATAGCACGGGCCGCAACAGTGAGAACCGAACAGTGAGTGCCCCTAATGCGTGTGGGTGCTGTGCGTGTGAAGCTGCGCATGCTTCCTGCCTGACTGTCAGACTCTTTGCCTGCCTCTGTCAGGCAAACGTGAATGAAAACCACGTGCACAGTGGTTGCCAACCGTCTGCAGTACCAAACTGAGCGTTCACAAGGCATTGACGCAAATTAACTAATCCCACTCAGATCGTTTAGGGCTTTCGTCATTTCCTCATCCGCCAATCTGACAAACTTGTTATTCGCAAAACATTTTGATTCATCATTTTTGACTCATCTAAGTGTGGTCTCTTGTATTCATTTATGCATATGGTATAAATAAATTATTATGTTTGTCACCAATGAATCACTCAAATTCCACCAGCGAGCAAAAAACATAATCAACACAATTTAAAAAAAAAATGCAAGACAAACCAAAACAAAGTAAATAAGTCGAAAATATTCAGAAAATTTGTTTGATAAGTACATTCTTGAGATATACTTATCCACAAATTTCAACAGAATCTCATGGAGCATGCTTAACGTACACTTTTGGCATGCACTGTAGAGTGAAACGGTTGTTGGCAACGTTGGCAAAGCAAATCCAAAGCGAGACACGAGGAGGGAGGAGTACACAGACAAAATGGAATGGGCTGCATTTAATTCACCAAAATCGCAAAGTCATTTTGAAGTCAGTCGAAAGAGTAACTCCGAGGGTCCTGTGTCTAGGGTTTTTCTCTTATCTTCTTCTTCTCCTTTTTATTCTGTTCACTTTTGTGGAGGGGCCAACGCGAGGGCGTTTCGGCGCTAAACATGTGCGCGCCTCATTGCGCTGCTCTCTCAGGCTAGAGACAGGCAGAGACACAGCGACAGCGGCAGCGACAGCGGCAGCGACAGAGACAAACGAAATTTTGACTGGGAAAAAAGTAACTGTTCACACGTGACGTTGCTGCAGCGAGCTGCGCGCCGGCGCTTAACGTGCGACCCTTGTCGCGCCCCGCTTCTGTTGTTGTTTGTGTGCGGGCAGGCGCTCATTGAGCCATTTTATGTGTGTGTGCATGTGTGTGTGTGTGTGTGCATGTGCATGTGTGTGTGTGTGTTTTTCCAACACCTTTTTTACACATTGACACTTCCATACAAATGAGTTTCCACACACACACACACACACACAGGATGCTCGCCAAAAGGCCCAGTAGTCCATCTAGCTATCTATGTATAAGTCCTGGCAGCCCACATCGTTTCGATCCGTTCCGTTACGATCCGATGCGATGCGATCTTTATCTTTATCACCGCCACTCGACTCCGCAATCAAGCGGCAATCAATTAAATGACAGAGGCCCAGGAACAGATCGCCCAAGCGAGAGCTAACAACTGCCAGCCAAATGCCAAAGTGTACAAAAAGTGCAGTAAATATTTGAAATCAATTACATTTTATTTATTGTCTACTGTGGCTGCTGCTGCTGTTTGTTGCAATTTCATAACCACAACAAAGCAACAGCCGACTGCAGACATCAGACAGCTGTCGAATGCTGCAGCCGAAGACTGGGAGAGGAACGAGGTTAATGGGTGGACAGCGGAAAATGTGTGCAGCTCCTCAAAATGATCAGCACGAAGATAAACTTATTTATTGCTGCCCCCAATTTATGATTTTTATTATTATTTTTTTTTTTTTTGCAAAGATCATAATATAATAGTGGTACACTCAGAAAAATAACTCAAAAGTCAAGCGTTATTTATATACATATATATATATTTTACAGAGATTTTATTGTTTGCAGAAAATATAATATTGATATTGAAATAATAATTGAAAAACGTCATCTCAAAATTGACTCCGGAGTAGGAAACATGTTCCATATTTGTTAACTGCCAAAACTTTGTCGTAACTGAGCCGATTTTTTTAAAATGTGAATTAATGGCAGGCATCAAAGAAAAACGGTTTATTTATTTGATTATACAGTGCATAAATAGATAAAGAACAGTAGAATACTTAAATGACTTATTTCACATAAATCCGATGATTTATATACATATATATATATATATATATATGTATATTGATTTATATGTTGAACACATGCAGTTGACATACAAATGAGATGAACGAAAGAATACACTGGATCCGTAGACAGTCTCCTGTTCTTTGACGGATCTCGATGCCACCCTATATGCATGGCACTAACCCACATTTGGCACACTGCGAACGGGGCCAGGCTAATGAGCGAATGAGCCGATGAATGCCGTTTGTTCTAGTAGGTAGCAGTAGTAGTAGTAGTAGTAGTAGTCGTAGTCGTAGTATAAGGAAACCTGTGCATCTCAACAAGTGGAAGACAACGTAACGGTCCGCAGAGGCTGCTGATGCTGCTGCTGCTGCTGCCGCTGATGACTTACGATGACTTATTTGGCCAATTGGGTGAAGCGGACGGTCAACCTTGTGCCAAACACTTGACCGTAAATAGCACGCTCACAGCTCTAACTGGGTCAGCTGTAGATACATATACAGATGCAGATACATTTACGCCACTTGCAAGATACAGATGTTTGCTACTGGATATATATATATATATATATATGTGTGTGTGTCTGTGCATGTGTATTAATTGTCGCCGACAATGCTTCAGGGCAAACCACATTGGCCAATGACTTGCCTTATTAACAATATAAGCAGCAACTAGTTACAGACAAAACCACAAAGCCTCCACGAACCGAACACCACCCCCTCCTCCTCCGCCACCACCTCCTCTTCCTACACCTCCTCCTCCATCTGCAGAGTCAGTCTTGCGTTGGTATCTAGCTCTATAGCTCTGTTTGTGCGCATTTAACACACAATTATATTGTGTGTATCAACATCAACATCAGCATCAGCAGCAGCAGCAGCAGATGGAGTCAGGTAATTTTCAGCTTTAAGTGCACTTTACAGACATGACGGAGAGTGGTGGCGTGGGTAGAGCGGAAGGCAGAGTCGCTGTATGCCCTTACAGCACAGAGAACCACAGTGTCACTCAGCAAACAACAAACAGTCTGAGCTCAGGCAAACATATGTGTTAATTGTTAGGCAAACCAAACCAACCAAAAGCCAGATAATAACAATAAGCAACAATAACAATAGACATTGGGCTTATGGGTGTTGCAACTCTTAAAATATGATCTAAGTTTGAAGAACGGATTCATGCAGTTGGAGCAGATGAGCTGTGTTTTCGTGGAGAACTATTAGTAGAACTATATGTAGATCTATCAGCAAATGTGATTTTTAGTGATCTTGATTAATCGAAAGGTGTTCTTTAATAACAATCCAGTAACATTGGCGAAAATCGGGTCAGAATAGTGAACCGGTTAATAGAAGCCCAAATATTATATAGGACGACTATTCGATAAACTCAGCTTTTATTATAATATTTTATTAAGCTGTTTACAGAAATAAAAAAAACGAATGGTTCCAAAGAAGATTAGCCTCCAACATATTATTGTTATTGCTGGAAAGGCCGGAAACTTAGTTTGATGCTGATATTAAGCTCTTTTTATAAGTATTTTTGGATGGAATTTAGGTATACGCAATTAAAATTTAGACATGCGTAGAGTATTTGAGCTGCGATGCGCCTGGGAATTTAACTTGGCACAACTGTTGAGCAATAATGTCTGCGTCTGTATCTATTTCTGTATCTTTAACTCTATCTGTATCTGTATCTGAATCTGTATCTGTATCCATATATGGAAGCTTGGAGGCCTTTCAAGCAAGTACGCATCGCGCTTCTTGTGCTCTGTGTTTATTATCGTGTGTTTATTGAATTGTAAACATTTTAACGCTGCATTTAAATAAAGTGTTGACTTCACTTAACATTTTTGTGTCGCTTTTTTTGTTTTCCTTCTTCTTCTTTTTTTCGTGTAAAAATCATTTAAGTGCCTTTAACCCTTTAATTCCCAATACTGTGTTTGGATTTGACCGCGAATTTCGAGATCTACGAATTGTGTAAATTACACATCGAAATTTTCTGCTGACGGAATGCAGCTTGGCGAATTATTTCATACCAATTGAGATAAATATCAAACTTAATGCATTTCTTTTATACTCGCATTAGATCTGTGTTTCTATTTACACCCCTTGATGTTATTTTTTATTAAATATTACTCATTACAATCATATTTAAATTTTCGTCTACTGCATTAAATAAATAATATACTATTCTATTTAATTGCCTTTTATGTCATAAAAAATAATAAAACCCGGTTTGGGTTGTATAAGAAATCTTTGTGCATTTCATTTCAATACAAACAAAATAAGAATAATAAAACAAAAAGCAAACTAGATGAAATTCACTTAAATATAATATTTTTCAGAGGCATCACATTGTCGTTCCAAATGCTCCTACCACTGTCATACGCCCCATTGTGGGATAGAACAGCAATAACAACAAAGCACAGCTTTTTTCCATACACGCTCTCGCATACGTTGATTACTTTTAGCTTTCCGTATGTCTATTAGTGGCTGGCTGGCTGTCTTCCCCCACCCACCCTGTCTTGCTCCTCATCTCTCTTTCTCAGCTTGAGCTCAATCCCTCTCTCTCTCTCTCTCTGTCTCGCTCTGGCTGGTTTTCTGCCCATCTTTATCGGATGTGAGTTGAGCAGCTCTTTGATTGTTGGTGCTTGGAACGTTGGTTGCTATATCTGCAGCGTGGTCGTCTTCATCTTCGTCTTTCTATGCTTTGCAGCAAGTGAACGTGCGAAACGTCAAAAGTCTAGCAAGAGGCATCTTTGCATCTGTTGCCGCTTGATTAGCACGCTCGGCGAGAGCGAACAACAAGCTGGCTGCAGCACCGTTCCCGTTGACGAACTTTCGAAGTTCAATAGGCTATCTTGGCCACTATCTAATGCGAATGCGAATATATAATTTAGCACATATGTGTGTATATATATATATATATATTGGAGGGCGGCAACTGATCGATTAGCTGATCGATCGACACCACCACAGCGAGACTGGCATGGGAGAATCTGCATTTATTTTTTTAAATTTTGTTTCCCTCATTCGCCACGGGTCAGCAGCATTTGGCTAATAACGTGCCGACAGAACGACAGACAGAACGGCCCACTTCCCAGCCGAGGGCACTCTCGGTTTGGAAGTAGTTTATATTTATATACTCATATATACACATATTAATCTATGGTTCGAGCAATAGGACACGCTGTCAAGCATTCATTTTGATTGCGCACCTCTGATTGAAATTAATGGCACTTAGGATTTTTATGGTGTTGACACAAGACATCTGACAGCTATGGCACTAAATGGTATATATCTGGAGAGGCCAAACATGAAAATAGGGCAAATCCGTTAAAAGGGGTGCAGATCTGGCGAGGAATATAAAATTTATTTTATTTTAAAAGGAATTCTATATTTAACCGGCTACTTTATATACTCATTTCATTTGAAAAGATATTCGGCATTTGGATCAGTATCGTGAGTTCCTATATAATACAGAAAAACGAACTTTACCCAACTAATTAAGATGATTGCTTCGCGGATCAACTTGCAACATCCTCACACATTCAAATCAGCACCAAACATATAATTTGAGCTCTCTGAGAAATCTCTGATATTTTCAATAGATAAAAAAGATAGTGTTGTTTATGTTTGTATTGTTGTTTCAAATACTACTTGTGTCTTCTGATTTAAAAACTATGTAATAGCTTAATCGCCTTTCTGCATCGACAAGTTAGGATCTACTTCACTCTTTGTGTTTCTCTTGTTGTCTATCATCAAAGTAGTGGTTTATACACATGAATGCGCACTTTGTGAACATTATTGAGTTCATTGAGCTGTGCTTAAATTTCTTTAGCATACAGTAAATAAAACTATAATTGCACCACGAAATGAGCTGATTGTCAGCACTTTCTTTATTTCGTGATTCATAATAAATATGCGAGTATCAACGCATTTTTATGCGTTCATATGACAGTTATCGGTTATCAGTTCTCGGTTTCAGTTGGAGTCACAGTTTTGGACTCGGATTCAGATTCGGATTGTGCATACATACACGCATGTATGTGTGTAATTGTTAAAGAAGAGACGGCTGCCACAGCGGCTGCACTTGCATTGTGATAAAACGCCCCTTACGCATATCACTGGCTATCACTAGCAGCACTATCAGCAGCGTCTCCAGCTTCCACAACTGCAATTATGCCAGACAATAAGAATAAAAAAAAAATAAAATAAAAAAATAAAAAAAACCCAAATCGATAACGATAACTGAGTATCCAAAAAGAAAATGAATTTGTGCTGAGATGTACCATGCCACAAATGTTGTTCTTGTTGAGTGCATCTCTGCTTCTTCTCTGTGTATTTGTGTGTGTGTGTGTGTGTGCGGGTGCGGGTGAGGGTGCGGGTGGTGGAGGAGGGTAGGGGTGAGAGAGCATAAGTATAAGATACATTCTGTTATTGTCATGCCTGATTGTTTCCGGCTCGCATGCGCATGAAGGTAAACGCGCATACAAACATAAGTATGTATGTATGTATGTATGTATGTATTTGTATATGTATATGTATATGTATACATACATATGTCACTGTCATTCCGTTGCTCTGTCTCGGGTGACAGAAGGTCGGTCGCTCAATTTACATAAGGTTCGGTAAACGGCAAACGGAAAGCATTTCCTTCAATAGACACACTCATTTGTATATTTGTAAGTCGATTAAGAATTCCACGGAGTATAACATTTTGAAGCCCATTTTCCTCGGATTCATTCAGCTGAAGTTCAAGTTGCGAAAACGCACCACAAATATAAAACAAACAAATAATTCGCAATTCATGATTGCCATTCACTCATTGAAACTTGACTACGAATTAGGCGTCAAATTTAGCACAGCATAAATAAGTGTTTACACATAAATAATTAAAATAAGTAAAAAATTAAATATATGTTAAATATCAAACAAAGTTTACTGTACATAAACCAAATACTGTCCAACTTCTCTAACTCAATGAAAAGGTTTTTTGCATTCCGAAATATTTGAATAAAATATAAATTTGCAATATTTACTTCTGATTTGATAAAGTTGCAAGCTGTACATTATAGTAAGTGTTCACTGTACTTCAAGGAGCAAAGAGAGTTACTTACGAATTGAAATTGGTAAAATCGTTGCTGGGCTTGTGCAACGCAATGCTGAAGCCGAACATGGTATTGGCAGCTTGTCGATGCCGCACGTAACTGGGCAGATCGATGTTGTAGGCGTTTGTGCCCAGGTGTCTGCTGCAGTGCATCATTATCATCATGAGCAGCAGCAGCAGTCTGCGACTCCAACTGCTGATCATGATGTGGCTTGTTGTTCTTGTCGTTGTTGTGGTTGCTGCTGTTGTTGCTGCTGCTGTTGTTGTTGTTGTTGTTGTTGCCTCCTCTCGGGCTGCTGGTGTTGGTTTGTACTGCTTTGTTGTTGTTGTTTTATTTCCTTTTCTTTCCGATGTTTTTGTATTTTGGTACTTTTATTGCATTTTCGTTGGTATTGTTGTTGTTGGTCTTGTTATTAGCTAGAACTGTTGCAATAAATTGAGCATTAAACGATGCAAATCTCGCATATGGTCAATACACACACACACACAAACAAACACACTCAGACGCAGACGCACCCACGCACACTACACACACACACACACACAGACACAGACACACACACATATTTACATACATATTTTGACTTTAGTTTTATTTATTTTATGATCTCAAGTTGTCGCTTGTCAGCAACCTTGGCCGAGTTGACTTAAGAAAACGCTCAGCTCAGCGAAATTAAAAAAGCGCCAAGAATTGAGACAGACAAAACTCGCACACACACACACACGCACACACACACACGCACACACACACACACGCACACATGGCATAATTGAAAATCAAGTTTTTTGGGAAGATTTTTGGCATTTTTGTTTTTTATTTGTGAAGTGCTCTGCAGTCGCTTGTCTCTTCTTCTTTATTCATGTATGTTTGTATGTGTGTGTGTTTATGTATGTATGTATATATAGCAGAGTCGGCCATAGTTCGGCCAGTGCTTCAAGGCCATCGCATCGAGCAGTCACGTCACACACATAGACACGACCAGCTGACTCTCAAAGTTTAAGCATGCGGAGAGAACCAAAATCGAGACGAGCGCCAAAATACACTGCGCAAAGATAAGAACCAATTCGAACGAATTGCTCAAAACTTTGTTGCTCAAGGAATAGATCGGGGGCAGTTGGTAGATGTTTCGAAATCTGCAGGGGTTTGTTGTCTAAGAAAGAACTCTCGTTTCTCGTTTGATACTATTCGTTTTTTATCTTTTTATTTGTATTCTTCTCTTGTCAACAGCATGCAATCGGCAGAGTTGCTCTCAGCACACACACACACACACACACATACATATTTATGTAGATGAACAGGTTGCCAAAATCGAATGATGAGCGCCCTTTAGTCAAGTTGCAAACCAAAAAAATTGCATACATAATAATGCATAAATAAATAGGTATTTATAGTAGGCGTCGACGTTGGCGTTGGCGTTGGCGTTGGCGTTGACGTTTGACGTCGATATTTGACGTTGGCGTTTGGTTTGATGTTGGCAGCGCAGCTAGCGCAGGTAAAATTTGACAAGTGGGCAACATGCACATTTTGCACACGTGTGTGACTGTGTGTGTGTGTGTGTGTGTGGGCGGGCGCCACAACGACAATTTCAAGCTCATTGATAATTGTCATTCATTTCAAAATACAACTAGCCGCTTGCGGTTGTGAACAAAAAGTGACTTGTGCTAAATACGCCATATGGTCAACGACATTCGATTGTTATACGCACACACATATATTTATATATATATATATATATATGAATGTATATTTATATAAATGTATATGCGTATTCAATATTAATACGCTGGACATGTCTGAGGGCGTGACTGTGTTTATAAAAAACAAAAAACCTATAAGTTAAGGAAATGAAGCAAATAATTGCAAAATAACAAATGTGCTCTTTTCATTTTGTATGTATGTATGTATGTATGTATGCTCTTTTTGGGAGTACCGTTAGATGCCAAAAACTGCTCAGCTTCACAGCAGCGAGACACACAAAGTCAATACACACGATCACTAGTCTAAAAATAAATGCGACACAGAGAGAGATAGAGAGAGAGAGAAATAGAGAGAGAGAGAGAGAGAGAAATAGAGAGAGAGAGAGAGAGAGAGAGATGCAGAGAACGCATTGAAGAAATGAGGGCCAGATGCTAGAATCGCTGATCCCAAAGATATTATGCGTACGCCCAGTAAAGATATTCCATAGACAACTATATATGTATATACATATATATATATATATATGTATATATATACATATACACGCACACATGCTTGCCTTGACTATACACACATGTAATATACACCATAGTATGTGTGTGTGTGTGTGTGTGTGTGGGTACCTAGAGCTACTCTCTGCATTAGTCAGCGAGACTGTTTTAAAAATAAGCATCTTGAGATAAACGATTCAATTGCAGGCAAACTCTACGGCGTGCAACCAAAATTGTTGGCAATTAGCCCAAGTTTCTAGGTGCGCTGAGGCTCCTCCAATAACCAAACAGCTGAGACAACAAATTTCCAAAAAAAAAAAACAATGTCAAACATAATAAAAATAAAACACGAAAAATGAATATCGAAATTAAAAGCACTACAACAAAATTACGTTTACTCATAAATAACAGCTAACACACGGCAATATCTGTATAAGTATGTGTGTGTGTGTGTGTGTGTGTGTGTGTGTGTGTGCGTGTGTGTGTGCTTGTGAAGGTTAAAGCTTTTAAACAGAATTTGTACTTTTCAACTAGCGATACCCTGTAATCATTAGAAATGTTATTTAAAAAAAAACACAGGTCGCAGTCGTAATGGGAAAAGCCAGAAAATTAACATTTTTCTTAAATTGAAAACATGAGAACCGTTCTTCTTCTGCTATTTTGGGTTTATAAACTCGTCTCAAAACCGTTTCAATTGTTATATTTCGTCTTCACTTTTTTTTGGTTTATTGAAATCACATCTGAAGCTGAAGCATTCATAATCTGGTGCAGAATTATAGATTATTTATCCAGCATTCCGAAAACTTGTTGCATTTTGAAAGCATTGACTTTGAATTCACATAAATTAGCCCCCACATCATATTTGTAGTCAAACATTTTTATAATTATAAACACATTTGTGTATGTATGTGTGTATGTATGTGTGCCAGTGATTACGAATCTGTGTTAGGTCATTTGCACTTTTCAGAATATTTCTTCAATATATCTATGCAGTAAAAAACTATTATTTTTTATGTATAGATAAAAAAAAAAGAAAAAACGTTTCATTGATGCACATTCGAACGTGAAGATTTGCGCGCCGCGTGCCTCGTTTGATGTTAATTATTACATTTTTATTTTGGTTCAGCTCGAATTCAGACATGCAAAGCCTCAGAACAGAGCAGAATTTCAACAACGACTGCCGAGCAGGCAAAAAGCGCTTTCGAGCAAGCGTCAAAGAACACACACGAAAAAAAACATGCCAAGTTTATCTATTTGATGTGTCTCAATGTATCTGTATCTCTCTATCTGTATGTGTATCTCTTGCTGCTGGTACTGCTGCTGCTGCTGCTGCTGCTGCTGCTGCTGCTGCTGCTGGTGCTGCTGCTGCATCTGTAGCTGTCGCTGTGAGTTTTCTGTTGCTTTGCGGTTATACCTGTGAATATAGCAGCGTTCGCCTACTCACAAAAAAACAGCAGGAGGAATATTAAACGAGCGCGAATGAGCGCCAAAGCGAGAGCGAGAGCGAAAGAGGGAGATAGAGAGAGAGAGAGAGAGAGAGAGAGAGACAGAGAGAGTACAAACGATCTGAAAGCTCAAAGCCAAAGAGCAAAAGTTGTATTAATTTGATAGATTTTATTTCTAAGTTTTTGTTTGGGGCTGCCGTGTGGGCTGCGCACATAAAATCATATTTAGCTATTTCTTGTTGTTATTATTGTTGTTATTGTTATTGTTGTTGTTCTTGTGGTTTTTGTTGTTTGTGAGTAGGCAGGCCAACATCTGAATGTGTTTGACTATAGCAAATGTTTCGCCTGAATCACAGCACTAACTGCCTCAACTTAGCCAAGTCCGTCTGCCTGTCCACCTATCTTGATCAAACCGTCTATAATCTATCGTAGATGACCGGATCGGATCACTATATACCATATAGCTATCATAGAAAGGATCGATCGAATGACGACTTCTCATTGTATGAACAACTTTTATTGTTGTTTACCCAAATATCCAAGCCACATTCACCTAATATGCATATTATCATGCTTCAGGCAAAAATTTATAGGTTTTTTTTTTTGTTTTTTCTAAATCGGAAAGGGCATGTAAGATTCGACATGTCGTTCGAACTTGTTATTGTATAAATTAGTCGCGATAGATATGTATATAATTTATATAGAGCATAGAGCAACGCCTACGCAAACGGAAAAGACACTCAGATGGTCAAAAACAGCATCAAATCTTCAGTTATTATTAATGTGTGTTCATATTTGAAAATTGGATCGTTGCGGTTCCAAATTTAATTTCAATTCGCGTATATTTATCATTTTTCGAAAATTTGAAGATTTCCTTAAAGCAATAAATAGCACAGTAATTTCGAAAATTCTATACTCAAAACTGTTTCCAGCCAAAAAAATTAAAAGCCAAAAAGTTCTCAGTTAGAGAAATTTATTGCTCTAAATGCGTAATGATATTTCTATACTTGAGAACATTAATTTGTTCCTTGAATATGCCATTTTGGTTAATGTTCATCTTTGAATTGTTTGAAAATAGCTCTTTACAATTTCAAGACAATTCTAAAAAAATCCAGAAGTTTTCATTCTATCGAGTCCTCGGAGCCTGTATAACAATTTTTGTTTTTCTTCTGCGATTAAAATTTTGTTTCAAGATCAAATCACAATTAAATATTTCTACAAAATATTACGCATACGCAATGGATTTCAGCACAAATATGCAATAAAGAGCAAGATTCATTTGAATGTTTGCGTCTTCTTATTACTCTGCAATGCAAACAATGTTATGTGAAATATTGGGGTAGCTCCAACGAGTGCGAGGGGATTGCGAGGGAATTGTGAGGGGTGCAAAGGATGCCAAACTGGGCGCGACTCGATCTTTAAATGCGGCGGCGGCGTCGGCGTCGACGTCGGCGGGCAGCTTTGACAGTATAAATTGCAAAACTTGACGATCAAATTGAGAGCAGCTGCTGGTTTAAGCAGCATAAAGTAATTGATTGTAATGCGGTCGTTGGGATTGTAATTTAAATGAAACATTTGTTTATTATCAATCTTAGCACTAGCACTGAGACACACACACAAATACACAAACACACACGCACCAAAAAAAAAAATATAGACACAGATTGAAATACAATGAGATACTAACAAATAAAATGCATTCAGCTATGCAAGCAATTCTCAATTCAATTCTTAAAGTGTTCGTAAGAATTTTGAAATTGTTGCGCCCAAACAAACTGGGATCGCAGCAAGAGCAGAGCGCGCGCGTACAACTGTCAGGTTCCGCTATACGCGACCGAATAAAGTTAGCGAAACATTGTTCATAGTTGGCGGGTCAGATTGCTGGCAGCCCAGCTGGTAGGCGTCAGCCGATTTGGCAACTCTTATCGACTACAACTTTGTAACGCGATAACAAGTCGACGGTGCGGCCCAAGCGGTGAAGAATTTATCAATTTTCGGCTATCGATAACGTGCATGCATTATGAAAGAATTTTACAAAAATAAAAATTAAATCAAAAAGTCCGTTTGAACAAAATAATGATGTATTTAATGGCAGAGTAATACTAAGTTTGAAAATTTGATAATAAATTCGCCAACGATAGACACGAAATGTAAATTAATCGATAGTGGCAATACCACACGATTTGTTTTGCTAAGATTAATGCTGCCACACTGTTAAACGGGCAAGCAGCTGATCTGCACGAATTAGTTCTGGAATAGTTGCATTTTGTTTTGACTGCAACTCATTGTCCTTTATTGTTGAAAATCAGGAGCTGGAAAGCGGAGTCAAATTGTGCGTGATTCGTGAGTTGTGAACCAGCAGCAGGCACTGCAAAAATTGAGAAAAACAAAAAAACCCACACACACTGAAACTAAAATGGAGCAGAAACTAAGTAAAGTTAGTAAGGAAAAGCCAATACACAAGGAAGTGCTAAATCCTGGCAATAAATACATCGAACTTATCCCAGGAACCAGGGTAAGCGAATCATATCAAATGGCAACAGGCAACAGTTGGGCTGCAAAGCGCTCCGACGCAAAAAAAAAAAATCAAAACTAGGCCAAGGCCAGAACACATCGCAGGCTGCAAGTGACACAGTTTTAAATTTTTCAGGTGAAATTCCATTTTCAAACGCGTCGAGCAAACGATATCCGAATCGTGGACGACAGCAGGAAAATTGACAAGCCCATGGAGCTTGTTCTGGGCAAGAAATTCAAACTAGAAGTCTGGGAGGTCATCGTGCAAAAAATGTCCCTCAACGAAGTGGCCAAATTCACAGTTTACAAATCGGTAAGCGCACTCATCATCACTCAATTCGTTCCCAGGAACTGCCACAGGTGCTTACTTAAAGATGTTTTTGTGTGTGTGCACAGTCGTCAAGTCGCAGGTCGCTCCTCGACCAGCAATCCTGGAAGGAACTCATTTGCATTTACGCCTGACTGACTAGCAATATTTAGCAGCTGTGTTGATAATTTGTGTGAATTTTCTTTCATCCAATGAATGAAAAAGTTCCATCAGTTTATGCAAATTCTTATAACTGCCGCAGTCTTAAACATGGATAACTGTTTACCGTCATGTTAACAATAGGCTTCTAAAACCTGATTGCTTCTATATGATATGGTTATATATTTATATATATACCTATCTAGTCTATTTATATGTAGTATATTGTATATCAACATGCAGAAATGATCTGTCCAATGTAATAACAGGTGGCAAAGGACAGTGAAATGTTTAACAATCTTTGAAGGAGGTTCCTGGTAATCTACATTCCAAATTTGCTGACACTATTTTCAAATTGTGGGAGATATAAGTTGCGTACAGAACCAACTTACTTTTACACCTTCGGTAGCGGACTAATAAGATATCAAGAAATAATTGTAAATTATCCATTTGCATGATAAAAATCTGATAATGTTAAAGTTATATTTTAAAATTATACTAGTTCGAAATTGTTAGCGTCCATCATCAAATTATAAAATATTTCATACCAGTAATTAATGTAAATACAGGAAATGCATAATCAAAAAATCAAATCTTAAAATCGGTTTAGTTTTGGCAAACCTATAAAGCCATAAAGTTGTGGGAAACATGAATCCGTCTTCGAACTTGTAGCAGATTGAATTTAATTGCTTATCAGTCAATTAATTGGATAAGTGCCATAAAAGAAAGAGAAGATTTTATTTGTATTATGTTAATATGCATATTTTCGACATTACAGTTCTGTGCTCAATACCCGTTCATATCGAAAACGTTGCGTGATATTGGCAAGAAACCGGAGGAGCGTCGTCACTGCTGCGGCATGACCCTACAGAACGAAGGTATGGGCTATGAGGATCTGGACGAGCTACTTCAGCATCCCGTCGATTTGGAGTTCATCATTGAATTAATCTCGATTGAGCTGCCCGAGGAGTACGAGAAGGAGCGCTGGCAAATGAGCGACGATGAGAAAATGCTGGCAACCCATACGCTAAAGGAGCGTGGCAATCGTCACTATAAGGCGCTCGAGTATGGTGCCGCAGAGATTTGCTATCGCGATGCTGTCGGTATGGTCGAGCAGCTGATGCTCAAGGAGAAGCCGCACGATGCCGAGTGGCTGGAGTTGGCTGCAATTAAGACGCCGCTGCTATTAAACTATGCCCAATGCCGTCTGATTGCCGGTGACTATTATGCCGTGATTGAGCATTGCAACGAGGTCCTCAAACTTGATCCGCACAATGTCAAGGCGCTATTTCGGCGCGCCAAGGCCCATGCTGGCGCCTGGAATCCGAGGCAGGCCCGTTGCGATTTTGTCGATGCACTGGAATTGGATAAAACGCTCAAATCGACGGTGGCCCGGGAACTGAAGTCCATCGATGAGCAGGAACAACAGCGCAACATTCAGGATCGCATCAACATGCAGAAGCTCTTCTAGAATATAAGTTGCGCTAACGTACTGCTCATGCTCCTCGTTTATTGGAGCTGCTATACGCAGCGTTAACAGTTAGCCCTCACATTTCTCATACGGCTGATGAGTAGCTATCCCTTCCAATTGGCCAAACACTTTCTAATTGTGCTAGCGTCGATTTTCAATCTCTACCATTGCTCCTTGGCCTTATACAAGACGGTACGCCTGGAGATCCGACGACGGCGACGGCGCCGACGACGACAGCGACGGCGACGAGAAGAAAGCGAACGATTGCGTGCGTTCCTTCGACACAAACGTGGCAAATGAATTTGAAACACTCGCATCACTCGCTCGCTCTGTCTCTTTCGCACACTAGCTATCTAACACTCTCGCTCTCTCTCTTTCTCTTTCTCTGTCTGTTTCACCTGGGAGTTTCATGCAAAACGGTTTCTACAAAAACAGAAACCATTAATATGCCTCACACAGAGGCGACTCAACAAACTATTTTAAATGAACGTATTTGTTAAATGTATTTGTGTGTATATTATATAAGTAACGGTGTTCTTGCACTGCAAAACACCAACAAAAAATTGTAATTAATGTTGTTAAAAAAAAAAGGAAAAACAAAAAACAAAACCAAAATGAATTGCATGCGAAATGTATAATTGTTTTTTTTAGTTAATGTGTACTAGTCGTAGTTATATATATAGACTGCTAATCTCTAGCTAATTATGTGTGTAAGCATGTGGAATAAATATTATGGCTAGTTATTGTCTCGATTCATTTCTTTGATTTCTCAACTTACACACCCAAAGAATTGTGCGATGACAAGCAGCAATTACTTTGAATGTTGTATCCAGAAATGTGCATTTTATCTTATAGAAAATAGTTCGCGGAACACTTTTGTGTCAAATACAGAATTGTGTTGAGCGAAAAGTAAAATTACTCAAATAATTGCGCATTAAGTGTGTAATTAAAAATTATTATTAATAATTGTATACATTATTCAAGTAATAACATTGGACTATGAAATATATTCAATTACAGGATTCCACTAATCATATATATATATAGAATTATATATGTCTGCATGTATATTGTGAGTGTGCTTAATTATTGTTAAATGTGTCATTACATTGAATAATTAAATATATTCACTTATTGGATTCGACTAAAATTTGAATTCTTTTTTTTTAAGTGGTGTTTGGAAAAACCTGATAATATACTTGAAATTCTGGTAGCTCGAACCGTCATTAGATTATAGCCAAGAAAGAACGGTTATCATAGGCGGGCCAATTATTATATTCCCTTGTAGACTGGAATCAATTTGCAGAAATCTTCATTTGTGTTCAGAGCTTCAAATATTATCATTATATTTTTGTATTGTATAATATTCTACAATTTTTGTTTGTAACAAAGTCATTTTACACAAATTTCACGTTTATGCATTTAAGCCAAGCCCTTCAAATTTAGATGAATTCAATTTTCCACTTTACTATTGAGATTTGAGTGGTTTTTTTTTTAGTTATGAAACAAAATTGTCGCCAATTTGGTTCAAGTCATAGGAATTTTGACATTGACAAGTAAGTTAACTATTATATTACTATAGAGTGATAAATGTTTATTTACACATACTGGTTTCAGTTCCGAAAGGATAAGGCGGCTATTGTTAAGTGTGGCCTGCGTTAAAAAATGCACGAGATCTGACAATAAGACTTAAAAAATAATTTCAATACACGCAAATCACTATGCCACATATAAATAATACAATTAAAGAATACATACAGATATAGTTAATGTACACAATATAAATATATATATGGATATATATTAAATAGAATTACGCGTTAGACTAATAACAAACAATCTTTGGAAGGAAATCGATTGGAGCGCCTAGAGACGCCACAGACGGCTACTATTGCCACCGGCGGCGCCTTCCGCCTCGCCGCGCAGCTTATTGTCATCGGTGCGCCAGACGAATGGCTCCAGACGATCCTCATCGTCCAGGAAATTATTGATTGCCTCCAAGCTGGCAATATTCTCATGCAGCAGCGAATTGCAGCGGCTCAGCTGCTGCGACACGCCACGAATTTTGGCAAATTGCTCCGCATACGATGCGTATGTCTTCTGCATATCGACGAAGCTGGCAAAGAGTGTCGTTATCGAATTGCTAACGACCTTGGTGCGCTCCACAAGATGATTCTGTTCGCTGGCCACATGGCTGGCACACAAATTCAAATGCGTCTGCATCCGGCCGCATATATTAAGCAAATGCTGTGAATGCAAACGCTCCAAGATCTCTGCATCGCGTGTATATGTCGCCGAGCTAATTGACTCACGCAGCACCGGCAAAAATTGTGGTATGTTGCGCAGACGTGTCAAGTCTGGATCGATATCGTCATGGGTATCACGTGCACCCGGCTTGACAATAACAATATTGTGACTGGATGCAGTCGATTGTGGACGCTTCGGCTTGATGGTTGTTGTTATGCCGCCCGGATGCGATTTGCGTGCTGCCGCACGGCTAGCGCTGCTCTGTTGCAGCATATGGGCGGGCCGATTACGTATCTTTGGCGAATCGCCGATGGGTCGATCCGTATACGACACATACGGTAGATCCGAGCACACGCTCAGCGGCGGCGATGGCGGCCGGCTCAGCTCGGAGCTGGTCGGCGACGCTGTATCCGAAATGATTTGCTTACTGGCAATCACAATGCTTGCCGGTCCATGCGGCAACGCTGGCTGCTGCTGCTGGTGGTGCTGCAGTTGATGTTGCTGTTGCTGTCGCTGCTGGATGGTGCCGCCTCGACGCTTGTTGGTCGCTGCCGCAGCAGCCGCTGCCAGTGCCAAGGTGCTGCCATCATTCATCGAGTGGGAGTCGAGAGACGTCGGATCGCGCCTCTCGAAAATCTCATGGCCATCAGCCTCGATGCGCGACTGCGATTGCTCGGCACCCATTGAGCTGGCCCTGTATTGATTTTATTCTAGCACCGGACTCGATTTATTCGCAACAGCGTCGGTCAGAGTATTTGCTTATTGCTCGTCTTTGCTTATGTCCTTTAATACTACAGCAATCTGTCGCTGGACCTTCTACTCGAATTATGTGAGCATTTTTTGTTGTTGTCGAGCTACGCTTTATATTTTTTGCTCCGTTTGTTGTTCTTCTTTGCCCCTTTTAGTTAGTCATATCGATAATATCGATGCTCTATCGATACATCGATAAGAGCTATGTCTCAGTTCTGCGCTAGTGCGCGAAACTTCTTTCATAACGGCTCTATTTCGCACTTTCTTATTGCCCGTTGTGCTTGGCCCATCTTGCTGTCATTTTTAATCGATTTAATTTCAATTTTGCAGCAACTCATTGCTGAAAATGCGCAAACGAAGGCTAATCAAACCTGTCTCTTTTGGCAAAGATTCAAAGGCGACAATGTTCAAAAATTTGTAGAGAAAATGTCGTTCTCGCTGTTTCATGCTTGGAATGCATGTTTCTTTTGGAATTGTTGTGCCAAACAAATGTAACACTCAAACTAACTGGCAAACTGGTTGAGATTGATCAGAAAGTGGCCGAATATAACTTTAAGCTTTGTCGGCCAACCAAATCACTAACTAAAACTTAAGTTAGTTAATTCATCGGAGTAAGAATGAAGCAAACGGAAATCAATCGTTCAATCTTAAAAAGTATAAAAATTTAGTAAAACTGTTTTGGTTTCCTTTTTGTGGATTCATTTGTATATTTTAACATGATTGCAAATTTTGTTGCTTTTCGCAAAAAGTTGTGTTTAGTTATATTTCTTAGATTATAATTTAATTGCTTCTGGAAATCATTTTTGACCAAACTATTTTACGAATCAGAAGATTTATTTTGATTTGCTTTGCAAAAATTATCATCACTTAAAATAAGTTTTTTTTTTTTTAATCAAAATTAGCATTATTTAAAATGAGTTAAGTCAAGTAGTGTTTCAATATTTCGTTTTTATATTTTGATCTATCATATGCAGATGACTTTTACGCTTTTAATGCCCTGCAAAATCAAGAAGATTGTATCCGCCGAGAAGATACCCCGTAGTACAAAAGCCTTTTTTCAAATATATTTATATATATATATTTATTGATATCTGTCATTTTTTTTGTAATAAGCAAACTTTTTTGTATTCTAGTTTAGAAAATATGCTCGTTTATTAATTTGAATTTTGTTTTTTAATATGCTAGTTTTTTGGATGCATTTTGAATGCATTTCTTGTCGTTGTTTGTTTGTTGACCTGGTCGTTGTTAATGTTTCAGCTTGAATTAGTTCGAGTGGTGCGAGCCGTGGTATGACATCTGCTTCTGGGCGGGAGTACGCTTGCCAAATGGACTCTTCTCATTGACCTCCAGAATGTAATCACCCTTCAGATCGAAATCGGCATCAATGCCCATATAGCAGCGCCTGCCGAAGCCATCGTTCTGTTTGTACTGCTTCAGCGAATTGGCGGGAACGGCAGGGAAGTTGCGCTGATTGCCCGGACGCACTGACTCGGCAAAGTAGCGGGTGGCGCGCATAGCGGCTTCGATAACATTCTCGGCACCGGGCACACCCTGGCTGACGCCGTTCGGATAGAAGTCAACATCGCCGCAGCGCATTTGGGTGCCCATGCCCAGGCAGGATGTGTGGATGGCATCAACGAAGTCGGCATCGCCGCGAGACAGACCCACAAGGTAACCGGAACGCTTTGCCAGCTGCTTGGTGGGATCGAGACCGGTGATGCGGCGCAGCTTGTGGCCGGTTTTTTCGGTAAACTTCTGAGCAGCAGCGCCAGCAACATGAGCACCCTGTCCCTGTCCAATCAGATGGATAATCTCATAGGGCACACCCATATTGGTCAGTTCAACCAGAGTCTGGCCAATCATGGCACCGGTGCTGTCCACATCCAACAGGGACAAACGCCTAAAGTCGTTCAACGTGCTACCCAAGTCAATAACCTGCACAAATATAATTAAATTCCGATTATAATTTGGGGGAGACCTAAAAATTGGCACCAAGTAAACTTACGATAAAATTGCCACTGGTGGTCTTGGCCATTTTCCACTGATCGTTAGTTTCCTCGCTGGAGGTGGGCTCGTAACCCTTGTTCTGTTCCTGCTGCTGTTCGTTCTGCTGTGCGTTCTTTTGCTGCTCCTGCAGATTGTAGCGCTGCATGTAGGCCTGCTCGAGCTGTCGCATGGCTTTCTTGATGGTTGGCGTCGTTTGGGGCATACCGGTCAGCACAATGGTGACCTCATCCTCACCGAAACCGGGCTGAGCCATGGCCTTGTTCACATAGTTGTTCAGCTTGGCATCCACACGTTCACCATTTGACTTGACGATCTTCACTGGGATGTTGCTCGGGCTGGGCACAAAGCTTGGCGTCAGATCCTTATTAATGCTCGAAATGTGATCTGGCGAGAAAGAGTAGATTTGTGTTTAGATTGCCCACTTCGATTAAATTGGAGCACTTACATAGCTGCTCCAATAACTGGGCACCCTTCTGCAGTGACATATTCTCCAAACGCTCCAGCGAAATATCGTTCAGCGATGGCAAGCTTTCCAGCTCGTTGGCACTGAGCCATTTTGAGGGCTTCAGCACATCCTTGGAGGCACTAGCGGCCACAATCAGGCACGCCAGCAGGCACAGTCTCAGGCTCATGATGCAGGTCTTTTTTTTTGCGGCTCTAACAGCGGACAGATGAAAGGTGTTCAAACGTTGATCGGCGTTTGATAATTTCTGTCGCAGAACGTTCGCTTTTTATAGGTAGCGCTGGCGACGCAGCAACGTCGACGTCTCTCGTGTGTCAGCTGGTTTCACATTTTTGCTGATCTTGGCAAGCGTGTGGCGCAAATCTCAACTACGTCGACCTAAAACTGTTTATGCTTGCAAGCAAGCAAACAACCAGCGTTCTCCACAACAAATAATACCTCGGCAAGAAGATGGCGCAATAATCCAAAATGGCGGCTATTTCTTCTCTGTCCTCTTTGGTTGATTTCTTCTTTTTGCACACACACACACACAAAGCCATTTCAGCCGTCTTCAATTGTAGCATTATTCTGATTGGAGTTTTGCCAATACACAGCTCCAATTAAAATCGTTACAACTAGCACAAAAAACATCCTATCAAAAGGATACATAAATTTATGTAAGCTAGAACGAAATTTGATCTTCTTTTCTAAATACATATATTTTATTGTATTTAGTGTTTAGTATTTGTATTTGTATTGTGAATTCGATTTGTCTCTTGCACTACATTAAGCCCTTTAGTTCTCAATTTAGAAATGAGGTACAGGGTATAAACTGCGACTGCAGCAGCCAGCAACGGATTTCTTATCGTAGTGCCCTTGGAAACCTTGAAATGTTTAGGTGTTTGAACCCGATCATTTGGCACTGATTACAAACAGTACAAAATGCCTCCTGCAACTAAGTAACGCGTTTTCAATCAATTCCGTTTGATTAAAATAAATCGATTAACTGCGATTCGGTATGTCGTCTGTCGATATTACTATCGTTATCGTTATCACTTTGTACAAATGTCTATCCGTTAAAATTCGAAATGATTGTTATGCCTTAATTCATCTGCCACAATATATGTGTATATAATTCATAAATAAAAAATGTGTAAATAAATATAAATATATGGATGCACGTATTAATCAATAGTATATTTGATTAATAAAAAACTCCTGTGCTGTTTGTAATTTATACGTATTTATTTACACTTCGTTAGTTTTGCTTGCCTAAGTCAAAAAAGAAAATAAACAGTTGAGAAAAATCGACCAGCAGATACTCTTAGCCAAGCTGCTGAATAAATTGAATAAAATATAAGATATAAATATGGCAGGCATACACACTGAAAAGGATCATGGTGATAGTAGTTTCTCAAAATAATATAAAATGAAATTAACTTGATCTGCTTGGTATATACGAATATATATTCCAAATTCGTCTATATATCGACTTTATAGAGTTGGAGATGTCTTATTCTGGCTATTACATACTGTGACACAACTGCATTATACCCGTTTTACCCATTTTCCATTTTTGGTTCGGGGCATGCAAATTACCATGTCTCAACACATTTTTCAATAAAAAATATTATGCATAAGCAAAACCAAAACTTGCATAACAGTAAAAAGTACACATTAATAATAGTTTGCATATCAGAGCCAAAAATCAATTAAGCAAAATTTGTTTGCTTAAGTACGGAAATTGCATTTTATGTTTTTAAAAATATTGCAAGATAAGAACTAAATCTATCTCGGGCATGTGTATATAAAGATACACACATGTCTAAGTTCAAGCAGATGGATTTAAATCTGTCAAGTGTATATATATATATATAATATATGGTTTAATAAAGAACTTTAGCCTTAACATTATATACATTTGCATATATATACATATATAATTATGTGTATATAATTATAATTGTTACATTCAACATATAAAATAAATTTAATTGTTTAGATCGATGTGCCTAGATTATGGCTATGCGTATGGGTAGCTCTACAGGACACGCTTACTGATATTAGTATAGCCAATGCCCACACATGTCATTAGAACCTTTTGGGCACCACGCACATCATCGTTATCATCGTCGTCATCGGCCTCGGGATTCTCCAGCTTGAATGTTATGGAGAAAAAGTCGCGCAGATGTTGTAAGAAGTGCACGGTATATGTAGATAAGGCACCTGAAACATATATGTGATTAAAGGCATGGAAAACTGTATGATATATATATATATATATATATAGAGCGCACCTGTCAAAAATTTAGAAACGTGCTTTTGGCCCAGGGCCATGTAGAGAGCGGCCAGCCATTGATAGGCGGCATCACAGCAGCCACCGCGATAGATTTCATCCAGCAGACGCATGGCGACATCTTGCCCCAATTCCTCTGGTATGGTAGGCGTATCCTGCATAAGTAAGTCGAATGTGGACGATGATACAAGGAACACAGTATAGAGATGATTTGATCAATGGTTCTTTCTTACCGACTCCTCGTTGGTGTTCGAGATGCAGTCAGCAGCGAAGCAAACACCATCTGTAGTCTCAGCCAGCAAACAGATGCCAAAGCCCGGTGAATTTCCCGACATTTTGCCACGATTCTGATCTGTATAGATGTACACATCTGGCAAAAATTTGAGCATGCATCCCTTGGCCGATTCCACAGTGCGATTAGCCATCGCCGGTGACACTTTGCAGGCGTAAACTGTGCCACGGATGCGCTTCACCATTCCCTGCTGTTGGAACTGTATGGCGCGCAAGCTCTTGCGGACGGGACAGCTGAAGATCACCTCGCCGCCACCGAGCGGGGCAACACCACGACGCACCACACGCAAATCCAATCCATCATCGACTAACAGGAATCGCTTCAGCAGTGACAATGCAGCACCCTTAATATGATCCACCGACGGTGAGTCTTTGCTGTTCGTCACGCCGCGCAGCGTACAATGCACGGGCAATTTGCAGAATGGTCCCAGCGCGATCAGTACATCCAAGTAATAGCCAATTCCGCGCTGCACACAGCAATCGTGATGCAATTGACCACCATGGAGCAGACCCGGACTGAACATGACACTGGTGCCAGCGGGATTGAGCTCAATTTTGGTGCCGTTCGTCAGCTTGTCGAGCAGACGAATCAGACTAATCTCATATTCCCGCAGGCCGGGCGCACGCTCATCTTCGGCGCGAATCTGTGTGATTTTCACTGGCTTGCCGCTCAGGCAGGACAGTACAAGCCGCTGCTTTAGAAAGTTGCTACCTCGATAGATGAGGCAATTGCCTTCTTGTGCAACAGGCGGCATGCTTGCTAATAATATTTATACCAAAAACAAAAATAAGGCCTCCGCGTGTTTTTCGCACGTGTGTCCAAATTGTAAACAATAAGGGATGGAAAAAAAGCAAACATCGATATATCGACACGATCAACCGCAGATACCGCAGATATATATAACAATTCAGTGTTGCCAGTTATCGATTATAAAAATGGGACAGATCAACTAGAAAAACAGCAAACAGTCTACATTATTAAATGAAGCTATGCCTTTTGAGTTATATGCTGTTTTTTTGCTATATTTGCAGTCTTATTGGGAAAATTTTAAATATCCCGGACAGGTGTTTTTTTTATCAAATATTCCGCTTAACTTAATTTAAAAAGAATATAAATGTCCGATAAAACACCAAAACAGCAACACTGATGCTGTTAATATCGCTGGCAGCCCTGATCGATATATTTCATGATCGATATTAATGATATCAAGAAGGCGCTCATTTCAGGGAGCGATATTTCTTAATCCCGTTACTTGAATCATTTCTTTGTTTCTTAATTTCGCAGTAAATCGCAGGTAAAGCCATGTCGGACTATTCTGATATCGGAAAAATATCAATGGTTAAAGCATTAAATACTACTACAACCACGGACGGTTTTGTAGGATGCCCATACGACAAATCGCATCGTATACTGCCAAGCCGTTTGGCTGCACATTTGATTCGATGTGCTCGAAATAATCCGGACATCAAATTAATTCGCTGTCCATTTAATACTACTCATTTATTGAAATCTGAAGAATGGCAGGTTAGTATTATCATAGCACAAACATATATATATATATATATATATCTATATATATGTATTTTCCTTTATCACAGTCGCATATCAAGGAATGCGAGTTTTCTGAAGACTTATTCAAAAGTTCAAGTGAAATGGCGCCATTGGAACCACCTGTTTCTATGCTGGATCCGGTCAAGACGAGCGAGAATTGGGATGATGGACCATCGACCCCTACCTATAATCCAGTGGACTATTGCGAGAAGAATCATATCCCTCGCAATCCGCAAGGCTTATCAAAATCTCAGCGTTTAGCGTTCCGGACAAGTCAGCGTCAACGTCTCAGCGGTTTACAATATAAATTTGAATAACTTAAACTACCAATATTTAAAGGGCAGCTAAATATGCGAACAAAGAGCCATATATTTTGTTATTATATCATATATATCAGAATTACATCCACATATATTGTTAAATATTATAATAAAGTTAAATATGCTTTTGGCGAGCGGCCGCATATGGCAACGCCAAAAACAGTAAGACCATTGATGGTATTTTATATCTTTTTTGACTTGTGCTAGTATTTTTATTGTGTACACCGGGAATATGAATCTGTAAACCTTCGATAGCAAATTGCAGTCACACTGGCAAACAGATGTTACTCTCAGTGGATTTTTCGTCGTGTTCGCTTCGTTACGGATATTGGAATCTTACTTCTCAAACCAACAAATACCATTGCAATTTCAAAATTTGCTCCAACTTAAACAAAAGCTAAAGTACAATAAATAAAGACACATACAAAACATTGAATTGCCAAAAGCTCGAATTGGAAGTGGAGCTGCAGCGCGCAAATCCAGCCCTTCACACATACCTATCCTATTATCGTATGTGTGTGTGTGCATAAGCATTGCAGGTTCCAATTTCTTGATTCGTCGTGGGTGTTTTTATATGCATTTCATTTTTTTTTGTTGTTTTGCTGCAATAATCAATCATCATTTTTTGAAAGTTACTACAAAGTGTGAATGTTCGAGATATACAAATAAATACTCGATAACCGCTTGAGCGATATTTTTCAATTGCATTTTGTGTGCATTTGCATTATCCCCGCGCAGCAGAAGAGAACGAACACTCCACAAACACACACTCAACCAAACCAAACCCAAACCAACCAACTTACTTATATACCTACGAATTTCAACGCCAAAAGCAAGTTGCCAAACATAAAAAAGAAGAAAAAAATTAAAACAGGCTCCAGCAATTTTCAGCGTGCCAACATTGCTGCATATTGGTCTGGTTGTTGTCGCTGCCAGTGTAGGCCGCCGACGGACAAGAGCACAAAAGGCAATCGAAAAGTACACACGCTGTGGTAAGTGTAGAAAAAGTCCCATACGATGGCAAAAATATGTACACTGTGCATACATACATTGTATTCCATATATTTTTCTCTATATAATAATAATAATAAAGATAATTATGAAGTGAAAAAAAACCGGCATTTACCGGCAAATGCCAACTGCGAAAATAAACTGAAAATAAATAAATACTTATACATTCGTACATATATATTTATATATACATGTGTGTGTACATATTGTATGTGCTTATTGAAACATTACATTTACATCAGTAACCGCAAATTGCAATAGTGTGAGTCTTTATTAATTTTCATGTGCAAATGAACTACGCAATCCAATCAGATTTCAAATTTTAAGGGCCAACAAGATTTCAATATATTTGTGTACGTGAAAAATTTGGCCGGCGTGCACGCACACTGGCAAACACACGCGGCCTGTGCTTTGGTTGGTGGGGGAGGGCGAACCGATAACACAACATGCGCGCCGACTTGTTTTTCCTCTTCCTTCTTTGCTCATATGCTCGCTTATTTATTTTCTTCTTTTTTTCGGCTAGCTTCCAGCTCGTTCCAATTCCATGTTTGCTGTTGTTGTTGTCGCTAGTTTGTTTTTGTACTTCTCGCCATGTCTTTTTCCATTGTTCTCGTCGACGTTGTGATCGGCCCCCATCAATTAGGGTTATGCTATTTTGCCATATATATACATACACTCGTATATATGTTTGTTTGTGTGTATGTATGTACATATGCATGCTTGTATATTTAATTACACTGTCCCTGGAAGTTTTGGAACTTCTGAGAAACTGTTATAAATGCAATATCAGCTATCAGCTAAAATTTCGGTATTCAATCTAAACTGCATTTAAAAAAAAAGCAGTCATTAAAAATGACAAGTAATATTTACAAGCAGCATTCGGTCCATTTTCCATGCAGCAGCACGCATTGTTGTTTTTGTAATCCATTCAATGGTCCAGTTTTTTGCGACGCAATTTCGGCATCTGAAAGAAACATTTTGGATATATTTACATACACATAAGCAGCAACAACACTTCATATGTATAAGAAAAACGTGCTCATGTACTGCGTAGTTATGTTGTAAACATTGCCATGCCCTCTCCGCCCCACGGCTGTACTTTTTGCAAAGAGGGTGCGCACAACAAGTGCGAAACAGAAGCAGAAACAGTGATAACAAGAACAACAACAGCCGCCGCCAATGCTGCAATAATAACATAGAAAGTTTGTAAGGGGTACAATTTTCAAGGTTAAGCCGGGCAAAACAAACATAAAACCGGTTACACCAGCACAAACATATATATAATATATATATATATATATATGATGTGTGTGTATTTACGCGTAAGCATAGAAAGGAAAAGGAGAAACATGCGACAACAGCGACGCAATAGCATGCACACATACATAGATATATACACAGGCATACGCATACATATGTATATATGCTCGCTTTATTTATTTTATATACATACACATGTAGAAGCTTATATATTTGTTTGTACTTGTACGCAATGCACATGGTAGGTTTGCATGAGAGACAAACAGAGACACGGTTATATTGCTTGCATTGCTTTGCTTTGCCATGTTTCATATACATGCATACATATATATGTAGGTAAATATATATACATATATATATAGATATGTGTATGTGATAACTCCGCTTAAAGCTCTGTTAAAAGGTGCGAGTGAAACAGCGATAATGTTAGTCAATTGGCCGAGCATTAAGGGTTGTAAAGTTAACGGTAGCAGTTATACTTGTGTGCGTGTATGTCTGTGTGACCTTGAAATTGTTTGGCAGGGACAAGGGAGTTCTAAATGCGTAGCTGGAATTCGAAGCAGCATATGTATGTAGTGTGTGTGTGTATGTACACAACCAAGATGTAGTGCCGTTAGCAGACACAGCACAAGTGAATGCTTGTATGTAAATATATACATATATTTTAGGATTATTCTTTTCTTTTGTTTTCTACACATTTCATACATAGCAGCTTGTTTTCAATATGTAAACGAATGTAATAATAAAAAACAAAACAAAAGCAAATACATATGCACACACACACATACGTACACATTGGTAAATATTTGTTTATTTTTAGCTCTAAGGTGATCGTCGCCGAACAGATCGTTATTGCTGTCTTTTTCTAATCTAGTATGTCGTCGGTCGTCTGTCGATCTGCTTGTAGCGGAATACAAATCAAAATGTGCTTAAAGAGATCTTTGCATGTGTGTAGTATTTACATGCATACGCATGTTTGTGTACGGTATATTTGTATGCGATGAACGAGAGAAGTGTGTAGAAACAGCGTGTTAGTGTTGCAAAATATGTGTGTAAATGTTTTAACTTGCAATTCAGATTAAAAATAAAAGATAATGTTGATGTGTTTTGTTAAAAATTGATCATAATAAACTTATGTGCTATTTATTAGCTTCTAATTATTAGCAACATTCGACTCGACTGTTAGAGTTGCAAGAGCAACTTTAAAACATTTTATTTAACTGTCAATCGTCTAAGCTCAAAAAAAAAAATACAATGGATTAAATAGATTTGTTGTAAGACGAATTCGTTTTATTCATACTGTATATATACATTATGGATATGCCGGTAATTTTCCACATTTTTTTTTCTGATCTCAAATATATAAAAGTTACGGTTCAGTTCAGCGCGCACCGACTAATGTTTCACTTACAATATCTTTATTTATATGTATACAGAACTGACCTGACGGCCGACCAGAGACACAGAACAGCAACAAGGAACACTCAATCAATCAATCAACCAACCAAAACTCAAAAATACAAAGCGAAAAGAACTCCCAAGCACAGCTCCAGAAGATTCAAAAAAATAGATTACATTTAAGGTAGAGAGATATATCGAGAGAGAGAGAGTGAGAGAGAGAGGGGATATTGAGAGAAGAGAATCGTAATTATGGAGTTGGAGTCGAACATTAAGAAGCATGCCAATGGCATCGTCTGCAACGGCACCGATTCCAAGGAGAGTTCCGTGGAAAGGGAACTAAATGATGAAATTGAGGCTGTCGAACTCAATGGTGGCGCATCCAATGGCCATCATCTTCATGGCGGGCTCATGAAGAAACCGCTGCCCGTCGGAGAGGTTGGTGCTCACGATGGTCGCATCAAACGTAAGGCAAAGCGCCTCATCCAAAGACAAAATAGCGGCAGCGGCACAGGCGCCAGTGCCAGTGGTGGCAGTGGCATCTCAACAACATCGCTGCTGACCAATGGAGGCATCGCTACTGCCGTTGCCGGTGGCTCACCAAATGCCGGTGGCAGTAATGCGGCAACGGTATCCATTCTGGCCAATGGTGTACTGCCCGCCACTACTGGTTATGTGGTGCCGCATCGTCGCTGGAAGAATAGCCGAAGATCACGCAATTTGACTCGGGGTCGGGGCTTGCCCAAAAAAGGCGGCGCCGGTGGCAAGGGGGTTTGGGGACTGCCCGGCTCGGAGGCGCTCGCCGAGGTGTATGAGGATGAGAATGATCCCAATTATGATAGCGAGTGCAACGATCGCAATGTGGAGCTGCGCGAAGTGATTACCGAACTGACGCCCGAGGAGTTCTTCAAGCTCGCCGAGCCCATCGTTCTCGAATATTATGAGCATGGGGATACCCATGAGGTGGCCGTCAGTTTCGATGAGATACTGCAGAGTCCGTTGCGGGAGCATATCACCAGCATTCTCGTCGAGATTGCCATGGACCATAAGGATTCGCAGCGCGAGATGACATCCGTGTTGATATCCGATTTATATGGTCGCGTCATCACCGGCAAGGATATCGAGAAGGGCTTCAATATGCTGCTTGACAATTTGCCCGATCTCATACTGGACACGCCCGAGGCACCTGTCATGCTCGCCAATTTTATGGCCCGGGCCATTGCCGATGATTGTATGCCGCCCAAGTTTGTCAGCCGGCCGGAGGAGCATCAGCATCTGAGCGTGTATTCCGAGCAGGCATTGCGACGTGCCGACGCCCTAATCCATAAGCAGGTGTGGGCCCATCTCGACAATGTGTGGGGCATGGGCGGACCACTGCGACCGGTGAAGACCATCACAAAGCAGATGACGCTCCTCCTTAAGGAGTATCTGTCGTCGCGTGACGTTGCCGAGGCGCAACGCTGCCTGCGCGCCCTCGAGGTGCCCCACTATCATCACGAGCTCGTCTATGAGGCCATTGTCATGACCCTCGAATCCCTCAGCCAGACCACCGAGGAAGCCATGTGTGAGCTGCTCAAATCGCTGGATCTAACATGTCTCGTTCTACCGGCTGGCATGGAGCAGGTTAGTTGTCTACACAATTGTTCATCTACATCGATTCGACTAGCGAATCCATTCATTCATCCTCCATCCTTCATTCCATTAAACAAAAAAAGAAAAGAAATGAAAACAACAGTCATAAATCGTTGAAGAAACATTCAATTCACATTATATATATATATTATGTATATATACGATAACATATAATATTTATAATACGCGTATCAGTTGGCTATTTTCAGAAATCGAGAATGAGCATCTCTCGTTATAAAATCGAATCATTGCGCATTGTAATTTAATAACAAAAACACCCAACATAAAAAAACAAAAAAAAATAAAGAAAAACTCCTTTATATATATAACATTTATTGGATTTGTGTACTCGGCAGGGCTTCATGCGCGTCTACGACGATATGGCGGACATTGTGCTCGACGTGCCATTGGCGTATATAATACTCGATAGATTTGTGGAGCGCTGTAATCGTGCCGGCTTCCTAACCGACAAGATAATCAACAATGTGCCATCCCGGTAAGTAACTTCCCCCACCCCACCCCACCCCGTATATAACGGCAAATGTGTGTGTATGTGTGTTTGTATTGATAAATTCACTATTCCACCTGTAAACCAGCAGACAAATAACAAAAAACAAAACACCAGCAACAACGAGAAGAACAACAACAAACTAACACAGCAGGCATGGCAATAAAAACAGAAAATAAGCAACGAAAAAAAAAACAATTTGCTTTTACGTAATCTTTGTCAGTCATTGCGTTTCTCCCCCCGCCCCAATCCCCAATCAACGGTATATACAATATATGGCACATTATTTTTGTTTTGTTCTTTCTGTAATTATTATTGTTTCTGGCTCTCGTATACTTTGCATGTATGCACACACACACACACACATGCATATATATATATGCGTATTTATATATGTATTTATTTATATACATTGCATACGCAAATACATATGTATGTATATGTAAAGTATTTTTTTTTGCCGGCATTTTGCATCTTGCTTGTTGTTTATTATTTATTGTGTGACGGTCGTCGCGTCGTTTTTCGCTTTTTCGGGCTGTTGTTTTTGTTTTTGTTTTTCTCCTTTGCTTTTGGCTCAATTTCTCACTTTTATATGGTGTGTGTGTGTGTTTGCATGTGTGTGTGACTGTTTGTTTATGAAATTTCTATTGCGCAGTTTGGTTTTGTGCTGACGCGTAGTCAGTCGTCTCTGTCACCGTCGTCGTCAGCGTCGGCGTCTACGTTAAGTTGGGGCAGTCGCTAAAGTTGATTGTGGGGCCGGTTTATCAGGCGCCGGTTAGCTATGTATATGTGTATGCCTGTGTGTGTGTGTTTTTGTTTTAGCATTTGTCTGTATGTGTGCACAAATACGTATACATAATTTGATGTTGTCCAAATTAATTGGCTGACATTTTAAAAGTAGACACAATGCAAGTAAAATGCACACGAAAATACTCAATATTTTATTGGCTATTTACTTTGTATTAAAGAATTTACAAACTGTCACACATTTTTGGTTCAGCTGTATATATAAATATGTATGTATATTGCTTATGTGTATTTCAAGATCTATTTTTAACGGTTCGCTTGCAAAAAGTTAAACGAATTGATTTAAGAATCTTGATTAAGCTCCGTTTCAAACGTGTTGTTCTCACATATAATGTTTACGATGTTATATAACTCGTATTATTTTGCTCTGCACACACACATACACAAATACATACATACATACAAAGGTGTAATCTAAGAATAGCGTAACATACAAACAAACATAGATGTGTGTATGTGTAAACATTGAAAGTGTAAATATTTATGTGGGTGGTTGTGTCGAAAAGATAGAGCCAAACAGTTTTGTTATTATTGTTGACTTTTTGAAGATTGTTAGATTTATTGCCAACATATCGCAGCACCTGCACCACTTATTTAACTCGTCCAATTGATTCGCTAGCAATTTATTTATAGTTTCCAGTCAACAAAACGCATGAGTTTGTTTATTATCGATAATACTTATCGATTGCGTATCACTAGGCGCATCTATACTCATACATACACACACACAAACACATACATGTCTATCTATACAAAGTTGGCATCGATGTTACAAGTAGTTGCTGTTGTTAAGTTAATGGGTGGTGTTGGTGGTGCAACAACCTGCATGTGGCTCAAGATCGTCGTAAGTGATGTGGTGAAGGTAAAAAAAAATGGCGACTGTCGCTGCCTTTGTTGTTGTTGCTGCCAGTCATAGTTGCAGTTTGCTGCTGTTATCGACCTGCTACCACACCCACAAAACAACAACAACAACAACAACAATAACAACAACAGCAAAAAGCAGTAACGAGCAGACAGTCGTCGTCGTTTAGTTGTAGTTTCTGTTGCGCTGCTAGCTTAGCAGTTGCTGTTGCCTTTGCTGTTATTGTTGTTGTAACTGCATTTTGCATTCGCCTTGGCTGCGGCTGTTGCTCTTTGGCACTTAACATAGTCACAACAACAACAGAAGCATTCACTTTGCACACTGACAAACACAAACACACACCAACAAACGCCGACGCGACAACTTAGCTCTCAATACCCTAGAAAATGCATAGAGTGGTGTATACACATTAAAATACGCTTACAATTACAATCACGAATTATTATTACAACAATTGTACAAATTAACCATAGAGAAAAACACTTTATTTTTCACTTATACACTTTTGGATATCAAATAATACCAAATTAAACAAAATATTCATAAATTCAAAACATAAAAAAGAAAAAATTACTAATCTGCTTTCATATTTGAAATTACATTAATATCGTTTTAATCGATTGAAAGATTTTATTTTTGGCTGGTAGCTTTTGGTACAAAATATAATTGAATTATAATTGCAACTTGCGCTACATTGAAAGCATATGCATAAATACATATATATATATAGATTATCTTATATATAGACATATATATATATATATACATATCTATGCGTA
This sequence comes from Drosophila planitibia, assembly GCA_035043785.1. Classification (NCBI taxonomy): domain Eukaryota; kingdom Metazoa; phylum Arthropoda; class Insecta; order Diptera; family Drosophilidae; genus Drosophila; species Drosophila planitibia. The sequence goes on from JAWNMS010000041.1 coordinate 5,724,180, forward strand.
ATATATAATATATATAAATTCGATTCAGGCAGTCGAAGCAGAGCATTCTGCAGTCGGGAGCGCAAACGAATTAAGGCAATGTTTTAAATTGCTATAGTTGCTCTATCTGTCGCAATATCGTACACGATCCCCCTCACCCACCTTATTCACAGCCGATCCGCCAGCCTCCGAATTGCATTTGCCGCCTGTTGTTGTTTGTACTTAGTTTATTTATATGTGTGTACGTACATGCATACATATATACGTACAGCTGCGGTCAACATAATAGTAGTGCGTGTAATAAAAATATGACTGATTTTATGGTGATCAAATCGAGACCTCTTCAAAATATTCAATTGAAGGAAAAATGCAATTCTGCAAAACCAAAGTACTTAGTACTTTATTTTATTTGGTGTTTTTTTATAATTCTGAACCTAGGCCAAGTTTTAATGCTTACTTAACGTCAGTGTTGATTGCTTGTATTTATATAAGAATTCCATAGTTTCTTAACTATATTTTGAGTATTTATTTTCTTAATTTTCGAAAGCACTACTATTATTTTGACCGCAGCTGTATATAAAGCTTTCATGTCGATGTAGGTTAAAATTGAATACTAGCCCGCAGATAAACCAGTGGCTTGCTGTTGTTTGTTGGCTTGTGTGCACGCAGTGAAACTAGTTTTGAAGTGCAACCACCTAACCCCTCCCCCACCCCCACACACTTCCTTCTCATCCACATCCGACCGTGCACGTTAGTTAGTTGTCGTTGCACAGCTGTTTTTGTCGCCGCTGTTTTTCGTTCAGTGTTGTGTTGAGAGGAGAGAGACAAGAGGAAAGAGCGAGAGAAAAAGGGTCAACGGTTGAATGAACTCCGCTGCAAATTCGCTTAACGCATACAGATTTCTTTTTGTTTGCCAAATTTTTCAAATGCATTTTTGTAATGTGCCGAATTTGACTTGATTTTGACATTGCATAATGCTGCAATGGTCATATGCATGTGTAGATGGATGTGTGTAATCGCTAGCAAATTGATATTTACGTTGCAATATTTGATAAAAATACATATACAATTTAACTTTTACTTGATTCACATACATATTTGTTAGATACGTTTATTATAATTATAAATATTTGTTTTGTTTCTTTGCAGTGGACGCAAGCGCTTTGTTTCTGAGGGCGATGGGGGTCACATTAAGCCGGCCTCCTTGCCGATGCGCGACTAAAAAGGAGCGTGGATTGATCGAATTCTCTCCACTTCAATTGAAACAGAAAACGAAACACAAACATCATCAACAACAACATCGACATTAAACAATATCACAAAATCAGCGACGCAAGCAATCACAGCAGCAGCAGCAACTACAGCAAAAGAGCAGATAAGATACGAAAAAGAGAGAGACAAACGAGAGAACAACTAAAAGAAAAGTGCAAAAATTGTGTATTTAGTGTTGTTTTTGTTGTTGGACCATCTATACAAGAAAAAGTGGACATCCATCCTCAAAGAAAGCATGAATATGAAGATGAAGATAAACGAGAAGAGAAGAGAAGAAAAGAAAAGAACCGCAAACACATAACAAACAACAAACCATCAATCGGAAATTGATCTCCGTTTAAACTATATGAATAATATATACATACATACATTTATCTACATACATACATATAAAATTTATTTTAAAATATTTGTAAAAATAAAAAGCAAGACCAGCGGCAATTGCAACAAAAGATAAAAACATCGGCCAAAGCCGAATGAATAAATAAAATCAGCAGTAAACACAGACACACACACACACACACACACAAGCACACATCTATAGGCAGACAGACAGAGACGGCTTACATACATAAGCAGCAGGACAGAGAGAAGAGCAGGGATCCCGCGCGAAACACGAAACATGCTGAGAGTAAATTTCGTCGGAGCTGCAGCCGAAACTGCAAATGCAAGCATATTTACTTATACGGAACTGTTATACACACACACACAGTCACACTCACATACACACACCTACACATGAATACACAGACACCGTTATTATTACTAGGCGTAACACACAACTACAATTTAATATGATATACAACAACTACGTTTAAGAAGAATCATGCAACATTAAACAAAAAAAAGTAGTTTCAGAAGATTAAATTACGATTATTGAGAAATATTTAAGCAAAAGTAAACAGCAAACAAAAAAAATCACGTTTAAATGCATAATAATAATGCCTAAATATACTATTTGTGGCACACTTGAAAGAGAATAATGCAAATTTAAATTCAAGTATCGTTAAAAATATCTTTTGTTTTCCATTACACACAATTGCATAAATAATTAAATTTCCAACACGCAGAAGCCATGATTTTTGTTATTGTAAGAAGACTTCAAATTTTATTATCATTATTTAATAAATATACGAATTATATCGATATCGTTTTCTGGCTCGCCTACTTTGAATAAATACATATATATTTTATGCGCATTTTTAACTTATAAGCTATTGTTTTGTATAACAGTTTGAAAGTACATAAATGGAGACACGTGAACAATTTGTTGTAGAACTATTTTGTAAAAGTATTTTGACTACATTTTGCATATTGCGCTTGCTTGAGAATGAAAAATTCCAATATTTTTTTTTTTGTTTTGTTTACACACTAAACGCATTGGACGCAACTGTACTTTGCAGAAGAACAGTTTATCGTGCGAGAACTTGCATATACACAAATGATAAGATATTAACATATATATACATATACATATACTATATATATATATATATGTATATATGTATATATATATATATATATATACAACTATTATGTTAAAAAAAAAATAAAAAATATAAAATAATAATGATAATACAAAATGAACAAAAACATTCAAATCGCGAGCTGAGTTTAGTTGTTTCCTGGTTTGTATTTTTAACTGTAGAAGAATGAAGGGGGGCAATCTGTTGCTGGATGCTGCTAGGCGAGATCTGGCGGCTCCAGCTTCACCTCGCATCAGGAACGCCCCATGCCAACACCGACAACCGTCGAGGGCATCAGCACCGGGCCATTGACCGATAGACCCGAACTGCCCAGTCCGCCGTGCAGCTGGACATGCTTGCGATAGTTGGTGAAGTGCTCCAGATACTGCTTAACGGTGTCCATCGGCTCATAGAGATCGTTCTGTTTGGCGTGCAGCTGCTGTTGCCCCATCGCATTCATGATCGTCTGCGTGGTGAAATATGTGGGATACTCCTTGGCCACATTGATGCCGAGGAAGCCCTGCAGCATTTCGCGTATCATTTCCCAGCAATACGAAAGCGTTATGCACGGCCTGTACTCAATCTCGATCAGTATGCCCTTGAAGTGCTCCATCATGGTAACGGATCCCAGTTTGATCACAAAATCACCATACTCAAAGCGGGCGCCGCGCGACTCAATTTTTGTTTGCTTCTTGGATGTGAATGTCGATGTCATTTTCAGCATTAGGAGATCGAAGATAGCATCGGCAACGAGGGCCACCTGTTTGCCAGTGCCATTGTCAATTATGGAGAAAGTCGATGCTGGAAACTCCGAGTCGTGGAGCACATGAACGGCTCGTGTCGGTGTCCCATGCTGCGGCGTTGAGATGAACGTTTCGCAGTCCACCAAAAATTGGCCAGCATGTGTGGCGCCCAGTGACAGCAGACGCTTACCTAGATGATCAATGATGTGGGCCCCGGATTTGCCCTCGGGCAATGGATACGGCTGTAGCACTGTCACTCCCATGCTACTTCTTCTGAATTCTTGATATACTTTGTTGTTTGTTGTTCCTTTGTTTATCACATTTTCGCTTTCTGGATGAGGTGTGACCGTAAATCGTATATGGTATAAAGCACAAATACACACTAACAAATATGAAATACTCTGCGTGAAATCGTCTGACCTCCACAAATTGGTCAAATTGTGACCACTCTTGAAATTTTAAAATAAATAAATAAATTAATTTATAGTATTGTACCTTGTACATTATTTGTTAAATGATAGCACAATTATATGCTTAATTTACTTTGTCGAAGAGTATATATATAGATTGTTTTCTTTTTTAAACTATATAATTAAGATAATTTAATTCACTTATAATTGCAGTCCTCGACACCAAGCTCTTAAATATGCCTAATCGATGTACTGATTTATCGATAAGCCGTCAGCCTTAAGTGCACATCGCTATTGTGTTTTGTGGGTGTCGGAGTTTACCTGGTGGCCTGCAGCACCATGACGGAGAAACGAAAATACAAAAGATCGGTAATTATCAAAAACCAAAAAACAATCATGAATATAGATGTCGAGCTATATGTACTCACCCATTTGCGAAAACATTCACAGAAAGAGGAGATTGCACGGGAATTCGACTTGCCCGAGCGAAAATCGAAAATAGCAACAATACTCAAGCAGGAAGATCAGGCCTACTGCATATGCCGCACATCCGACTGCTCCCGATTCATGATGTGAGTGGTGGATGGATGCGCGGATAATAACATTCAACCAATTGCATTGAAATTCCGTTTATTTTTTCATATCTTTTCTTGTTTTATTTATTTTTATTTTTTTGCAGCGGCTGCGATGGCTGCGAGGAATGGTATCATGGCAATTGCATTGGCATCACCGAAAAGGAGGCCAAACACATCAAGCAGTATTTTTGCCAGCGCTGCAAGAAGGAGAATCCCGAGCTGCAGACCGTATTTCGCTTGGTTGCCACCGAGCGTGCTGCGGCCACGGCTGCTGCCGCCTCCGCTGGCACAGCGTCCGCAAGCAATGCCAATTTGGGCGCAATAAATGCGACGTCCGCCCAAACGTCTGCCTCGGGTTCGGCGGGCGGTTCAAGTAGCACGAGTGGCCGTAAGAATAGCACCGCCAAAGAATCAACAGCAAAACCGGTCAGACGCTGTGGCACCTGCGAGGGCTGCCGGCGACCCAATTGCAATCAGTGTGACGCGTGCCGCCAACGTGTCGGCCACAAGCCGCGCTGCATCTATCGGAACTGTGTGATCCAGACAGCTAACCAGAATCAATCGGCAACCACAACGACAACGGCGGCGGGTCGCAAGCGGGAAAGGAACAGCGTGTTGCAGCAGCAGCAGCAACAACAGCGTAAAGCGAAAGTGGTGCGCGAGGCTAGTCCGGAAATATTTGTGCATCCGGAGCTGGTGGGGCTGCGGCAGTGTCATGGGCCCAGCTGCCGTTGTCAAGCCCGACCGCAAAGTAAATACTGCAGCGACAAGTGCGGTTTCAATCTAGCCACGAATCGTATATTCCAGGTGCTGCCGCAGCGTCTGCAAGAATGGAATCTGACGCCGTGTCACGCGACCGAGGAGAATCGCGAACAGCTCGAGGTTATACGACAGAAGCAGACGCTTGTGCGCTTCGCACTCGCCCATCTCGAGAATCGTGTCGAGGAGCTCAACATGATTGTGGAGCGGGCCAAGCGCAGCCTAATCGAGACACAGCGGCCACAGGATAACGGCGATGTCGAGGATGAGCAGAGCATGTACTGCATCACATGCGGCCATGAGATACACTCGCGCACAGCCATCAAGCACATGGAGAAATGCTTCAACAAATACGAGTCACAGGCCAGTTTCGGCAGCATTTTCCAGACGCGCATGGAGGGCAACAATATGTTCTGTGACTTTTACAATCCGGCGAGCAAGACGTATTGCAAACGCTTGCGTGTCCTTTGCCCGGAGCACAGTAAGGATCCCAAGGTGAGCGATACGGATGTGTGCGGCTCGCCGCTCGTTCAGGATGTGTTCAATCGCACCGGTGAATTTTGTCGTGCACCCAAAAAGAATTGCTTCAAGCATTATGCATGGGAGAAGATACGACGGGCCGAGATCGACTTGGAGCGTGTGCGTCAATGGCTCAAAATGGATGATTTGATGGAGCAGGAGCGACTATTGAGACAGCAGCTCAGCTCACGTGCCAATCTGCTTGGACTGATGCTGCACTCCACCTACAATCACGAGGTGATGAACGAGCTTGTCCGCAAACAGAAGGAGCACTTTGCCGAGCTCGAGAAGGTGAAGCGTCGACAGGCGCACCATCAGCAGCACCAACAGCAAAAGCAGCAGCAGCATGAATTGTTGCAACAACAAAACCAGCAGCAACTGCAGCTTACACCAATAAAGAAGCACAGGCAATGACATAAAAAAAAGCAGAAGAAAAAAAAGAAGAAAAGCAAGAAAAAATCGGACGGGGATGATGATGAGGACGATGACGAGGACGAAGACGAGGACGATGACGAGGACGATGACGAGGACGAGGACGCGGACGAGGATACATCATAGATCACCTTGTATTAAGATAGCTTTCCTTGTCTCTCTCCTATCTCTCTCTCTCTCTCTCTCTCACACACACTTTTTTCTGCAAACTTCACACACCAAACAAACATTTATCAATTATTTATAAGACATATACACCGTACCCGATCACCATGGATATATAAATATATGTAAGTATGATATTAACAATAAGGCGTTTGTCGTTTGTTACCACCAGCAACCCGATCAACACTGCCACACACACACACACACATACACTATCTGTCTCTGTATTTTAACCACTCTCTCTCTCTCTCTCTCTCTGTCTCAGTGCTGAGGAGGTTGCTAAGTGCCACATATTGACTGGGGCGCCTCTGTTTGTTATTGAAAACTAAGCATCAGACATAAATTTATTGATAGCAACCTGTCGGCGGCTCTCACTGCGCCAACCACTCGAACTTACATCATTCACCACACATACACTCTAATTTGTTCTTTGCTTGATGGATTCAATAAAATGTAAACTTACTTTATATGTACAACGTTCATTTCATTAAACATTCACACAGCATGTGATCAACTACATCGTCTAATATATAAATATGCTCTTTATCCTAAGTCTTAAGTTGAACTAACACAAGAAAGAAGATCCAAGCCGAAATTTAACTATAAATACAAACACAAAACATACCGACCGATTATTCATATATATATATATATATATATAAAGAAATGAGATGCGTTTCATGCAAGCATTAATTTATCGACCGACTGTTCCTATGACAGCTATATATCCCATATATTGTGATTTTATGCTGCTATTTAAGACCATGTGCACTGCCTGCCAAGTTTCAAGTTTTAAGAAAGTTTCAAAACTGAGGGACTAATTTGCATTGAAAGAGACAGACTGACTGACTGACAGACAGACGGACAGACGGATATGGGTAGCTATATCGACTCGGTTAGTGCAGCTGATCTAGAATATATATGCCTTATGGGCTCGAAGACGTCTATTTGAATGCGTTACAAGCTGCATGACACAATTATGATATAATAAGCTCAAGAATATAAATATATACAAATAATGCAGAGCAATAAACGAATAACATCATAAATTACATAAATGTTAACAGATCCCAAACTTTCGTTCGTTCACCATATGCTCTCTCTCTCGCTCTAATTTGTCGTCTTTGTCACGAGAGCAAAGAGAGCAGTCGAAATTCTTGAACATAAAAATCTTAAATGTAATCAATCATTTTTAATTGTAATATTTTCCATAAATTTATGAATATGATTTTTATACAGTTTTAAGCTTATGTTAAAAAAATAATTCAAATATATAATGAAAATATATATTAAGATTTCTTACATTTTGTTTTAAAATAAATTTAACTATTCCACTTGAATTGTTTGTTATTTGTCTTGAGCAGTCTAAAAACTGTCGATTGACAGCAATATTTTTGTAAGGGAAAACTGAAAGCAATTGAATATAGAAATATAAATTGAAAGCTGTAATGATTTTGGGCTCGATCAAAATATTTATTGTTGCCAAGCCGATCCTTTTGTTAAAATGCCGGGCAGGTGTAGGTGAATGATGTGTCCTGAGGGACAACGATGCGGAACAATAACCATAACCACCAAAGCCGTTAATAGATACAAGTGCACACAATGGTGTGTGTGTGTGTGTGTGTGTGTGTGTGTGTGTGTGTGTGTGTGTGTGTGTCTGCCTCTGTATGCAAGTCAGAATCGTTGTTGTCAGTTTCCGATTTGAATCCAGGAGTCAGAACTTAGTTGGCCGTGTATTAGTCGCTCTGACCTTTGGGAATATCGTAGACATTGGCATCCATATTTGTGTATAACATCCACACAACTTGAAAATCGGACACAATTTTGTACACAAATTTTTATTCAATATTATTTAGTGTAAAATCACAAACGGGAGTCATCCGCGGCGGTATATACATGCCCCATTCTATGGTTGCATATGCTTCCTTAAGTGCTGTACTCTCAAATTGAAGTGCGCAATTCAAAAGTTTTGCAAAAATCAAACAATTCAAATTTTAAAGTCGCTGCGGCTGCACAATCTCAACGATTCGGTTAATGGGCCCAATATCGGCGGCAAACGACTAACGAAATTGAAAACCAATACTGAAACTGAAACCGATCCACCTGACAACCAATCAATCAATCAATCAATCAAACACATACTGCAATTTTGTGTCGATTCATTGGTGTAGCGTTATACTAAATTGTGGACTTCTAAGAGGTAAGTGTGTTTATATATATATATATATTATAATAATTTCCATACATATTTCATCGGCATCTTCCGCAGTTTCCATTCGAGTGTAATCTTAATTATTATTATTATATATATGCATATATAGTTTACATTATCTTTGTCGATTTTTTGTTGTGTCTTCATCATATGGAAATGGTGAGGGGATGTTAACCTTCTAGCAACGGTGCTCTTATTTCAATTGTCATTGGCTTGTCCAGGCGCACCGGCGAGGTGCCTGCACCGGCAACACGCCAACGTCAACAGCAAGTTCCAGCTTAAGCTGGCCCCAATCCTTCAGAGTCGACAGGTAAGCGACATGCATTTTGCCACTTGATTTTCGGCTAGCTGTGCCAGCCAAGTTCTACTTTGCTGCTACTTCATTATTTGTCACACTACAAGCACTTTTACACCATGCTGCATACAACCAACTAATAATATTAACTAACAACATTATCTGCATATGAATAATTGGTTGATACACGGATCAGATATATGATATACTTTCAAAATATTTGTAATATTATTAATTGGTCTTCATCTTGTTTTGTTTTGCTGGACAGTGTAAACTTAATGCATGTATTCGCACACATTCTGTTAGATATGTATATATATATATGTATATGTATATATATATATATATATATATATTTCTACTTTATGGGCATATTTATTGTTAAACAAATTCATTTTGCTCGAGTCTCGATTGCATGCACGAGACTTCTGGTGGCATTTGAGGCGTTGTTTGATTGTTTTTTGTGGGGCTGCCACTGTTGCAATAATAACAACGACAACGTTGCCGGGGCACTTGAGGGTCCTGGTTCCATTTGTCCATTTGTAGGCATTGCTAGGCCAAAACTGTTTGCCCTGCTCCTGCTCCTGCTTCTGTTTCTGGTCGTGCTCACATTTGTTGTTGCTATTTGCTATTGGTTTGCTGTTGTCGCCCACTTTCGCTTTTCGATCGATCTAACAATAATTCAGTTTCAATCAAATCGCTTCATGATTTTATTTGTTGTTGCTTTATAATATACATATATGTGCCGTTTGCATATGCGAGACGGTTCTGAGAATGCGAATCCGACTCCGACTGCGACTGCGACTGCGACACGCGATGCTCCATAACGGAGTTCCAGCAGCAACAACTTAACACTCAATGCACCCACACCAACCAGCCCCACTATGAACATCCTATCCTAACCCATACTCCACCCAACCAACCAACCCATCCCAGCTGCAAGCTGGCGTCCGTCCAGAACGAAAGCAAGCAATTGAATGTATTGAAAGTCTCACTGGTGTTTCAGACTTGGAGGTGGAAAAGCGGAAACAGCGTCATCGGAAACTGCAACTGCAACTGCAACAGCAACTGCAACAGCAACAGCAGCAGCACCACCATCATCATCAGAGGCAGGTTGTGCGGCCGCAACAGATTGAGGAGGCTTACCACATGCGGTGCCACAAAGGCAATTCAGTTTTTAAGCACGACGAATACAGCAAGGATATAGGAAAAGAGAATCAAATGGCCGAACGATCAAAAGCGCAGCAGCGACGCATTTATGAGTTGGATCAGAATGTTGAGCGTTATTTTGACGTGCGAAAGGTAAGCATTGTTATCGCTATCGCTATCAGCATCGGTTATCGGCTATCGCTTATCGGTTATCGTTTATCGGTTGCTCGAATTTACATTAATTTTGTTTTGTGCAGCGCCTGGGCAAAGGCGCCTACGGCATCGTATGGAAAGCCATTGACAAGCGGCAAAATAGCACTGTGGCCCTCAAGAAGATCTACGATGCGTTCCGCGATGAAACCGATGCACAGCGCACCTATCGCGAAGTTGCCTTTCTACGCGCTTTCCGCCCCCATCCCAACATAATCCGTCTACTGGACATATTCAAGTGAGTAGTGCCCTCCAACTTGTAGAATATATGGTATTACACCCAAGACCGACTACATTATTGTCTATGTATGAATTCAGATCTTCAAACAATTTGGACTTTTATTTGGTGTTTGAGTACATGGACAGTGACCTGCACAATGTTATCAGAAAGGGGAACGTCCTTAGGGCCATACACAAGCGATTCGTCACCTATCAGCTGATCAATGCGATCAGATATATGCACTCGGGCAACGTCATCCACAGGGATCTGAAGCCAAGCAACATTCTGATTGACAACAAGTGCAGGTAAGTTGCAATCCTTGTCGAAACGTTGCAAATATTTATAGAAATGCTCATCTGTAATGCTGTGAAAATGTTAAAATCAAAAGGATATATATATATGTATATCCCTGAACCAACAACCGACAGATAAAACCAACTATGCTCGATTAATTTAAGCATAGATTAATGCAATAATGCTGCGAGTAGCATCCCATTTGATTCTTCATTCGTACAGGAATTGCCTTTATATCATTTTACATTCATTGTGGTTCCATATTACTATCCAAACTAATGTTCAAATTAACACCGAAGCAGTTGCAAAATTGTAAAGTTCTGATTTTTAAATTGAGGAAAAAACCTTGGAAGAATTTATACTACTTTGATTGAAGCAATAATGTTTGTGTCATCTGTTATCGGCTGGGATTACACTGGTTTTTCTGGCTTATTTCATTGCATTCTGCTCTTTTCTTTTATATATATATATATATAGAATCAAAGTAGCCGACTTTGGACTGGCGCGAACTTTGTGTGTAAAGCGACGCTCCAACTCAGACTACGAAAGCAAGGATGAGCTGAACAGTGGCGTCATGCTGACCGATTATGTGGCGACCCGTTGGTATCGTGCACCCGAAATTTTGGTGGCCAGTCGCAGGTTAATTTTAGCTCTAAGCAAACAACATATATAAATACAATTAAAATCCACGAAAACCACTTATAGATATACAAAGGGCATTGATATGTGGAGTCTGGGCTGCATACTGGCCGAGATGATACTCCAGAAGCCGCTTTTCCAGGGTAGCAGCACCATTAATCAGGTACGTGTGTGTGTGAGAGAGTGTTACACTAGGCAACATAGTTTTTGAGATTTCGAGCAGTATCACTTATATAAACCATATTTTTGCAGATTGAGAAGATTGTGAATGCGCTGCCCGATGTAACGGAACGGGATATCGAATCGATTGGGGCCACCTTCGGCTCGATTCTGCTTAGCAAGAAGATTGTGCGGGATTGTCGTCACTCCCTGGATGAGCTGATACCGTATTGTTGTGACGATGCCATGTCGTTGATCAAGTCGCTGCTGGTCCTCGATCCGGATGGCCGGCTAACGGCCAAGGAGTCCATCGCCCATCCGTATGTGCTTCGCTTTCGCAGCTCGTCGGCGACCCTAGAACTGCGCACTGAGGTCAAGCCGACACTCAATGATGATATTCGCTACTGTGTGAATGATTATCGCACCCGGCTGTACGAGATGATTGCGCCCGAGTTACGCGCCAGTGCTCGCCACAGCAGCGCCACACCAAAGACTCCAGTAGCTCCAGCTGGCTCCGATGTGCAGCCAGCAGCCGCTTTGACGCACGTCATCCGAGCCGTGTCAAAAACCAGGTGAGTAACGCAACGAACTCTGTTTACTTGTGGCTTGTGTGGCAAGGAGCATTGGCAGGGCCAGGGCCAACGTTGGGTGCATTGTGCATTGTGTATTGTGAGTGCTGAGCTGAGCTACTCTAGCTACTCGCTCGCTTTTCCAGATGTCGACGCTCCTAGCATCGACGTTCACCGTCATCCACAGCAACAACATCAACGACGGCGGCGCTTAAAGCATCCACAATCAAGACAAGAACAGCAACAAACTGTGGCCAAAGGCAGCAACAATGGGCACTCAACAAAAGTGAGCGGGCGACGTCAACGTCAACGTTAACATCCACATCCACATCAACATCCACATCAAACTTAACCACAATCTCAATCTTAAATAGAATTGGTAAACAGCAACAACAACAACAACTAAAACGTATTTCTGGAGATGCTCAACGTCGTTTAACATATCCCCAAACGCTTTCGCGTCGCTTTGCACAATTACAATAAATTTGCATTTGCAGGGATAAGAATAAGAGAATATTCGATAAGATATCTGCATTATATAAGAATATCTTATTTTCAAACTGAAACTAAGGCAATCATAATTATGATGGGATAGTTCTATTCTATCTGTGAAATAACTTCAAAATAAACCTATTTGTACTCAAATACAATGGTAACAAATTAAAAGTTTCGCTACGAATAGATACGCTTTACAGGAGATCCCTTAATCCACACTCTATGAATAAAGCTGTTCGATTTTCCAATATGAATAAAACATCAAAACATATATATATATATTCATCTGATGTTCGCAATTGATCAACAAAACATTAAGTAAATGCATAACCAGCAATGTTAAAGTCAAACTCTTAAACTAAACTAAAAACTTTAACTAAAAAAGATTTTGACTTAAGGGAAAATTTACGAAAAACACCGATTATACTGTGTATATATACATATATATATATATATATACTTGCCATGAACTTTGTTAATGTAATCCCAGCCAAACTCGCCCAATTTGGAAATATGTATCTATTTTTAAGCGAATCTCATTATGTGTACACACAATCCTTAAATGTGCCTAGACTATAGAGCAATTCGTGTAAACTGAATAGAAAATTGTATTGAAATGCAACTGATCGAACCAGTTCGCATATATATTTGACTAAGCAATGTTAAAAGTTTACAATGTTTGCGTTGACTCTCCCTTCTGGGTCTGGTCGCGCTTTAAACAATTCACCAACGTCTGTGCCCTCGCCCTTGCCAATGACTTGCTTATTGCCTCAGCTTTTAAACGTCAAATGCTCATCCAAGTCCTCCTCCTCCTATTAGTTCACATCATAGAGCTGTCGCCAGCAGTTGCCATGCAGCTGGACAAACAGAGCTCGTCACGCAGTCTATATCCAATATGACTAAGAGCTGGGTGGATGAGCAGCGAAAGCACCACAGACAGCAGCAGCAATTTCAAAAGAAACACCAACCACACCAGGAACAACAGCAGCCACAGCAACAGCAACAACTGCGTCAACAGCAGCAGCAACAGCAGCAGCAGCAGCAAAAGCACTTGCCGCATCTGCATCGTATTAACCGCAATGCCAATGAACCCAACTCTCAGTTGCGTCGCACTGCTGGCAAGGAACACCCCACACAGATGGCGCTGCATCGGGAGCAGCTATCCGCTGTGGGGGCAGCAACAGGAACAGCAACGGCAACGGTTGAGCAGCCGCTGCGTGTCCGCAAATCGCGTAAGGAGTCCAATCAGCGACGTCTGGACAAGATTAAAAAGTTTATCGAGCAGACCAAAAAGAAAACGGAGCAGCCAGCAGTGGCCACAGATAACATCGAACCTCAGGCCGAGTTCCTATTGAATAACTTGACAATGGCGCACAGCCAAGCCATCAAGCGAATGCAGTCAAAAGCTATGCAAATAAATGTAACATTGGAGCAGATCAAGCTGGAGCATCTGGAGCTGGTTAGCAATAAACATAGGAACGAAGTGACTGATCCAGAGCATAAGCATTTCCGCGAAGAGAAGCAAAATGGGGAACTGATGGATGCAGCAGCATACTTTTGCCTGAATTCGCGTCTGCGCCAGCTGGAGGATGAGATGGACAAGTGCAAGCGACAGATCTTTAACTATGTGCAGGACAATCAGCAGGTGCTTCACGAGCAGAGCCTCTGCGCGCAGATCGGCCAATTGCTGCAGCCATCGTCATCGTCATCGACATCACCATCGACTGCATCGCCACCCGTTAATTCATCGCAAAGCGAATCCGTTGCAAACCAGCATCCAGTTGCTGCAGCCGGCAGCAATTCAATGCTGAAGCGCGACAAACAGAAGCAGTTGCAGTTTTGCGAGTTTCTCGCACGCGACGAGAGCAATGCCAACGCCTACGAGCCACCCAATCTTGGCAACGTCTACAAGTCCAGCCAGTTGCATGTCCATGTCCAAAACGATCTGGCCCAATCAATGGCCTCAGCATCTTCGCGACAACAATTGTCGTCAGCCCTCAAGAAGAGCAGCGACTGTGTGCCCGTCCAGAAGGAAATTCGTCCGGTGTCGCGAGTATATCCCAATAATTTGGAGCTTCCAGGCGCACAGCCTTACGATAGAGAGAAGCAGCCGGAGAAACGGCATCAATCACAGCCAATCACACATCCCTATTACGAGTCTTTCCGCATTCAGGAGGTACTTTTCTACCGTGCGGATCCGAACGAAATCGAGGATTAGCATGCTGCTCACAAGGATCACACATATCCCCGGATTCCGAGCAACTGAAAAACAATTAAATGTACATTGAAATATATAAATATGTAAATGTATAAATAAAATGTGCCATTGTGTCGAATAGAGTTTAAACTAGAGTTTAAATACAAGAACGCTTCTCTATCAAATATTCTTAAAACGGAGAAATATCACCACAAAACTATATAAAACTCGTCTTATGTGTAAAATCATATTTAATGAAATCAAAACAATTCTAAAGCTATTAATTATTAAGCATGAAATGTTCTTCGGGTATCTTTGGCTGAAATTATTTTGTGTATTTTAATATGAGTTTAAATTTAAATTATAAACGTCAATTAAATTCTAGGCCTCAATTTTAGTCCGAACTAGAATGTTGGAATTATAACTCATCCTAACATATATTGCTATAACTTCAAAAATGTCAACCAAGCAATTTAATAACAGCAAAATTAAAAAATATATATTTATATATATATATATATTAATATAATCACTCATGATAAATCTAGATTGTAGCCTTTCAATTTGAATTGAAATTGAACAAAACATATCCACCTGGGCTAAATAATTTAAATGTAAGTCACTGGAAAATATAGAAGTTATTTGGTAATCTTGCTAGAGTTTTACGGATAATTTTTATTAAGCATAGTATAATAGTTAGTACCAGCAACAAGTACATTTTTAAATATAGTATGTATACACAGTAAATACATCAACTATTTAGTAGATACGTTACTTTAATCGCAAATTTGTAGATAACAATGCCCGCTGACTATAAAAGATTGAACACAATAAAGCTCTATTAATCGAATTTTTTATATGATGCATACACAGAATGGAAGTTAATCCTAAATAATACGCGATTTTTTTCGTTCTTACGATCAATAATAGTAGTTTGAATTCTTCGATATTTTCTGTGATTTTTTCGTTTTTTTTTGGTTGTATTCTTTAGTTTCTTGGCTGTTGAGCTTAAACGTTAACGTTGATAATACACATCTACGTAATAAAGATCAATTACAAATTCGGTTGCATGCCACACACAGTACGTTTAAATCAAGTAATCAAGTACGAAGTAACAAATGCTGGCGCATATTAATTATTTAACCTTTTCTTGTCTCTCTCTCCCTCGAACTATTGCCGCCTGTTCTAACAATCTGCTTGTATATATATTATTATCTCAGTAAATGTATGTATATTGGAATTACAATTTGTCTATTTGATTGGAAGCGGTGCCCGTAAATGTTGCATCCGCAATATATATTTGTATGTGTGTATGTGTAACAAAGGGTAGCAGTGATCCATTAGTGTTTGCTGATGCTGCTGCTGCTGCTGCCAGAGTTTTGGAAGACCCCTATCGATTGTTTTTTGCATATTGAACGTTTTTTTGTTTTTTTTTTTTTGTTTGCCATTTGCCGAAATTTATGTTTTGCGCTTCTGCTCAAGCTGCTGTTGTGGCAGCTCCTCCTGCAGCTGCAGTATGTGCTCCAGCGGCTGCGGTTTGCCATCCTTGTCAATTAGGGCCGGCTGCACGATGCCATCTTTGCGCAACTTTTCGAGCAGATTGACCAGCTGCAGGGCCTCGTATTCTTTTTGCTCGTCAGACATGCCATCGAGCGGATTAGGCTTGGTCTGTTCAACACAGCCAAGCACTGGATTGAAGCACTGCTGCTGCTGCTTGTACTCCTCGGTGTCGCTGTCTTCACTGTCCGACGAGTAGTCGGTGCCCTCAATACGCCGACAGTCGAGGACGCCGCGCTTGGCAAACAAGCCAGCCGCATTTCCATAGCCCGTATATTTGATCATGCGCCCAACATCCTCCTTGCATAGCACAAAGAGCAGCTCGGCGGCCAGGTCGCGTAAGATCATCGCTGGCAGTGTGAGGAAGCGGCACAAATGATTGCGTAGCTCGTTGCCAATCTCCGGCCGCTTACTGACATCCTTCAGTGGCGGAAGTATCTCCATTCGTAAATAGTGTCGTTGAATGCGATCGCTGCGTGCACATTTCACCAGCACCGTCAGCACCGGCGACACCAGCTCATGGGAGCTGGCCTCCTTCTCCTGCTGGTCGAGTGCGCGGCGCAGATAGTCCAATAGGACTGCCAGGCTGCGCACGTTGCGCTTCTCGAAGCACAGAGCACAGCACTTACCTGGACTCTGTCCGGCGCCGGCGTCACTCTTCGTTTCCCCCTCCGGCTCCGCCTCGGCATTGTTGCACTTGAGCGTGAGCTCGGTGAGGCAGCTACTCGATATGTTTGTGAGTAGGTGAATTGTATGCGTCACTACAGCGCGCTCCCGTTCGGTTGAGAGACTGCCAAAGCGCAACAGCAGCTCCCGCAGCACACCGGTCAAATGAAGACTTTGGATTTCGTACTCGTTGGGACTCTTGTCTGGCGCACTGGTTAGCGTGAACATCACCTTGAGCAGCTCACAGATGATGTTCAGCTGCTCGTCACTTGGGCCAACAGCAGACTCGGTCAACTTATCGTCCAGCCACTTGGTCATATAAGTCAATCCATTGAGATCAATTTGGAGGCGTGTGCGCGCTGCTGCCTCCAGTGCGGTGAGCAAAAATAGCAGCTTCATATCATAGTACTCCAAGGTGCACGGATAAGGAGTCGATGAGGCGCTGGCCAAACGCTTCACAACCGCATCCAGACAGGATTTCTGGCGCAAACAGTAACGACGACAGTCGCCACTCTGATAGATTAGGTTGCACAGACATTTGAGTGATTCGCCCATAATTTCCGCTTGGGCATCGCTTAGCTGTTGTTGTTCGGTTTCATCCTCGGTGTTGGTGTCTAGGCGTGCTAGCGATAACAGTGTATCTAGCTCGTGCTCGATGTAATGCGTCTGGAGGCTGAACTCATCGCGGGTTAATATGCGAACTGTATTTAGGCATTTCGTGTGCATCGGCGCCAACGTTGGATCATCGAGTATACCGAATATGGCCAGCCAGATGTCATGCCATTGGTTGTCCGTGTGATAGCTGTCAAATACCAGCAGGTCCGCATTCTGCGGGCGTCGACAAACAAATCATCATCATCATCATCATCATCAAATTAGTCACAAGAAAATGGGGGTTGTGTGTTCTTCTGCACACACTCATTACCTTAGTATTAAACTGGCCGAGTATGTCATTGATGTCGGCGGAGTTCTTCCGTTCAAGTCGTTTCAGCTGCTCCGCATCCATGATGCCGACTGTGACAATCTAGCCAGTCCCAACGTTTGCTAATTGGATTTGAATTTAATTTGATTTCTGTTTGCAATGCAATGTCAATAATGTAAAAGTACTAAAATATGCGAAAAAAAAAAGTCAAAAATACTAAAAATACCAAACGATTTGGCTCTACAATTGTGTGACCGCAGATGAATTCTTAATATGGTATCAGCTGACAGAAACATGTATCAAAAACTCTGCGCACACAGTAAATTAAGGGATCAGTAATTAATAGAAACCATTGACTGAGATACATGCTGATATATGACAATAGTACATCGAGAAGAAGAAAAATACCATCAATTTATCGATAATAGCGGTTGATACAAAAAAAAGCTTCGTTACAATTTCATTTGTATTTTGCCGTTGCATCTAGCAACGTATAAATAAATGATATATTTTGTTACAAAAAATACATATTCAGTGTATACATATATGCGTAGTGTATGTTTTGTGTTGGTTGTGTAAAAATATAAATATATGATTGTCGAAAATAATACGTATAATTTAAAACTAATTTTTCATAATTACATATAGTATCGACGCCTACAGCAGATTGGATCCAATCTTACTGACCTCCACTTCTTCTTTTTCTACAAAAATTCGCGTAAATGCAGTAAGAAAAACGTTGAGAAAAAGGGGAAAAAAATGAAAATAATAATAATCAATTAGAAATAAATGCTTGTAATAATATACATAATCTTATGTAATAATAATAATAATAATAAAAATAATGTTTATAAAATGAGAGTGCAAAATAAACAGCATATGCCGTTAATTATTAATACTCGTTATCAAACTTGCTCATTAGTGAGTGATATGAGTTAACTTTCAACCAGGTCACCAGATAAAACATGCATTTATGTATGTATATGAAGCGTACGACGGGGAAAAATGAGAATTATGATGATGATGGTGACATACATCAAATGAAATGTGAGAATGGCATGTGATGAGGGACACAATTAAGACACACTTACTACATACAACAAATAAGATTATACATTACAAAATAATTATAATATCAAAATAGTCTATAAATATAAATATATATATAGAATTATATATATATTGGAATGTATATAAACGAATTAGTTGGGAATGCGTTCGGAAGCCTCGCAGCATGCATTTGTCACTGGTTACTACTGGTCACACTGGCAGCAGCAGCAGCAACAGCAGCAGCAGTGTTGTTGTAGAACATTAAGCAGTAGACAACATCTCATACACATAGAACTACAACAACAACAACAACAAAAAACAACATCAACAATAATTGAAGTTTAACTAAACTGGGGCACTGGTAGGCGGCTGGGGAGGTGCTGGCGGTATTATGTTCGGTATGGCAACGACACAGGCGCCGGCACGTGGAAACGACATTGGCGTCAGTTCATTCCAGCCATTGCGCACCGGATCGTACTCCTCGACAGTCTTGAGCGCATGATTGCCATCGTAGCCGCCAACGACAATTAAACGATCTCCAAGCAGAGCACAACCGATCGCATCGCGTCCCAGGGCCAGCGAGCAAATCTGTTGCAAATGGTAGAGAGAGAGAGAGAGAGAAAGTTGTCTTAGTGTATATTATATTATATTAATTATTGCATTTCATCCGACGACACTTTGGCCTGGTTCGCGAAATTAATTCACATCGAAAACTGGGAGCCGGACCGATCATTTTAGAACAACTCAAATGCCAACTGATATTGCAAAAATACAATTGTCAATCTCGAATTTTGAATGCTTGTTTTGGTTTCTGCAAAATATGAGCATAGACTGGTTACCAGTGTCCAGGTATCGGAAGCTGGATCATAACGTTCCACGGTCTCGGTGCGACACACCATGGGATTGCTGGCCGGGCAGTCGTGGCCACCCAAGGCATAGAGGAATCCATTTGCAACAGTCACCTGCAAGCAAGCAGCGTTAAATGTGTTTTAGTTTGCGATTTCGATGGAAGTTGGTTTTTTTTTATTATTTGTTTCCCAGAACTTACACCAACGCCGCCGCGACGTCGATTCATTGGCGCCAGAAGGCTCCATTTGTTTGTGTGCGGATCGTAGCATTCAATCGAGCGATGACAGACAGAACCGTCGCGCCCGCCCACGGCATAGAGGCGACCGCCCAGCACCGCAACACCAGCGGTCGAACGCATCGAGGACATCGGCGACACATAGCTCCAGGTGCGCGCAATGGGATCCCAGCTGCAAGGAGTACCACAATTCAAATTTGATTACTGGGTGACTGATTAGTGACTGGTGATTGACGCATTTATTTACCGTTCAACCGTGTTCAGGTAGCTCCAGCCATCGTGTCCGCCAACCGCATAGAGGGGCCCCTCCAGCACCGCAACGCCCAGGCCATGTCGGGGCGTTGCCATTGGATTGAGTGGCACCCAGGCCATCGTGTTTAGATCAAGGCTCTCCACAGTGTGCAACGTTTTCAGTCCATCGCGTCCGCCCACCAAAATCAGTTTGTCGTCCATAACAGCGACGCCAAACTGCAAACGCCGGCCGGTCATGTGTTTCCAAGGCGTCCACTTGTCCAGCCGCGGACAGTAGCTCTCAATGGTGATGGCGCCCTTGTGTGCATCCGTGCCACCCACAGCCAACAATCGGCCGACAGTGGATTTGCGCGGCGTGGTTCGTTCGGTGGCAATGCGCGATCGGCGTTCGGGCATTAAATGCCATTTGAAGGCTTCCATCACCAGTTGCTGGCACTCGTTGGCGCTGCACACGTTCTCCACATGATCCATAAGAAATGGTGGCTGCAACAGGGGTAGGCGCACCAGGGCGAGCAGCTCGGCGATGTGCTGCTTACGAGCGGGCGCATCGTGGCGCACCCACGACATCAAACTGTGGAAGACATCCTGCTCGGATGGCACATTGAGATCATCGCTGCACAGCAGCTTGCCCAGCTGATCGGCATGTAGTTGAAAGAACTCCTGATTCTGGCACACCTGCATAAAGTACTGGCAGGTGTACGCCTGCGCCAGTCGCAGTAGCGTTGTGCAGCTCTGCTGCTCCGCAAAGAATGCGAAGCCCAAACAATTGGATGGGTGCAGCTGGCGGGCGAGAAAATTGGAGCATGCCGTCACCACAGAGGTCAGCTGCAGCAGGCTGGCGGTGGCCAGCAGCGTTTCGACAGTGTCCTCGCGCAGCTCAATGAATCCAGTGTAACAGTACTGGACGAGCAGCTGCAGGGCATCACCATTCACCTCACCAAGGGTCACGTCATTTTCCTTGGTCTCGCGCAGCGATCCGGTAAACATCGCCGAAAAATATGCACTCGAAGCTGATAGCACCAACCGATGAGCGGGCACCCTGTACCAAATGGAAGGGATATGTGTGATCAGTTTTAATTCCTGTTGTTCTTCTAGGCCCTGTTAACTTGGTTTCTTGATTTCATAATTTCAATAAATACTTAATTGCATTTTATTAACAGGATAAAATTATACTCCAGTTATTTAGGAAAATAATGGAATCTTACAAAAACTATATATATATTTTTCTATTTGCTAAATTGAATTGCATTATTGTGTTGGCAAATAGAAAAATATTGTTTATATAAGATTCCATAACTTCCCATTTTGCATATGTAGGTTGAAAAACGTTTAACAAAGTGTTGTAGAAATGCATTACAAGCGGAACTTGCAAAAAAAGAGGCGGATTATGAGAACAGCTGCAAGCCACGAAATATGTCTCTTAAATCATCTCGCAGTCGATCAAATGGAAAACCAAACAGAGAGAGAGAGAGAGGGAGAGGGAGAGAGAACATGAGCAAATGCAATTTTACTCTTTACTGTTCGAATGACGCTGCTGCTTCGACCGCAGTTACTGCGGGTGCTGGTGCTGCTTGTAGAACTGGCGTACGAATGCGACACAGAGACAAAGAAGATGGCGGCGTTCATATGCCGGATGATGCTTTGCCAAATACGGCTAGGGCGGCAAATGGGAGCAGTGTGTGTGGTGGGGTCGGGTGGGATGTGTGGAAAAATTGCTTTTGCGCATTTCAATTCGCAACTTTCAATTCGTTGTGTACGTTCACTTGAGTGTGTGTTGTGTGTGTGTGCTTCGTCGTCCACTTACCGTTTGCCATCAATGCCAGCGATGAGAACTACATCGCACAGCTGCTGGCTGTCCACATAGAGTAGCATACGCTTCAATAAGCTGTCCGCATGATCGCGACAGCGAAAGAACTCATCCTGGCTGCCAGCGGAATTGAGGCTGCCCATACTATATTCCCTCGACAAAGACTCCATCGTATTCTCCGCCATCATCGATATGTGGCCCGATGTGGACGCTGTCGAGTCTCGACTGGGACTCTCTTTTTGGTTCACATTCACAGATGACATTTCGTAGTTGTTCTCGTTGTTGTTGTTGAATTTGCAATACCGAATTGAAACGGTTGGTAAATAGTAGTTATTAATTATCTGCCTTAATGTCTTATTTTGTTATTTAGCTGCTTCTCGTTCTTAGTGCATCTCCTTCTTGTTGTTGTTGCACCTTACTGTGTGTGTGTGTGTGTGTGCAGCAGCATCGTCGTGTTTCGTCCCCGCTCGCTGTCCACAAACAACTGCGAGTTTTACAGCACCGCACATTGCCATACACCATACAAAGTACACACGGAACGACCTTGTCGCTGGCGTTGGCGTCGACGTCTCGCAGACAAAGAACTTTTCCGTCCGCATCGGCTACACTGCGAGTCCTTTGTTGCACAAAAAATTAGCTACAGCCTATTTACGTATACAATCTTTTTTTGATGTTTTCATTTTGCTTGCTGTCGTTACAGGTTATGGCGTTTCCAACCAAAGCTAGACAGTTGCAGTTAAGTGGGATTTTTGCACGCGGCGTTGCCACATCGTCGAAAGCGTTTAGCGATGCGCGCAGTTAAGAAACTTTTGAAATTACATTTGCTCGAATCACATGTGCATTTATTTAGAACGCATTAAATATATAAATATGTATATACTGTATTTGTTATTATGCTTTGTTTGCAGCTCTCTTTATTGGCTTGGGTATGCCCACAGTGAACTTGGACAGATTTTCCAAGAACTCAATGTACAAGGCATGCTCGCGCGCAGTTGCCATGTTGGATAGTTTTCTGGCAAACTCATGGGTGATGCCCTTCTCTTCAAGCATCTCAAGGATCAAGATTTGCAGATTGTCATCGATGAGGGATGCGTCAATGGTAAAGCAGCCATCGTTCCATCCCTTATTATACAGTGATAGGTCCTGTATCTCATATACACAATTCTCTTGTGCTTGCTGATCCAATGCATCTAACTCCAAATCCATATCCAAATTTTCAAAGGCGGTTGGCTTGAATACACAAAATATTGAAAGCAGCAAATCATTTCTTTTGATCAGCACCTCAAACTTGGGAACGCTCCGCACTGGAGCCAACTCGCCCGTCTCATCATTGCGGCGAGGCACACTCTTGCTGACATTGAAAAATATGTTAATACGCTCGCCGGGCGACTCCTTAATGAGCTCGACCTTGGAACCAGAGAAATATCCGGTAAATTCATCGATCATACATGGCGATTCCAGATGCAATTGCACGCGACGCTCTTCCACGATTTCGCCCGTAACAAACTCGACCAAATTGCGTTGTGATGGTGTTAACTCAATTGGAGTTAGCGTTTCCTCCTCTTGTGGCAATGTCTTCTGCAGGGCTTCACCTTTAAGATTTTGCATTTGATGTGCAGCAATCGAGATTGAGCGTTGCATCGGGGCTAAACGGCTATTGGCCAACACGCTATGACCCAATCGAAATATCTTCAGCACGTTCGACATTTTAACACAAAAATGTTATAATTGTTTTCCTTAAAACAAAAAAATACTTTTCTCTGACAAAAGCTAGATAATTTTGTTGTTACAGTTCTATCGTCAGACAACGAATGATTTGAGAAGCTCGAGCTTTCCAGATACTACAATAAAAGACACAAAACTCCAGGCCTGCCACTAATATTAGTCCAAAACATTTCGACAAAATGAAATTTGTGAATTGCAAACTCGATTTGGACTTTTTTTTTTAAATATTAGTTGTATTTAATTTATTCTCTTTGCTCTGCTTTGTCCTTTTGTTGCTTGCTTGATCGAGTTAAAAGCCAGATATAGCAGAAGTATACACACAAAGCGCAAGAAAGAAAAATAACAAAGAGTGTGGTGAGGAGGACGGTGAGGAGCAAGTTGTTACAACAAGTATAATATAGCACACACATATGCAGCAACATATAAATAATGAACGTGAGTACTTATTATGCATGTGTACGTTTAGTATGTGTATTCAGTGCGTGCGCGTGAAATAAAGGAATGCTAATTAGTTGGGCGAGGTATTGCGTTTTGGTGTCGATGGCGGTAAGTCCATGGTCTTGCACACCCATCCAGATATGTCGACATCTTCCACCTCCGCCTTGCGTATCCATGCATGACTCTGCCAAAGGAGAATATTTATTTATATAGCGTATATAGCGAGCGAGTAACAAAGACAAGCATAATCTTTACGAACCAATAACGTTTTGAGATCGGCACGCTCGTCCGGCTGCTTTTTGAGGCAGATGTCGACAAAGTCCTTGAACTCGTTGGAGAATATCTTGTGTTCCAGCTTCGGGGGCGGCTCGTTAACAATATAGTCGAGCAGCTCGAATATTGCCATCACTTTGGGCTCCAGCGTCGCTTGGCTGCCATCTTCATTGGCATTCTCAGCAAATATGGTCTCCAGCGCAGAGGCTTCCGGCGGCGGGATTGGATACATTCCGATTGCCATCTCAACTAGCGACAAGCCTAGAGACCAAATGTCCGACTGTACCGAATAGTGAGTGCCCTGCAATCGTTCCGGCTGCAAAAATATTTGTACATAACATTTATAATTAAAACATTATATTATTCAGTAGCCGTCGAATCGCGAGTTCCTTGAACTTGTTAATAATTACAAACATAATGGATTAAAAAACAATAATAAAGCGAAACAATGGGATGCGATCTGTTAGTATGTGTCCACATTTAAAATCTATTAGTTATACTCAGACATGGATAATATCTGATGTTATTTTGAAGAGATTCAAAAGACTTAAGAGAGATACCATGAACCAGGAGATAGTAGCAGATAATTTTTTAGTTAATTAGTCGTTTAAATGACTAAAAAGCAAGTAGTTTAATCGATTTAAGCCAAAGAAATTTTAAATTTAGTTGTGGATCGATTATAACTTTTGTTGTGGAGTTGGTTGATTTGAATAAACAATATTTGTTGATGACTGATTGAATAATAGAATTTAAACAAGTTCTAAATTTGGAGCGACCACTGTTGTAGTAATTTTGGCCACAATTTGAATTGGGATAAGGTAACTGACCGACATGTAGCTGCGCGTGCCGACAAATGAGTTGGCCATCGAGTCAATAAGCTGACCCGACACGCCAAAATCACAGATTTTGATCTCGCCGCTGCTGTTGACGAGTATATTGCTTGGCTTAACATCTCGATGGATGATCGCATGCTTGTCGCGCAGATAGCTGAGTCCCTTCAGTACCGCCAGCGTGATGCGTCCGAGTATCGATTCGGGTATGCGGCCGGCTCGCTTTAGAATGAGATCGAGGGAGCCGCCGTCCATATATTCCATGCAAATGCTTATCTCGCCATCGCTATAGAAGGCACCATAGAAGCCAACAATGTGCGCAAAATTGCATTCGTGAAGGACTTTTAGCTCGCGCAGGATTTGCTTCTTGATCGCTGGTTTCACCTCCAGATGGATGAGTTTCCGCGCCATTATCAGATTTGTGAGGGTGTGCCGCACTTTCATCACAACGCCGCCGTTGCCGGAGCCGAGTTCACCCAACTTTTCCAGATCCTCTTCGGACAGTTCGCCGATCTTCTCCTTCTGACTGAGGAACACTTTGATTCGCTTGCGTTCGGTGTCGTCCATGTCCAGGCCCTCCAGGGTTTCGGTCAATGCATCGATGCTCGATGCTTTTGGCTTTCCCAGCAAGCTGTGTGTTCTTTAATTTAACTTTTTAATGAATTTTTGCAGTACAAAACGAAAAGTAGCAACAACATTTTTGTGGACATTTGGATTGCTCTTGTTGCGATGTTTGTTGGTATGCCATACACCCACATACACACATACACACACAAACACACACAGACACTGGTCGCTTGTAGTTTGGACATTTTTAATTGAGAGAGAAATAAGGATGTGGCCATTGTAAGACGTAAAACATTCATTTTTTAAACTTTAACTTTTATATAACATTTTCGAAATTCATATAACATTGAGCAACAGAAAACATCATATTTAAAATGGTGCATAATGCATAGATTACAAATTATATTTAAGGGACAGAAATTGGAATTATTCGCATATTAGAAACACTGAGCGAATTGAAAGTTCTTCATTTACGAGCAACTGAAGTGTATATCTTGTACATCTACATATATATATGTCTGCAAGTGTGCGTATTTGTGTGTGAATGTTTATATTTATGTGTGCGTCATTTGGCCAGCAATAATAGCAACCAGAATATGAACATTTATTTTATTATCTTTTCGGGTTTTTCAACCAAACATTTTTATTTGGGGGATCATTAAATGTAACACATATGTGCACATATATAAAATATATAAGTCATATTTACTCTGTTCCCGATGGCGTTTTGAATGGCGGCGTTGGTGCCACCTGTGTGGTGGCAACAGCTGCATCCACATTTACCGGCGGCAGCACTAAGTTTAGTTTATTTTTCGACATCTTGACCAGCATGCACGGGGGAAAAAAAGAAACAGTTCGCAAGCGGTCGTGCGCCGACGGTTAAAAGGATGGGGCAGACAGGGGTTTGTCGTTTTGACAGCACTAAAATAATCGCTGTTTACAATTGTATACCCGGATACAAATAAGTGTTTGTTGTTTGTCTAAATAAATTAAAGTTGCAAATTTCGCCGCAAGTTTAGCAAATATTAACAATAGCGATGTAATAACAAAATCGATAGCCGATGAAATTATATTCATCGCAAACTGCAATCGATATAAAAATACTGGCACGATGTGCACATGATTCGATAGTTAATATCGTCTGCCGATGGATGCAAATGACAAGTTCGAGTTACAAAATCTTGTTGTTGTTTACAAGTCTCCAATTAACCACAAAACGTGACATAGAATTTGCATTAAACATCGAATACTGGCGGCTGGCAATGAAAAATCTACTGATGCCGCTTAACGGCGCCAGTGGCGAGCCAAGCACCACCAGCTGCAACTTTCACAAAGATGCTCTGCTTGGCTTCGCCCTCGACCTGCCCGATGAGCAACTGGACAGCGCTGTGATCCAGTTGCAAGAGGCCGCAGCCGAGCAGCAGCAGCAAAATAACATTAATAATAACAACAGCAGCAACAATAATAGCAACAATAGCTGCAATAGCGGCGACTTTCATCCGTCACTGCTGAATTGCGTTGATCTGTTGCCGCCTGCAGTGCCAGCGACCGATCTGCCGGAATGTTATACATTTGATGCTGAGGCCGCTGCCACCGAACTGGTTAATGTGGCAAACAAGGATTGCGATTCATTGGCCAGGCTGGCCTACAATCTGTATCGGCTTGCCAAGGAGGACCACATCGTTATCGATCGGTGAGTGCCACTTATCCCACATATGAGCAACTTTATCCATTATGAATATATCTTTTGACTTCCAGCAAACGGAATGAGGTTATCCGCACCGATGCATTGACCAATCAGAAGACCATATATCGCTGCATGGATCCCATCGGCATGGGCATGTATCCGGCTAATTGCAGTCGTTCATCGTCCTCCTTTAAAGTGAGCCGTGCACGGAAACGTACGGCAACCGCAGACATAGCGGGTATACCACCAACTGTTGTCATTGGGCAAACAATCAATGAACCAGTGTCCGCCTTAAATGCGGATTCGATGCCTCGCACTCGCTCCGGACGCATTATACGCCCTGCCTTGCCACAGGCGGCAAAAGCGCCAGTTGCAACTGAAGCAGCAACACCAAATTCATCGCAAATGCTGGAGATGCTTGTGGCGGAGCTGAGGGACAAGGACTATCGTGCGCCGGCAGCAGCGCACACTCCAGAGTCGCCAGCAGCTGAAGCGCACAAGGAGCGTTCTGTGCCGCCGAATGCAATTTGTCCAGGCTGCAACAAGATCTTTCTGGGTCGTCGTATGCAGCGCCACTACGTCAAGTATCCCGAGCATATGCCCAGCGCCATTGCCGTTCAAAATCAACAACACCCACAGCAACAACAACAACAGCAGCAACAGCATCAACAACAGCAGCAGCAACAGCAGCAGCAACAGCAGCAACAACAGCAGCAACACCAGCAACAACAGCAGCAACAACAGCAGCAGCAACAGCAGCAGCAAAATCAGCAGCAGCAACATCAGCAGCAACAACAACAGCAACAACAACAGCAGCAGCAGCAACAGCAACAACAGATCAATGTACCGACACTGTTTGGACTTCTCACTGCGCAGCTGCAGCGGCACAGTCATCTCAGCGAGGAGCAGCGCGCCGATCTATTTTTGCACGAGCTAACTGACTTTGTGGAGCAGCTGCAGCTGCGTAGCACGCGCCTCATTCGCAACACATCCGGTGTGCATTTTGTGAATGCGCGCATCGCACGCGTTCTAGGCATACCTGAGGGTCAGTATGCGCTGGATATGTCGGCTATGGAATCGGCGCAGGCGCCGACACCGGAACCGGAGCTGCAGCAGTCGTTGCACAGCAGCGCTGTGTCCAGCTGTGCACGCAATATGGTCGATTATCCGGGCCTCAGCATGTCACTGGATGACACGCTCACGGATGAGGCTGCTCAGCGACTAAATTTGTCCGCCGGTGGCAAATTGCTGCCACCATCCGAGGAAAGTCTGTTACGCAATGTTAGCGATCTCATGCAGCCACCGGTGGCTGTGGCACAGCCCACAGTTGACCATGGAGCGGGCGCAATGTTGCCGCATTATGATCATGCTAGCGATAATGCCGTCGAGGCGCTCAGCATGAAGGAGACGCCCAATGCGGCTATTCTGGATCTCAATGTTGATTACTTCAAGTTCAACAACTAGTTAATTAATTATACACGCATAAATTTGCGCAGCCATTATTTGTCCTTACTTATTTATACACATTTTATTTATCTGCACATTTTTTCTAATTGTTTAGGAATTTTAAATGAATGTGCAAAGCGATTGTTAGATAAAAAAAAAACAAAATATTTTCATGGAATGAAGAAAATATAAGTGTTTCAGTGCCAATTTTTTTCTGAATGTATATATATTTGAATAAATGTATATTTTAATGCGAAAATATTGAAGAAAGTTTAAACTATACGGAAAATAAAAAAATAGTGGTTTTCTATAAATCAACAATTGTTATTGTACTAAAAATGTTCATTTGTATTTAGCATAAGTGATTCATTTAACATTGAATAGATTATCCTGAATGAATCAGAGGTATTCAATTTGTTTGATTCCCAGCACTGCTTCTGCACAAGATTATTGCTATACAACATTTATATCACAATCCGAATATTCGAGGTCATTAATTATGTCCACTGTTTGAAGTATTTGCAGAAAAAGCTTTTCCAAATTTATGTACAAATTTTGCAATCGACCCTTTATATAAACAAATAAAGATAAAATGGGTATAATGGAGTTAATTAATATTTAAGCAATCATAGTGCAACAGGCAGAAGGTATCATCTCCGTATATTTATATAATAATTAATTAATTTATATTCTGAAACAGAATCAACAGCCGAGTCTGCATGATGAATTGTCAGCTTCGCGAATATTAATACAAATCTTACTTTACTTTGGCATAAAACATTTTATGTATATATCTAAATACACATTGTTACATACATACATATCGACATATGTACATATAAATGTCTGATGACTTGGGTTTAGGGTATCTCATAGTCGAGCTCTCTCGACTAGAGCCTTCCTTCTTGTTTGTACATTAATTAGAACAAAAATTCTTGAAGTACATTTTTACATTTTTGTGCTTCAAATAAATGAAAAGCTTTAGTTTTTCTTGTAATAACATAAATTCGTGATTCACACTAAATCAGTTTCAATGATTTAAGAAATTTGATTCTTACAAAACTAACGAAATATCTTACGCAACGTAATTCAGTTATTGATTAAACTGGAAATGTTTTAGGTAAGCAACTATTTTGGAATAACATCAATCGTACTTAACATATAGCGAAACAGTCTAACATGTAGAATTTCGGGATGCTAAAAAGCAATTTTATATAGATTTTGACAATGGTTGTCCTTGATTTGAGTATACAATTTATTCATTTGTTTTGCTGCGTTTGAATTCGATTTGTTTTTGTTTAGAGGTTCTTGTTTTTTTTTTGTTTCGATGTTGTTGTTTGGCTGGCTTTTGTTTATACCATAATGTACTCGTATTTTATGCCCGGAGCTATTTTTATGAGTAGCAGGCACCATTTGGCCGGGAACTGAAAACTGAGAAACGGGGCTGGCTGCTGTTACAACTGGATGGAAATGAAACACCAGCAAGCCGTAGGACATGGACAAAATGTCACCCTGATGCATTTGCGTAATTCGCCGTGCATGTGAATCCCCTTCGCTGTTGGCAAATATTTCTCCTGCCACGCCCACGCACAGTTCGGTAAAGCGCATTAAGCGTGATTTGCCACTGCATTCCGGCAATTCAATTTGGCAGTCATTTGCGGTCATATTTGCTTAAGGTCAATATGCTTTTCACTGCGATTTGGATCGAAGTGTGCTCGAGGAACTCGTATAAATGGAACTTGCGTGACATGCTGTTCTGTTAGTTCAATCATGAAAATTCAAGGGGATAGCAAACCAAAAATCAGCCACCTGCTGACCAAAAAGGAGCATCGCAGTCACAGTCACAGTGATGACTCCATTGATGAGGAGCAGACGATGTGCAGTCTTGAGTCAAGCAAGAAGAGCATCAAGGATTATCTACGGAATAGCTCGCTGCATGGCCTCAAGTATTTAGCCGAGGAGCGGATTTCGATATCGGAACGGTATGTGTGTATAGGTATAGCCAGAAAAATAACTGCCATAAAAATGGGAACATTATATATAATACATAAAATATGTATGCTTGAATTCAAGTTGAAAATTCTTGATTTATCCCAAAGCGCACCTAATATTTTAAAATTATGCATTCAGAATCTGAAGCAAGCAACCTGAGAATAAACGTAACGTTGAAAATATCGAAGACGAATGTCCTCAATATTATATGAATAACTTTCAAAAACAAGATTCTCTCTAAATATCGAAATGTCACAGAAGACAAATATGCTAAAGATGAAATTTTAGTCCGGAACTGAAGTTACTACAATACTATACACATAAACATATATATGTATATTGTATATATATATATATATATATATATATACTCTTTACTTTACGTTTACTCTTTCACATCTTGCTGTAAGCTCAATATATTACATATTATGTAGAATCCCATCCGGTATACCGAAATATTGCAAGATAAATTCTTCGAGGACATAAAATCCATCAATGGAGTATGACACACTGAAATAATGTTTAATTGTGATATGTGGCATTTGGATAATGTTCGTTTTTGAGTCGAGTAGGAAATACTTTTTTACTGAGTGCGTGTTTAAAAAATACTTAAATATAAATATTAGTACTGATGCTTGTGCAGCGTCTTCTTTGGCATATCTTTTGTGCTGGTCGTTATTCTATCGGGCTTCTTCATTTCAAACATCTACATCAAGTGGAGTGCCTCGCCGATCATCATCTCGACGAGCGCCAAGCAGCTACTGACTAGCAACATGCCCTTTCCGGCGATCACCATCTGCAATCTCAACCAGGCGTTGCGCAGTCGCGTTCAGCGCATTTCGCGGTGAGTACAAAAACTGGGCCCAGTCCACATATACAGCAAATGGAAATAAATGAATATTTAAATAAATAATGTGATACCTAGGCAGAGAAAAAACAACCTGAATCAGAAATAACTATCCTCAATATTCAAATAAATGTTTCGACCAACCTAAAATCAAAAGTGAAGGGATAATCATAAATCATATGAAAGATGAACATATTCTTAGATTGAGTTCTAAAATAAAAACGTTTTTGTTTTGAGATGGTAGGTCTTGGAATGAAATATTCCTCAATCAAGAATCGTAAATTGATATATGTATCTTATTTTTCGGATATGTATTTTAATAAAATCGTATGGTTGATTATTATGTTGTATCTCTTTGATAAGTAGATTCAGCAACAATTACACGCTGCTGATGAGCCTATGCAACAAGGGTGATGACCAAACCATCACATATGTTGGCACCTGGAAGTACTTCAAGGCCCTGCTGGTGGAGGTGGCGCAGCCCTGCGATGAGATGCTATTGTATTGCAGTTTCGGGTCGCACAAGGAGACCTGTTCGATGATCTTCAATTCGATATTGACCGACGATGGATTGTGCTGCACCTTTAATGCACTGGATCCCATCTATCTGTTTCGCAACTATTCGGACGATGTGCGCATACAGCCGGCATCGGAGTATTCACCCTACGAGCCCATTGATTGGACACCGGAACGTGGCTATGAAAAAATACTTCCGGCTTATTATTATCCCAGAATGTCGGGCGGTACTGGCAGTCGCATGGGATTGACTGTGGTGCTGAATACCTCAACGGCGGAATATTACTGCACCAAGTCCATGGGCAATGGCTTCAAGGTACAGAAACATAACAAATGTAGGTATTATCAGGAATACTCACTTTTTGTAAGAAAGATATTCTACATTTGGCAATCACTATCTCAAAAAAAAATCTTTGGTTTCTCTAATTTTTTGAAATATATTTTCTTTTCAAGAAGCATTTCTGTGAACAGTAAAATTCCATGCACTTATTTAAGATGTTTAAAAGCTACATTTTAAGAAACCTCCTTTTGCTTTTTTTTCTAAAGAGATTTCTACATTAATACAAAATATACCTTGGAATTAATATAATTTATTTTTGAATTTAAGATTTTGTAGAAATGTTAATATTGAAATGAAGGCAAGCTAAGAGAATGGAAATTTTCAAGGATAGTTTTCGAAAAAAAAGTATAATTGATTAAAAAAAATAAATAATGCTTTAAATCTAGGTGCTGGTGCACAATCCTGCCGAGCTGCCTAAGGTGAGCAACTACGGATTTGTGGTCGGTGCTGGCCGTGAGTCTAGAATATCCGTTGAGCCCGTCTATGAGGATGCAACTCCAAGCATTCGATCGATTAAGAAATCGGTGCGTCGCTGCCTGTTCTCAGATGAGAATGATTTGACCTTTTATCGGACATATTCGCGCAAGAACTGTGAACTGGAGTGCGAGGCGAAGCTGCTGCTGCGCGACTGCAGATGTGTCCTCTACTATCTGCCCCGAATCGATCCTATGGCTCGCATTTGCGGACCCAATGACAACAATTGCACGAATCGTGTCCAGACCGATATAGAGTCATCGCGAGGGGAGTTATCCTGTGAGAACTGTTGGCCCGGCTGCTTTGAGCTCACCTACAAGTACGCCATGTCCAGCTCACCAATTATCGGGGGCCCCAGCTATAGGAGCGGAGAGGATCTGCCCGAGCATCTATTCAATGCGAGTCGTAACGGCGATGACAGTGACCTATCCATACTCCACTTTTACTATCTCCACAATAATTTCCGGAGCACCACCAAATCCGAAATGTTTGGCTTCACCGAGTTTCTCTGTAAGTGCAGAAAAACTTTAAGTCGGATGACTCTAGCTGGAAGATCCAGATTTTCTGGGAACCGTATTCAAGAGTCCGTCCGTTCGCCTCTCTATACTGACTTTAGCTCTTCCCAGTCCTGTTTCTGACTAATTTCTCTTTTGTAGCAAATACTGGCGGTATACTGGGTCTGTTCATGGGCTTCAGCATCTTCTCGGTGATTGAGATTGTCTACTATGTGACAATCCGTCCGTATTGCGCGTCCCGCGCTCTCCGGGAACACCGTAAGCGCAGGCAGGCGAAGCTTCTTTGGTTAACTCCGGTGCGTCGGCAACGACGACGCCGTCTCATCCGGCTGCATCCTCGTCCGCCTCCGTACAGTCAGGTGTCGAATAAAGTCATCGCTGGCACCGTGGAGCGAAAAAAGCAAGGTCTGTGGCAAGTGTTGCGCGGCATGCGGGATCCTCTTATCTATCCCTATCTGGACTAGGATGTTTGTTGTTGTTGTTATTGTTTACACACATTTTATGACCCTACAAGTGCAACGGACGTGGCCGCAAGCTGAATAAATAAACCAAGGTACACTAAGAGGCCAATGAACGCGGTCATTAAATGGAGTTGGCCAAGTGGCAATGGATTGAAGGCAAGCGGGTGGAGGGATGCGGTTGCCACCGGAAGCGCTGCGCCCCACACTAAACAATTTGAAGTCAGGTATCAAATGGCGCTAATCACTAATCACCAATCGACACGCGACTTCAATTTCAATTAAAAAAAAAAAAAAAAAAAGTTTCTCTGTGCCTGCGGTTGCCATTTAAAGCTTGATTACTTTGCAATCAGGTTTGCAATTCAATATGTACAGTATTGAACATATATCCGAAAAACGCAAACAACCTTCAGTCAAGTCGAACAGCTAGTTTCCAGCTTCTAATCCATATAATAGGCTATTTAATGTGCGTTTTGCCATTACTATTTACTGACAGATTTTAATTCGAAAACACTTTAATAGAATAGAATCTTTGCACCCATTTCGAATTTACCAAAGACATACGATTAAACTATATATATATATATATATCTTTTATATGTATATTTGTGGTAACTAAAATACACATTCTATAGTAATTATAGTTCAATTTAAGCAATTACTATGTAAAACTAGAAGAAACAAATATAAAAGAAAAGTTGCCATTATTTTATTATGGTCAGTTAAGATATCTGCAAGCGTATTAAAAGTTCGTTTGCTGAGTAATTGCATTAGTTTCGCATTTGATTGCTGGTTTTTCAGATTTTGGATATGTGTGTCAACTGTAAATTAATGGAAAGAAATGAAATTTTATTTCGGCCGGAGCCGAAAATGGCAACTGGCAATGTTGGCTAAATACGTCGCACTGATGTCACCCCGGCCAGCTACTTGGAGCGCAAAGTGCGTTTCTTTTCCAATCTGTGTGTAACTATGTATGAGATACATTCACACGCAATGTAAGCAACATGAGCAATATAAACTTTTATGACCCAGGCGCGTCTGAGTGCGCTAATTGAGCAAGTGTCACAAGTCGCAGTCGACCCGTCAATGTCAAGTGGCCAACTGGCCAAGTGGCCAAGTGGAGAAGTGGCCAAATGGCAGCCACTTGCATTTGCCTCCATCCAGTTTCCTTTGCTCTAATCGTACACTCGCAAAGAAAGTCGAGAATTTTTCACTCAAATCAAGTACAAGTGCTTTTTAATGCGATCATGGTCCATAATCTTTGACCAGAGAATGAGCGTCTTTAATATCTAAAGTCTAAAAGGTTAAGTTAAGTAAGTCTGCTCCTATTGTGATTTGTCTAGATAGGTGGGAAACTTGATTGTTTAGAAGTTAGATACTTAGTTTTAAATACAAGTATCCAAGTTATGAAGGCATACAAAATACAATCGTAGAATAAACCAAATACAGTGCGAATCAAGTATTTGTGTTCTTAAATAACGATTGGATTTATTTGAGCAGGTAATAATAATTCTTGAATGAAGAACTTGATTACTGAGAGTAAGATATTTGGTTATTACAAATAATAATAACTCAACGAAGCTCAAGAATCAAGTCCTTAACTGAATCTTAATAAAAACAAAACTAAATCAGTTGCAATTCTGAATTAAAATTTTCAAATTTAAAACTAAAATCTAGAAGCACAGAATTGCTTTAAATGAGAAATTTGTACTTAGTTTAAGAATTGTTGTGTAAACATTTTTTTAAAAATATGTTTGTTCATATTTATTAAGAATGTTTAAGAACAAATTGTACGGTCGGTCGGAATTATATTTATATTTTGCTTGAACTTTGAATAGAGTGTTGCTTTTTTGAGTGTACACACGTCACACACACACACACACACACACACACAACTTGAGTCAGTGTGGCATGGAACTGGGTATTGGCATAGTTTTTTGTGGGCTATTCCGGATGATTTCATTAATTGCCAGCTGGAAAATCTCAATTCGCACCCAGTTTAGTGGGACGGGCCCAGTGCGTCGTCATCATACGCGGCGTATACGCGATCCCGGCGCAGGCAGGTTGTGGCATCGGCAACAGCAGCAGCAGCATTGCTGCGAATGTAAACAAACAAGTGGCGTGGCAACAATCAGGTCCAAATCATTATGTCCGTGTGCGTGTGTGTGTGTGTGTGTGTGTGTGTGAGTGTGACTGTGTATGTGATTGTGGGCTGGCCTTTTAAACATTCGTTTTATGTACTTTTTTTCCCTTATTTTATATTTTCGTTGGCTGTGATTCATTTACATCACAGCAGCATCCAGCAGCAGCCGAGAAAAAACAACTACGACCACGACATGTGGTGGAGGAACTCTGGAATGGGCTTTTGACGTGCCCGACAATTCACGAAAGACATCAGTCAACGCTTTCCAGATGCTCTACCACATTAAAAGATAAGCACCAAAAATTATGATAGACAATTGGAACATTCGCCCGAATATGGAGACTCACTATTTGCCATTATTCAATCTGAGATTGAGTGCATTGCAGTCATTGCTGAATATTGTTCATATTAGAAGACTCATAATATTTATTATTCTCATATGTAGATGTATATAAGAAAATCGAAATTTGACTTAAATAACTGAATTTTATATTTATTTTATTAGTATTAGTATTAATTAATATATTTATTATACTTCCGCCACTATACGATATTACATAATGCCTATAATAGGCAAGAAATTGGCTGTGCCCTGAAACTCGATCTCAGTTCGAATATAAATTACTTTAATTGACTTAAAATCTTATTGTACATACTGTGCTCAATTGTATATACCATCTTATTATTAACATATTCTCTGTGTGTATTTCTCGTTTATTTTACACTTAATTAAAAATGATCAGAATTCGACTAACACTTCGATATGCCAAAATAGTTACAATCAAAGTCAGTTTTCAAAATAAACCATGAACAATAGAATGCAACTAGCTTTAGCAGAATACGCTTTGATAATGTTTCAACTAATTTGAAATTGAACACAATGACATGTAATGCCAACTAAGCGTGTGTGTGTGTGTGTGTGTGTGTAAGTGTGTGTAGAGGCAATGAAATTACACACACACACAATTAAATACACACTTAGACACCGACAACCCGTGAGCAGAGCGCAGCGGCATTTAATTTCCTTCTTTTTTCTTTTTTTTTTTTTTTGTTTCTTTTTGTATGTTTATGCTAAGCAATAAGAAGCAGAACAACAACAAAAACAACAATGACGGTCAGCCACGTGGGTGGAGGTGGACGTGGACGTGGATGTCGATGTCGATGGGAGTAGCTGACGCTAATACCCGCTGCTTAAGCAGCTGCGACGCTGCGTCGCTGCCGGTTTGGTGGTCTCCGAGCATCCTCAGCGGAAATGGAAATTCAGTCAGACATTGAACGTCGTGCGCCGAGCTGTGAATTCGCTTAACCTGAAACTTGAATACTGTAACTAAGAATTGGCCACCTCACCTGGCATCCCTCCTCCGTCCCCTAGCCAGCGCCATTACATATCATATCATATCATATCGCAGACTCATTCATCAATCTTGTATTTTTTTGTTGTTCTCTTGAACAACGCCTGCGCGTTGAGTTTACACGTACTTATTCTTCCGTACTCTGCTGATCATCCTCTGGTTGATTTACTGTGTGTGTGCGTGTGATATATTTTTTGTTTGTTTGTGTGTTGTTTTGGTATTGTTGTTGCCGCGTGCGTTCGCATAAGCATTTGCAACATTTCGCGCGAAAAGTGTGTGCAGCTGTTGTGAAGTCATTGGATTTGCAGCAACTGCTGCAACTATAGCAATAGCAACAAATCGCTGGCAGAACGATAACAACAACAAAAGTTGGCAAATGCATTCCACGACATGCGGCGTTGGCGCCTCAGCCTCAAATCTTGCATCGCTGCAAACGTAAGTACTTATAACAGGCCCGAAAGCGGAACTACTTACTTATGTAGATACTTACTTATGATATTCTGCACTTCTTGTATTTTGAAATCAGCTCCTGCAAAATAATGGGGCAATTAAAATTAGTAACCAGAAAATAAAATACGGATTAATGAAATGAAAATTGAAAACAAATAATTGCATTCCTGTATTCATAAAGTATGACCTCAAATTTTATTATTAGTATTAGTAAATATTGTATATTTCCTAGCATAAACTCTCGTGGACATAAAAATATACATAAACAAATTTATTTTTCGCTTTGAAAATGCTTTTTTATGGTATTACATATTGTTCACAAAAACTGCGTGCTTGTGCTGGAATTTGAGGTTGGCCTATTATTTGCAGATAATGCTAGGAACATTATTTACAGCCCCTTAAATATACTGCTGATGCAAAATAGTGTAAATCAATAAATATATTGCTATTGGATTGCAGATTACGTCAAGGTTGTTGAGTGCGATCATCAAAGATGTATTCTTCGAAAACAAATAAATAATATTAAATACAAAATAAACAAATAATTAACGCTGGCTTTTACTTAATACCTTTAGATACTAGATGTAATGCAACTGTTTTGGAAAGGGGCAACCTTGTCGCCTTTGTTTGCTTCTCACTTGTTTGCCTCTTGCTGTCAGGCCATAAAGCATCTACTTGTGGCCAAGAATGCCATTCAATAAACCACAGATAATCCATCAAAGT
The DNA here is from genome assembly GCA_035043785.1 of Drosophila planitibia. Lineage (NCBI taxonomy): Eukaryota > Metazoa > Arthropoda > Insecta > Diptera > Drosophilidae > Drosophila > Drosophila planitibia. The sequence goes on from JAWNMS010000041.1 coordinate 5,763,053, forward strand.
GCGCAAAGACAAACAAATGTAAGTTCCAACGAGAATGGGAACAGGAAGGGGTACACTCTAAAAAAACATAAACAAGAATATGTATTTACGTAGAATTTAGAAAATTTATATACTTTCGCCGCCAAAAACAGATCCCATTTTGTTCAGTACATGAACTTCTAAGAGTTTTTAAATAAACAAATACATGTTCCTTTAATATCAAAGGTGTTACTAAAATATGAAAGTAAATAGTCTAAATATTTTTGGAATTTTCGAATGTGGGCAAGAATTTCCACAAAAAATGATTATTATTTGGTTTTTCAAAATTTTAGTGCATATTTGTAATTGATTGTGAACTAAAAACAGTTACACCAATTTTAAAAAATGTTTTCAAAATAAATATTGAAAAATGATTAAAAATGATATACAATAAAATTAAAAGAATAATGAAATTAAAATTGAAAGAAATAAGAAAATTAAATAAGCTATATATGAAATAGATCAGATCCGTTAAACCTTATAAGGTAGTATGAGGAAACCAAATCGTTAAGAGTCAAAATTAAGAAGCGATGGGCAAATCTCTAAGTCTAAAATTGAAAGAAATAAAAAAATTAAATAAGCTATATATGAAATAGATCAGATCCGTTAAACCTTATAAGGTAGTATAAGGAAACCAAATCGTTAAGAGACAAAACTAAGAAGTGATGGGCAAATCTCTGTGCCTGTGTAGTAAGATAAATTTATCATATTATTTTATCCAAGTGTATTTCGAGGGAGATGCGGGAACGTTGGCTCACACACGCTGTGCTTGTGTGTGAGTAAAGTAGCTCAGCAGAAGATGCGCGGTTTCTCGTTTTTTGTAAACAAATGTGTGAATGCCTTTGGCCACCAATGTGTGTCAGACACAACTGAAAATAGTTGCAGGATGATAAACATGGGGCATGAGCGAGCGGCGGGCGACGGGAAAAGCGGCGAACGGGCCACATGAAAGCGCAGCAGAAGCAACAGCAGCCAGCAAAAGTGGAGCACTTAAACAATTTTTCTTCAACTAATTAATGTGAATTCTAAGTGCGGCACACACACACACACACACACTTATGGAACGCTGACTGACAGATGCCTCTAGGGGTGAAAGGGGCGCGGCCGATTTATAAACCGTAATTTATGTTTATGGTGTCACACAAAGTATCAAGTCTCCGGAAAACTGTTGAATGCTTAAATGAAGTTGTTGCTCATTGCAGTTGCTCAATTAGCTCATCGACAAGTACAATTGCGTAATCCCCTTGCTTTCCGTTCCCACATCAACTGTCTGGCAAATCTTTTATCGTCTAACGATGCTTGTGCGCCCAAGGGCAGCACCCACACACACACACACACTCACACATACGGGTTTTTGCAGTGGTTTATTGGTGACGTCATCGCACCACCGACACCGTCACCAGTAATAGCAATAGCAATAGCCAAAAGCCAACAGCCAACAGCCACCAACGCGTCAGTCGCGTTGTAGTCACAGTATTTGCAGTCAAAGAGCAATGTGATCGTTAACACCTACAATAAACATATAGAATCTGTAAAGAATGAGATTATCTCAGCATTTACCAGAAGACATATGTATATATAGACAAAAGATTTGAGCCAACAAACTTTTCTGTATTTCCATTCATTTCGATTTGTTTACTTGTTGACAAAGTGCCTGCTCTAGAAATCAGGCTAAATCATCCTTAATTTCACCAATCTCACCCGACTTCTTTGAAAATTTATGCATATTGCTGGAAAAGTGTGTGCAGCTTCAAACATGGTCGTAGCCAGGGAGTCTTAACTTATCTTTATATACACACAACGTGGCTTACATTGCAATTTGTGGGCACAATATAATTCCGGCCATCTCTTTACAAAATTCTGACTCTCCCTTGGCTATATCGACATTGATACATTTATTTACCCAGATATGCTACTTACATATATGTATATATGTATATAGGCAAAAGTAAACAATCTTCGGGTTTTCTTTCTCTTAGTTTTATGAGAAGTAATATGCAACAAATAGGCTTTTAAAAAATGCTAATTTTGTTGCGTATATTTTTGTCTGTCGAGTGTTGAATGAGACTAAGACTGAGACCGAGCCCAGTTGCCATTAAGCAACCGCTACCCACTAGCATATGGCAGCAACCCACAAGGGATGAGCCACTATCCAAATATGTTTCAATTGGCTTGCTGACAACAAGTCGCTGCCTTGAATAGTAGTTATACGGTAGCTGGTCTTTGGGTCAGATGCTGGCTGCATCTTCATTGATTTATTGACACGCGGACATATAGTCATATATTTAATGAGTGTTAAATTACAGTTATTAGCATACAGCAGACAGAAGACATTGTGTGCATTGTGTGTGTGTGTGTGACCCCGAACCACCCACACAGCTAATCCCGCCTCGTTGTTGTTTTGAGTAGAGCTTGTCGCATCTGCAAATGGCTGCAACTTTAGCTGTTGCTGTTGTTGACAATTTGAGCAATTTGTTGACACACATTTTAATGTTTGCATGATGCTCGCACGGCATCGACATGCTTCTGTGTACCGCTTCGTCTTCGGCTTCGGCTCCGGCTCCGGCTATGTGTCCGTATCCGGCGAACGGGTTTATGTCTTATCACTACAGCGACACAGTGGAAATCTGAGGACGCCCACCAGCAATACCAGCAATAGATGAGCTGCTGCACCGGATGCGAATACGGACGGGTAAAACACCAACGTCATCGGTCATGATCTCAGCAATGCTGAAAAGCACAAAAATTCAGCTTTGATCTGCATTGCAAATGCGCCATTTCTTGCGACCTTGTAGCCAATTTGAGATATATTTATTAAGCCGATTTTTTCTTTAAAAAAAGGGAGTTAACTTCCTAATCGCCCCGGAAGAGTGCTTCTGCAAACTTTCAACAATAAGAGAAAACGCATAACTTTAAAGATATATTAATGAAAAACTATAGATGCAGCTCGACTGGGAGATACCCCGGAACGGAAGCTTAAATTTTGACAAATGGTAAGGATAGACATAATCGATGAGAAAGACATATCTGAAAATATACTATATGCTTATTGCTATCAGTAAGCGATTATCGATATATATTGGAGAAACGAAAGAAATTATCTACAAAATAAAGCAAATTGCATTTGCGTATGTTTAAAGTTTAAAGTCTTTAACTCTTGAAGTCAAACAGTGAAACAGACTCAGGGTATTAGGAGTACTCAACTCGCTATTTGCGATTTGTTGAAACATTGATAAGCATTCCATTTAGATTACTTGTAAGTCAGCTTAATGCTAAATTTAATATATTTATAATTTATTTCAATTGAAACAGCTCAAATCTCAACTCAAAATCTCGGAATTGTTATTAAAAAATTCGCGAATTGTATTGTTTTGTGTAGCTTGGAATCAATATGATGATGTAATGGAAATGCCGAGCAACTGGGCGGGGGCTTGGCGAAGGGTCTGGGACAGGGGCAGGGTTGGGGCTGGGACAGTAAATGGGCCTGGTTTTTGTCATCAGCTTATCAACTTGTCTCTTCACTTTATGTATCCATTTTTGTGTGTCACTGTCAACAAATTGCTTTTAATGGCCGGGTCGGTGGCGCAGCTCAGTTTAGACGCCCCATGGCTGCCGCACACACATACACACACACACACACGCCCCCACCGACTCGTAGTTTTCTAACATGCAAAAAAAGATTGTGGAACTCCAAATAATCTCAATTTTGGTATTTTAGTGAACACTTAAAACTTTTAGTGAATTTTAGAAAAAATAGCAGCACAAAAAGTCAGAAACTATTATTGATTATAAATAAAGCTGTCTGAGATTTTTGGGTTTGTTGATAGATGGCAATCTTTTCTAGTTTTGGGACATTTACTTCGTCAGTTTAGAAATTAATTTAAGAAATCATATATGTGTTTTAACATGTGTAGGGTATATACAATTCTTTTTTCTGAGTGTAATTCTCTTTGATATAACGCGATCCGGCTCGGCTCCATGTCACAATCACGGCCTATGTCCATTGAGACCGACTAAATTTTGTGATTTCCGCACGACAGCAACAGCAACAGCGACATCAGCAACAACAACAGCAGCAGCAACAACAACACCATCAGCAATTTGCACTGCAACAACAACAACAATATGAAAAAGACAGCAACAGCGTCTGACGAAGTGCCTCGGCCAGACGAGCCGCACTCGCCGCCGCCGTCTCTGTCGGCGTCGTCGCTGCCTTCGCCGCAGTCGCGGCCACAACGCGTCCCGTTCTTAATTCAGTTGACCAGCAGCCGGCGCTGCGACGAGACACGCGACTAACAAACAAACACAAAAAAAAAAAACAAAAAACACAGAAACAAATTATTGAGAATTATCTGATCATAATCGCATCTATATCGACAATAAAATAGCGTCGCTAGTCACGCGTATCCAGTATACATAAAAAAAAATAATTAACAATAATAAATAATAATCAAGAAAAAATATTCGAAATACGGCAAACTTTTCAAATTTTCTTGTGCGTTTGGAAAACGCGCGCGCGTTTTTTTGTTCGTTTTTCCAGTGCAAAAGAACGAATTTTTTAAAGAGGTGACAACAAAAGCGCCACAGTGCGACAGTAATTTCTCGCTATATGTCTATGTATTTCTATATATATATATATATATAGTATATAGTATATACTTATGTGTATCTTATTATTATAACTTATTTATTTATTTCTGTTTGTGATTTTTTTGTTTTTTCATTTTTTGTTGTTGTATTTTTGTGCGTGTGCGTATCGTAAAAGCGAATGCAAATGTTTGTTGCTGTTGTGTTGCGTGCGATGCGATTATGTTGGTAGACTGTTGTGTTCTCACTGGCTTAGTGCTGGGCACAGCATTGGCGTTGGCATCAACACCAGCATCGGCAACGCCATCGGCATCGGCATCGGCGTACGACTAGACGCCAGGTTCGCCCACCTAAAACGCACGTTCAACAGAAATAGCGACAAACGTTGGCGGGCAAACAGCAACAACAACAGCAATAACAACAACAACAGCAGCAGCAGCAGCAACAACAAATGACAACAAGTCCAAGTCCAAGTAAAATATTAAGAAATACGCATTGCCCATGAGGATAGCACATCTGGTGTGCTGGGCAATCCCCTTATTTTCACTTTCCCATACCACCGCGCTGCACATCCCACCAAGCGTTAAGCAACAGGCTACAAAAATTGTTTCAGTTTCATTTGGCTAACACTTTTGTTTCTGTTGCTGTTGTTGTCTTGCGCCTGCTGCTGCCAATAAATAAATAACAAGAAAAGAAAAACGAATTCAAAAAATACAAACGAATATGAAAAAAAATGTATATATATATCTAGATATTTATATATATAAATATAGAAAGAAAAATGACGCTAAACCGGCAAACGGGAGACGGCAGAAGATCACTTGTTGAGATTCTTGCTGAGATGCATTGAAAATTGTCTGAAGCATTAAAATGCGAAAATATAAACAAAAGTCGGAAGTGCCGGAAGAAGGAGAGTTAAAGCCTGTTGTCTTCTATTAAAGCCAGTCTCTGTACAAGTCTTTTGGACTTTATTTATTAAGCTAATATTCATTTAGACAAATATTGTGTTATTGTTTTGCCCGAAAGATAACAACAACATTTTGGAAACTCACTTAAATATTACAAGAATAAAACTTAGAATAAAGTACATTAAAAATTCTTAATTAGCAGAGTTAGTTCGGTTAATTGACTTAGGCTTTCAAAAAACTACATCTACATAAATTTATTAATCTATAGAGAAATCTTTTACAGTAAACATCTGAAAACACCTTGCAGTATTATTGTTGCAATTAAAATGTTGCCTTCTGTTAAATTATGAAATCGTATTCTTGAAAATTGCGTAGTTTCAATTTGATTATTTTTCTTTGTTTTTTTTTGTTGTGCTTCAATTCAAAGAGCTATGAAAATTACACATTTCTTTAATATTTAATTGAACTTATTTCCCTAATAATATTTAGCTACAATTAACGGACCTAAGCAATTGTCCAGCAAGCAGGTCAACTTCAAAGCTACCTAATTAAATGTCAAATGAAAACATATTTTCGACTTTAACCTTCAACAAGACATTTAATACTTTTACACACCGGCCACAAAAACAAGCTTAGAGTTTAGTAATTCAACACATGCTTTAAGATCAGCTTGAAACTCGATATGAGTAATCCCAGTTTTACTCGAATATATGTAAAGACATACATACATATGTATACTCGATACCATTCCATATTACTCCAAAGAAGTTCTGTTCCAGATGCCTTTCATTTAGTAAAACAACAAAAACGATAAGTGTATGTTGCATGCATGATTATTTGTGTACATATATGTGACCAGCAGTTGACTTGATCTTTCTATAGCTAATTTGACACAGCATCAATTTATTCGGTTTATCTGTTGCTGCTGTTGCTGTTGATGTTGTTGTTGTTGCTGTTGCTGTTGCTGTTGGTCCGTCTGTGTTGCTATCTTAACGAGCCGCGGTCGCCGCTTGGTCTAACTATTCCCGGCAATGTCCCAAGTGATAAGGCCCTGCTGCGACATCCTCATTGTCTCGGCAATGCAAATGTTGCTGGTGCCGGTGCTGGTGCCAGTGCTGGTACTGCTGCTGGTCTCACGACAGCAACATGTCCGTTTCTCAAACTGAGGGACAACTGTTTGCTATCACTGTGTTAGCTAGCGGCAGCTCATTTCTTATGAGAGTCCAATCTGCTCTTATCAAGCTGTCTGTGTGTGAGTGCGTGCGTGTGTGTGTGTGTATGTGTGTGTGTGTATTTTTGAAGTCATTATACACACAGTAACAGCAACAGCAACAGCAACAGCAAACGACTGACAGCAACTTGAGTGTCAATTGTTAGCTCAAATCTCGGATACACTTTTGGATGGCAGGCACTTAATAGCCATAGACTGTCGTGCCAGCTGCATCGAAGCAAACTTGAAGAACTTGAAACTAGTCGGTCAGCAACAACAATAGAAACACAGTTAAATCAACAGTAGTTACAGCTAAACGGCATCTCCGGTGGCTTTCGGGGATCATATATGATATCGGCATTGGCCAGCCACAGCGTTGATTGCTGACAACTTAATCAACATTTGAGTAGTACAGCAATCTAAGGCATTCTCTAAATATATAACACACAGTGTCTCTGCGTCGACAGCTAATAAGCTGCTGTACCTCAGTGTGTGTGTGTGTGTGTGTTTGTGTGTGTCTGTATCTGTATATGTCTGCCCCCATCTATCTATCCACACACACGCAAACATCACATTCTATATATATGTGGACGCCACAATATGAGAATTTGTCAAACGGCCCTGAACTTTGGGCTCACTCAATTTGCACTGTCACGAATTGCGAATGTGTCAAAATGTGAAAATACGCTGCTGGCACGCAAACCTCTCAGATCAATGCAAGCTCTTTGTCCCACTCTGTCTCTCCCTGTCTCCCTGTCTCGCTCACTGCTCTACTCTCTATCTTTGCGTGTGTGTGTGTGTGTGTGCTGAAGGAGTAGATGTTCAGGGTGCATGGGAACATTGATCTCGAGTTGAACTCGCTCCAAAAGCTAAGATTATCAACTCTGCGTTCTAGAAACCTTATTTGCCATCTTGTTTGTTGGCTGAAAGATTTCACAGATTTTTGATCATTTACATCCTATTCAAATTTAGTTTTATATTTTTCATTTTTTTTTGTCAGTGTATTTTCTGTATGCATATAAGGGGGTTTTCCACTGTCTGATTATTCAATTGCTTTGTAAATCTTTATTTGTACTTATTATGTCAAGTTTTTGATTACATCTAATAAGTTGATTGAATATGTTTTTTGCATATAATATTTTTTATATAAACCGCTCATTGTTGTAGAGATAAACTTGATCCGATATCCAGGCGCGTTCACGAATTTCGGGAAAAGTATATTATATCATATATGTGCATGGCAATCTGACAACAAGAGAAACAGAAAAAATATATAAGCAAATATATAATATTGAAATATTTTTAGAGCTTCAAAGATATTAATTCAGCAGCTTAAATAACATGCACGTATTGTAGATGCCATTTATATATATAGATCATGCTCCAAATCGAATTTTAACGAATTATCAAAGTCTACTTACGATTTAGTATAAATATTCGATTCAGTGGAGATCATAAACCATATACATGTATAGGAATCGCAATCGCGTCGAATACACTTGTCTGTTGTCATTTATAGTCAACCAAATTATATTTATAAGAGAAACTGGCGCTCAACAAGCATGACGTTTGCCTAATTAAATGTGCAAACATTTGACAAGTTTTCAAGTCTCGATCGGACATACTAGTGGTATAAGAATCGAAGGTCGCTATAACCACACACACGGCATGCACATTGGCCATAGATCATAAAGCCATGCGTGGATACCCGAATCAATTCGAGTTTCTAGCAAAACGTTTGGGGGCAATTAAATTAACAATTTGACAGAAATACATTAAAATGCATGAAAACAAACAAACGCGCAAATAAATCAAATAAACCAAAGGGCGTGTGTGGGCAGGCGGATGAGGAGGAGGAGGTGGAGGTGGAGGTGGAGCGGATATGTGCGAGGCGGAAGCACAAGTCTAGGCAAGTCAAGTGGCGTTGACCAACGCACAACATTTCCCAAAAAAATTATACAAAAAATACCCAATTGAGCTACGACCTTAGACAATGCAGGCCTCCCAGACGATGGATGACCCACTGTGGTATGACATACTTACGTATATGGAACTGCAATGCCATCTATTTTATTTTTGTGCAACAAGTGTGAAAAAATGAATACAAAAAAAAAAAAAAATGGAAACGAACAATTGTAATTTGCATTTGTTATTCTTGTTGCTGTTACTAAATTTATGTGTTTTGACTATGTGTACATGGAGTAGTCTATTTGTACGATAGTCTCAACAATCTAGCTGACCCCATTGGGGCTTATAGGCACCCCTTCCCTGCCAGCCTAAGCCCAAACAATTATGAAGAGGTAGCCATTAACGAATCTATATTCGAAGCGTATATTCCCTTTAGTCTGATACACAGGAATATAATGAAATACATTATGAAAAAAATAAAATAATAATATAGGATTTGTCTCTGATTTTGTTTTATTTGAACATTCTATTTTTGACCGATCGTTGCTCGTGAATCGATTCAGTGAAAAAACAAGTCTATAAAGGATACTTATAGAATTTAATTGGCAGGCGGCGTCAAACCGTGCATCGGCTGATGATTATAGCGGCTTAGATGAAAGCGTCAATCAAATTATTATTAAAAATACTATGTGGAGTAATGGAAATGCAAGCACCAACAACTGCCGGGCACACCTATCATTGCCATCATTCGCTTGGCAATTGATAATGCCACTCACGTACATACACATGTACATTACTCGAATCATCAAGCTCATCATTGTATCATAATTATGACAGTAATTCCGCTGGCCATGGACATGGTATAAAGAGTGCGAATTTTGATTTCAAATTCAGAATTGGAATCGGTTTGCCAAATTTGGTTTTGGGGCGCTGCGCACGAGCCATACGCAGGCAGGGCCAGACAGACAGAGAGACTGAGAGACAGATATATATGTATATGGAGATTGAGATAGTGTCGCATGGAGTAATTAGTGTTTACCAAACTGACAACGCAATTCCCGTGAGCTGCATGCAAATGCGGTACAGAGTCACCCAAAAGTTAACCAGCGAATTCCAATCGAAGTTGCAATCAACGATGACCATTGCCGACACTACCGGGAATAGTTGGATCGTACCCAGTGCTATGCAATTTCCCTATAGACCCAAGCACCACTACAAAAGCCCCTCTCTTTTTCTTTCATTTTTAATAGCCCAACGCGGGCGGTGACGGGATCGTAAACCCAAATTGCAATCCATATGCCACACAGTAATTGTGGCGGGTGCTTCGCTTTTCTTCTTTTTTTTTTTTGGTGTCGCTGCCGCCTGCTGCCTGCCTGCTATTGTTGCTGTTGCCCAGGCAGCCATTTAACGAAAATGAAATGAAATTAAATGCAGTTGACCTAAAAATAGCACAAATAGCCTGGCCAGGCCAACCGCAGAATTTTCGAGCGACCCACTAAACATTACCTACATGCAATATATGAATACAAACATACAAACACACATACATACAGACTACATGTATGTATGTATGTAAGCTTGTATACTGAGTACATGGTATAATCGCTTAATCTGTTCGATCGCGATAAAGCAATTAACTTGCTGTTATTCATCTAGCATCTAGATACATAACGGATAAGACCTCCACTCAAAAGCCAAACAGCAATAGAATGTTCAACTACAATTTTTGTACTTGTAGTATATGCAAATTAACTCATTTCTTTATATTCTAATCTGAACAATTACATTAGGCGCTTACACTCGTAACATCGTTCTATTATTTTCTCACTTTTAAAGCCATAAATATTTTGCTTACCCTTGTAGAGCATATTTTAATTTTATTTCCAATTTTTAAACGAATTAACGGATCCATATTCCACCCAATATAATATATACATATTATTGACCAGCACCATTAGCACAGTCGAAAAAAATTTAATAATATTTCAATATATCCTAATTAATTTTCATTATAGAACATATGGAATTGCATATGCATTTCACTATCGGATCTGTCACTTTGACAATTGAGTAAATAGCAAAAAATGGCGCCAAGAATATTTAATCTTATTATGCAGAAAGTATAATTCTAAAAACCAGTTTTTTTTTGTTACTTCTGGTTAAATTTTTCTAAAATTAGAAAAAATATGCCTAATTTTCAGGGTGTTTTTTATATGCTATTAGCGAATGTTCAAAAGAAACTGATTGTAAATGAGAACCGCATACATATCTTTCAAATTTGATATGCCCCAAACTCGTCGAACTGAATATGAATTCAATTTATTTGTTGTTATTTACTTTAAGCTTGATATTATTAATAATTAATTTAATATTAAGAAAATTATTGCAAAAAATCCTAATACATATTAGTATTTTGATTTTCCATACATATTTATTAAAAAATCAAGATTTTCGTATTGGACAAAGTTTTTATGGAATTATAAGAAAACCAATGAGTGCTACTTGAATCAAAAATATTTCTTAAGTATTTGCGCATCTTTACAATGTTTTTAGATTCCATTGATAATGTTTTTGAACCGTTCCTATAGGGTTATCTATGCTCGCCTTCTTTAGTGAAACTTTCATAAATCGTGACTAGTCTTTTTGAATGTATATTGGCAATAGTAACAATGTTGCACGGATGATGTGAGAGCAAAGGAGCTGGTTGATGTTGTACCTCCGATTTAGTGGCCATGTTTTACAGAAAACGCGAATGCAATTAACCCAATTCACAGTCAACAACCTAGGCACAGCACCTCCTCCCCGCCGAGGTTGCCAATCACAGCATTCAATTATCGTTATGGGCAGCAGCTGCCCGCAAGAAAATGCCATACATGCCTGTTAGTTGCAAGCCAGCGCAGTCCCGTCTCCCGTCTCCTGTGTCGTGAGTCGGGTGTCGACGTCGGCGTCGTTTGCGACGCCTTCGCCGTCTGTGACCCATTTGCTGCACACGCACACAGCAATAGAGCGAGTAACGCCATGAAAATGCACTTAAAAGAAAAATGGAAAATTGCAGATTGCCTTATTTTTGCCTTACTTAAAGACTTACTTTAAGCTAGATATTTAATATTCTTCTGATTTGATACATTTCAGAAATATATATTTGAAGGCCAGTATGAAAAATATTAATAAATTGTATATCTTATATATCGTAATTTGAAATTAAAATATAAAACAAAAATTGTTGGGCATACTTTGATCTGAGTGTAGAAATAGAGTGTAGAATATGAAAGGGGTTGAGTGGCACGCCCACAAACATGCAACCGCAACGACAATGACGGCGGCCACATCCTGCCATCAAAGTCGGCCATCAAAGCTGCCGACGTCGCTGTTGCCAATGACGCTGGCAGAGGGAAGGTTGCATAAAGCATGGGGCAGCGGGGAGAGGGCAGTGTGCAGCAGATGGGCAACGCCATTATTGATGCCGCATGACGGGGCGTCGATTGTCGACATTGCGGCTCGGCTGTTTAGTTAGCATTGGGACGCGTGGAAAATCTGTTGCATATTTGCGAGCTGTGCGACAGAGCAACAGTTGCATACACCATAGATTATTCTAAAAATTCGTATTCTATTGTCCCATTGCAGAACTTGCAGCAGCAGCAACAGTAGCAGCGCAGCTACAGCGGATGCACATAAGATGGTGCACCACAGCAACGATGATGCCATGAACAAAATTCCACTCAAATCGTCCAGTGGACTGGATGACGACGAGAAGAATGGCGGCGAACTGATACAGGACACCGCCGCTGCCGAGGAGGCGCGACGCGAACAGATGTAAGTATAATTAAATAAGGACAAGCTCACTCGAAAATTGCACTGTCCACAAAACTGCCCAATGAATAACATATGCGAAAATACAAAAAAAAATAGCACATTCCTTTTCTCAAAATTACATAGAGGTATGTAGCGAAAAGCAAGTTACATTCGGGCCTGAAACTTGTTCGAAATAAATTTAAAATTTCTTGCACTTTACAATTTTGCATAAGGTAGAAAGATCGTAAATAAAGTAAGCCATAAGCAAATGTTCTTTAAAGCCCGCACCGGAATAATAGATGATTGTCCGTAAAAATATCAAAAGTTTTAAGAAATGCAGCTGACAACTACGAAATAAATGATGCATACTTTTTTGGGCATTAAAACTTTTTTTAATGCTGCAAATTAGTGCTGCAATTTTTAAAGATATCAGTTAATTTTGAGAACATTTTGCAGGCATTTCAAATGTTTTGAATATTTAAAAGATTGTCTACATCTTTGTGTATTCGCAGGCGTGCCAATGTGCTGGCCTGGATGAAGAAGCTGACAATTGTGTTAATCTGCTTCATTGGCATCGCCCTGATTAGCTATGTGATCATAAGCCTGTGCTTCAGCGGTAAGTGGTAAACGGTACCAATTGACAAAGTGGCCAACAAACATCTACATCTCTAACCACTCACTTACAAAATGGCAACTAATATCACGATACACACACACACACACACACACACAATCACTCAATATATAGTAAATATATACACGACACGATGAACAAATGTTGCACATGAGCTTTGCATGTCTCTTCAGTCACCCGATATACCACAATCCTGCACTCTGGCACCTAGTACTCGTTATGTTAAATTTCTTCTATTGTGGCACCAAAAATGTATTGACAACAAAACTCTTACACCTTAACTTACTAAATAACAACAACAATAATTGCACCGACAACAACAACAACAACAACAACAAAAGACTGGCCAAAGTCAACGCCCCTGCGAGCCAACAACAGCACAGTTGCAACAGCAGCAACAGCAACGACGGCAACAGCAACAATTGTTGGCAGCAGTACTGCGGCAACAGATGCTGCTGCAGAAGCATCAAAGTCATCGTCAGAGTCCCCTTCACAACCAACAGCACCAGCCACAACAACAGCAGCAACAATAAGAACAACTAGCACAACTATCACACCAACAACAACAATAAGAACAAACGAAAGCACAACAACTACTACAACAACAACATCAACAACAACAACAACACCACCACCAAGCAATCCAAGCACAAGCCACACATTTATAACGTTTACTTCAACAGATGAGCAACCGGAGAACAACGAAAGCACGACATCAACAACAGCAACAACAGCTGAAGAGATTGCGATTGCTGGACCCGCCATCGCCGCATCCACATCCCCAACAACGCCACCACCGTCGCCAGCAACAGAGGTGGACAACAACAAGGAATTCAGTTCCAAGCTGGGCGTCTTCGAGAATGCAGCCGTCTGCTCGGATATGCAGCCATGCAGTCAGATTGGCAGGTAACTAGAGAAAGATCCACACATGTGCAATACATTTATTTATTTAATGTATAATAAATATTTCAAAAAAGGTTTTAAGAAATACAAATTGAAGATCAGCGTTTCAATTATGCGGTTCCTATTCCGATTTTAGATTTTAGTTTTAAGTAAAAATTACAAATTAAATGAAATAAAACAAGTAAAAATGGTGTAGTCGAGTGAGTTCGACTACGATCTACCTTTAACTCAGCTGTTAAATATATTGCATATTCTAAATTTGAAAGATCAAAGTTTATAGCTGTTATAGTTTCTGAGCTCCACAAGGATTGAGGAAACCCAAACAAAACCCAATTAGACCAAACATTTTAAAGTATTGTTAGTAGCTTAGCAAAAAGGAAAATTAAACATTAAGAAACCAGAGAAAGATAAGTGTTTTCTTATTAAATCTGTTGATCACACACAACTCTTTCCGAACATTTGAAATATATTTGGTAGCAAAACAGTTTTTTGTGTTTCCTGAAACTTCAACATTTTTTGTTAAAATATGTATGTATTTATGAGTGGTCCAGTATTTATTCTTTTTTAAAAAAAACCATAACAAAAAACGGTAATTTTCTCCGATCCTCGAGCACATCTAATTTAATAGTACAAATTTATTTTATATTTTTTTTGCTGATAATAAATCTGAATGTGAGCAAAAAATTATTTCACTCTTTCGCAGCGATATATTGGCGCGCAATGGCAGCGCTGTGGATGCAACAATTGCCACAATGCTGTGCAACGGGCTCCTGACCTCACAGAGCATGGGAATTGGCGGCGGCCTCCTGATGAATATCTATGAGCGTGAAACAGGGCAAAGCCACTACATAGACGCACAGGTTGTAGCACCATATGCAGCCAAGCAGAACATGTTTGATGATAATTCCAATGCCTCCATCGTTGGACCACTGAGCATTGCGGTGCCCGGCGAGGTGATGGGCTATCATCTGGCGCACCAGAAATTTGGCAAGCTGCCCTGGCAGGACCTCGTGGCACCATCTCTAAAGCTCTGCGAGACGGGCTACCAAATGTCCAAACATCAGGAGAGTTCTGTGCGCAGAACGTGGTCCCATATCAAAGATAATCCCCATTATCAGTGAGTACAAGCAGAGACCATAAACTAAAGTGAAGTTGCACTTTGACTTTATTAATAAATTAAAATTATCATTGCTGGCATTTTATTTTATTTTTTTAACATCAAAGCTTAATTTTAATGGCTATAATGATATATACTTATTTGGGAATATGCACAATTGAACTGTACTTGAAATTTAGAAAAAGAAAAATATTGGGATTTGTATACTGGTTTTGCCTGATGTTAGAACATTGTTTTATTAAATCACATATAGTATTTAGAATTTTTAAACAATTCAAATAAAAACAAAATGATTTTCGCAGGGTCGTTTTCCTAAATGCTGAAACCGGTGAGCAGCACGTGGAGGGAGCCTTACTGAAGCCACCGGCGAAACTGTGCAACACATATCAACTGCTGTCCGACAATGGACCGATGGACTTCTACAATGGCACTGTGGCCAAAATGCTGGCTGAGGATCTGAACGAGTTGGGCAGCATTATAACGCCAGACGATTTGGTAGCGTACACAGCCGAAATGCGATTATCCATAACATCGACATTGGGAAAGGACACACTCTATGCTGTACCGCCGGTGAGCAGTGGATCTGTCGTCTCCCACATACTTAGCATTCTGGAGGGCTATAACTTAACCCGTGCCGATTTGGCCGACGAAGAATCCTATGCCCGCACCATACATCGCATTACCGAGGCACTCAAATTCGGATTCGCCCGTCGCCCCGAGCTTGGCGATCCCCGGTTTATAGACGTGCGCGAACTGGTCAGCCAGCTGAACAATCCCGATTCTGCTGCTGAGCAACGGGCCAAGATCAACGACAGTTATGTCCTCAGTGGTCCCCAAGAATACGGTGCACAGTCTACCTACGAGGAAGATCCATATGGCACTTCAGCCCTCTCAGTGATAGCACCGAATGGCGATGCCGTATCCGTCACCAGTTCCATCAATTACTAGTAAGTACTGCTGGCAAAACCAATTTCTTTATCATTTTATATACTCAACACAAAATATTTGTCTTACAATTTAAAAAATCAGTAAAAAAAAAAAATTCATTTTATAACCAATTTCTATAAGTTCGAAAAGTATTTATTCTTGCCCTTAATTTATTTCTATTTCTTATCTACTTTTTTTTAATAAGAGACTTCTGACAAGTAGAGATGAAAACCTGTATTAAAAATTAGTTTTCCAAAATTTCTGTGGTTTTCAGTTTTGGTTCCGGCTTGATAGGACCACGCACTGGCATTATATTGAACGATTGCATGGCTGATTTTGCCACGAAGGGCAGTAATCAATTCAAGCTGCCAGCGTCGTCGTCAAACATAATTGAACTGCACAAGCGTCCCATGTCCTCCCAGTCGCCGATGTTATTGACTGATCACGAGGGCAACATACGACTGGTAATTGGTGCGGCTGGCGGCAGTAAGATACTGGCAGCTATTGTCGAGGTGGCTGCCCGATATTTGTGGCTCGGCGAGGATCTGAAGGCGGCTGTCGATGCGCCGCGTTTCTACAGCCAGCTGTTCCCCGATACACTCGAATATGAGGATGGAAAGTATTCCAAGTCGCTGCTGCAGCTGCTAAAGCAGCGTGGCCACAATCTGCTGCCCTTGGAAACCACCACAAACTCCGTTGTCTGTGCGCTTGCACGTAATGCAACGGCCATCTATGCAAATGCCGATTATCGCAAGCGTGGCGGCGTTGCGGGATTCTAGAGGTGCCTCCTCCACACACACAAGCACACACATGTACACACCCATACACCCACACAAGCACACTTTACACTTACACACACACACACACACACGCACACACACACACAACCACACAGACACAGAGACACTAGCGTATCGTCAAGTGAGATTAGTTCGACAACACATAAATTGAATACGAGGAAGCGGAGAGAAAGCGAAAGCGGGGAGGAACGAAGGCGAATGCAAAAGTGAAAGCGAACGCGTATGTGGAAGTAAAAGTATTTAAGCTAGCTATCTCTTTTTTTACATATATGTATGTATATCGTATGTTATATAAATTTATATGCTACCTACTACTACCTTATACAATAAAAACACAAACTTTTTTTCAACACTTGCCCTTTTTTTCATTACTTCAATGAGTCGCAATAAAAATTCGCCTTTATAATAATCTTATTTATACTAATATATTGTCTCTTTCCCACTTTTTTGAAAGAGTATTCTTCCACTTTTAAAAACGCATTCATAAGTTTCTTAAACTTACAAATTTAAAAATCACACATTTGAAAACATTTCAACTCATGGCTTGGCAAAATTCTTCTCAATCTTGAAGAAATTTTTACCGTTGATTAAGAATATAGGCTTTATGGCGTCATTCTGTCTATTACATATCTTTGGCCAACTCTATTAGACCCACCTTTACTAAGGCCAACAAAAGGATAAAGATCTACATGTACATATGTATATTGAGTCGACAATCATTTATTTCAACAAGTTAAAATTTTGTGGGAATATTCACAATAAATCAATAACGTTGTTTTGTCAAGCAAGATGGGCTACATTTACAATCTTATAAACTAAATGTTTTTTGTTTCTTTGTCTAGGCATTAACTATAATAGTTTAAATATAGTCGAATTAATTTAACATTATGCAAGTATTAATTTTGCCTATAAATTACACTTAAATTTTATAAATTACACTGAAATTTCAAAGTCTTACTTCTCATTAAACCCCCCCCCCACACACACACACACACAAAAACAGTATAAGTGTACATGTACATAAATAGAAACTGCCGATAGATAAAAGAAAGAACCCATTCACCATTGGCATTAATTGGTTTAGTCAATTTTTGTCTTTTCATCTCAATAATCATCACGTCACAGCGGTTTCCCATAGACCAGAACCTTGGCACGCACCGTCTTGCATCCGGAGATGTTTACGTTGCAGGTGCTGACAATTTCTTCAACATATCGCTCCTCCAAGCTTAGATATATCACTTGTGCCTCGTGTCGCACACATCTCTCCACATCGCTGCGGTCAAATGGACGATAGGTTATCACCGTCATTCGCTGCTGTATCACTTCCAGCCGCTGACTATAGTATGCATCTGGCAGCATTCTAGCGTTCACATTGAACACATAGATAATTGTCAGCTGCTTCAGGTTCAGATCATTGTTTCCCACTTTGGCCACGTCACGCTGGTCCCGCACCAAAGAGTTTATTGTTGCCACATATTCCAAATCGAGGATGGCCATGTTGTCAATAATTAACAGATTGCGACCGCAGTGCGCCAAGTTGCGAAGTATGTGCCGCACTTTCTCATAACGTGCCTGCTCCTCAATCAGATCGAAGTCGTTCCAAGCAATTCTCTGCACGTTCTCCTTCCATGGATACTGGTCGTACAGCAATTGCATCGTCAAGCTTTTGCCCAAGCCCGACGTGCCCATCAGAGCAATAGAATGAAATCCTGTATAATTGGAAAGTGCCTGTTCCAGTTGTTTGAGCGCCGCCTCTTGGTTGATCACATCGCGTTGAATATTGTCAAAGATGTTGCGCATAGATTGGCTGCGATCGCAGTAGTCTTGCTTGTTATGGACAATGGCCTGATATTGGCTGTAGTAGTGCTGCACGAACTTCGACACGGTCATCTCGTTCTGGTACAATGTGATGCAGCAGCTGAGGCCCAAGACCAGAAAAATGGGCAGCAGATAATATCGAAGAAAGGAGCAGGTTCGCTGCATTAGACCGGATCGATTGACATGGGCACATGGATATCCCCTCACGAGCTTCGGCTTGTCCGCCACGAATAAGCGACGCAATCGCCGGCGGTTCCACTGTCGCTGCAGATCTGTGCAAAGAGTCCAATTGCTTTGCATATGGCTGTTGGCCAGCTGCACGGATCGGCGTTTTAGGAAGGCGCGTTGTCTTGTCTTTTGCGCTTTTATATCGAATGAGCCGCCTGGTGCGCTTTTCTCAGTGTCTGCAATGCCCATTTTTGCGAATTATGTTAAAATTAAATTTTAATCTAAACAATTTATGCAGAGAGAAACTGAGACAATGCCAAGAATTTCAATTTGAAGTACATCAAAATTACTTGATATATCGATAGATCGATGACTGTTTCTGTGAGCGCATGCATCGAATGCAGAATGCATGGGGATAAATGTGCGAAAATAATTACTTTGCTGCTTCAAATGCGGGAGCATTTAAATTAACTTAAAATTCACAAAAGCATTATGGAGCGCAACAGCTTGTAAGAATATCAAAATACCGAATCACGCTTGTTGGCGCCAAAATGATTGTACTCGGTACAAATCGATACCGCAATTTCTACTCGATGCCAATCGATTTGGCCGCAGTTGGTTTGTTCACAAATCGCTAGAAGCTAAATATTAAAATGGAAACGTAAGTAATGTATTAAATATTGAGCATACTTCTTATCTTAACGTGATTTTACGACTATTTATCAAAGTGTCAATGCCACATACGCATACATCACAAATCTGGAGGTGATGAATATTCTGCAAACGATCAAGAGCACCAAAAGAAGTTTGGCATGCGCAACTTGGCGACGGTTACCTACGAAGTAATAACAATAATAATAATAATAATAGTAATAACAATAAAGAGAAATGTGTGTGTGTGTATCTATTTTAACAGGCCCTGCAGTATCTAGAGGAGTCGCCGTGCAAAACGCAGACATGCGACTCCATCAAGAGTTATCTGCGTGATCTGGGCGCCTATGGATTGATGCCACACGAGATGCTCCAAATGGTTAATGATCCGCCAACAAGTGCGCTGCACACACAGCTGGTAAGCATTAGTCCTACTCCTACTCCGCTCCAGCATTAGTTTTAATTGTGTGTGCGTGTTTTGTTTAGCTGATTGATGACAACAAAGTGCCGCTGACCGACGAGGAGAACGAGGCCATCATTGAGCTGACGCACAAGCATTTCCATTTCATTGGTGGCGATCAGAACGGATTGCAGCAGGAGGAGGTCCAACAGCAGCAGCAACAACAGCAACAGCAGTGATATTTTTTTTATTATATTGTTTTAATTAGTGCATGTGATTTTCGTATAAAATAAGCACAATTTTAGTAAGTAGCAGAGAAGGATTTGACTTTTTTGATTAGCGCTTCTGATCGCCCAGATCTTCGATGACATCCTCATCGATTTCTGCCCACTTGTCGGGAATGACATCGAAGAGCTCATCCTTAACGTCGCCCTGAATAACAATCTCATCGTCACCAGTGACGGAGGAGCCGCAAGCAAATTTTGTGCCAAAAAATTTGGCAGCCACTTTGAGATCAATATCTGAGAGCAAAAAGAAGAAACACTTAATTTGGTTTGGTACATGTGGATATGAAGAACACCCACCAAAGGTGCTCAGTCCGGTGACGACCGTAACGGACTTCTTTTTGCCGCGGGCAGCACGTGAGACACAGATGCGCTTTGGGACATCTTCCTTCTTTTTGACACGGAGCAATCCTTTGCCGCCGCGCTTCTGGCGTTTCTTGTCGTCGTCTGTGCCATCGGCGGCTGCCTGCTCCTCCTCGAGTTTTAGTCGCTCGAAATCATCGGGAAGATTGCGCTCCAGCCACTCCTTGCACTTCTCGTACTCCGGATAGTATTCACAGTACTGCAAATGAATGAATAAATGAAAAATCGTTCAACAAATTTCGCACTTGTCTTGGAATCGAAAATAATTTTTCAGTCATCTCACCTCTATTGGCATTGTGCAGTGACCGCAATATTTCATGACTATTGGGTAGGTGACGTTGTCGCGCGGACCCACCTTGAGTCGCTCAGCAACGTTTGCGGTTTCGTTCGTCATTTAATTAATTATTTATTATTTATTTTAACTAAGCAAACTAGACTGGCTATATATTCAGCATGTAAGAAATTATCGAACAGGCACTGAGTAATCGATGTTTCGATAGTGCTGACCGGTAATCGGTTTCTGCATCTTGCAACACTGATTGGACTGGGTCTTTGCCGTATTGTTTGACACTTTGAATGTGATTCCAATCAGCAAATTGATTAGAAGAATGTTGTGGAGGAATAACTAGATGTAAATTATGTTCATTGCGTATTTTCGCCGTTAGAGTTGGCTAATTCCATTTAATATTCGCTTGCTGGCGTTTTCCGTTTACAATTTTTATTTGACAAAACTCTATAGTTTAATCAACGCAGAAACAGGAATTTCAGGGTTTTAGTTCCAAAGATCATTCCGATCGAACTAGTTCAAGGTTCAATGACAAATACTCAGTGAAATGCGCTTAGAGGCAAGCGATTGCGTCACAACTTTAAGCTGGACTCAAATTGTGTTCTGTAATTATTTGCACCCATGGACGTTGACATCCATAAGGATATAAGTATGATATGATTTTTGTTTGTAGCTTAAAAGAGAATTGTTTATAAACATTGTATATATATCAAAAATATGCTTGAGCCTATGACGTATAGCGCAGCGAGAGAAGAGCGTAAAGCTGCGTATAACCTCTGCTCTTAACTCAATCGCAAGCGGAAAGATATTGTGATTTGGGCAAAAGTTCACAAACATAGTTCAGATTTGAAAAAATGCGGTGATTGTGTAGACGGGTGCACTTCAAAATTATGCACGCCCACACAAATGAAAATCCCGTTGCCAGCAGCGGCGGCGGCAGTGGCAGCGGCAGCACTGAAGGCAAAATCCGCTGCATTTTTCTGGGTGAATTTGACACCACGGCGGGCTTCAAAATCAGCTGTCAGGTAAACGCATTAAGCTTCAGAGCATAAATAGTAAAGAGATTTCCATTTCACAGGTACCGGAGAATTACATCTCGAAGGAGGTGTTTGATGCGATCAACGTTTATATTATACCAAAGCCGCCGCTGCAACGCTGCAATCTAACGGTGAATGTGATGGATGTGAAAATCGTTGGTTATCCCGTTGGGATACAGGATCAGCAGAAGTACACTCGCAATGAGTTCATCTTTAATTTGTGCTTCGTCTGCGATTCGCGTTCCCGATCCGTGCAATATGAGCCCGTGGTGAAGAAACTGTCCGAGTATCTCATCATGATGGAGGAGGAGTCGTGCTTCTTGTCGCGCGAGGACGACAAACAGCGGCTGCAGCACATCTTTGAGACGGTGCTGCGGGATCTGAACGAGCGTAAAGTGGCCACCATTGTCGAGGGCGATAACACCATCTATCTGAAAATTGTCATGCATAAGCCGGATCCGCCACCGGTCAAGGATCATATGGTGCCCCTATTGCTGGCCAATCTCCGTGATACGCCGCTAGAGAACTGGGACCTGACCACACAGCAGGTAAATTAATGAATTTGACCGTCTAACTTGGACAAATGAATAAATAGAATATTCAAAATCCATTTCCATTTTTGCGTAGATCTTGCCGTACATCAATGGGATCAATCATGTGGCACGAATCGCCGCCGAAGCGGATGTGGAGACGGATCTGGTGAAGTCTTGCATACAGAATCTGGTCTACTATGGCGTCGTCCAGCTGCTGCCCATACTGAAGTATAGCAATGTGTACATGACACAGAACCTCAAGCATCTTATCCAGAGTGCGGCACTGAGCAATGCCTGTCGCAAATACGTCGCACTGCAGCCGGACAAATTGTTACCCAGTGTGCAGAGAATCTTTCAGTTCTATGCATCGATGACGCACGGCGTCACCTTGCGTGCCATCTGCCAGCGTTTGTGCCCGCAACACCACAATATCGATGAGCGTAAAATGGTCATCTTTGGGCTGCAGCACAAATTCATTCGCTGCATACACAAATATCCGGTATTCACCGGCTCGGTGCCATCGGCCAGGCAGAAGATGTACACGGGCCTCATCAGTTTCGATGAGATCTGCTGCAAGACGGGACTCTCGCCGTACACCATCGAGAAGGACATTGAGAAGGATACGAATGTCACTGTGATTTGGAAGTAGTAGTTCAATAAGTCGTCTTCTATATGTCTCTGTTAAGAAATTTATACTTCATAGCTACTATATATATGTATTTGTGTATAAATGTTATCTTTGTAGCTTAGCATATTGAAAAATTGGTAAGAGCTCGGAAAAGTCAAGAAATGGCTAAACTTGTAAAAAGTGCTTATTGAATATTTAAAAATCAAAAAAATAATCGACTTATCGTTTCGAAGTCATTAGGCATAAGGCCAGTACGCAGTTGATAACTGATAATGTTTTTGCATTTGATCTCCAAGTGCTCGTTAGAATATGCGCCAGCCATGTATTCTGCGCGGACAAACAAAAGTTGAACAGCTGTTCATAAATTGCACACAGTTATACAGTGTGGATTTCAGTTTTCTTTCTTCCGCGAGCTGTTTCACAGCGTTAATTTTTCTGTTAAGAATATATATTTGAAGCCAACGAGTTTTAATCCAATATTTAACCAAAAACAAATACACTATTATGCTGAACTATTTGCATTTTATTGTGTTCAGCATACTGTCCGTTAAACTCGAGAAACAGTCCGTTGGTCAGCTGTTTTGCGCGGCTCTGTGACGTCAGACTGAGTGAAGTGGACAAACAAGCAAATAGCACAGCCAAAATAAATATATATTTATATATACATATTGCACATATGAATGCGAAAACACAACAACAGCAACCACAACGAGATAAACCGGCAAAAACCTGAGAAATATTAAAATAGCCACAATCTCTGGCACTCTCGCTGGCCATGTTTTGAAATCTTTTGGTGTTATTAAAGCATTTTTCTTGCTGCCATTGCCAACAAACACAATATTTCTACACGTACACACACGTTCATGAGTCTGCAGCAATATACAGTATATATACATATTATATATCTCTATGTATGCGTACGTATCTGATTCTATATAGAGATACACTTAGTTGCCGGTTTGTCAAAATTCGGGCATTGTTATTCGCATCTGCAGCAGCATTCAGCGACGACGATTCAACTCATAAATAATGTCTGAAGACGCCAAGAGTGAGTAATATGTCCATATATATCTATATATATAGATATATATATGTTTACGTTTATGGATATATATGTATTCATATCTAAATATGATGCAGGTCCACGCACCCGAAACATCATTGAAAATCAATTGTTTCGCCGTCAGCGCAGTCTTAAACTTGAGGCTCTTCAAAGGCAGCGCTCAAAATTTGGCAGCCTCGACGACAGCTGCGACGATGAAGCGGAAACGCTCGACAAGGTTTGCATATTCGTGTGCAATAAAAGCGAATTAAATGATATTCATATTCACATCTATTGCACAATTATTGCAGACGTATATTGTCATCACATTCACAGAGAAGGCCAAGCCACGTCACTGCGAGGATGTGGTCAAGATCATTGAGGAGTTTGGCATACAAACTACACTGGAAATTGTTAGGTAAGTATACACTCTCTTTCTATCTCGCTCTCTTTCCTTCTCTCGATCTTTCTCATTATTATTATACTCGACAATTGTGTTGTAGCAAAACCGAAAAGTATTTATATCTGACGGCCAACTTGGATACACTGTTGCGCCTGGCTGATGCGGCAGAACTGGAGAAAAGGACTACAACGGGCAGCATGCAAAAGTTCAATCATGGCTGCCTCTCTGACTTTTTGCTGCCGGGCATGAGCAAAGAGCAGATACTCCAATTTTGCGAGACGCCAGTACTGATCAAAGATGTTGTTGAGCCGCCAATTAGATCCTACATACAGAAAGGTTACATCGAGGACATGTTTCCATTGCATGATATTGTATGTAATTGTACCCAAGAGGATGTTTCAAAATTCCATTCGAATTCCATTCATTTGTTATGTATGCAAAATACTGCCAGTCTTCAATATATCTCTAAAGCTATATGGAAATAATTTTGTAGTTGATTTGCATTTGATATACACTTTAATGGAGTATCGATATACAAT
The DNA here is from genome assembly GCA_035043785.1 of Drosophila planitibia. Taxonomy (NCBI): domain Eukaryota; kingdom Metazoa; phylum Arthropoda; class Insecta; order Diptera; family Drosophilidae; genus Drosophila; species Drosophila planitibia. The sequence goes on from JAWNMS010000041.1 coordinate 5,788,009, forward strand.
TCTTTAGTGAAGATGCATTTGGGTGTATCTCTTTTGCTGTCCTTCATTCTAATCGAATCTTATTATAAATATATGTATATGTTACAGCTATATCTGGATCGATTCAATCTGAATCTCAAACGTACCACGTTGCCCATTGAAGATATACGCAACTACTTTGGCTCCAGCATTGGTCTTTATTTTGGCTTTATTGAGTTCTATACGAAGGCGCTTGTGTTTCCAGCAATCTTTGGCCTGGTGCAATGCCTGATGGATCTCAATCTGTCACTGGTATGCGGCTTCTATGTGATCTGGACGACAGTAAGTGCGATCGAGCTGAGACACAATTTTAAAGGTGATTTACTTAGTGGTAACGTTTTTTTTTAGATCTTTCTGGAGTTGTGGAAGCGTAAGTGCGCTGGCTATTCGTATCGTTGGGGCACCATTGAGATGAGCAGCTTGGATAAGCCGCGTGCCGCCTATCAAGGTCAACTGAAGCCCGATCCTATAACTGGCAAAATGACACTGCATTATCCGATGCGTTACACGTACCTGCAAATGTATTGCATTTCGTATCCGGTGGTGCTGTGCTGTGTGGTGGCTGCCGCCTGGTTTGCTTTATATCAGTTCCAAATTGAGGCCGAAGTTTTGGCGGACTTCGGTGCAGACTCATGGCTGCTTTACATCCCCGTCATCGTGCAGTCCATGCTAATTGCGATCTTTTCATGGGCGTACGAGAAGCTTGCCACATTCCTCACAAATTTAGAGAATCATCGAACACGTTCGCAGTACGAACGGCATCGGGTCAATAAGCTGATGATTTTCGAGATTGTTAACAATTTCTTTTCACAGTTTTATATTGCGTTCGTGCTGCAGGATCTCAAGCAACTCAAATACCAGCTGATGATGCAGCTGCTCATCTTTCAGCTGGTGTGTATAGCTCAGGAAATTGGCATTCCCCTGATGGCCGTGCTGCGCCAGATGTACGCCAAATATCGCCACACGGAAGTGGACCCAAACAAATTGAGCGCGGTTGGCAATAAGTCACGGTACGAGCAGTCATTCTATGAGTCTGGCCTGGATTCCTATCATTCCACCTACGAGGATTATCTGCAGGTGTGCATTCAGTTTGGCTACGTGGTGCTCTTTGCTGCCGTTGCGCCTTTCGCCGCCATCGGTGCTCTAGTCAACAATGTGTTTGCCGTGCACATTGACATATTTAAGCTGTGCAACATCTTCAAGCGCCCCTTTGGGCGTCGCGCAAAAAATATTGGCGCTTGGCAGTTGGCTTTTGAGCTGATCTCGGTCATGTCGCTGATGAGCAACTGTGGCCTGCTCTTTCTCCAGCCGGATGTCAAGTGAGTAGCTGTCGTGTTTGAATACCTTTGGTTTTGCATTTTGATTTCCAACACATACTAAACTTTACTTCAGACAATTCTTTTCGAACTGGGTGCCTTCCATGCCGGATCTATCGTTTGTCATCTTTGAGCATCTGCTGTTGGGGCTTAAATTTCTAATACACAAGGCGATTCACGAGCGTCCACGCTGGGTGCGCATTGGACTACTCAAAGCCGACTACGAGACTAGCCAGGCGCTGAAGTAAATCACAATCTGCCCGATTCCGCCAATTTCAGTTATTAAATTTGTTTTTAACTTTTTCATTTTCTAGAAAATTCAAAGCAGCCAAGAAAATTTCTTAATGGTGATTGGACTCCCTCAATCAGTTGGCTGTCGCATACCATACAAAACAATCACAAATCAAACGAACCAGTCCATTTAAATATACACACACGCATACACTTTAAATGCTTTTTGTACTTATATTTATCATTACCCACATTATATATTTATGGTATCTAATTGCATAAATCGTCCAAAAACTATATTCAAATCGTTATTACTATATGGGATCTGGGCTTTTTTTGTCTTCTAGGACCTAGAGAGATCCTACGTTTGGCAGCGTTTTCAAATCTTACTAATATGTAGAGCCACAATCAATATATGTGTATATATATATATATATATATATATATTTATTTATACCATACAAAAATGATGATAATTTTGATTGAGCTTATATTTCTGTTATGTTTAGAAAGAAGAGAAAGGCGCTTAAGCAATTCAAAGCTAGTAAAAATTTTGTAAATTTAGTTACTTTTAGTAATTTTTTTTTAATTTCTCTACTTTTGATATTGTTTGCGCTATCAGCTTTTTGATAGCTTTATGTTCCAATTAATAACAAAGTTATTTTCACGTTATAAACTTTATTCATATATTCTTAGACTAGAAGCCAAACGCTTAGTCTTTCTATCAACTATTAAAGATTTGAAGCCAATTGCTAAATCTTTTCACAACGAGATTACCGAATGATAAGCTAGAGCTATGCGAAACGAATGATTAGCTGCAGCAGCCGGCCGATCAGCGATATGTCGTATACATATTTACAAAGCTGTATCCATGATACCTTCACAACCATGTCTAGCGATGTCCACGAAAATGCTTAAAGGCGACAAAGGCGTCGATGGCATGTAGAAGTCCTGCCGCATAACCCATGTACTGCAGAGTAAAATGTAAAAAGAATATTGAAATATTTCCTTATACCACTAGAGGACTACTAAAGGCTTACGTAAGTGGCAGTCATAGCTGGATATGCCCAGAATCCAGGACGAACCAGAAACTGAGGATGCAACCAAACGACGCAGGCAATTCCCATATAGCTGGCTGAACCGAAGTACATGCAGCTTGCCATCGCATTGAACAGCGTCTCCTGTACAATGTCAAAGATTATTTTTAACCCAATGAGAGACGTGCATTTGTATGTATGTGTTATGTGTACTTACAAAAGGCGACTGTCGAATTAGACTAAAAGACTTATCCGAGAAGCAGTAGCATATTAGCAGTATGGCTGTTGTGGTGAAGCAATGCCCAGTTGTGGCTAAGAAACTGGTCAGCGCCTGGCCAATGGAGTCAGCGTATGGTACACCATATTTGATCAGCAGGCCCTCGCACAACATGGCCAGACCCAGCTGCATGAGTTTCATGAGTCCCGACCGCGAGAACACAAAGCCAAAATTGATGCAAGTGAAGACTCGACAGCAGCAGATCTTAATGCCAAGCGGCTGACTCATGCCGCGCACACCAAAGGAAGCCATCGTTGCTAGACACTGGTCGGTAATAAACTACGGCAACATTTCAGTTCAACAATCTGCACCAGAAACAAAGAGCGGATGCAGCGCGTCTATAAATAGAGCTGCCCCCAAGCAGTGCCAGCTGCGCAGTCGCACTGTGCTTCTCATGTTTTTTTAAATCCAAATACAATTTTACTGAAATTGGAAAATCATTGTCGGCTTCAATGCAAATTAACATAGAAATTATATTTAAATTAATTATAATCAAATGTAGGAAAAACATGTTTCTGAAAACTAGAAAGGCTTCTGTTTTATTTTTCAGAAATATTTTTCTTAGTATAATAGAAAAAGTTATTAGTATAGATCCTTTCTAAAATACAGAAAACAGCAATAAAGTGTTTTCCAAACGACATTCTTAGCGTGACTAGTCGTGCTTAAAGTAAATACATTGATGCTTATATTTCTTAACTGATTGATTTCTTAAATCCATTTAAAATATTGGCGATAAACGCTTGACAAGTGCCAAAGAGAAATGTCAGCTGGCCTAATGTTAAATTTACTGCACAAAATAAATTGATTGGTAAGCGACTAAATATTTGATTCAGTTATATTTGTGTATGGTTGATTATTTTTAATATACAATTATATAAAACGATTCGTCCTTAAATCTGAAAACTTTTGTAATCGCTTTGTACCATATATATGATTTGAAGTACGATGTTATTTATCAATAATAGGAACAACTGAAGATTCAAGTTAAATGCGATCAAGATTATTTTGGCATTTTAGCTGCAAAGCAAACCATTCATTCTGAAAGTAGAAAGTAGAAGTAAATGATGAGAATATGTATTAGATATTGATGTTATCGTGCTCACAGTTCGTTCCAGTTGATGCTTGTTGTGGCAAGGGTAGCGCAAAATGTTAAGTGTACTCTCACGAAGCCTACTAGTCATTTGAGAGATATTGGCGAGGATATAAAACTCGAATATATCTATAAAACCGGCAAGTACCAAGAACCAATTAGGAGTTTTACCAAGATAGGTCAAGGTTTTTCCAATCAGCATTTGAACTACTAGAAATCCGGTAGAATCCGGGAAAACGTGTAAATTCGAGAGAGCATATAAAAAGCTAGTGGATACTTGAAAATTAAGTTTATTTCATTAACCATACGTATGAGTTTGTAGTACATCCGATATAAATTCTGAATTTCCAGGGCATACTTTGATCTTGGTATCGGATTACCAAATAAATGCTTCAAGGCAACTTGCAATTTCAGGAAGGTATAGCAGATCTTCCAGATCAGGATAAACATTAGGAAATCCATGGCACACCTCAGATTCTTTGCAAGCAATTTACTGAAACCAAATATTTTTGATGTGTCTTTAAAGGATATCCCGTTGAAAAGCATTACAGCCAGTGGCCCTAACAATGCTAACAATGCTCGTATCCAGAAAATCATTCGTACAATTCTAAACTGTGCTGCTGTTTCGCCATTGTTAGACTCGAATTCAAGTTTATCCATTTTCAGGAGACTTCCAATCATACGGAATATCCTTTGCTGTCAGCGTTGTGCAGCGAATATACAACTGCAGACCAAATAACCAATGACAGTTGATGTTACACTTAACTGTCATTTAGCCCCTTTTAATCAGCCATCAAATTATATTCAAGCTGTATTTCAGCTTTCGCTCTCCATCTTATAACTAAATTAGCAAATGGCGAAATCGGATTCTTCACTTTAAATCAATATAGACCTATCCACTTACTATTAGTCGAGCTACTTATCAAGAACGATTCCTTGCATTATCCTTTGCGAGTATTTTGTGCTTATTAAAATATCCGTTTTTGAGTATTTAATTCAGAATATGTTTTTTTTATTATATATTACAATATTTTATATTTTGTTTAGCTGTTTAAGTCAAATTTGTCGATTCATTGTCAACTATCTAAGGTAAATACTGTTTAGTCTGTAGCTTAAGCATTTAAATTCATTTATATTTATATATATTGACTTAAGACTACTTAAGTTTATTACTTAAGCACTTAGCGCTCTATTTGATCTTTTAGTTGAGACCACTTAAGTTATCTGTCATAAATATCAAACTTTTGCATTGTTATCATAAGCAACCATAATATATATAATCTATTAAATTATTTAGTCAGATTTGTAGCATATCAAACTACTGCAAAGTCTTCGGATTTCAATTGCTCGCCATTATCGCCTACAATCTTATCAAGAATGCTGTAATCCTCAATTATGTGGGGCAGTCTGGCTGCATTGCCAGTTTTGACATGCGGTGCCACTGCAGCTGATAGTGCTGGGATTGGGTTCTTAGATGGCCCCTGCCCCTTTGAACGCAGTTTGACTGAGTTCTTTCTAGCGAATAGTACCCATCGTGTCCTTCAAAAATCTTGAAATTTTATGGCCGAGTATTCTGCTATTTTTGGATGATGATAATTTTATAATCATAATATAATTTTGTTGCCCTTCAATTGTTTGCCATTCAAATTTGTGCGATGAAATGCTGCCAACGCTCAGATTTTCCTTTAGTTGTGCACAGCGTGTGTAAATCTAACTCAAGTGGAAATCTCTTGGAAACTTCTCACAGCACAATTTTAATTAGTGTCTCTGAATGGAAATATATGAAACGAGCGGCGTCGCCTTGCAAGGAAGTGGAGGAGATTTCTTGGCCATTACTCTGGGCTATCTGCCTCCTGCACAATCCAATGCCTTACTCCTTAAACTTATTCTTTAATCTTATTTATTTATGGCTTTCACATAAATCCAGCCAAATTGATGATCAAATTGTTTTTCTCGAATCTTTGAAAACTTTGAATGCCAATCGATTTTTCTGTTGCTCCAAAACAGGCGTCCATTCGCGATCCGCTAGGATATGTCCATTTCATTTTTGTTTTAATAAAATATCTCCAGCTTGCAGAAATCTTTACAGATGCTCAAAGGAAAGTGTGTGTGTCAGAATGTGTCAGCAACGACCAACTCTATTTATGAGGGAGATCTTGAAGCTTTGTCCAGGATGTACAGTTCAGTCTGCTCAGTTGGTTTGTGTCAGTCAGAGCAGCCAGTGCGTCGTCGTTCAGGCGCTTCGCTTGCCAGTGAGTTCAAATCAATTCAACTCACACACCCAGAGACTGTAGTTAAAAACAAATGTTTGTTTCGAACGACCCAAAAGATCCAAATTTCTGTTAGGCAAACTCAAATTAACTTGCGACATGTGCTTGCCGTACGTGGGTAAACTGTTTGGCGGCGATCATCGCCGGCGGAACAGTGCAATTGAGTCGCCACGCTCCAGTCGTGCGCCGACACCGCAGCCATCGAATGTGACCATTCAGACCACAAATAACGCCAATATCGCCGCTTTTAAGAAGGACTCCAGAACGCTGCTCAATGCCAGCAATAATTCAGTGGTGCGTGAAAATGCTGCAAGTGTGAAGGATGCCACCGGCACGACTGTGGCCCAGGGAGCCAGCGGTCAAGCACCGCAAGCGACGGTTCGCGGCTCGAAGCTAACATCCTGGTTGGAGTTCCTTGGCATAAATAGGGAAAAGAAGGGCAGCGCCGATTCGCTGTAGATTTACTAAGTTGATGTCCAACGCTCAGATATCGATCATACATACATGTATCGATATTCAATAGTGACGATTATTGGATCACCAAATCACGATGATTGATGATAAGCAGTTTGTTAAATAAATATAAGAAATAAAAACAATATAATTTCGAAACACAAACATTAAATTTGCAATTCGTTTTCAACGTTATTTGAAAGTGTAAGCTGGGAGAGCTGTGATACTTTTATATCGAAGGTATCCAGAGTATATTGGTTTTGTGCAATGTCCGTCTGTCGGTCCGTTTGAATGCATCTTTTTTCGATAGAGCCCTTAAAGATAGAGCCTTGAAAATTCGGGTGCTTCGTCCAATAGGAGGCTAGGAAATCGATGAAATCGATATATGCAAATTGCAATTACCTGTTATCCCCCCACCCTACCATACAAATCGAAAAAGACTATATCTTCCGTAGTTTCTGAGTTAGAAGCATCAAACTTAGATATCGATTAAACAAATTTCATGGCCTCGTCCATACCGGCTCCTATAATATATTTCTGAAAGTGTAAATCTATAATACCGCATATCTCCCATAAAGATACAATCGCTTCGCTTCAAAGGTAGAAAACTTTTGTCTGAACTTTTGAAGTGTAAAAGGACAAATTTTAGGCCCAAATGAACTATTTCTCCCTTCATACATGCCCACAAAGTCCGTATCTAATATAGAATTAATTTTCTTTCATCCCCGTCTCTACAAATGCCAGATAGAAGTTTTGCAAGTAATGTCATTCCCATAGATGTTGTTGCTTCTATCCCCGAAAAAGTTGTCGATTCCGCCATTGTTGCAATTCAACATTCCGTTGCAAATATACCAGTTGAATTAAATGTTCATTTGACCAAAGCATTAGCTCCACCGGACGCTGTTGATAAGTCTCCTAACATGACACTTGTAGGTGTCCCACCTATAAATCATATATTTGTTTCAAGGCTTTCCTCTGATACCGCATCTGATGATGTCAAGGCTTTTATTCAAGCCAGATCCAAAGCCACTGTTACGATGGAAAGATTCCAATTGTTCATGTTCCAATCGAACATTTCAGCAATATTTGCTATAAAGAATTCTGGCCGGATCATGTTATTTTAAAAGAATATACAGCAAAAAGAAAATTCGGCCCCGATTGTTCTTCCTTGATCAATTGGTAGCTCAAAAAGCTTCTTGCGGTTTCAGATAGTCCAAACAACTAACAAGCTCTCTTTACTTGGCTATCATAATGCAAGAGGTCTCGGAAATCTATTACAGATATGTATCTATGAGTATTTTGCAGTCGGATACGCCCGACTGCAACGTTCTCACTGGTTAGTTTTCGCTTTGCCCAAACATTAATAACAGTAAACAGAAGATGACAGCTACTCCGGAAAAATCTATGCGATTAGTACGAAGTCGTCTCGAGTAAAGGAACAAGTTCGTATGTATGTGTACATATGTACATATGTACGTATGTTTGTTTAATAACGGCACTTAAGCTTCGTTTTACTTTCATGTCTATTGAGCTTGCAAAACGTGCTGAGCTCAAGTTTAATAGCCACATACCGAGTCGAATACGAAGACTGAGCGAGACAAATAAAAAACATTGATGTCGCCGCCGCCGGCGGCATCGCAGCGATTACTGTAATTTATCAGGCGCAACGTCAATTCAAATTTAGTGGGAGTGGGGGCAAGCGTTTTGACAATGAAATTAACATGGCTGTTATCAAATCAATTATTGTGTATTTCGCAGATGCTGCAGCTGCTGTTGCTGCTGCTGTTGCTGTTGCTGTTGCTATTGATGTTGATGTTGATGTTGCTATTACTGTTGCTATTACGCTGGCCTCACAATATCGCAACAGCACCGGCCGTTGACGTCAACGAAAGGCAGCTCGAAGCGCTTCCGAATGCTGTAACAATTGAAACTATTGCAATTCATCTGTGCATGCACACACACACACACACACACCCACACACCCACACACACACACACACACACACACACACATACATATCATTCGTTCTGTTGACTCTCACAGTTATCGGCAATTGGCAATTTGCCAATTTTGTCACGATTTTTCACGTGCAGCTGAGACGCATGCGCAACAGTTAACTGTTGGTGGCAGCTATGCGGAAGTACTGCGCATCCATATATCGATTACGACAACTACCCGGCCATATAACCGATTATTGATAACCTTAAAGCTGCTGATGTTGTGAAATTGCTGTGAGAACCCTATAAATTTGATTATAGATGACAAAAACTCATGTATACTTTCAAATAATTCTTAGGTTCACAAAAAGTATCTCAGGATATATTGTTACAGAAAGGTTTTTGTATAGCAGCCATCATCAACAAGGTTCAACTGATCTAGACAACTGTAATTTTGGAACTATTCTTAATTTGAATCCCGTCCAGCATAATATCTAACATATAAAAACTAATGTTTATTAAGAGAACAGCGTTTCTTTCAATTAATACCTAAGAACATTTATTTTTGTTTGCATTTTCTCTTCTGATGTCGCCACAAGAGACGCTTTATATATATACATATATACATTCTTGAATATACTGAAAATATACGATATACTTGTACGTATTTTTCTAGTTATTTATAAAGAACAACAAAGAAAATCGAAATAAAAATAACAAACAAATACGAAAAGCGTACGAAAATTTTTGTGTTTTTATATTTTTACGGCCTGCTCATTGGTGCCGATGCCTTCAGTTTTCAGTTTTCAGTGTTCGGACGCCGTCACGAATCGGTTTGAAAAACGCATACGTCTTATATATTGTCGTAAAAATGTACTGAACATATTTTGTAAATGGCTGTGTTATTATATTAAAAACCATAACACATCCTACACACACACACACACACACAGAGGGAAACAGCCGTGTGCCGTGTATATGTATTTAAATTTTAATTAAAATTACAAGAGTGACTCGTTTAAAGTGTGTGCACATCTTGTTGTGTGCTATTTAAAGCCGACAATAACAAACAAGTGTCAGCAGTGTCTGCAATCAGCACCAAAAGTCTACAATAAAACAATTAACAATAACAAACAGCGCTAACAAATGCAGTTTGCACCTAAACTGACCGAAAACAGAAGCAAAACACATTTTCAATCGTTATCGCAAAGCAAAAAGGTTTGCACTGGGTATGTATTTATTATGGGGACAACATTCATTTGGGTATTTCGGTGTAGAAATGTGTGTGTGTAAATGTATAATATAAGTATACATTTTCCCATTTGACAGAACCGATATATATATATATATATAATTGACCAAAAACAGATGCCTGCGTCGCGTACTACGCATTAACTTAAACTGTGGATGCGACTTTCATTATAACTACATACATAAAGAAATGTATATAAACATATATATATATATATATATGTATGTACATACATACACACAAATGAGAATGTTGTGAAAAGTACACCGAGATTAATTAAGGGGCAGCTACTGAATATCTATGATCTCAACAATACTTAGCCTTAATATTAGCTCCTATTTATTTCTATGTTTAGTTTCATTGGACTTTAATAATAGTGTAATCTATAAAAATAAAAATAAATAAATGGAACGGTTATCTTTGGCAAGCGAAAGATTAAATACCCTTCAAATTGACAAACAAAAATAAAAAACAAATCTTTAAGAAATTGTGACGTAGTAAAGTATAGAAATCCAAAAACGAACAAATTGATTTTGTTGTTGACTATGAGCAGTATTTCGATTATAATTGATTTAGATGAATTTTAATCTCAAACTAAAAATAAGCAATTAAATAAATACATACGAAGTTATTTTTATATTACAATTAATGATAGCAACGACAAAGTAAGCAGTAGCTAATAAGCAGATGTAATGACATGGGTATAAAATAGACGACGTTCATGTTACTTTGTGAATAGATTCACTTTCAATTGTGAAATTGCACAATGTGCTGGTTATATAATCCAATTGACAATCAACTGTTACATACAAATTTTAATTGACATTAGCTTGCACTAAGTCCGAGCTTGAAATGCAGGCCCGATGCCCTGTAAACAAACCTCATGTCGCACTTCCATTGTTTAGAAAATATATAGCCGAATAGAACTGCAAATATTTATTGTTTATCTATAAATGGCAATTTTAAAGGCACAGCAAATAACATTCTTGTGGGGATGGGGATGGGGGTGGGGGTGGGGCGGCAGTTTGTGGGCATGTCTCGACAATTGATTAGTCAAAATCAGCGTATCTTTCAAATTTTGTGTTCTACTTCTAGTTATGGGGGCTTGGGCAAGAAATTAACAATCTTACGAGGAGGTCATTGGAAGTTTGGTAATTCTAGCTCTAAAATTGCGGAATTTACCAATTTACATCATCAGGTATAATCCATCTTGAAAGAGAGTTTCCGCTTGTATACCTTCAAAATTGGATAACTAGAGTTATGAAACTGTGGAAGATATAATCACTTGAAATTTTTAAGAATCGAGGGATCTAACGACGGTCGCCAACAAGATGCTTGGCAAATTTAGCTTTAAAACTGTGAAAGATATGTGATTTTATCGATTTGGGATTATCGATTATATCCATTCTATCCTAACCAGTACAATATGCAACTCAATTTTAATAATTTATCTGACACGAGCAAAGACGACTATGACGAATATTCCATGTTTAAGTCTTTAGACAGATAGACAGATTGACGGACAGAGTATAAAAACAATTTTAAATTCTTGGAACGCATGCGAAACTTAAACCTATAGATCACAATCACCATAATCTCTCTCTCTCTCTCTCTCTCATCATTAGCTTTTTCAAGTAATTGTAAATAAGAAACAATAAATATCCTAGGTACCCGGAAATTAGCAATGATAATATAAGGGTTTGGATTCTTCAGAGTTCAATCTCCGACCGGCTATAGGTTATAGTAGTCCGTTGTTGACGATAATGACTTTCGCCCAAATGTGGACATAATAATACTAACGCGCATATTGGCCAAGTTTGGTTTGGATATCATATGAAACAACTTGTCCTTCGACCGATTGCTATATGCAATTGTGATACGATAAGCTCCATCAATATAATACTTAAAACTGTGTTTGCATCGAATCAAACAGTCGGCTGATCAAGAATATATATGTATACAATATGGGATCGGATTTGGATTTGGTCGAGAAGATATTGAAACAAATACATAAAAAGCAACCACAAAGATTGACTCATCATGCAATAATCATATAGAGACTTGTACAAATTGCCTATATTGCAAAAGTGTTGGCTCTAAAGATTAGACACTTTCAGCTGCAACAGTTGGCAATAGTTGGCAACTCACCGCAATGTCAATTAGTGAAAAATGGGAAAATAAGTTGAAGATGATAAAAAAACATTTGTTGTGAAGACGGAGACGGAGACGGAGACGGAGACGGAGGCGGAGATGGGGAATTGAGGAGTTGAGGAATTTCAGAAACAATGTATATTCTTATGTTATGTGAGCTATGTGTGTGTTCAGCTCGTTCCGGCTTGTTTTGGGGGCTTATCATTTGACTGGAAATCGAAATTGGAAACTCTTGTTATTCACATTCAACGTCATCGAGCACAGCGCATCGATGACTAATGTACATGTATGTAATTGGATGTATGTATGCATGTACGTATGTACGTATGTGTGTATGTGTGCATGTATGTATGTATGTATGATCATTGCTTGACATTGAATTTTCGGATCACTTTCATGCTTGAACACAAGCTCCAATTCCATTGCGTTTTGTTACACTTCATTAAAGTGGAATCGTTGGAGAGTTGAGATTGAGCCGAGTTCGAGTCAAACCAACGACTGCCTGCAATTCAAATTCAAATTCAAATTCCAATTCCAATCGCAATTACAATTCCAATTCCAATTCCGTTTTCAATTCCGATTTCGATGCCGTCGAGCAAAAGCCACAGTCGCTGTGGGCTGCAGCGTCGACGCTGCGTCTGAGTTGCGTCGTCGAGTCGCGTCGCGTCGCCTTTCGTCGGTTTTGGCGCAATCGAAAGATACGTGTCGGCTTTACGTTGACAGCATTAGTCGCACGCCGAGTGTCGTCGACATCAGTTCACAGTTTTCAAACAGCTTTCGGGAAAGATCCCAAAATCTCAATAAGATAAGACCAGTTAACAGTTACGTTAACAGTTAGGCAACGTAAGCAGTGTAAGTATCCTGTGCTTGTGCTTGTGTGTGTGTGTGTGTGTGTGTGAATAACGGTACTTTCCTAACGCGAGTGGTTTATGGGTTTGTTTTTTTTTTACTAATCCTACTTTTTGGCCGTTTTCTTGTTGCTCTCAAATTCAAGTAAATCGCCGACAATTTTGCATGCCACTCGTATTGTGATGCAATTCAATTAATTAAATTAAAAGTGAAGCAAGAAAGCCATAAGCAAACTTTGCTTAGGCCAGAACTCACTATCCGTGCAATCCAAATTCGAATTGAAATTAAAAAATTTGGCAACAAATTCAAATTGATTATCGTGTGTGCAAAAATCAAAGTGGATTTCCAAACAAAGTTTTGCTTCTTTTTAGTATCTTTGTTGATGTCTTTGTCTCAGCAAATTAGCATGTTTTATGGCATCTAACAACATCTAACATCTTTCTAGTAAACATTTCCATTTGCATTGCAATTACGGATTATTAGATTATCTGTTATCTGTAATCTGTAATCCATATCTATATCCAGCAATAGGCAATTGAGTACTTTATGCATATTTATGGCATTTGTTCTGGGTACGACTAAGAAGATATACATTTATGTATATTTGTATATCGCACATGTGATCAATATACTATATTCCACTTTTATCACGTTCAGTTGTTATTTATAAATAATAATTTGTGCAATTAACTTGCAAATCACCGCAAAGCCAACTGATTCAATAAATTAAAATTATTATAATCGCAATCGTTGTACTGGCTGTAAAGCTCGTGCTCGCATTTTTTGTCAACAATTTCGCCCCATCGCCAACGACATGCAGCCCACTCCCTCCCACCACCCCCACATTCTCCTCCTCCTCCTAACAGGGAGTAGGAAGTCCAGAGTAGCGAAGCGCAACCCATTTCAATTTCCCATTCCCCTTTCCCATTCTCGGATCTGTGATTAGCTGCTGGGGATGATATCGCTATATACATTTAGCTATATATATATATATATATAGATTTATGTACACATACATTATTTATATACGTATCAAACGTATTTCGACAGTTTATTTATTTAAATGCAAATCATGCAAATAACATAAAAAATAAAAAAACACAGATCAGTGAAGTTGCTAACATTATTCAGCTCATGATCTACTGTTGGTAAAGTATCTCTTTCGGTTCCGTATCAGCATTTGTGCATTTTTCCCATTCTACGGGTATCTGTTTATGTATATATATATATATATATATATGTATATATACATATGTGTAGAGAGCTCTCTAAATCGTCCATTGACTTTTATGCAAACTAGCACTTAACTTTTATTGTACATTTTAAGTAGAATTTCGCTTTTCATTGAGCGTCTTTGAGTGTCGTAAAGTCTTTTGTATCTAAAGTGTTGGCATCGGCACGGGGCACGTGTTTGCAGAGTCGGTCAACAATCAATGATGGCAAACAGGTTAGGCAATTTGTTGCCAAATTAGATCGGCACTATGCAAATTTATATTATAGTTTTCACAAAAGAAGAACCAAGTGTACAATCCAATATGTCCGATTGCTTAGAAGGACCATAAACTTATACCAACCAGGTTTATTAAGTGTGCTCCATAAATATTCGTCTACCGAACTGAATAGTGGATTATTGTTCTAGATTAACATTCGGAGATCATAAAAATGTTCAACAAAATGTAAATAAATTGATGCTTATTTCGATTAAACGTTAGTTTTGCTGAAGTCCACTAATTAACAAATAGATGAGTATTAAACTCGATTAAAAACAATTGTTATCTGTACTCGATTCACTGTAGTTTACTTTCGCAAATTAAAATTCATTCTCGGACCGATAAAGAGCAAGCATTTAAAAATTAAATAATATCAATTAATGACAAATAAATCAATGATTCTGTTGCTGTTGTTGTCGGTGTGGTTATAAGACCAGATTGAATCGGTGACCAAATCAATTAATTAGCATACTGCGTAGTCGTCTAAAGTATTATAGATAAAGACAGAGAGGGAGAGAGAAAGATGGATAGAGAGAGAGAGAGAGAGAGAGAGGGAGATACAGATAATGAGAGAGAAACTAAAAGAGATTGGGCAACAGTTGGGTGAAGTCGAGCGTGACTGTGGCAAGCGTGTGCAACTGGGTTAATATTCAATGAACTGGAGAGATGCCTACAGACAAATATTGTTATTATTTTGGACATTATTATTATTGTTGTTATTATTATTGTTGTTGTTGTTGTTATTGTTGTTGTTATCGTTTAGCTACAGTTTGTGGCTGCGCCATGCAATTGCCTTCGCTGTTGCAGTCAAACAATATTTAGACAGGTGTTTCACGGTCTTTTTATTTATTTATATTGTTTTTCGTTTTTTTTTTTTTTTTGCTTTTCGCCGTGCCACAGAATCGGAGCAGAAACTGAAATTTGAAATGGAATCGGATACTTATATGCCGGCATCGGCGCTGCCCAACAGCAAACGCTTTGTCGTCGAAGATTCAAGTAAGTGTATCTCGCTTCCGGTATAGAAAGTGATCCGGGCCGGTCTCTGGCCGGAAGTGGTGCAAGTGGTTTGATGTAGGCGATGCCTCCCCCCCCTCCTACCTCAGGGTAAACCAATCAAACAGCCGCAAAAATCAACTCGAAATGCCAGCATTCACCCAATCATCGATTAGCAACAACAGCTTGAAGTAAACATCGAACACTTGGCCATGAGAGACACAGGCACAGACACAGACTCCGATTCAGATTCAAACTCAGACTCAGAGTCGATTCGCGTCTCGTGAGTCAGTTTGGAGACGGAGCAGACAGACATCAAGGCGCACTCGTAAAACTGGAACACTAACGACTCTCTCTTTCTCTCTCTCTGTCTCTGTCTCTCCCTCTCCTTACGCACAAAGTCACAAAGGTGACCTCAGATGGGGAACCACACGGCATGATGACCATGGTGGCAGGTTTGTCGGGCCTATTGGCTGCAATTATTATACTGGCTGTGCTCGTTTCGATGGTGGCATGTCGCAAGCGTAAAACGTAAGTATTTAGAATCGCATACGATTTCGATTTGTGAACTGAAAGACTAATTATCTATGTTGTTGCCACGATAGCAGAAACAACAACAAGGACAACAACAGCAATGCGATGGCTGCGGCTGTGGCAATGACGAGCGTCGTTGCGAAGACACAGCCCCAACTTGCGGGCAATCTGAACGCTGCCTTTGCGGAGAGCACTCTAAGCCTGAGTGTCGTTGACAAGTCCAAAAGCATGGACATGGACATGGATAAGAACGAGGTGAACCAGTGGCCCACGGCGATTGTCGTTGAGCGCTTTTAGAAAGAGAAAGCGACGCTGGTTAAGCAAGTGATGTTTGTGAACACATGAGACTGAAATTAGAAATTTAAGCGACAGTTTTTTTTTTTTTTATAATAGTTTCCATTATTTTGTTACTGTTCAATCTTTTGATCATAATTCGAATACGAGTACGGAGCTGACACAATTTTGTGACAGCAGCCAACTGAAAGCAGACGCAACGCAACTTGCAGCTAAAAGAAAATGCAACACACACTATTTGTGTCAAGACGACAGACAATTTGATTTTGCCGATTGTATTTATGCATGTCACATGCATAAAAAGGAATGAATAGAAGTATAAAAATGATTGTTCCCATTGAAATGGGTAGGCATTCAGACCGTTCCGCTGCGACAGCCAACGACCATGGCCAGCAGCGCCATGCGAATGTACATTCCGTACTCGGCCTGCCGAAAGTAGGCTGCCCTCGGATCCGAGTCAAAGTCACGGCTAATCTCCTCAACACGCGGCAATGGATGCAGCACGATGGTCCGCTTACTGGCATGTGTCATCATTTTGGGCGTAAGAATAAAGTGGCCACAGCACTGCGAAAAGAAAGAACAAA
This sequence comes from Drosophila planitibia, assembly GCA_035043785.1. Lineage (NCBI taxonomy): Eukaryota > Metazoa > Arthropoda > Insecta > Diptera > Drosophilidae > Drosophila > Drosophila planitibia. The sequence continues at coordinate 5,804,786 of JAWNMS010000041.1, forward strand.
AAACATCAATTAGAATATGATAAGTTTTGCTGGACTAGCAGATACTCTGCATCATATGATGAGTTTGCCTACGTTTGGAATAGGCAAGCAATCGCATATCACACAAATAGGCTACAGACTCTGGGAATCTGGACATGATTATGATATGGCATGACGTGATGTGTACAAATCGCACATATTCCGCTAAAGATGCACAACAACTTGTTATTTTCGTGCTTACTTGTTGAAAAGCTAAAAGTAACATTTTCTTTCTTTTTCTGTAGTTGCTTGTAATAAATAAATGAATATTTTACACCAATTTTAAAAGTCACAAATAGAAAAGGCGTTGTGTTTTGTAGCTCAAAAGCACACACCTGAATCACACCATATATTATTTGAGGGAGTAGATACCATTTTTGACAATACCATTTTTGAACAACAATTTGGCCATCATCGCTATCACTTACGCGTTTGTATTCGTCCTCGGTCTGGAAGCGTTCGCGCTGGATGCGTGTCATGTAGAGGACATCGGTGCTTGGGAGTGCCTGCTCGATGCTGTCGAAGGTGCGCTGGGTGACGCCTCGCTGCTCCAGATAGCGCATTATGTCCTCGGGCATGCCCAGTCCCGGTGGCGCCACATACTGCAGCGTGATATTGTAGAGGGTGAGGAGGCGTGCCAGCGAGTGAACGGTGCGTCCATTCTTCAGGTCACCCACCATGGTGATGGTCAGGCCATTGACAGTGCCAATCTCCTCGCGTATGGTGAAGACATCAAGGAGCGCCTGAGTCGGATGCTCACCGACACCGTCACCGGCATTGATCAACGGCTTGCGCGAAAATGAAGCAGCGCGCTAAATACAAATTGGGATTTGTTTTGTTAGATCTATGGCAGTTGAGTGGGTTGTGGGGAGTGAAGTGTGTTTACCGTAACCGCGCCAGGGTCGGGATGACGCAGTATTATGACATCCGCATAGCAGGCCATAACCTTGATGCTGTCCTCGAGTGTTTCGCCCTTCTTCACCGATGAGGTGACCTGATCCATGTTGATGACATGACCGCCCAGACGCTGCATTGCCGCACTGAAGCTGCACTGGGTGCGCGTGCTCACCTCATAGAAGATGGTGGCCATAACCTTGCCGCGCAACAGATCGTCGACGGGGCGATCCTTTGTCACGCGCGACTTGAGCAATTGGGCCAAATTGAACAGATCATATAGTTGCTCCTTGTAAAAGGTGTCGACGGTGAGCACATGCTTGCCGACCAGGCAGTGCGTCACGGAATTGGGTGTGGACTGCAGCAGGTATTCCTTCAGTGTCGCATTGCTCGAGGAATCGAGACGCAGTCGTGGCGACGGCGACACCGGACGTAGAAAACTGCCCGCCGCCGGCGATGTGCTGGTGTTGGCCTCATCCACAAAGTGAACGGTTGTCGAACGAGCCGCTGTGCCATCGGTGAGGAGACGTGCAAACGTATCGTTGGCATCCGTGTCGCTGGGCAGATCATTGCCCTCGAGCTCCGACTTTTGAGGTAGCGGCACCTTGGCACGCACATTCTGACCGTAGCCGGGCTGGACGAGCACCTGGCCATCGATGTAGGCGACTTCGCCGCGCAGGACGACACGATGGACGCGACCCTTGACCTTGGTGCCATTGAAGGGTGACCAGCCCGCCCGCGTGTTCAGTTCACTGTTGCTAATTGTCCACTCCTCGTCGAGATCGATCTCCACATAGGTCTGCGGCTGCTCGGGCAGATTGAAGATTGTCCGCGGATTTCGATAAAACTTTCGCGTGATATCCTCCAAAGTCAGCCGACCATCGTGGACGGCATTTAACAGCAGCGACAAGATCGTCTCCAGGCCAGGGAAACCGGGTGGCGGCTGTTTCGATTGCTTCTCGTCGAGCGTGTGCGGCGCATGATCCGTGGCAAATACATCAATGTACTTCATGTTCTCCCAGAGCGCCTCCTGATCCTCCGGCGAGCAGAGCAGCGGTCGCACTTCCGCCATGCCAGCGCCCAAACTCTCCAAGTCCCGTGTGCTGAGGAACAAATGATGCGGACACACCTCACAGGTGACACGTATCCCCTTCTCCTTGGCGGCACGTATCAGCTGAATCTCCTCCTTGCGCGCCACATGACAGATGTGCACCGATCGCTCCAGCAGATGCGCCAACAGTATCACGGCTGCCATGCTCTGGCGTTCGGCATGGCAAACGATGGGCGCCCGCTTTGGCCATCGGGACAGATGACGCTGCCAGACGGCCATGTCGCTCAGCCTCAATGTGCCATACGTATCGTTGAGGTACATCTTCAAGCCGCACGTTTGCATCGCCAGCTCGTAAGCATGTTCCCAGTTGGTATCCGAGGCGCCCAAATAGAGCGCATAATCGCACCGGGCACCGAGGCTGGCCAGCTCCCGGAACTGCTTGAATGTCTCGCGATCGACAATTGCCGGATTTGTGTTTGGCATTGCACAGACCATTGTGACGCCACCGGCGAGCGCCGCTGCCGTACCGCTGGCAAAGTCCTCCTTATGGGTGGCACCCGGTTCGCGCAGATGCACATGGACATCAATGAAGCCGGGCAGCTTCACGATCCGACGGGATGTCATGCAATCCGTGTGCGTCTTCATGACAGGATTGCGGCCAGTTAACCGCATCGATTCCACCAAAAGCTTTGTGCACTTCACATCGGTCACAAGCGGTATGGAATAGTCGACAGCCAGGCGACGTGTCCGATAGCCATGTGTCATAAATGAAGACACCCTAGTTTTAGATAAAAATCAAAATATTATTATAATTACAATAGATGCATTCTCATAAAACTTGATTACTTAAGGACATACAAAACAACAACCAAACTTAGATAAAATGTATCCTTATAAAGACCTTGAAATAAACAAATTTAAGTAATGAAAACCAACTTTTACTTTTCTAACTTGGCTATATTTTAGTTAGTTAGGCAGTTCAAGTTTGATAAGTCTGAAAGATATCACATTCTTTATAGATCGATAGTTCGAATAAATGTGACAAATAAGTCTATTAAAATACTCGTTTCAGTGACCAAAAAAAAAGTCTATAATAAAAATATGCATTTTTATACATCTTTAATAAGTAAAAAATCTTGTTTCTAGTGGATCATTTCTTAACTCAAATTTAAAACAAAAAATTGTTTATATTATAGACGTTGAGTTAGAATAATTAAAATATTGAAATTTATTCTAAGTTCAAATTCAGAACTTGAACTTGGTTTAAATTTCAGTTAGTCGATGATGCGAGACAATTTTATATGTGGCTTGAGTTTGGGCAGTTCAAGTTACGTAAATTATGCACACAAAGTAAGAGGGAATAAAATGTAGAGGAAAAACACGAATCTTAAAATAATCATTGCGAACTTATTTAGACTAAGAACCGGGATAGGGATAGGTGCGCTCCTCCTGGACGTATAGCAATTGCATACCTACGGACTCCGCCGCCCCGCATGGGCAGATTGATGACCAGATCGAACTGTTTGTTGGCCAGAAACTCAGCCAAATGTTGCAGTTCGCCGTTGATATCGTCGAGTGTTGTCTTATCGAATGTCCACTGTACGGACTCCACCTGCAAGTAGAATGACATCAAAATATACAGGGGCATCGGTTAGCATTTTGTGGATGGGGGCACAAGACCACACCTAGGCCACATCGATTTGTCTTTGTTTGCCTAGGCCACATAAAGATATCGGCACTTTACGGACCTACATAAATATCCACTTGTACTATTTGGAAAATAATGCCGATACCAATTAACAACAACACCAGCAACACATTGTAATGCAACAACAATTGCACAGTGAAGCCAGCTGCTCGGCGAAACTCGGCCCAATCTATTCACATACATTTAGATGCAGGGTATTCCATTTTGGAACTGGGAAAATGTTTCTCTCAGTAATCAGAAATCGGTTCAGTTTTAGTTTGATCAGAAAACCAGATTGTTAATTTGAGTTGAAGGCCGTGACGCTCCTGATGTTTTTATTATTATTTTTGATTGTAATTTATTATAATTAATTCGATTTAGATAAAACATTATAATATAGTCCATATATGTCTAGAAAAAAACAGGTCAAATAGCTGCATCAGCAAAAGTACTAATGAAAAAAATCCCCACTTTGTTATTTCAAATGAATTTTATGTATTTTTTATACGATCTCAAAAATCGGATAATAATAATAATAAATAAAGTTTAGATGAAGAATTGTGTAATAAACAAGAGAATATTTATCGTTTCATTGTACAATTAACTTGTGCCACTGTGCAGCACGGAGCCATCTTGCTCTGTATTGTATTGCCGTGTTTACCTGGCCGAGTGCTGATAGCGGGGCCTCTTGCCACTTGGCCAGCCGGAAGCGTAGGAAGAGTTGTGTTGATGATGATGTTATCAACAGCAACGACAACAATGACAACGACAACGACATCGACATTAGCCTTGTCTTGGAAATAGAATTCGATCAGTTCGATCGGTATCAGAAAACAAAGGAGGCAGTCAGATAATTGCAGCAGTTGCGCGCGCTGTTGCACAAGTTGAACCATCCTCGACGACAATAGCAACTATTTATGGGTTGCAACTGGTCCAAGGCGCTGGACAGCGATGTGCAATCGAATACGTTGCAGGAGGCGACGCCGCGTGTCCAACTGCGTCGCCGCCAGGAGAAGAAGCGTCAGCGCCAATTGGCCAAGCTGCAAAAGCGGAACGCGCGAAAGCGACGACATCAGCGGACGGTCGGCGGAGGCGACTCCCGCAGCGGCAAGGCCGTCAATCGATTGCCACGTGGCAGTCTAGTTAGTCTACGTGGCAGCCACAATCTGGCGCCGCAGCTGCGACTGTTTGGTGGCAGCAATGGAAGCAGCGCCACCGAATGCGTGAGTGCATTATATGCCCGCACCCTGGAACAGCAGCGGGAGGAGCATCAGCGCACCATCGAGCATAAGACACGGCATCAGCTGGAGCGGCAGCTGCACACATTCCTACTGAATCAACTGCTGCTCGGCATGCAGTTCTTTGGCCACTTTGAGCACGAGATGGCTGCCATCGATGAGCAGCTGGTGGCCAGGCAGCGCACCTCCGCCCAGACACTAACCGAGCACAGTCTCCTCCATGCTAGCGCCATCGATGAGGCAGTGGCCAAGCGGCTCCTCTTCAATCCCACGTAAGCCATTCCTTACTCCATTTTTGGTACTCGAATTGACTCCCTCCTCTTGACTGACTGCATATAAAAATGAGAACAGCAAGTTGTCTTTATGAATCATTCGAATTCTTAGTTGGTCTTAATTCTGATCACTGCGACAGATCGGTTTGAAAGGGACTCCTTCTGGCAACTGCCGGGTAGAAGAGTCCTTTTCTTCCCCTTCCTTACAGCTTCTTGGAAATGAATTCGATTATGAATCTTGGATAATACGTATTCCTATTAATGAAATATATGCATCCGTCTGTCCACAGAGATGGGCCACAGCGTCAGGTTGGCGCCACGTCGGGAAAAGCCCATTCGCCGCCACAGCCGCTGCAGCGGATGCTGACCTATGTGGTGTTCGATAACGTGGACGTTGCGCGGGCGAACGATGCCAATTATGATTCGATAGCCGCACTGTGCAAGGTACTGCTGGAGACGGACTACTACAATACGACACCCTGTCGGCGGCAGTATGTACGGCTGCTGGAGCAGAGTCGGTGGTTGGGCTATGTGCGTCTAAAGTTGCGCGAACCGACGCCAACCCAGCAGCAGCGGCGCATTTCGAGCCCAAGCAGTCCAAGCAGTGACGAGGGGGGTGAGATTGACACTGGTGTCTATACAGATGGCAGTTCCGGTTATAGCACTGGGAATGGTACTGTCACCAGATCGGGATCGGGCTCGGGAACTGGTAGCTGGCGTGAGGGTGACTATGATCATGTGTATATAGCTCGCTTGAACACACAGCGGCCAATGGATGAGCTAACGCTTAAGCTTAAGCGGGATGCACTGCAGCGTAATGTGCTGCCCGAGGCATGCGTCTGCCGTTTGGCCAGCTGCCTGCCTGCCTGGCTGGAGCAGAGCGATGATGATGATGACGATGACGACGACGACGACGATGATGATGATGATGATGGAGATGACGTGGACAGTGGCAGTGCTGAAGAGGCAACGGATCGGCAGGACGAGGATCAACAGCAGCAGCGAACAGAGAGAAATCGGAGCGGATATGAAACAGTGCAGATATTGCGACAGTGCCGCGTGGAACAGCATCGTCGTCGTGCTCTGCTCCAGCAATGCTATCTAAGCTCAGAGCAGTTCATGAACTATTTTGGTGAGCTGCTGCGCCAACAGTTGGCCCCGGACCTGGGCATTAGCCAGAAGCAGCTGTCTGCTGGCAGCTATCGGGGCTGCACCATATATACGGCAACGGAGGAGCTGGTGCCCGCCATTCATGTGCCGCACAGCTGGCCGGATTGCGCCTTTGAGTTCAATTTGCGCGCCCGACCACAGCTGACGAATCAGCACACGGACGACAAACAGGAATGGCCGACGATGCTGATGCGCAAGCGGATCCAAACGTTTGGGTATCATGTGGTGCCAGTGGGTTATACGCCCAAACGATCGCGCAATCCCTTCCGCGAGCTGGAGTGGCGCATTGTCTTTCCGCAGGCGGAGCTGTATCTGGAGCGGCAGCTGACGCGAATGCAGCTGAAGGTGCTGATGCTGATGAAGGCACTGGTGCGCACCTTCATGAACGACAAGTGCCAGGCAATGGGTCACATTGTCGAGCAGCTGCGCACGCATCTCTTCTGGCAGTGCGAGCGGCACAGCAACGATTGGCCAGACGAGTTCCTCGGCGAGCAGCTGATACGCTTTGTGCGCACCTTCGCCGACTGTTTGGCCAAGAAACAGCTCGGCGACTTCTTCATTGAGCGGCGCAATCTGTTCGAGCATGTGCCGGAGGATGCACTCATGGAGCTGCGCTCGATTATGGCGGGCATTGCCGAACAGCCGCTGGTCCATCTGCTGCAGGCATTGCGCAATCTGCAGCATGCGGACGACTTCTATCCCAAGCTCAACTATGGACGGCTGCTCGAGAATCTGGTCACAGCGGACTATCTACAGCTGCGCAGCTGGGCAAAGTTTGCACGCACCCAGTTGCCCGCCGTCAAGCAGGAGCAGCTGGAGCAGTTGACGGCTCAAGCGGAGCGTCGGGCGAGCAGTGCACCAGATGCAGAGGGTCTGCTGGGCATGCGCATGCATCAGGAGCGGACGCGCGGCAAACTGCGCCGCAAGACGCACATGTTGCGGGCCCAGCAGCTGAAGCAGCTCGCCGAACAGCGACGCGTCTCCGATGACTCGCTGCATGCATGCCGGGACATGCCGCTCCTGGTGCGACGAGCATCGCAGACATCGCAAACGTCCAGCCGGTCATCGGTTAAATCGGATGCCAGACCGCAACTGAACGATGGCATTGAGATACTGAGGCGCACCAATCTGCTCGAGCTGCTGCTGGACCACATGCTGGCCATGTTGGCCAAGGCAACGGAGTTTCGCAATGCCCAGCATGTCCAGCTCTATTTGGAGCACTCGCAGCGCCTGTGCCGGCTCTATCAGCAGCTGGGCTGCACCCAGTATGCCAAGTACTATGCGGAAGCACTCTGCCAAGCGGCCAGCGGCTTCGAACGGGCCACAACCCGCTGCAGTAGTAACAGTAACACAAATCCCTGTCCCAGTCGCAGTCCCACTCCCAGTCCCAGCCTCAGAGTCAGCGTCAGTTCCAGTTCCCACTCAAATCCCATGCGACGCAAATCGCTCAAGTTCGTGGAGCATGTGGTGCAAATGCACACGGGTGATATAATGCCACTGGAGAGCGGAAGCACTGCATCGCTAAAGACGAGCAGAAGGAGGAGCTCATCCGCACTCACATTCACTGAGAATGACATCGACATTGTCGATGCACAAGTGGAACCGGTGCCAGAACCAGTGCCAACAACCGCGACAGACACTCCCACCAAGGAGGTTGGCCAATTGCTGGCCACGCTAATGCAGCGCCTGCAAATCGATCCGAGTGCACTGCAAACGATTAGCTCCAAGACGGAGCAACTGCTGCAAACGCTGACGACGGAATCAAGGCGCGACGATCTGCGCGAGATGCTCAAACGCAATACGCAAAAGCTGAAGAGTGCCTTCAATTAAAACGACACTTGGGGAGAACCAACATATTACACAGAGTAGCTTCCAAATTACGGAAATGCGTTTATTTATCTTTGTTCTCCCGGAGAACTCCACTTAAGTATCATTGAGATCAAAGCAATCAAAATAGCCCTCCAGCATGTCCGATAAGCTTCTGTCCGCTTTCAATCTTGATTACTCGTGCTGTGCATGTGCGTGTATTATATATGTCTATATATAGTCCGGTCATAAGCCCAAGTTTTTTCATTGTTAATATGGAGGATCTCTCGTACACAACTATTATCTTTTATTTGTATAATTCAAATATGTTATTATTTTCATTTAACTCGATATATTTCGAATCCGATAATTTCGAGTTTAAAATGCTACGAATTCCGACGTCACTCAAAATATATTGGAGTATATAAAAATAATAAAAAAACACTTGACACTTGACCAAACATATTTATATTAGTTTTTCGATTACGTGCAAGGCAAATAAAAACAATCTAATAAATATCGTCATACTTTTTATTGCAATTGCAGTTGCATTCCTAAAACCATCTTTCACTATTGACGCGGCTTCGACTCTCATCGAATACGAATTCATATTTAACTACAATTAAAATGTTGAACTTGTTCACATTTTAAAGAATTCAATTGCAACAGACTTAAAAAAAAGAACAGACTCTTTTATTCAAAACGATCAACATTATATTTTTCTCTGTTCAATTTGGAGTATTTATTTTTGAAAATCAAATAAAAAAGGAAAACAGACCAGATGGTATCGTATGGAATCGTTTTATATACACATTTGCAGCTTTGTGGTTAACGAAAGCGAACTTTAACCTTCCCCAATTTTTGTCAATTACCAGTTAGCTACGCACAAAGCAACTGAGTCTCTCAATTTAGAATTGTCTCAAGTAGTATTTAAGTTGTACTCTCGCCCGAAAGGGGAAACGGCTATATTGGGTTTTTTTAAAAACATACATGTTCCACAGAGAAATCATTAAATTTTGGTAAGTTGAATTACTAATGATATTTCAAAGTTGAAGCCAACAACAATTTAGTAGAAAATATATGTAGTTATTCGACTATCGATAAACGATTTCGATTACACTCGCAAGATGTAACCCAATCGAGAAATTGAAGAGTCGCCTGACAGGGCCAATCCTTACCACACCAAGAATGTTCTAGCTGGGTTCAATACAATAACTGAATAATTGTGAATATTTCGTACTCACATCAACGCCGTGCTCCGCATAGAAGTCGCCGGTGCCCATTGAGGCGTACAGCTTGTAGCCCATCTTGGCCAGATCCCGTATGGAGGACAGCAGCTCCATTTTGTGCTAAATCAAAATTGAGAAATTTCAAATATAAAATGCTGGACGGGCACAGGACGCACGCACCTTGAAGCTGCCAATCGAGAGGAGGATGGCATTTTTTGGTATCTGGAAGCCGGTAGACATCATGGCCTTTAGATAGGCCTCGTAGTGGTTGTCGCCAAAGCAGGCAACCTCACCGGTGGACGCCATCTCCACGCCCAGCTGCACATCGGCGCCGGCCAACCGGGAGAAACTGAACTGTGCCACCTTGACGCCCACCTTGCCGACGCCGTGAAGCACATCGATGGGCTCCACGGCCATGCCAACAATTGCACGGGTCGCTGTTGCCACAAAGTCATGATCCAGGGTCTTCGATACGAAGGGGAAGGAGCGAGAGACGCGCACATTGCACTCGATCACCTTGAGCTCGTTGTTTTTGGCAATGAGCTGCATGTTGAAGGGCCCCGTCACATCCAGGACGCTGGCCAGATCGCGTGTGATACGCTTGATGGCCTCCAGTGTTTCGTCATTCAAGTCCTGCGGCGGAGTGACCAGTGTCGCATCACCGGAATGTACGCCAGCATTTTCCACATGCTCGGAGACGGCCATGCACAGGATTTGTCCATCGGCCGCAACGGCATCCACATCGATCTCCTTGGCTTCGGTAAGGAACTTGGATATGACCACCGGATGTTCGCGACTCACCTCAGAGGCGGCATTCAGATATGTTTCCAGATCTTGATCCGAATATGCCACATTCATGGCCGCACCAGATAGCACATAGGAGGGTCGAACCAGACACGGATAGCCCACCTCCTGGCAGAACTCAATCGCAGACTGGAGTTTGGTCAGCTCCTTCCACAGCGGCTGCAGTATGCCCCTTCTGTCCAGCATGCGTGAGAACTTGAAACGATTCTCGGCACAATCAATCGATTCGGGTGATGTGCCCAGCACCTTGGCCTGCTGGCGATGTAGATCCATGGCAATATTATTTGGCAGCTGGCCACCCATCGAGAGTATGATGCCATCGGATCGCTCCATCTCATAGATGTCCATGACGACCTCAAAGCTGATCTCCTCAAAGTACAAACGATCGCACATATCATAGTCGGTGGACACCGTTTCCGGATTATAGTTAATCATTATGGTCGATTTCTTCAGATTGCGCAACTCACGCAAACAGCTGACGGCACACCAATCGAACTCCACCGAGGAGCCAATGCGATAGACGCCCGAGCCGACGACAATTGTGAATCCACCCGGAAACTGGATATCGTGCTCCGATGCATTATATGTGATATACAGATAATTGGTGCTCGCTGGCCACTCACCAGCAACGGTATCGATCTGCTTGACAAATGGTCGAATGTTTTGCTCCAATCGCTGCTGTCGCACCGCCAGCTCCGTGCTCTTAATGGCCATGGCGATCTGTTTGTCAGCGAATCCCATACGCTTGGCACGTAGTAGGAGGTCGGATTTTAACCGATTGCCAGCCGACTCCAGTTCGCCATAGAAGTCAATGATGTTGCGCAGCTTGTGGAGGAACCAGCGATCGATTTTTGTCAACTCATGCAGCTCCTCAATGGACATGCCGGCCTTGAGGGCAGCGGCCAATACAAATGGCCGTCGATCGGTTGGCTCCGATAGCTGCTCCTTGTCAACGGTCGCCCGATACGGATCAAAGCCGTGTACATCGCCGTCGACCATGCGCAACGCCTTCTGGAATGCCTCCTCGAAGCTGCGACCGATGGCCATCACCTCACCGACGCTCTTCATGGAGCTGCCAATGTGCTTGCTGACGCGCACAAATTTTGCCAGATCCCAGCGTGGTATCTTCACCACACAATAATCGAGACTGGGCTCAAAACAGGCAGTCGTATTCCCCGTCACCAAGTTGCGTATCGCCGGCAGTGGTTCACCCAACGCCAGCTTGGCGGCCACATACGCCAGCGGATAGCCAGTTGCCTTGCTGGCGAGCGCCGAGCTGCGCGACAGCCGAGCGTTCACCTCAATGATGTAGTACTGCTCCGAGTGGGGGCATAGCGCATACTGAATATTGCACTCGCCGACAACGCCAAAATGCCGGATCACCTTCAGTGCGGTGGTGCGAAGCATTTGATATTCGCGATCCGATAGGGTTTGCGATGGCGCCACAACAATGCTCTCGCCGGTGTGGATGCCCAACGGATCGAAGTTCTCCATGTTGCAAACGGCTATGCAATTGTCGTAGGCATCGCGAACCACTTCGTATTCGACCTCTTTCCAGCCCTTGAGCGACTTATCCACAATCAGCTGACGGGAATGGGCCAGCGCCTGTTGAGCCAGTGTCTCCAGCTCCTGCTCATTGTTGGCGAACCCGGAGCCGAGGCCACCCAGCGAGAAGGCGGCGCGTGCCATTACCGGATAACCGAGACGATTGGCTGCCTCGACTGCCTCGGCAACCGTATAGACGGCCTCCGATGGTGCCACCTGTTCGCCGATCTCATTGACACGCTGGGCAAACTGTTTGCGGTCCTCGGTCGCGATAATTGATTCGATGGGTGTGCCCAGAATACGGACATTGTATTTGGCGAAGATGCCGGCACGCTCCAGTTCGACGCCGCAATTGAGAGCGGTCTGGCCGCCAAAGGTGAGTAGAACGCCATTTGGTCGCTCCGATTTGATCACCTGTTCAACGTAGTCGGGCGTCAATGGTAGAAAGTAGCACTTGTCCGCCATACCCTTGGACGTTTGCACTGTGGCAATGTTGGGATTGATGAGCACCGTCTGTATGTTGGACTCGCGCATCGCTTTGATCGCCTGCGATCCGGAATAGTCAAACTCACCGGCCTGGCCAATCGATAGGCCGCCGGAGCCCAATATGAGCACCTTGCGTGGGCTCGGCTGCGGATCGAGTTGTGCGGCACGCAAACGACGCTCGATCAACTGTGGAACGCTTAACGGCGACGACGATGTTGACGACGACTGGCGAATGGCATCGAGAAAGACGTCGAAGAGGAACTCGGTGTCCTGGGGACCAGCATGATGCTCCGGATGGAACTGAACCGAGAAATAGGGTTTGCTGCGATGCACAATCCCCTCGTTGGTGCCATCGTTGGCATTGACAAACAGCTCCTCCCAGTCGCTGGGCAGTTTGTCCAGATCGACGGCATAGCCATGATTCTGTGACGTAAGCAGACAACGTCCAGTGGAGCGATGCAGACAGGGCAGATTGTGGCCACGATTGCCATACTTCATCTTGTAGGTGTTGCAGCCAATGGCCGCTGCCAGCAGCTGATGGCCCAGACAGATGCCAAAGATGGGCTTATTGCCCGCCAGCAGGACACGCTTCACATGCTCCACAATCGGGCGGCAGCTGGCAGGATTGCCCGGTCCATTGGACAGGAAGAGCGCATCATATTGATCCAGCTGCAGTTGGTCGCTCCACGGCAGCAGTTGCACGGATGCGCCACGCTGCAGCAGACAGCGCAGCTGGTTCAGCTTCAGGCCGCAATCGATGATGGCAATGCGGATACCATTCGCTTGCGGCGACTTGTACAGCATCGGCTCCCGGATGGAGCACTCCTCGGCCAGGTTGCGCTCATTGGGATCGACGAAGGGGGCACACAACTGTTGCTCTGTTGTCTCCTTGTAGACAATGCGTCCGAGGAGGCTGCCCTGTTCGCGCAGCTTCTTGGTTAGGGCGCGTGTATCGATGCCGCTTATGCCGGGCACCCCGTGCTCGACCAGCCACTCGGACAGCGTACGCTGTGAGCGCCAATGCGAGGGCGTCTCGCATATCTCGCCGACGACTAAACCAGCAATCTGCACCGCACCGTTGAACCATTCAAAGTGCTCCGGCAGTCCAAATTTGTCCTTCTCGCCGGCATTGGGCACTCCATAGTTGCCAATTAGGGGATAGGTCAGCACCAGTATCTGCCCGCTATAGGAGCGATCCGTCAGCGCCTCCGGGTAGCCAACCATGCCCGTTTGGAATACAACCTCGCCACTTGTCACCTTGCCCCTTGCACCGAAGCAGCGCCCAGGCATCATTGTACCATCCTCTAGCAGCAGATAACAATCCGTTGACGACATTTTGCTGTAACACGGACAGCGCAGAGTAAATAACTTTTTCAAATTTCACACATTTAAATCATGTCCTCAATCTAAATCGATATTAAAAGGCATTTGAAGATCATCGCTTTTCACACAGATCAAAGAAAGAAAAATAGATGTTGGTAGTGGAATTTTGACTTGAAATATTGATCATTCGATCTGGATCAATCCCAAAATCAACACTTGTTCCTTGTTTATATTCGAATAATTGATACACACTAATTTCTGAGCCATAACTGCCTATTCTGCAGTTTTCACACGCAGCCAAAAATATACAGAATAAGCTGGGAATTTGTATATATTTTTGTTGTTAATACTCAAATTGCAATGCAATGCTTTTAAATAATAATAAATACAAAATGTTTGTTGACTTCTGAGCGTGGATTAGAATTCAAATCAACAGAATTTGTATTAGGGAAAGGCGAGAAATGAAAATGCTACATTTTGAAAATGTTAATAGCGACTTGGCGACAATGGTAATCTGAGAGGCAAAGAGGAAGAGAAAGAGAGAGAGAGAGAGAGAGAGGGGGGGGAGAGAAAGAGAGCGACTAACGCAGTGAAAACGACAGATCGAAAATGGAAAAAAATCAATGAAATTATCTCTTTCGTAGCAATAAAAGCTTTGAACCATACAAACCCCGAATGAAAACTGGTGCAAATATTGTTATCGGCGTGCATTACTTGCAACTCGTTGCGATCGGAATCTCGCTTCTTCGTCATGATAGATACGATACTCCGGCACAACTGATATAAAGAAATTTTGTTTGTTTTTTTTTTAATTTTTTTATGAGTGATAAAGCCGACTAGCAACATATACGGAATCAATTGAAAATTGATAATTGTTTAGTGCCTATCAAAAGTAATTGCTAAATGTAAATACACACTGAGTCTTAAGGAAATTCAATTGGAGAATTGTGGAATGAGTATTGTTTCGAATATATGTAGCATAGGGCAGAAATATTGAAGATTGTAACGAACGTTGTATTTATTTTGTATTTATATTCCGAATTTGGATTCTGGCCGATTGGAATGAACTGTGTACTCGTCACTCAGAAATATATATATAGGGTGAAACAGACCGGTTCACGAATAGAAATACACATATACGTTTTATGTCTGCATTTCTATGTGTATCTGCATTTGCATGCTGGGCGTGGGATTAATTGCAAAATGTATGTGATTCGTTTCCAATTATAACATTTAATCAAACACATTCAACTCCAACACTCACATTTGCATTCGTTTTCGCGCGTTTTTTTTTCGCCTTTGAGCGTTAAATTTGTCTATTGCTATGTAACATAAATCTGTCTGCGTTGCAGTTTCAAATGTGCACGTGTTTTCTTCTTCTTGCGCGCAGCGCTAAAAATAACATGGACAGCACAGACTTAATACCTCAAATCGACTGTCCGCTGAAAGATGCATAAGCGTTGTTTGCGTCGCAATACAATTCGAATTGTGTTTCATTGCCACGCGATAAAGAACACAAAGCGTAAGAGTTGCCACCATTTAGCTGACACAATGTAACTCAACACTGACTGTAGCTTCAGGTCACTCCTCACTTTACAGGCGAACTCCACACTAAAAAACCTATCGATTAGTCAAATCAACTTCTGGCTTATGCATTCCAAAGCAAAACATTTTTTGGATTTCAAACAAATTGTAATTTATACTTTTAAGCCATATATTATTTGAATATGAGCAACATATTTTCATTTTCATGTGTTAGATGGACGACGAAGTTATTATTCGAATCGAATTGCGATTATTGCCCGCAAGCGATGCGAATCTTTGAGATATCGTCTGGAACAAACCTTGCTGCGGTTTACTGCAGCACAATTTGTTTATGAATGCTGCTGAGTTTGCCGATACGAAATACACTATCCCACTATTCTTATTGTGCTCTTTTCTTTTTTTTTACCAATTTATTTACATAATACACGCGAATTTAATGTGATGTCCTAAAAACTGTAGGCAATTATTTGATCTGATGTCTATTCAGTACTCAGCAGCCAATGTGTATTTGAAAGCGGGCAAAAGGGAAGCATATCCGACGCCATACAAAATATGTATTTTTGATTAGCATCCATCCATGTGTAAAATAATTTCGTAAGAGGAATGCATTTTAATCTTAATTATCAGATAACAAATCATTTATGTCATCGGATTATTTGAACAAATTAGTTGCCACTTTTTGATTTGTAGGAACGTAAAATTGTTAAACCACAAATGATACCAATTTATATCGAAATAAAGCCATTCAAGATGACTGTTTTATTATTATTTCATTTCTAATCGAGGAGTCGTCAGCTTAGTTTGATTAATCTTTTGATTATATTAGGCGATTTGTTTTACAAGTACATTAACATTTTACATCTTGATCGATCGTATAAAAACCAAACTTGTAGTTTAATTTTGCAAAATAATATTGCCGTATTTATTTATAAGGTAAGTATGTATGTATATACATAAATATATATTGTATATACTAATATACGTCATGTGCCTGTGTCATACATATTGTGTAAATGTAAATTATTTGTATATATATTTATACATATACATATGTACGTATGTACATATGTGTATGTAGTACAAAAGCATAACAAATAAATAACAAGAAATTATTTAATACATATTACTTTCGCATATGTATGTGTAATATATGTTTAAGGTATTAGGACAACGCATACATTTTGGTCTACTTGGAGGGGCCTACCGAATAATAATCGGGGCCCCCTTTTGGTTAATAACGCATGGGGAACAAAAGATAAATACATTGCAGGCTTTTCGAACAAAACTAAAAAAAAAAAATGTTATATATATAAAAAATAAAAACGACGTTATTTGAAAAGTTAAAATCATAGCTAAATGCGCTGGGTGAGTGTTGAAAACGAATTAAACATTTGTCGGCGCATCCATGCCACAGATGACGGACTTGACCACCGCGGCGGCGGAGAGTGATGCATAGTTCTGCCATTTGCGCGTCGACATGCCGTCCTTGTAGTCGGCGATGCCCTTGATAAGAATGAAGCTCTCCCGACAGTTGCCAATGATGCTGTCCAGCACGCTGCTCATTTCCACATCGGTGGCAAGCAGTCCAAATTTACGGGCGAACTTTGTGCGAGGATCGTCGCTGCGCACCAGGTCCCGGCCAGATCCAATCGGTCCCAGATGGAGACGGGGTCGTGTCACGCCATTAATCTCATCAGCGGCAATGGGATGGGCCACCTCGATGACCTCGTTGTTGCCAATGCTCATAAACAGTTTATCCGTTTTGGCGTCCGGCCGCCCAAAGTCGCTGTCCGTCTTCTGGGCAAGCGTTTGCTGTGCATCACCCAAATACGTCTCCCATGGCCGCTTTAGTTCCATGTTTGCCTGCAGACTCTCAGCGATGTGCTGCAGCGAATCATTGACGGGGAAATATGTTTTGACATCATCGCCGCTCTTGTAAACATAGACATAGGGTTTCTCCTTGCTGTGCAGGATGGATCGATAGATCGATAGATTAGCCTTGCTCACCGATTCCCTTAGGTGGACTCACCTGTTGATAAGCGCACGCTGCTTGTCCACATACGAGATGACAACGTCGCCGAGCCGCACATGCTTCTTGTAGTCCGTATAGTGAGGAACGCCGCCAGCCACACCCACAATGAAGACATAGTCAACCTTTTGGAATGTGCCCAGCAGTCTGGTTGTCGTATTGCCTGTCGCCGTCATTGCCTCCCGCGTGCTGCCCGCCGATGGCAGCTTGGTGCTCACTATCCGATGTGCTCCAATGTTGCCCAAGGTATAAACGTTCGATTCGCCTGCGGATTATATATCGCATAACATTAATCAGCTGCAATTATAAGCATGGATCCAAACATTCATTCATCCATCAAACATTGTGGTCATATACATTTGCATGTTTGCATGTATGAGATGTGTGTGTGTGTGTGTGTGTGTGTGCTGTTTCCGAGTTTATTGTGGGGCATGTGCGTGACGACAACAATCAACAATGACAGGTAAAAAAAGTTGTGTTAAAAGTAAATGAAACCATTGGCCCATTCTTGCAACCGATGAGAGACAACAACATTAACAACGAAACCAAAACACCTTAACAACAAAACCTTTAGCAACAAAACCAAACAATAGGCAATTTTGTCGCAACAATAATTACAAGAAAACATATATTTAAGGTCAAGTTCACAATTTGTGGCAAATGTTTGCCGCACTCGATTAAAAAGCTGTCGCTATTATTATTATGGTGACGTACAAACAAATTAAAGTAATCGTATTCTATATATATATATATATATATATATATATATATATATATATATATATATATATATATATATATATATATATATATATATATATATTGTTATATATTGTTTTTCAACTTAGCCATAGATTTAATTACTATACAAATATAAAGCAAAACCAATAAATTGTGTAGAAAATATTTCCTTGGCTTTCATATTAAATTTGAGTGATTTTCTTTTTTTTATATTTTAATTGCATTTTTTTTGTATAAATTTAACTGAAAATATAAAAAAAAACTGGAAATGATTTAAATAGTAAAAAATTGTAGTTTACTTCAATATAATCAGATTGATTGACGGAATGTAAGATCGAGTTTTTGTTGTTTAACTGCATTTTATCCAAAAATGTAGCATTAATATGCAAACTATTACTCAAATAAGTATATATTAAATATAGTAAATCTTATACTCGAAGCATTTCGAAATAACGTCAATCAATTTAACAGCTTTTTTAAAATTTCCACTGTTTTGAACACATTAATTGATAGTATATAGTAACATATATGGTATATGTGATCTGTTAGATTGGCGAGAACTAGATTTGCACAAATTGATATGAACTTGACCCCATCAGAGACACAAATTAGATTACATGGAACATGGTAGTTGAAACTTAAATGGCAATGTGTGTATGTAAATTGTCGGCGACTGACTGGGTGCTTACCAAATCTGCGTTTCTTTTTGGATTTTCTGAGTGAGTTCGTTAGATTGGGATCGGAATCTGTTATGTATTGATTTTGCGTTCGAAAATTAATTCAGTCGATTATTAATAATTTTTCAGGTTTCGTGGGCGGGCATTAAAGGGCAGGGCAAAGGTTGGCAAGCAAACAAATCATTCAACATTCGTTTTTTTTTTTAACCGTAACAGTTAGCATACAAGAGAACGAGATAAATGAGAAAGAGAGAGAGAGAGAATAGAGAATTTAGAGTGAGGCATTAGATAAATACGCTCACAGATCTAACGCACTCCGTGCCGGAATCGGGATCTATGCCTTTGGGCACTTATGTGGCACCACCTACCGACTGTTGTGTATCGGACAAAAGTCTCCTTGTTCTCCAACATGGCATCCACGGCCAATTTCTCGCAATACTGTGCCGTTATAATCGCTATCGTTGGCTGCTTATTCGAGGCTATCGTCGGCATCTGTTTGACCACCTTGATTTCCTTGTCCTCGTGATGGATGCGCGTGTAAGCGTTGTACTCCATCAACTTGATCAGGTTGCGCTCCTGCAGCGATTGTATGACCAACAGCACATCCTGCTCGCTCCACCCATAGTCCCTATTCGAGTGGGCGATATAGAGAGAGAGAGAGGGTGTTATTAATGCTAATAATCACAAACAAAAAAAAACAACAACAAATAAACAAGCACACAAAAAACTTACTTGGCCAAATCTTCGGGCGAAACGGGATTGGGATAGGCCTGCTCAATCAGTTCAAGGACCTTCTCCTGTGTCAACGGCAGAGATTCAAATTGGGATTCGTCTAAGGAAACTGTTTGCCACCAGCAACAGGCACAGACAAAGAGAAAGAGGAAGAGAAAGAGAGAGTGGGGTTTTTTTTTAAAACACTTTGACGCAGTTAATGGATGGATTATTTTTCGAGAGGCGTTAATGGTTAACTTAAGTAAGTAAGGGGCTGCGGGCGGATAAGGGGCAGGCTAGAGCTGTTAGCCATTTACAATGGGCGCGGTTAGGCTGTGGCTGTGGCTGTGGCTGTGTTAGCTGGGTTAGCAGCAGACGGCGCTTGCGTTAACTTAATGGCATTTTACCAGACAAATGGGGCACTTGAGGAGGAGCGCCTACTCCAGGGTACAGAAAGTCTGGCTGTGTTGCAGCATTGAAGGTCAATGCACTATGAACAGTTGGCACAAGTAACAACAAAAACGAAAAACCACAACAAAACAGTTTGACAGTCACTGCACCACCTCCCCAAACAGTTGAAGGGTCACTGGACAGACACATTTGTTTTTATTAAATATGCGTTTTATGTTCGTTTTTAGTTTTGTTTTCATATATATTTTGTACTCAAACTCAGTGCGTTCTTTTTGTTTTTTTTTTGTTTTAGTTTTAATTCCATAGACGAAGTGCGTGCGTTAGTAAAAAAAATAAATACATATATATATATATATATATATATTTATATCGAACGAACGAACGAACAAAACAATGAACAGCAACAATTAAACAGAGACAAAACCACAAAGAACGCTCGTCAAAAGGCGAAAGTATTACAAAAAACATGTTTTTTTCTTTTTTTTTCTTTTTGAGAGCTGACCGCCTGGTTTGGTTTGTGGGTGTGGTTGTGGTGGTGGTGATGGTGGTTGCGGCGTTCATTGTGGCTGGCGAGGATTAGTTGGCGTTAAAAGCGGAGATCAGTAGATCAGCAGAGAGCAGAGAGCAGAGATTCATTTGCGGCGGGCGCTCAGCTGCTCAGTGTACATGTCCAGCCAAATGGCCTTCATCAGATTGTCGCCATCACCTGTTTTCTTCTGCGCCAGAAGCGCCTCCTCAAACTTCCGATTGCAGTCCCCATAGCAGTAGATGATGTAGCCATCTCGCGCTGTCAGCACGCCGAAACCCAAATATCATATGTGCATATACATATATATATATATATATATATATATATATAAAGACACCAAATATCAGATAAACAGATCAAGAGAGCAAATAAGATACAGAAAGGGAGATATGTATATATATAGAGATAGAAAGATAGAGATGAAGCCAAAGAGATAGAGATAGAGAGAAAGAGAAGAGAGAGAGAGAGAGAGGGGGGAGAAGTAGGAGAGGCTGAGTGTTGACTTACGTGGACGGGAGGGCGGCGCTGATGTCTCCTCCAAAATGCGCAGCTCGATCTCAATGGACTGTATCTCGGCATAGCCATGCTGCAGCAGCTTCATTATCTTCTTGATAAACCCAACATAATCTGCAATGGACAAACATAAATGAGAGCACATATATATATATATATATATATATATATATATATATATATATATATATATATATATATATATATATATATATATATATATATATATATATATATATACATATGTATATCACATCCAATTGGCACACTCTGTGGCTTAAGCTTTAGCTTTATGATCCCATTTAAATTGTATTCGTAATTAATTTTCATTTGTCTTCATATATATATGTTTGTATTTTTGTTCTTCTCTTTTTTGTTCAGCTTGAATCGAGTTGATTGTTGCTTCGTTTAATTTTGTTGATACAAATTACCCACAGATATATTTCAATTCGATAATACAATTCGAAGCATAAAGTTTGCTACGATTCTCTACAATTTCAAAGTACTTGTTAGTATTTGAGATAGACAACTGATCAGATATATATATATATATATATTTATATATTTGTATTTGTGGGTACCTCTGGGAAAGTCCTGGGGACTGACGAGCTCCTTGAAAAAGTCCTGGGCTATGTGGGCCTGCTTCTCATCGTTGGTGAGCCAGTCGCGGAACCAGAAGCGCAGAGTGCGCGACTCCTGCGAATGTTTGCCCGTGTTCGCGCTGACGAGGAAGACGCGAAACTCCAGGGAGAGGGCGGCCGCTTTGCTGGCGCTCTTTTGGCCGGCGACGGTGTCCTTGTTGATGATGATGCCGGTGTGATCGCCGCCAGCGACATGGACACGATCGTTGATCTCATCGATGAGCTTCCGTTCGATGAGTATAACGGTGCTGTTGGCAGTCTTGCCACGTGGCGTCATCACGACCTGCTCTGTGCGCGGCGGCGTCTGACTCCTCCGGGCAGCGTTGCTGTTCTGAGCCAAGTTGCTCGCATTTTGGCCCTCTGCTGTGACTGCGACACTTTTATTGTTGCTGTTGTAACTGTTGTTGTTGTTGTTGTTGCTGGCGGTGCCATTCGGCAGGGCACCGTTGCCGTTTGCCTGGCTCTTATTGGGCTTGGGCGGCGGCGGCGGTGGCGCCATCTGTGTCTGACTTCTGCGCCCTGACATATTAACCGATTTCGCCTAGCGATATCTGTTTGTTATTTTCTTCGTATTGAGGTTTTTCCTTTCCTTATTTTTTTTGGTTTTTATTTTTGTTTTTTTTTTTGTTTTTTTCGGGGCGGCCTTGAGCCCAGCGTGTCGTATGGCCTGAAATGAAAGCACGAGTCAGTAAGAATATATTTTTGGACTTGACTTGCAGTTCGTGTTTCCAATGCGTACACTCAGCGAAAATCGCAGACTTGCGCTTTCTTCTTAAATGAAAATTCTTATTATTTAAATTTAAAGTTAAAAAAACTAGTAATCCTCGAATAATTATGAAACATTCTCAGACGTTGTTGTGCTAAAAAAAAGTTGCGTAAGACTGTGTTGTTTTCAATTTGAGCTGAATTTTTTAATTTCAGCTGACTTAATGTTGTTTTTAAAATCAGAATTTCGTTCAAAGTGTACAAAATGCACTACTTTATTTTGTTGAGTGTATTCAAATTTCCATATCCATATCCAATTGGCACGGTTTGTTTGTCTGTCTGTCTGTCTGTCTATTTGGGTGTCTGTTACTCTCTGGTCTTGGCAACGCGCCAAACAAATTTCGAATTCATAAATAATTGGTGTCATAAATTCTATGCTCCACCACCCTCCGTGCCATGCCCGGACCCGGCCCCTTGCAACGTGCAACCACCAACACCAACCACCTGGCAGACGACAGCGACCCACTGACTTGCTTCTGGCCCAAAAAAAAATAGAGCGAAACCAAGAAAATCAATAAGAATTTCGTTTCGCCAAGTGCATAGCTAGGCACAAGAAATAACACCACCATACTCCACACACCCCCCTCACACCCAGCCAAAGCACCCACCCCTAAACACCCCGTAGAGCCAGCAATTAGAGTCAAAGCCATCCCGCCAACCCGGTCTTCCGGCCAAATGTCACCAAAAGTTTTTTGAACCCGTTTAGGCATTAGAGCAGAAAACTGGCCACAAATGGGGTTGCTGCCCGTCCACCCACTGCCCCCACCATTTCCTTGACTGCTTGGCATCCGCTTTGGGCTCGTGCCAACGAAATTTGCATGAGGTAAACACAGAAGCCAACAGTTCCCAATGGGCTCCTGAATGGGGCACTGCGCACAGAAGGAAGAACTCAACTAAACCAGGCGAATGAACCAAAAACCAACAACTAAACAACCAAAGAGTCGAGGCTCAATAAATAGAAAGTTGGAACAAGCAATAAGTTGCCGTCAATTTAAGATTAAACATCCTTCAATCATACAGAATATATTATATAATCTATTTTTACATATTATTATTGTAACTTTATTATTTATTTCAATTGTTAATGAGTAATTTTATTTAAAATAATTATTATTATTTTAACTTTTTATTCGATTCATTTATATATATTTAATGTCAACTAATATAAATCCAAACGGACAAATCGTTAAAAATAAAAAGAATAAATTAAATTAAAAATAAAATTGAATTGTTAAATATAAAGTAAAAAGAAGAAAACATTTCTTATATTTCTGGGCATATTTAATTCCAAATTTGATACAACATTTGTTGCCTGGTTTTGGGATAAGTCAGAAAAAAACAATCAGGCCAAAAATGTACAATAGTTAGTATGAATTAGATAAGTTAAGTTAGGCCAAGCACAGATGCACTAGTAAGGAAAATTACCTTCTACATTAGATAAATGAGAACAATAGTAATAAAAAAATCAGACTATGCGCTTCAAGAACTACTAGCCGTCAATTGTTTTCTATTTCAAATACATATTAAATATAATAATCTACTCATCCAATATAAGCCCGGCGATTATTATCGATTATTTCAAAATATAGGGAGAAGAAATGTCATCCTTAGGGATATCCATATACATATACATATATATATATATAAATTTAACAATTCCCCTTAGTGTTTTAGTTATTTAATCCATTTCGTATGTGAAGACAATTGTAGAGACCAGGTCCCCACGGCAATAAGCCAACTAAGCGCTTGGAGTATAATATTCATCGTCGACATCGTCACAGACCCAACCCTCTTAATTAGATTAAAGGGCATCTCCCTTGGTGCAGCTGCTTAAGGGCAACAAGAAGAACAACAACGAATAATAATGATAATAATAAAAAAGGGTGCACTCGAATTTCATGGCCGGAAATTATGTGCCGTCTGCAATTTCAATTGAAAGAACTGTGCGCACAGTTTGATGAGCACAGACCAAAATGGGCATTCCAAACCCAAACCCAAGCCCAAGCCCAATTGCAAATGCAAATGCAAAGTCCAATCCCAAAGCTGGGCCAAGCCTTTAACCTAGCCAAGCCAAGCCAAGCCAAGCAACCAGCAAGTCAAACCACCCCATGGCCAATGCATTTCATCACTTCCGCTGCGACTTTTGTAAACTGTAAGAAGACGAAGAAGAAGCAGCAGAGAGGAAAGAAAGTTGTTAAGTTAAAGCGTAAAATTCCACAAGAAATGCATATATATACATGTATATAGTGGGCCGATCCGACGGGGCGTTGTCGACGTCTTTCGAAATCAAATTGAAATTCCAATGCCAAATGCTTGGCGAAGCGTAACGCGTTACGTTGCTGGTGGGGGGATGGCGGGTGTAATGGGGAGATGGCAACATATTTGCCCTACCAACAACATAGAAGGAGTTATGGGTGAACGCATTGCCAGAGCGATAGGGAGAGCGAGAGGGCGGAGGGAGAAAGGGAGAGCGAGAGCGAGAGTAACGTGTTGTTTAACCGGCGACCCAAAACACACTTCATATTTAGGGGAAACGGCAAGACAGATATGCACAAGGGGAGATGGTGATGTGGCTACATTTCCGTTCGTTATACCCTGTAAAAATGTGTGTAGAGACTGTTTATGTATTGTAGCTGAATTGCTGTATGCTTGATGCTGAACGACTGCTAATGGACTTATTTTTCCCTGTCTGGCAACTCTAAGCGATCTAGCTGCCTGCTACGAAATCCCTGCTACACACTGTAAGCAATATGTAAATATATATATATATATATGTATAGAACTTTAAGCTGGTGAATTTATAGTCTGAAACTAGAAATGATTTTGTTTTACAATAACTCGATTGTTTTTTATATTTTATATTATATTTATATATTTATATTGAATTGGTTAATTAGCATTTTGAAATATCATTTACGTGGCATTAAACAAGATTATGGCATTATGCCTCTTGTCAGTATATATATATATATATCGCAAATGCAATCCTAGCCCACACTACTACGTGGAGGAGCACTTAATAGAGCCCCCATAAGCGAGGCAAGTTGACTCTGCCATACAACTGCTATCAACATTTCGCCGCTGGCTGGCTAAACAAAAAGTGGGCGAATGGAGGCCAAAGTCGCAATCGCAATCGCAATCGCAGTCGCAGTCGCAGTAACAGTAATAGTAACACTCAGTCACAGTCAGAGTCACAGCCTGCAACCGCAAGATGCACTCACACAAAACACTACACAACCGCAAACATATCTCGAGGCCCATTAGTTGCGGTTTCCTGTTTCACATGTGGGCGCCGATCTGGCCGGGAGGAAAGGCCACAGTGGCAGACAAATCTTTTGCATGTTGGTTGGAAAGCTCGACTCTTGAATGAAAACGAATTGCAACTGAATTCTGGGAAGAGATTCAAATTGAGTGTTCTGTTTGAAATAAAATAATAAATAATTCTTACAATTGCAATAGCAAATAATAACCCAAATTATTTAAAAATCCATTCCTAACAATAATAATTAAGCAGAGCTTAAAATCACTTTCAGTTCCGGTTCTGGGTTTAAGTTAAGTTCGTGGAAACGGTTTCGGTTTGATTTCTTGTCAAATTTCGGATCGAGTTTTTGTTTCTGAGTTTCAATCGGTTCATATAAAATATATACGGATATGGGTCATGATAAGCAGTAACCAAAATGGTACTGCATATAGAGTTAATCAATTTAAATATGCAAGTGTTTTCTCTCCATCATTTTCTAGAAATTAAAGTTGAATACATATCGCCCATTTTTCTATATATATGTATTGGGCTGATGTGCAAAGCGTAATTGTGTAAACTGTTCTTATCGGCAATGAATTTTCACATGATTTGTAATTTTACTATGCAAATGTATGTAAGTATGCAGTTAGATCTATAAATATGTACTTAGAATGTATGTATATACATTAAAGTGTTTCAAAAACAGCCTAAGAAAACAACATTAGCGAGCGAGCAAGTTCAAAAGCTAGCCGAAAACTGTTGATAAACAATAAAATGTACTTAAAGTATTCGGCGAACAGTTTCTATTTCGGAGAGTCCAATGAATTAGGCAAAAAAAAAAAATGCAATAATAAACAAATGGTATAATCGAGAATAGCCTTGCAACAACAAAAAGATGACACGAAATAGGAATGTGTCCGGGTCGGTGCTGCGACTCTATAGCTGCAGATATATATATATATATACGTATGTACATACAAACTTTGCTATGCATAGATGCCCTATGAGTATCTATGTATACGTTTTTATGTATGTATGGATGTGGCAAGCAAAAAAGAGGCCGCAACACGCTTGCCACACTTGCTCAATCAGTGCTCGCTGGCCAGATGGTTGCGAATGGTCGTGGCGGGACGGGCAGGAAGCGGAGGAAGGAGGAAGAGGAGGAAGCTGCTGCGGCAGCCAGCCAATAGCTGACCACCCACACTGCACACAGACACACACACACTATACACACTACTATTCAGACACTTAGAAAATAAAATCGCCTTAAATAGTTCGAAAATTTAGAAAGGTTCGCCCTAAATCGGCAATGGTGATTTTTTCTATTTTTCAGAAATATTTTCCATTATCAAGAAAATCATTTCCAAAAATAGAAAACGCAAGACTTAATTTGTAGAAAAGATTAATTTAAATTAAAATACAAGTACTGAAATTTACTATTCGCGTTTAGCTTTCGTCTACCTCAGAGGCCAAGTAGCTCAGTGGGATGTCATTCAACTCGCGGATTCGAATCCCCGTGAAATCGTAGGTTATTTTAACTTAACTATATGCATTTTATGAGCTATGTGAAATGTTTGTGTACATGTGAAGGCTTCGAAATGCTAATTTTTAATTATAATAAATGTAACCAGGAAGCTATTATAAGAATTCTTCAATGTACTGGAAATTATAGATATTTGTTTTAAATTTTTAGAAAAACCACCCTGAAGATTAGTTCATAGAAAGCCGCACCCAACCATTCTAGAAATTTACTTTCTGATTAAGGGGTGAGTAACCATTGGCGCCAAAAGTTTGAGTATTTTTATGAGTGTAGGCTCTGCCCCACTGATCTCACTGTGCCTTCCCTGTGCAACAAGGGGCGCTGCTGTCTCTTATCGTCTGCTTTTGTTAGCATGCCAGCCATAATAACAACAACAACAACAACAACAACATTGACTGTTAATTATCCATAAAACGTTCAATCGAGCGTACCGCCCCGCTTGGTTTACCCTTTGCCGCCCCCTCGTACGTGACTCATTTGTTGGCCAAGTAAAATCTACGATTACAATGTACATACACTGGAAAAAAAGTTACGACCGTTTAGGCCGTCAGATGATATAACTTAAATATTTGGTTTATTTGCCTCTTGTTCTTAATCGAAATCAAATCATATCTACGCATTATCTTTATTATTACTTTACTCAACTATTTGACTTCCAGCGACTCGCTCTATCTACGCGTCTTCTTCTTCTCTATCGCAGACCGATTCCTTATCGATCCTTTATCGATTTATAGATTGCTTCACTGCTTTATCGATCTCTCGACTGCCACACATCCTTATCGAGTTGTCGACTCTCCCACTCCCTTATTGATAATATCTAGCTGAAGAATACATTTTAGTTGATTGCCTAATTTCAAGAACAGATCAGCGTTTTTCTTCAAGTGTATATGCCAAAATAAATGTAAGCATTCGCAAATAGGTTGCACATTATTCATGGCAAAAACTCGGCTATACATTTGAGTCCGTGTCACGTTCGCCTCGCTTCTGCTAATTACACTAAACAAATTAACTGAAATTATGGGGCAATTAGCTGGGTTTACTCTTGACACAAGTACAAACTTTAACAACTTGTTTTGCTATTGTTCTATTATCTCAAAAGCTAGCGAATATTCGGTGTCATATTTCAAGATCAACTGCCCAAAGATGACCAAAAAGCAGGCAAATAATTGTGATGTATGCTTTTATACAATCTGAAACGGACATCCGGTTCCTTAGATGTATTTAGAATACACAGAGAAAAGCTTTTCATATTATATTTAACTGCAAGAATTTTTAAGCTTAACTAAGCCTCAATATTGTGTAATTCGAGGTCAAATCTCTATATTATTATTATTATACTCTCAACTGGTTTGCTGATAAACAGAAATATGCGAAAACAGCAATCATAAATTGAAACAGCAAAATACACTCATGTGAACGAGTTTGAAGATAATATACACAAATATGAGTAAGAACTGAGCCGAGTCTCACTCAAATTGGATCGGTGTCGTCATCGTCAGTTCCATGGGGCCTTTTGCATTTATTGCGTAACGCTTTTTTCTTCTTCTTTTTTTATTCATTTCAAAGGCAATGGCGATGTGGTCAGCTACTGGCTACTGGAATCGCAGTCTGTTGGTGGACCGATGACTAAACAAACATCAGAATTGTGGAATTGGGAACCCGATTTTGAGGTGGCGAACTATTCATTTGCACAATGATTCAATTAACCCAAACTGAATGAATACATGCCCCAACCGAGTGCTCCAATATATGTATATATATACAAATGTGCAAATTCAACGGGTCTTGCTTCCCGTCCTGTCCCGTGATTTCATGATGCCGTCCTCAAAGTTCACGGGCAATTTGGCAAAAACAAAGATAGCTACTGAGAGTCTAATAAATAATACATACCATAAATAAGAATAAATTGGTGTCATTTGTTAACTGGGCATAATACAAGCCTGTATTGTAAATATTTAGCATTGTTTCTGTTGATTTTTAAATTCTCTCCATTTATCATCAATCGGTGTCAGATCAAAAAGTGCGTTCAAACATATTTGTTGATGATGTGCAAAAGCCAAACTAACTGCCAACTCCCACTTAACTACTAACTAATCATCACAACGAGGAGCTCAGGATAAAATGAATAGAAAATAAATAATTTACGCATAAAACAAGAAAAACCATATCAAAGCCGAATGCTGTTAGCTTTTGTCCAAATGTTGACAGCGCAATAAGATGCATATCTTTGGGTTTTGTTAGGGGATAACTTGTCAAATCAAAGAAAAGTTTTACAGACAAGAATTGATCTCTTGATCGATAGTTCCTTTGACAGCATATGCTCTGGCATATGTACTGCCTGAAGTAGATCAAGTTAGTATTATTAAGATAGCTTAAAAACTGAGGAATTAGCCAGCATCAAATTGGCTTGTGAATCAGATCAAGAATATATATGCCTTATGCAGTTGGAGATGTCTTCCTCAATGCGCCACAAACATCACGACAAAATTATAATATCCTCAAGGGTATACAAATATGTAATGAATAATCAGAAATAAAAGAAATTATTCCAAGAATTTTTGTCGGCTTCAGTCTGTCGAGCTTAGGACATGTTTTCCTGGGATAGCTTGCAGCTTCTACTGGCTAAGATGATACAATGTCCAAGAGACATTTGGCCTCTCATAGTTGTGGTGCCTCTGACCCCAGATCAGCCTCGATTGCCACAGATCTCTTTCATAATTTTCCAGTTGTTGCCGTTGTCGTTTTGTGTGTTTCCCTATGCCACAAACGGTTCTGATTCTACCCTCTGGTCGACTATCAACCCCCCCACACTTGTCGCCTCGTCTGCATGCGTTTGTTTACAATATTCAAAATGAAAATTTTGAAAGCTGTCTCGACAGCGACGGTCTGTCTAGATTCTAGAGTACCTCCCAAATGGTAAAGTCTTGCGCAAAGTGAGCAATGTGCCAAATACAAAAGTGTTTGTCTTAGTCTGCCGCCTTTAAATGATAACCTAATATATATATATATAGACATATCTTTCGTCAGATAATTTGTTGTGTGTGCGCATAGTTTTTGCCACGCCAAATCGAGTCGATTGAGTTGAAAAAGCAGCGCACATGGAACTCAATTCTTCAGTTTTCGTTTTGTATTAATAAATTTTGAGCACAGAGCTAAACAAACTTCGAGTGGGCGATAGATCGATGCGATGCGATCATGATGATCATTATGTTGATATATTTGTTGTTGTTGTTGTTATTGTTGTTGGCGCCAAGCCCTGGACAATAGAACAGACTGCGATGCTCAAATTTTCAGCGTTTTTTTGTTGTGTTGGGGTAATGATTTCGTCACCAAATAAATAGCTGGCTAATGAGTCAGTGCGTCAGCTTCACAGATGGCCAGCAGAATGAATTAAAGTGCGTAAGCTGCTTAACTGTATCTCCCACTCCCACTCCCCCTCCTACCCCACCATGGCCCATAGAAATGTGACACACTTTTGCGTGGGTCTCAGTAAAAAGCAATTGCAGAAGTCGCCCCCATTTGATATGCTGAAAAATACCACCTCTGTCCAGACCCCCGCTCCCATTGCTTGATTGCATTAGCGGAATGTGCACGCGAACCACATATTAAATGGAAGCAATAGTGAGCAATAGTCGACTGGGAACACCCTGAGCATAGCTGAAGAATGACTGAGTGCATACAGTAAATGGTTCAAGAAAATTATGTTGACATATTGAAAAGTATCTTGATAATGAAACTTTGGGCAGCGACTCGAAATTGAATAAATGAAATATATTTAAGTACAACTTTTCAAAACTCTTGGAATTTTCCATTGATTTCTTAAATACATTTGCTATTTATTACTTTTCCATAGTGAAGACAACTTTTTGCAAGGATTTTTAGAAATTGTTCATGAATAAAAGGAGATGTGTGTAAAGTAAAACCCTTCAGCAAATACAGATTGTTATTAACTATGTGAACAACGATTTTTTGACAATTTTCTGGAGTTTGGCTTTGCCGAAACAAGTTACAAGATGATCTTGAAGCCGCTGGATTATACATTTTTTTGCAAATGTACAGCGGGCAAACGAGTATCGCAGAAAAGCTGATATATTTCTTTAGAAAACCTATTATCAGAATACTTAGGCCAATGAAAAATTACAGCGTAATCTAATCTATGATTGTAAGGCATATTTGGTATATTTGTTAGATTTATTAGCCGCACTTGAAGACAGGCATACAATCAATATACCCTTTTGAGCCGGTTTTCTTTCGTTTCTTCCCGTACAACAACATTGGTTGAAATAAGCCAGACCAATATTGGCTAGTTGGTTTGCACTTTGTTGATGGGCGCCTTGCATGCGATGCGATGCGTTTTTGTTTTTTTTTTTGTATTGTATTTTCTGGGGCTCTGGCCCATAAATCAGACGTTAGACGACTTGGCAAATGGTCGATCCGACAGTTTTATGACCACAACAAACTGGGCCAACCCCATTCCTCCAGCACCAGTAAGGGGTTTTTTTTCCCTTTGCACAAAATGGGTGTTTGTGGTGGGTTTCTTCATCATGCACATCTTGCTAGTGTGACCCATTTTATAGTGCGGTTGCGTGGAGGGTTTGGGAGGGGCAGGTTGTTAGTTGTGGCCATAATTGGTCAAGGCATCGCATCAAATCCATAACATATGTATAATACATTTTTAGCAATTGGGTTGTACAACATGTTGCATGAAGATACCCATACAGGTTGTCACTCGGAAGCAACGGTTTCCACAAAAATGGTCTGTGTGCTCATCTGGTATGCATTCCAAGTGGATTTTGATTTCAAACCACTTTCCAATGAATGACGACACCCTGTGCACACGCAATAGCACAGCTGCGCAGCTGCAGCGTCACCCTGTCTTGCAGTCTCCAGACGTCGACCTACACACATGGCTGGATGTGCTGCTAATCTCAAATTGCATTTGACTGTCGCCTTGCAAATGAGGTTACACTCACACACTCACACACTCACACACTCACACACACACACACACACACACACACACACAATGTCGCCGCCTTGCGCATATAGTTTATTCCATATCAATTTACAGCAATTGTGGCACATACACATTCCGCATACGCGCTTCATTCAACATGTAAAATTACAAAACGAAAAAAAGAGCAAAGCAACATAAAAAACGAAATGCAGTTCAAATTATTTTTAAAATCACTGCGCTCGAAATTGGCCGAACAGTGCCCGGTTGAATGAACCGCACACAGGCCAAAAATAAAATAAAGAATTGTCGTTCAGGTGTCGCAAAAAGAAGCAAAAATCTGGATGCGAAATCAGCAAATGGAAGTGAATGTCCTTTAAATGGATGCCGAGTTGAAAGTAAATAAGACTTGATTGTGTTTTAAACTGGACTATATTCCACTCAGAAAATAGATCAGAATCAAAAAGCTGCGGATGATGTACACATTTCACACATTCGCATTCTTTACAGTTCCCGATTCCACTCTTTTCCAATTTAGTAATAAACAATAAATATATATATATATATTTTTTTCTTTTTAATTTTAGTTTTTATTTTGAGAATTATTGAAATCTAGGACTATTTTTTTTAACCGCCTCAATTCTTTTGCATATATTATTTTGAAAAGCGTTTATTGAAAGGAAATATTTTTAATACAAATATTTGACTTCTTTTGAATTGAATTCGAGTTATATTTCTCATTTCACGTTTGCAATCACTTTGCTATTTGCTCTGATTTCATCTCTTGCATTACTTTCAGATTAATCAGTTTTGCTACATTATGGTTTTTACTATTCAGGTTAGATTTTGTATTTATTTGTACACACTATAGCTATTTGGTCTGCAATGCATTTTAGTATTAATATTCAAATGCTAAATGGCTTTCTCTTATTGCTAATTGTTTTACATATGAGAATTATCTGGACTGAATACAATTCCAAACAGATTCAACTCGTTAACAAAATTCATTCATGTCCATATCGAATTCAATTAAACGAAATCGAAAATTGTTTGAAATAAGCAGTGTTTATTTTTTGATTCTTGATTTTTATTTTTTTTGTTGATTTGTTTTGTTTAAATTGCCTGCAAAATGAGATCATGCAGCCGCATTTTCGCTAGTACGCTCCATCAAAAATTGTCGAAAAAATTGCTCGAATTCAATATATTTATATGTATATAGTTCCATATTTATATGTATTTATAGTTAAATATTTATGCATTACTATTTCTGGCAAAAATTCGAGCAGCGGAACTTCCTTTAGATAAACTAATCTAAACCGGAACAAAAAACGATAAACTTGAAATATGTGCAAACAGTTTGGAATGCTTCGTTTACAATTTGATATGCACTGGAAATTCAAATAGGAACAAGGCGATTTAAAATGCGCACGTTTCCAACGCGGTTTTTGTTGTCTTCTATTAAATTCAGCACAAATCGCGTCCAATTATTTGATGTATTTGACTTCGGCTACAAGTGAAAGTACAGTGTCCCCTCCCCATATCAACCCCCCTTCTGCCCAACCTTAGCAGTAAGAAAATAGCGCGATAAAAACTCACCTGTTGTTTATTGTTGCTATTTTTGTTTTTGTTTTATTTTAACCGGTTATAGTCAAGAGTTTTGGTTTTTTTGCTATTGCTCTGCTCTACAAGTATACAAAACTGACAGCTTGTAAATATTGCTTAAAACAAGAGAAAAAATAGAAAGGCCACCAAAAAAACAAAATCGAAAGAAAGAATAAGCAAAAAACCAACAAAGTGTTGCCAACCACAATAACTTTTATCACATTGTGCACATTTTCGTACTGCACTTATATATGTGTGTGTGTGGTGAGTATCTACATATTTGAATCTTATCTTATCCTTGTGTGCCTCGAACAATTTCCCATTATCAGCTGATAAGCACAATCGACTGTTGTTTTTGTTGCTGCTGTTGTTTGTTAATATGTCGGAAACAATGCTTGTAACTTTGGTAATTTTTCTATATACATAGATATATCTTTGTATATATTGCATGAGCTCATGAGCAAAGTTGATAAACTGACGTCATGACTGCTAGCATTGAAATTTATCAAACATGTTTGCGGCTACAGTAGTTAAAATAGTAAAGCAAAACGATCGAGAATCGAGTCGAAAGATGATTCATCGTTATTAGCAATAATATTACTGTGTGTGTGTGTTGTGCTGCTGCTGATCACCAATGACGTCATTGCGCATACAAAAAAAAAATAACAACAAAAAGGTTTGCACTTGAATTATAATTAAATTGTCCAAAAACATGTTAAGCGAGCAGCTGGTTCACCTTCAGAGATCGCCGCCCGCCATTCAAATTGAAACAATTCTACATTGTCAGTGCTCACCACACAAACACAAAAAAGCACACACAAACACGCTCACAAGTACACTTGGGGAAAATTGCACTAAGACAAAATGAAAACAAAAAAACATCGGAATAAGAACAACAGCAAGCACACGCACACAGTCTGCTAGTGTATGTCTGTATTAAATTACGCATGGACGAGCGTGTCTATTTTTACTGAATTGCAGGCTGCAGGCTCAGAGATCGCATTAATGCATTACCGTTGTGTTTACGTGTTTACGTCTGTGTTGCGCGCGTCGCTTACGATGTAAATACAACGGAACGCGCGTAAAATGCCGGCTACAAGTCAAATATAAAACTCGCGTCCGCTCTTTGCAATGAATATTTTGCAACTGAATTGTCGGTGCGCTTATCGGCTCAGCTGGTCTATCGATTATTTTTCATTGCGGTATTTTTGTTTTAAAATGTTTTGCTTCAATATATCGATATTTTTATGATTGGTTGTATATGCTCTGTAAATAAAGCGAGCAAATTCATAGATTTCCACTGTAAATGACGCTAGGTGCAATCATATGTTCTGATGAGAATCAAACAGTTATTTAAAAAAAAAGTTATTTAACAGCATAAAATAATTTAAAAATTATTTTTTTAAATATATATTTTAATATTCTATTACCACAAGTCAGCTGTCCACACCATTGCTCCAAAAGTAAATGAACATTTAAATTAACATGGAAGCCGCCCTGTTATTGCGCCATCAGCTGATTATGAGCAAATTGCGTTAACATACGCAAATCCGCTCAAAAAGCTGCTAAGTATTTGGCCAATCATCATACAAAAGAATTAACTCCCGAATTGTATCTAAAATTAATGATATAGGTTTTTAATTCTGAAGGCATTTTGGTTGTATCGATAACGACGACCTTCAAATTGTCTTCATACCTCTTTTAGCTGCTAATTAAAATCAATTTTGTTCCTTATTTTTCAAACGCGAACTTTACTGTTTTCGCCATCAATCAATGTATGCTTCTTCTTCTTAATCACAACATTTGAACTTGCGCAGAATGCGAGCAACAATCGGGTTATGGTAAAGCAATCGAAATATTCCCCATAACTCGGTAGCTCCAGGACTCAAATGAGTCGCACCACTTTTTGCCTAAGCAAAAATACACAAAATAATTAAGATGACAAGAAATATATCAAGAGGAGATGGACGAAACCTCAAAAATTGGTTATTGAAATACTATATTTAAAATGTGAGTAGGTTAACATAAAATACCAAGAATTTAAGTTGACGTTTCATGTATTCACTTGTTTTTTTCAAGCAAGGGAAAAGGAGTACTAAAACGGAATAGAGAATAATTCCGAAACGGCTGCATTTCTCATGCATAAACATTCTCCTTGAGTTTGTTTACATTTATAAACAATGTATTTTAAGCACTTGTTGGCTCTGAGCATGGTGAAATTACAGCTGGCATAATAATCTCACCATTGTTCCGAGCTTTTATTCACCTCACTGTGCCTCACTCACTCTGAAGTGATATGTGCTGATGCTCTCCCTTTTCGTTTCATGTTTGAGTAAAATCCATTGAATGCATTTCAGAATATTCGTTGTTTATTTTGTTTTATTTGCATGAAACACACATCTTGTTTACTTACATCCACTCACACATTTTTATGCAATTTATTTATATTTATTATTATTAGGTTTAATTTCCTTTCAAAATTGTAACTATTAACGTTCAGAGTATATTAACTTACTCTGAACCCAGCTGTTAAATATATTTAAGTTTTATTGTCAAATTACCCATTAAAAAGTAATGTACACTCAAATGTAAGCATGCATGGAACTGCTCTCATTTCTTGTGCCAGCACAGGTACTGAAGTGTAAAAAACTATGGCAGCGCATATATATACATTTTGGACTTATCCGATATTGATTATATTAGTGCAGCTGATCACTAAGATGTCAGCGTATACTATATTTCAACTGAAAGGCCTTACCGTTAAAGCTGTCAGTTTTATTACTATCGGAAATTTACGAAACGGGTGCAGTTAAATTTGTTGTGTGCGCCGTGGAATTTAGAAAATCGCCCTAAAATGAAAATGGCTATAAAAATTAGAAAGTTTTTCTTGTTTTTGGAAATAATTTTTGACAATTGCGAACATGTAGCTAATATAACAATTCTTCATATACACATAAATTAGATATATTCTTTCAAAATAATAGAAAAGGCGACCCTGATTAAAACCCAGCCAAAACCCAAAATTTTTAGGAATTTATTTTCTGAATAAGACGGAGCCGAACCCTTGGCGCCAAAAGTATGACGAATTTCTAAAATTCAGTGCGTTTTTATTCTGAGTGCATATATTTGAAGTCTTTGACTGTTATAGACAGACAGACGAACATGGCTACATCGACTAGGCTGCTGATCCTGATCAAGAATATATATACCTTATGGCGTCGGAGATGTTTCTTTCTGCCCTTTACAGTACTTAGATATAATATTTACTGTATTAATATTAATTATTAAAACACTAAGTGCTCAGCTCAAGGCATAAGATTTGCTATTCTCAACTAGCTTTTAAGTTGTAAGCTTTGAAATAAATAAATAACGATGACGTATATATTCTAAGTTGGCACCTTTGTCATAATGTCACAGCTGTGGCAATGTCCTTGACCCAGTCAATATGCCGTTAAATTGGCAAGAGATAGAACACGATACACCTAATTGCAGGATATGACTGCACAAGTTGCCACTTGTCATGTTTTGTATGACTTGGCATTATTTGGGTTATTTGGTTTCGAGTGCTTATGCCTCGCCACACATTTATGCATATTAATATATGTATGCACACACGCACACACGCACACATGCACACATGCACACACAGCCATGCACATGTGTGTGTGTGTGTGTGTGTGTGTGTGCATTTGTATAATATGCATTTTGGGGCTTGTTGCTCGACAATTGGAAATTTGTGTTACTGCTTGTCAGCCAGCTGTCAAGAATTGTTGATGGAGTTGACGCTGCATCCAATTGTAAATTTATTAATTTTAATTTGGATTTGCTGTTGATGTTGTATTGGCGTTGCTGTTAATCCGATGCGCCCTTGTTTGTCTATTTGCACTAATTAAATTCGTTCCGAAATTTTTCGTATTAAAAGTTTACTAATGCAATTTATGCAGCTACTGTTTTGTGGGCCAAGGCCTCAAAAGTCGCGCATTTAATTAAAAATTATCGTGGGACGATGCATACGATGCATGGTGTGGCGTTGCATGCAATCGAGGAACACAGGCACAGTGGCGCCTTCAAACCACAAAATATTGTATATTCACTATTCGAAAAGCATTTAGCTGTAAAATTAATATCCGCTAATCGTTTAACAGCCCCAAATTAACAATACGATATACTCTACAATGCCGAAATCATCGGCAATTAAATCATTAAATCTGTTGCACGGTGTGGCAAGGTACATTTTAACGCAAAAACGCAGTATGCACTGGCAACATTCGTTTGGGCAGAGAGTTCACTGTGCGGCTGGCTGCCTTCGAATTAGATTTGTTTTAAATTGCATTTTTGCGGTTATTATTGCATTTTGTTTTGTTTAATTTCATTTTATTTGATTTCGCATGTCGCCAGCGGGAGTCCAATTTTTTTCTGGCTGTGTAAATGCAATCAAATGTGGCATAATTAAAAACAAATATCCACCATAGGTTTGAGTGCATTGGGTTCAGTTCACAGTTCACAGTTCACATAAGAAATCGCATTAAAATAAGTAACGATCAGATAGTTCAATGTAATTGAATGTACTGTAATTATATACGTACATCGACCACTTTTCTGATAGTTGAACTTTCTGTGGCTTTTATTCATGTGTACGGACTGATTACACAGACAAGCTTATACTTTTTTTAATTAACTTTAAAATCGCATTAAAAGTCAACAGGATTCGCGTATATAAGAAAAAACGTTTAAAAAAGTATTATAAATCAAACCACATCATTGGCACACGAAAAGTCGTTGTTAATTTCATACACCAAAAATATGGTTTAATTATAACTCATTAACACTTCGCTTAATATCAATAAAAGCATTGTTTCGTTATTCCATAATATTAATAAAATGACGGCAGTTTTGTGCAGAAAGGAAGTCCCAACTTTTCAGACTTTTTTATTGGTAAACCACACGTAGTTGTTTGTGGGTCATTTCGCAGCTTTCTTTTAATAATTGCCCCCAAATTTCTTTCAGAATTAGATATGGGCTAGACGAATATCAATGTATGCAATCAATATCGTTTTGTTCATGCCATTTCTTGGTTTATTCATCGCTATGTGGATATAAGTCATCTTGTTCCAGCACAGAATCACCACTGTCAACCTGCTTTTGTAATTATGGCATTAGCGATAAATGTTCGATGTACGACTGCATAATGGCGTTGGTTGTATGAAATCTGTAAATATATAGAAAAAAATAGCTCAGAATTTTAGAAAATCGCCATAAAAATCGCGCCACGAGTAACTCACTTTTTTCTTTAAAAAGTATATTTTTTGTGCTGTGTTTTTCTATATATATTTTTTTTGTTAATTAACGGTTTTCACTTTTATTATGTACAAATTTATATCTTAATAACAGAAATCATAAAAAAAGAGAAAAAGAAAAAAACTTCATAATTTTAAGCATTTGTAAAATAGGGCGAACTTTTTCCGGAGTGTAAGTAAGTTAATGCAGAACCCTTGAGAGTGAAGTGGGGCAGTTTTTTAGCCAAGACCCAGACAAACGGATTAACAAATAAAGGGTATTGTGAAGATGAAAAAATGTGTGTAAGTGGCCGAAGGAAGCAACGCCAACTCTCCTCGTAATGCCTTACATAGATAAAATCGATTTTGGATTGGAATTCATTTGGAATATTTGTGAAAATTGCATAGATAAGCAAGTGTTGAAGAAAAACAATTTTAACATTTACACAAACCATTTGGCAGCAAACTCCAGCAATTTATGTTTTCGGTATGCATGTTTATGGGCGCTTTCATAGATGCTGTTGATAACCCTTCAGTACCTGGCAGTCATAAAAAATGAGAAATGCACTCGAAGTGCACTTGCACTTACTCCAGCACTGAGACTTGCATAACTGCCTGCTTACTTTTGAGTGTGCAACGATTTTGGGGCAGACTATGGCCATAAGAGTAGAAGCTGTTATCGCTTTAATATGTTTACCGGATGGGCTACAGGGTATCTTCCCGTCGGTTGCACTTTCCTACTTGTTTTTATTATTATTTTGTTTGTTTGGTTGTTTTTTTTTTTTTGTTTGGCCAATCGATTCACTTG
This sequence comes from Drosophila planitibia, assembly GCA_035043785.1. Taxonomy (NCBI): domain Eukaryota; kingdom Metazoa; phylum Arthropoda; class Insecta; order Diptera; family Drosophilidae; genus Drosophila; species Drosophila planitibia. Next base: position 5,844,292 of record JAWNMS010000041.1, read on the forward strand.
GTTTTTAATGATTTTTATGCATACCACAATATTATGATTGCCATGGAAGATTCCTCAAATACACATTTGTATTCAGCAGTACATGCACAGTACACGATTAGGTAAGGTTAAACATGCTGCTCGACCCTAAGGTCGAGTTCGAGCTGGAGGCCCTTTGGCCCATTGTGATGACTGATTTATGGAAGATGAAAGGGATGGGATAGATGTTGGCCGTCCTGCGTCTTTGAACCCACCTCAATCAGACAACAACAATGAGCCGGTTTCAATAGTGGGCTACTTGCCAGACTGCCCAGATCTAACAAAGTAAATGGGTCACACATACACATATATCGTGCATATATATTATTGAAAATCAGAAAAATTAACTTGATCTGTGTATGATATATGAGAGAAACCACATTCTAAAATATCTACACACAGCTACGCATATATATGTATATAGTATATATACAATATGTATATATAGTTCGAGTAGCACTCAATTACACAATTCTTTGCGCCATGTGACTTCGATGAAGTATTTTATTTGGTTGGCAAGTCACGTGATGTGCAACAGCAGCCCAAGTCCAGGTCCAAGTTCTGTTTCGCATGCGAGTTAGTTAAGTATACGCAGTGTTGACCCACACACTCTGATAAACTGCGTCTAAGTGTATATACACATACACATACACATACATATATACATATTATAAGAAAACCGCACAAGTTTTTGGCACTTTGCTGCTGGTGTAGCTGTGTAAGCTGCTTAAATTTAATGCAATGATGCGGGGCCAATGGGGAAGGCAGGCTGCCGCTAATTTATGTCGCCCTGGCTCCATGACCGGCGTCTTGCCTTGGACATTGGCTCGACTCTTTAGTGTTTAACATGCTCTCGCTGTGGTCAAGTGTTTTGGGGCTTGCTGCGATGGCTAGGAGGCTGGGGGCGGTGGGCTTTTGGCCAAGGCGTGCACAACACATGGCACTCTGTGGCACATGAGAATCCCAGCGGCACGCTTCACAGGCATCAATATTCTTGGCGCTGTCATTGTCTATAGACGCGCATGGCCACCTCCGAAGGTCGCTGGCAACACCATTGACTACATACATACATACATACAAACATACATACATACATACACACATTCATACATACGTACGTAAATATGTGTAATATGTATGTATGTACATGATAACATATTAAAACAGGCACAAGAACTCATGCAGCTAGCATTTCATATACACTCAGCAACAAATATAAACTCTAGAACTCTATATATGTATGTATATAAAATCGGCCTACAATTGTAATCCGCCTGCAAGAAATGATTTTCATTTTAGACATTTTTTTTAATATAAACAAAAATATGGCTTAAATAGATCATTCGTAAAAGTCTAAAATTTTGTTGATACACAATAATAATTGCTCGAGCTGGTTTTCTCCATTTTAATATTACATATTATAAAAATAAATATTACGAAATTGCACTTTGTCTTAGTTAAAAATATTAATTATGAATAAAAATGCAACAATCTTTTCCAGAAAATACTAATGAAAACAAGTAAGAGTGCTGAAGACGAACGAGCTCGACTACAATATACCCTGACTACATATGGATATACGGACATGAAGATAGACTCGACTGCTGATTTTGATCAAGAATACACATACTTCATGGAGATGCTTCCTTCTGCCTCTTACATACACTAATTATACCCATTCTTATCCATTTTAATGGGTTCCACGTTGTCCTTTTTCCCATTTACGTTTTACAGCTGGTAAATTTGCTGATTTGGTTTATTATTCTTAAGAAATTGCTAAAATTCACAAAATGCACTGTCAATTTTGTTTTTATAAACTTTGCAAAATAATAATAAAAAGTGTACCTTTCACAGCTACACTTAACTAAAGTGTTTTTTAATGCTGGAAATTTGCTTTGGTATTGTGCCTTATAATTTTTTTTATGTATATGCTTTATATATATATATATATATATACAGATTTCAAAATATTTTGAATACCGTCAGGATTCGTCTTCGGGGAGAGATTAACAGCATCCGTCCAGTTTCAGACTCCACAGCTAACTGGGTAAAATTCACAAAATTCGCTTTAATTTTGATTGTATTTCAATTCCGTGTGTAAGCTTAACAAAATAATTCGTTTTCTAATTTTTGCAGGTAAGCGCGGTTTTTTATTAATTGCTGCATTTGACACAAAAAGTGTTGCAATTTTTTTTTTATAATCCTTGGCACTTTTTTTTTGTTAGCGAGTGTAACCACAAACACATCAACATGTACACATTTATTTATACGTATATACGTATGTTTGTGTGTGTGTGTGTGTGTTTGTGCATACGAACAGCAGTTGAAATATTGACACGACTTAGCCAACTCTCCCCTCGACGACCCCGCTTAGCGAATTGTTGCGCCTTATTGGCACAGCCAAAGACGTGCAAAGCTGTTTCTGCCACCGATATGGGCACTGTGTCTGTGTCTGTGTCTGTATCTATATGTCTGTGTGTCGACGTCGACGTCTCTGTCTCTGTCTGTGGCTGTGCCTCTGATCCTTGGCTGCCTCCGTTTTAATCTCATTTTCCCTGTATTTTTGTTTTTGTTTCTTTTTTGTTGCCGATTTTAAAGACGCTTTGCGGCAAACATGCTCCTGTGCTGTGCTGTGCTGTCCTGTTTCCAATTGCCTGCATTTGAAAATTCGTTTACTTCAATAATACCAAATAATGGCTGAGATTTTGTTTTGCGATTTATATTAAACGGCAAAGCCATATTTATGTACGATTGTTGGTATGTGTTGCATACACATCTATATACATATATATGCATACATATATGTATAAACTAATATATATACATAGATATATATATATATATATATATATATATATCCGGGAAACAGCAAACACCCGTAATACTCCCATGCACGTCGCACGTGAAGTACGTGTAAAATATGGCCAATGTGTTATATTTGGAATTGCACCTATTTATTTGTGGCACAAGCTATTTCAATGTACACGCATTCATATATTTATAAATGTATATATATATACATATATAGAAATTGCATGCACTGTCGATTGGGTAGGATCGTGCAGATGTAGTGCAATTTGAAATTCAATGAAAGACTATTGTGGTTGAACTACATAAGCATAAAAGAAAAAGAAAAAGTTTCTGAAGTTTATTTGGTTTTATACCTATTTTTATTTTTACGTCGAAAGTGTTTTACATGGCAAATGTCTTTTGGGGCGCAATAATCAGACTCGATTTCAATACTAATATCCATATTGAAGAACAGACTTAGAATACTCGCCGGTAGACTAAGAGATCAACTAGCTAAACTAGATATAATCTGTAACGGAATCTGCCGATTTTGTGGCAATGGGGATGAATCCTCAAAGCACACAAGAATTAATGCAACTTTTTATTAAAGGATTCCGGCGGTTGGGCGAGCGGAAAAAAACAACAAAAAAGACAAAAAGGCAACAATTTTATTTAAATTCAATTAATAAAACAAAGTTATTATTAAAGAAAAATATGTTGAGAAAAATTCACCTGCCATTTGTGACATGCTCGAATATTTCGAATGCTGTTTGTTGGGAGAGTAAAAAAGTTGACATTTTTATGGTTTTCGACAGCAAATTATATACAATTTTCTCAATGTACGTGCAAAAGCAAAAGTATTTACAATTTATTTACGTTTACAAATTGCAATTGGCTGAAATTTAATTTAGTTCACAGAAGGAAGAAAGTAAATTTGGCTAATTTCTAAATGATTATTACCCTAAGCAAAATGGAATTATCAAAGAAATATTAAAACTGAACTTGACGCCAAACAGATGGATAACAAAAATGTAGCAATAAACAGCAGTTTTTCTCCAAAACCAAGTTCAATGTTGAGTTACGACCCAATTGTGAAAAACTAAATTTTTTTTATAGGTCTGATGGTCACCAACCCGCAAGTATTGCAGAAAAAGAGCATGTTGCGGACAAAAAGATGTTCGAGGCTCAGTTATGAAAAGGCATATGTGTGTCTGTATGTACATATTATTTTATTGGTGCCTGTAGGGGCCACTAGGGCAATCACAACATTTTTGTTGCTCTTGTGCACATGTATGCATGCACACGCACACACGCACACACAGGCACACACATAGATGTGCACACACGTCCCACTCGCATAGGAGAACTCCCAAAACGCTCTATTAATGGGTCCATGTGTGTAAGTGCTGAGAGCTACTCCGAAATTTGTAGCAACGCCTGTCAAGTTGAAGCAGCCCCCGGCACCGTGTTCACATGGGCGACAGCCGTAAACAACAACGAGTAGTCAGTAGTCAGCCCTCCTTGGGACGCACTCAGCCACACTACGACAAGGTGCTTGCCAAGAGGTGTACATATGATACATTTTTATTAAATGCCGTAAGTTAAGCGGCACATGTTGATTTTCATAATTAGACCCCATAACCCATGCTCCACTTAGACCACAGTTTCTACTAATTATTCTTTGTATGAACAATTTCGAGTAGTCTGTAATGATTACAATACACTCCATCAATTACCCAATCCGTGTAACAAATGTTAAACAAATTCGGTAATCACAATCCCTGATCCCATTAAAAATGTATGTAATAGGCCGAAGGAACTCCATAAGGTATATATATTCTTGATCAGGATCAACAGCCGAGCTGATGAATCCATATCCGTTTGTCGATCCATCCGTCCATCTTTCAGCTGAACACGCGGATCTCAGGGACTTTGAGAACTATAGACATCAATATCGGATAAGAAACACATAAGTTATAAATGGAACAGTTTTCTTTAATTTGGTAATAAAAGTTGAATATATTCAACAGCTGGATTTGGGTATATTGTAGTCGGACTCACTGGATTACGGCACTCTTACTTGTTTTCCTAATGTAATGTTGAATATTTAATGTTGGTTTTTTAAGTGAATAGAATTCGTCTTGCATTCTTCTGTGCCAGCTGATTAAATATGTTGTTAGTCGACATTAATTAAATATGTTGTTGGCAACCAGCCACAAATGCGATTTAATTAGCTGTGAATGGATGCAGTGGCAGTTAAAAGTTAAATTTGAGATTATACCTATCCTTACAGATGCAAAAACTATGTACTACATACATATGTTCATCATATGTACATCAAAAGTCAAAAAACATTCACAAAAATGATTAGTTAAGGTATATCAAATGCCAATTTGTTAATTAAATCTGCCCAACTATCAAAATCAATTATCACGAAGATGTTCAATTAACTCGCTCTTATGGGAATCAAAGGTAAAGTGGAAAAGAATCAACCAACAAAGTTCACAAAAACAAAAAATAATAATAATAACAAATGTGGGAATAAAGTTTGCGATTATTTGGCGTGTACCACACACAATTCGCTTATAATGCAAAAAAATTATTCGAGTCTAACTCTCTTAATACCCTGTGCGCAAAGTTCCGATTTTGGGTTAGGACTGGATAATAAAGTTTAATTTTCTTTTTTAATTGTGCTACCTGTGCAAGTTACTGCAACTTTCAACGTTTGTAAGCGTATGTACTTATGTATGTATGTCTGTACATACACACAAATGGACATACATACAAATCGCACGAGTATAGGTCGACAAAAAAAAGAACAACGCTAAAATAAGACATAACTTCAAATAAGTTTACCAAAAATCGTAGGAAAGTTTTAATTGTGTAATTATAATGTATGAAACACAGTGAAAAGCTTAGTGCCTGGCTAAACACTAGTGTCTTGAGCAACTACATTGTGTGTTTTCTTTTTTTTGGCCAGATCACTCATGCTACCCATGTCCAAATAAATTATTATACATAAATTTAAAATAAAACTAGAAAGCTTAAATTAAGCAAGAGAGGCCAAGAGGAAGAGGAGCAAACGCAAAACAATTAACAGTGCTCTAGTAAGGAGAGCTTGACTAGAAGATACCCTGGACTGCCAAAGCTTAATTCATCTTCGTCTTAGAGAAAACTAATAAGAGAATATGCAAAGGACGATTTTTATAAAACGCAGAAATAATATTTCTAAATTCCAAGGTGTTTATGTATATATATATACAGATTTTTATTAGCTTTCTTGTTATCTATATTACTAAGAAACATTAGTATTAGCGGTCTCTAAGAAAGAGAACTTTTGTATTAAAATAAGTGTTTCGCATTTCTACTTTTTATATCCTTGTTACAAATATATTTCCCCATAATAGAAAATATTTGAGAAAATTAAAAGTGGCATAACTAATTTTATGAATTTGTTTAGTTGTTTTCGTTATTCCAATTCAGTTCATTGATGCAATCGAATAGTTGGCAACCTTTATGCCCCTACCCTACCCCTGCCAGATGAACAATATGCATCCTTATCGACTTTGATCCACAGCGTATTGTGTATTGCCAATACACAAGCATAAGGCACACGAAAACAGACAAAACACAAGCACTGAAATCAAATAAAAGCTAACACAGCTGGAGCCTTATTACTTCTTGTTGCTGTCCGTTTTTCGACATGCACTCTGTGTGCCGTTCTCTTTGTGAATGGCTCCCTCACTCGCGGAACGGTTCGCAAAAGCAATGTGGGTGCTTCCAGTAACACTAGTGACGGACTACTGCTGGCTATTTATGCTCTGCTACCGAATGTAGAAGGGTATATCTCCTTCCGTTTGTTCGTCTAAATGAAAGCTACTTTTTTTTGACATTGTTCACAGTTGGGGACTTGGAAATCGATAAGATCGATAGTTGTAAATCGATAAAAACAGTAAATGTGTATGGTCGATTTCACTGCCACTAAAAATCGAAAATACCACAAAATTATTACATATTACCTCTCTTTTAATATCGATTCGAATAGTATTATCAAATTGTATTATCAGCACCTATAAAGCCGGTATACGTGATGGTGTATAATAATAATCGATAAAAATTATCTCACACATATTGAAACCTAGAAGCACCAAATTTGAAATGTATTACTGGTAAACTTTTCCGTCTTTAGTTACCAAACTTGGGAAGTAGATTACTAAGAGTCGCCTCTAATCTAAATAACCAAATTACCCGCAATTTTAGAGCTAGAGTCCCCTAATTAGAAAAGCACTATGGAGTGATCCTATGTGATCATCACGATATCAAGAAAGCTCATTGCTACCTGCTCTCCACTGCTTTCTCACTGGTCCCATAGTATTCCACAGCCGGGTACACTCGAATGTACCGTTCGCAATTGGTATATTTTGTGTCTGAACAGCAGTGGGTAGAACTTTGGCGATGGGATCGCATTTCGGAATAAAGACAGACTGTCGAAAGTTGTTTAAAGTCAGCGATGGCAGTTGTGCTTCATTTGCATAAGCGACCGGATGTTTAACAATTTAGAAATATAAACAAATAAAAGTATTCGAGTCAAGCTAACAATAAACTTGAGAATATGTACTCTGTGCATGCTGTACGAGAACCTTGATATCAAAATAAACTTAACTAGATGCTTAAATTGTGTTTAATTCTAATAAAAATTGTAGCATCAACACCAAGTATAATTAACAATTTTTAAATGAGACATAAAATTGCATGTGTGCTATCACTTGGCTATGTCAAAATATGATTTGCTTAAAAATGTCTGTGTCTGTCTTTCTTAAACGATTTCTTTGGAACTTGTATAGTTAACTAATAGTATGACAAAGTATTCTGCTGAATTTTAAAAATGACGACTCTTATAATTTGTACTGAAAATTACTTCAATTTCAGATATGTGTACATTAAAGAGGAGTTTTACATGTGTACACAGTCATAAAATAAACCCATTATTCTGACAACTGACAAATCTAAATCAGAATACATACTTACAATATTCACTTGAAAAGTTCTTATTATCTTAAGATATTAGTTATATACAAACATTTTAGATAGTTTAAGAAATGCATTTAATGAAGTCGAATGACTTCCCACATAGTTTCTCGGCCTCTATGTCGGACAAAAGCTAAACACTAAAAGAAATCGACAAAGCAATCCTTTTCTTGAGCATTTTTAAATTTTGGAAATATGTTTGAATCGCATTTAATATAGACACCGATAACTATTGCATTTGATGATGGTCTCCATTTTAATTGCTAGTGTAACATGTGAGAGTCCTTGTGGCCATGGTCAAGGTATCAATTGAAATTAATGACATAATGATAATCAGTGAACTGATGTGTCTGTACTTGTGCATAATAGAATATATATCTAGAGGAAAACAATTGTATGTGTATTGCATTCAATTGTTAATTTTAGTATGGTAATTGAAATTGCTTTACCAGAGTGTTATAAGTTAGGAAGTATATGCTAAGCCAATTAGAATTAGTCTAATATTAATTAAAAGTTATCATTTATTATTGCATAAGAGCCAATTAGAATTAGTCTAATATTAATTAAAAGTTATCATTTAGTATTGCATAAGAGCCAATTCGAATTAGTCTAATATTAATTAAAAGTTATCATTTATTATTGCATAAGAGTAAGTTCTGGTCTTTGGCTTCCATCGTCAATGTCTAAAAGTATGCTTGTCTTTTGATTGACTGTTTTTCCCCAATTCGAATATTTATCATGAAATGAAAATGTACTGAATTGCCCACATGCAAAATTGATTAAACATTATGTAATACAGCATATGTATTTGTGTGAACCTTTATTTGTTCATTATATCGGGAACGTATATGGGACATCTGCAAGATCCATTTTCATTTCTTTTTTTTATTATTTTAATATCTAGAAACTATTTATATTTTCTAAAAACTAGGTCAAATTTCTTTCGGATTGTATGAAAACAGCCATACGAACGGACATAACTATAATGATTCGACTAGAGTAGTGGACCAAGAATATATATACTTTATATGTTCGGAGGTGACTTCACAAAAAACCGTAAATACCTTCAACAAGTCTATACAAATTAAAATTATTCTGGTAATGCAAATACGTATTTGTATGTATGTACATATTTCACATATGCGTATATATGTACATACATACACACATAGATACCATTTGAGATTTCCTAAACTAATAATTTGTGTGTTCATTTATTTTTGATTAAGAATCCGTACATTGTTGGGAGGATTCGGCTCCACTTCACTTCGCTATCATCTTTCACTTTTCGCAACTGTGCACACTCTCTTCTGAGTGCATGTGTGTGTGGTTGTGTGTGTTTGTGTGTGGCTGTAAGAGTGCATATATGTATTTATGTGTATGTATGTGAATTTGGTCAATGCCGACTAATTGCGCTTAACAAGTCGAAAGAAGTAACTGGCGGGAGAAACGAATGCAAAATGTGAACATAAAATGCATTGCAAAAAATGACTGGTGATAAGGAAGCAGGTGGCGCACAAGCAGGAGCAGGAGGAGGTATTTGGGAGATGGTAGCTGGAGTCGGACAGTGTATGCTTGGCAAAAAAAAAGATGATAACATGCTCCTAATGGATTTGACATGCAAATTGTCGTCATCAACAGCGTCCAAACCGAAAACGAGCAAAGGCAGCTGTACAAATAACCCGCAATGGGTAATGAACACAGCATACAAGATGGGGTGCTTGTATTGGTAAGGGTTGGTGCTGGGGGTTGTGTTTGGGATTGGGATTCGGATTGGGTTAGAGTTGGTGGAGGTCGCAGTACGCAGCTGAGAGTGGCTGCGACGACTGCTTGGATTCTGATTGTTGATTACCTTGACTGGAAGTTTTTTGCACTTGCACAGCAGCAGCAGCAGTAGCAGCAACAGCAGCAACAGCAGCAGCAGCAGTAGCTGCCGCATTGCAAATTGCATTAGGCAAACAATTCAACCGAGTTTCGGAGAGATTGCCTGGTAACTTTTTAATGCATACAATTTTGGATGTAGGACAGAAGGCGGAGACATTTAACAGCAATTTGTGGCCAGCAGCAGCAGATGGATCAGCAAATTCAGGTTCATTAACGAAATAGCATCATCAAACTTGCATAAGTCAATGAAGCGAGTAGCATATGTGTCAGTGTGTGTGTATGTGTGTGTATGTGTATGTGTGTGTGTATGTGTCGGTGTTTTTTGAGCCAATAGTTTAAGCCGAGCTCACAGAGCAGAGCGAGTACGAACAAAAAACGCACATGAATGTGTACTAATTATGAGCTAATCGTCCAATAAAAAATAATTGATTTTAATTATCTGGGAAAGTTTTGCTGCATCATTTGCTTAAATGGCAAATGAGCTTATTGTGCAAATTTAAATGAACAGGAAAATCTATATTGTTCTTTTATTTACACCATTATAACGTGGTTTTTGGTAGAATTTTGAAATAATATTGTTCAGTTCCAATTGTAATAAAAATAAAATCTGACTGCAGAATACCAGCTGGAAAATGTGGACATTTTCACGGATGTCGCTAATAAGATACCAACCAGATTTCGTCAATCTGGTCTTAAAACTGTGCGAGTTATGTGGTTGTATCGACTTATTGAATATCGATTTTGATCGATTTCCTACAAAATATATATTTATTTCATCCATTGAAGGACATTTCATATTTTTCTTATATGTATAACGATAAATGTCTAAAAATATTACATAAGAATTTATATTTTGAAATTTGTAGAAAAAAATGTATAACATATTTTTAAGATTTTCGACTCAAAGCATTTGTTTCTATATTAAAATAATTGAATACAACTCAGATATTATTTTCATTGACATTTGAAGTGCATTTTCCCTGATGCCAGTTGAGAATTTCAAATGCTTCCTCTAATTGAGGTTAATTAGGTGTTCATCTAAAATACGAAGCAAAGAGGAGCAACGTGGAGAGGAAAATTCTCAAATGAAAGGGCTAAAGTAATTAAGACCGCCAGTCAAATGGGCGAGTTACGCTACATTTCAATAGAAAATATCTCAATTTCAACATTGCTAGTATTAATTAATCAACGAAGGTGCGAACAGACAAATAAGTAAACGCAAAAGCATACGCTTTAATGCTAAAACAAACAAAAACAAAAGACGCTCAGCACGATTTCAGATATGCGTTATATATAAATTTATATTATGAAATATAAATATTAAATATATCTTTCAATTTATAATTATTGTATAGGAATAAGTAAGTGCTCTATGATTGGTTAGCTCACAATTAAATCGAAATGTTCAGCCTCATTTATCATTTATTTAATGTGAACCAAATGCAGGCTTTAAACAATTTATAAATTAAAACAAATTAAATTATATACAATTTAAAGTGAGTACTAATAAAAAGGTGATTGGGCAGATGACTTCTTATTGCATCGATTTGCTTGGCCTTACCAGTAACTTGACTTGACGTGAGTCTGATCTATATAGATGGCCATTGGCATAGAGCGTACAACTGTCTATAATAATATTTGCCGAAATTACTTCATTAGCAAATTATTATGCCATTTGTCGCGCACATTTTACGCCGATGATTTCGCTTTAGGTTAAGCTTTGGCTCCCTCGTTGGTTTGTTTATTTGCTGCGGCAATTTGGTTAATTCCCTGCGTAGTGCATCCGAGCGGCAACAGGAACTCCGGAATTCCCATTCGCAAGCTGCAGGAAGGCGAATCAAAGCCACTTTCGGCCTAAGCAGACGGCCGTGTAGGCCTAGTCCGGACAATGTGACAGGATGGTGGGCGTGATAGCCGCAGCTTCCTCAAGGCAGTCCTTTGTGCGTTCTCTGCTCGCTGCTCGCTCCCTGATCCCCAATCTCTCCCGCTGTTTCGCTGTCTCGCTAGCTGGTTCGCTCTGTCTCGCTTGCGTTCCTTTATTCTAATTGAAAACGAAAATGTAATTAGTTTGGCAACAAAGCTGTTGGCGGCGTTGCTTCAAACGAAATACGAAAAAACGCGCACGCAAATGTCGCAAAGTTTGTTTAAAAATTATTAAGGCAGCCAAAGGCAGGCAAGGCACCAAACCAAGTCATCCCAACCACGCACCCAGCCCCGGAGCGGGGCTTAGGCTGTGGAAACAATTAACAGAAAACAGCACAAAGAATCGGTGACGGCAGCGAGTCGTAGGCAACGGCTTATTAGAGTTACACTCCCAACCGACCAACCTCCCCGCCCATCCGCTTACGCCTACAATGAGGCGACGCATCGCGACTTATGCCTCATGCGTCAAACATTTACTGCGAAACCAGGAAAGTCAACCGACAATGGCAAAGCAGGCAAGCCGCCAAGCACGCTGGCATTATAAAAGCCAAACAACATGAGGCAACAATATGACAGCCTTTCTTAAATCGCTTGTGAGCCAGGATTGACTTTATACTTTTCACATTAACTCGAGGGCGTTAGTCAGGTCTCTTAAGTGGAACAAGATCTAGCAACAGATGGCTCCTGAAAAGTTCACCATATGCTAACATGTACAAGTATCTCTAATTGAAAAAGGAATATTAGTTGACTCAACATTGATTTTCATATTCGGATGCCAAAAGTTGTTAAGCTAGAGTCATTAAAAATTAAGAAATAACTGTTAGGTCGACCTTACTTCGGCAAGACGGCTTTTTCCCATATGTTCTCATCTGTTATCATACTGGTATTAAAGAAGATATATGTATAACGTAACAGATTCAGTAACAGCTGACAACTAGTTGGCAACACGAATACTAATTTTCATATTTTACATGGTACTCAGAAAAACACTTATTAAAATTTAGAAAATCTAGAAAGTTTTCCTTATTTTTTTTCAGTATATCTTATCTTATAAGGGCTTATAAAGAGTTTTTTTATTGTTCAGAAATACATTTCTTAATTAATATTTCGAAAAAATAAAAAAAGCAAAGCTCTCTTGTGTGCTTTAGAGATTATCTGTACTTTGTCTTAGAGGCCTTGTAGCTCTGTGCGGTGAATTAAATGAATTGATAGACTATCTAATATAATATACACATATAAAATATTGTTCTTGAAATTAGACATGTTTTTTGTTCTTCATTTTAGAAAAATAAACTGTGGTATTAGGAAAAGAAAAATGTGTGCTCGGGCAGAAATTCTTAGTGTTAGAACTTGGTTGAAACTGGAGTGATAGCACTTGAATCGAGAGATCAGTTAAAAATACTTTTAGCAGATATAATAGATATAACTAATTTTGGGCCATTTTATAGTTTAATATGTATATTTATTATATTTGTAATTGTAATTTAATTATTCACTTGTATTTTTACATTTAATTTTTAAATTAATTAATATGTTATAAGGAAACTTATTTGGGCTAACACATTTACTACAATCATCCCTCCTTGGAATATTGAGACTCAACTTCAGATGAGTTTTCCATAAACGTTATTAATCTTTTCAATTATCTGATTACAATGTATGAAATGTGGCTTGGATTTAAACTTTACAAAAGGTGAGTATGCCCTTGTTGCCAACGTTACCATTGACTTCACCACTATTTGTTTACGAAATCGATGGAATCGTTTGAAGAGTAACAAAACAAGGAATTATAAAACGACAAGCAGTTCAAGTTCTCGGCGAAACTTTGTCTGTGGTGCCTTTGAATTATTACTCAAGAATATTGATTCATATAGTGCAGGCCAATTGGCTTGCAACACTGATAGTTTAATATATTTCAGTCTGGACTTGGAATTATTATTATGTTTTGTTCGTTCTAAAAACATGTTACTTATATTATTTCTGTTTCACAGTCGGCTGAGTCGGCACATTTATGTACTGAGGGAGTACAACTTATTAAAAAAATGGATATACAAAATGAGGCAGACATGGCTATATCCGCTCAACTTTTGATGCTAATCAAGATTATATACTTGTCACGACAAAATTATGGCACTTTTTTCAAGCTTACAAAAACAACATAATTTTAAAGATACATCTTTTTACTGCGAATGGATTGAAAATCTAACACGTATGCAACATATAAATTGTTGAGACTTTTACTTACTTGTCAGCAGCATTTTGCGTTGGTAGGTTCTAATATTAACTTAAGCTAACAGATAAGTCCCCGTGGTTCAAATCTAAATCTATTATATTGATGAGAAAACATTAACAAAAGCTCTGAAAAAACATTTACTTTGTAAATCGAACAGCTCATGCTAAGAACATTTGGATTATTTAATATAAACTTAATATCCTGCATATTCATATTTTCACGAACAAGCTTATTGCACGTTGCTTTTGAATTTATTTCAATGAACTTCAGCTCAAGCCTGCATGTTCTTCTTAATAAGGACTTAAAATTGCAATATTATTGGTAGTATTTAGATTTGTTTATTAAGTACGGTCTTGTTGGCAATATGAACTAAATTGAATAGCTAGACTGTAGAATTATGACTAGTTTCATTAATTATTGCAGTTGTTGGCTGTGTCGTATTTTGAAAATGGCTTCAGCCGATGGTCGATTCCCCAATTGTGCAGTTCTGCATCAATATTTGATATGGACAGAAATGTTTGTTGGGCTGCCAAGTTGCCAAAATCATTATGTGACAGCAAATCGGACAAACAGCCGCAGGAAAGCCAAAATGAATATTGTTGAATTTTAACTGACTACAAGAGAAAACAAAACAACGTGAAATTTGGTTTGTATCATTGATATCTCAGCTGCTAACGCTGATCAGTTCTATATATAAGCTCTTTGATATTGATACCTGTTACACGACAGTTTTGCTGTTGCCTGGCAAAGTTTTTGCTGCCACAATTATGGCCATGAATAGTGCGTATCTTGCTGTTGCATTTTGGATAATGCAGCCGGTGGCAGCGGTGTATGGCGTGAGGTGTGTGATATGCCTTCCAGCTGACCACGGGGCCCAGCTCTGCGTAAACGATACTGCAATGAGCGGTTTCGCAGCTGAGTGAATTAATCCGCGCTTGCAAGCCAGCTTTCAATCCCCAAATCGGGCATACATGCATACATATATATCTGAATATAGGCATACACACACACACACACATGCACTATGCACACACACACACATACAGGCACAAACACAGACACAGACACACAAATGTATAAAACGGTCCTCGCGCGAGAGCAATTATCATGTTTCAATTTGCATTTATAAGCACTGCTCTGTTCACGTGTTTTGGGGTGCAGTTTCCAGGATAGGAGGATGGCAGGACGCCTGGTTGGTCTGTGCTTTGTGCCATTGCCCGTTTTGCATTTACCATTTATTGCAAATGGCTGCCACTCGGCCACCGAAAATGGCGTCATTTCCGCACCTGACGCGATTTACAAATCAACGCAAATTTTTCACAAATGCTGACCAGCCCAGCTCGTCGCATTCGAAGTCAGCTGTATAACACTGGCATTATTGTTGTCGCTTGTTGTTTGTTGTTCCCGATGGATGTTTTTGTTGTTGCTGTTGCTTTTGCTGTTATATTTGTCGTTATCCATTTAGTATTTTCGCCACCTTGTTTGTATACCGTTTCTGGGCTGTGGTTAGCTATTGGTTGCTGATAAAATCACCAATAAATTGGAAATGAACCTAGCAGCCTGCTTCCGCTTCTCTGTTGTGCCTCCAATTCTGTGCTGTCCTCCTCCGATCACTCACCTGACTATTACATCCGCTGCCAGTAACAATACCAACTAACCAGTATGCATGTATTCATTTTGTATTCATGTGCAGGTTGTGCGCCTCACTTAAGTTGCCGACTTGCAGGAAGTTAAGGACAAAGGAACTATATCGAAAATAATCAGCTCATACGTTTTAGTATAGTAATTATAATTAACTAATTACATGTCTAGCTATGAACGCGAAATTATTATACCCAAATGCAAACACGAAGTTGCTCAGATCCATAACATCGAAATGAACAAGTGAGAATAGCCGCGAGAGCTCGACTTGGAAATATTATGAACCCTAGGAATTTATGTTTTAAATTGAGGCTTCTATTCTCCATCGGTAATCAATTATTATCAATATTGGCGAAACCAATTACAAACCAAAAATCGGGAATAAGTAAAATAAATATTTTAATATCTTTTGATATGACGAAAATAATGAAACCTAATCAGACTTCACATTCTTTTGGACCCACCAATGTAAATATCGATTCAGATGATGATAGATAAATGATGTAGTGGTTTCCTGGCACCCAAGAAAATTTGAAGGTTGCGAAAATTGAAAGCGAAATACATTTCTCACTTACTCGTCAGATACAAAATCTGTACTCATTGCAACAACAAAAGCCCAGTTGGAAAACACACATCAATTCCCGGCGGTCCATGTCAGTGCATGTGCCTGTTCGGACTTTGTTTTTAAAATGTTGGCCATGGATTTTTCTAATTGGCCGTTTTGAACTGAGTTGCCGATGTAAAAGTAGCAAACATGCAGCTTGTTCAACTGTGCTTGTTGCAAGAATTCAAACTGAAAACACAGTAAGCTTGGGCATCAAATAAAAATTAAATACACTTGCATCATCCGTGCTCGTTCTTGTTTCAGTTGCCTTTTTTATGATCTCTGTGTATGATTTTTCAAAATGTTATCAAATATTATCAAAATCAAACCGAAATTTTGCGTTCGAATTTTCATTCATTTCACAAAAATAAGGCGCTCAAATTTTTGTTTGTATTAATGCTGTTACACACGTATTTAGGCAATGGGCCACTTTACATGTACATATTAAATACCGATATTCAATCAAAGTAACAATCGGCTTTAATTCAATGAAGACAAATCATCATTCTGCACGTTCGACACGCAAACATGTACAATTTTAACAGTCGTATTGTTCAGTTGCGTGCAAATCAATCAAACTGCCTAATCACAATGCAATTTCGATTACAATTTAAAATGCAATGTGAGAAACTCAATGCAATTATAAACAATAATGTGCCAAAACTGCAAAGATTCACAGGAAAATCAGCTTAGTCAAAGTATTCCAATGGCTGAGCTTGGACTGACTATCACTTTTTCAATTTCAATTAGCACTGAAATATCATTTCCGAACTGTGCACAGAAGCACAATAACAATAATTGCACAGTATGAATAACGGCCTTAGTAATCACCTGCAGGTGATAATTTATACGATTTATTTATTTATTTATTGCCATAGCTTGATTGATATTATCTTATCCATTGAAGGATTAAGCACGCCACATGCCCCCTAAATTGCATTCGCGTTCTGTCAGCTGCTTGCCGCAACTACAACCGAGATTACCAGCAATAATGTTGGTCACTAGAAACCGCATCTGTTTCCGTTTATTATAAATATTTATACTTTTGCTATTAGTTTTACACACTAGCGTATAACTTAAACGTAGATAAAGGAGTAAAGAGTAAATTGTATCCATAAAACAAGCATATGGCTTCTTTGGGGAATCGCATTACTTTATTAATTAATGATCAACAACAATATATATATAACATGTTGCTCAATGTAAAACTTAAATATTTTGTAACAAAATACACCAGTGTTGTAGGTCTTCCATTTTTCAATTAACATTCCAATAACCATAAACAACAACCAACTATTTTCAACAATTTGTTAATTGCTGTTGGACGCGTTTGCTTTAACACCCCATAAGAGGCAACTACTACTATAAAAATGAAGTCTGCGCTCTGGGTATAATAATCATGGTAATTGCCAATCAGCATGTCAGTATGAACAGATTTTATCCTTCTTTTTTGCTCTTCAAACGCGAGTATATTGGTTTTACATATATACTTAAATACTTGCAAGTATTACACTCAGCATATTTACCACTACAGTAAAAACTTACTTATATAAAAATAAAAATAATAAATAATACATTTTGCTGTCATAAAAATAAAAAATTCTTGTAAATTACATCATCAAGAGAAAGAGAATATAATGCGGTCGGTTATTGGATCGAATTCACATGTTTTTGTACAAATAAAGCTGATATTCAAGACACGCTTAAGCACATTTCTGCATGTATATATATATATACTATATATATATTTATGTACATGTACTTATTTGTATCCTGAGAACGATATTACGAACCGAAAAGCTACGTAAAAATGGGCTTGGATCTGCAAGGAAGCAACTTTCGAGTGTGTTTGAGAATACTTATGTATGGTTGGGTGCAAGTGAACATTTCTACGAATATAATGAACAAGAAGGAACGGAACGCCCAAGATAAAAAGTCTTGTATACAGGAGTTATCCAGCCGACATCTATGTTTAAGTTCGGCTTAAGTAAACTAAAAAAAAATGTTAAGCTAATTTAATTTATATGCTTCCCGTTTAACGTCTTCCTGCGAACTCATACTCTACATTTATATTGTATCCTAAACTATCCTACTCTATTTGTCTATGGACATCTTGAATGTTGATACTTTCACCGGTCTCTTGGTAGAACTGCTGTACACTAAGAGGTGACCTAGCTAAACTAGGAATAATCAGTTGAGGAGGATCCTCAAAGCAATAATAATAATATGATGTGGTGGTCCGACGATGTTGACTTTTTAGTCTAATAACATACACATTGTGAGAGTTTGGTATGGATATTTAGGCAAAAACAATATATTACACATCGTTTTTTTCGATCGATTGTTGGCAGCCATATGACATAGAGACGCTGATCAATACATATACATATATATATATATACTATTTTATTCAAAATTCGACTACAATCCACTGGGAAGTTCAAATCGACATTTTGACAATTTCTTATTTGTGTGGGTCGGGTTCTATTCACTTATATAATGTCTTAAGCAAAAACAATCAAAATGCAATAGAATAAGTTAATATTGTTGTAGTTGCTGTGGCTGCAGTTGCTTATGGAGCATTGTTTTGGCGCCTTTTGTCTAAATGCAACAGCTATTGTGTCAGTGTTGTCGCTTACCTGAATGCCTTTCACTCAGCGCCAGTCTCAGGCTCCATTCTTCATCTTTGTCTTTGTCTTCGTCCTCATCGTCGTCGTCATCCTTATCCTCGTCCTCATCCTCATCCTCGAACACTTCTTGCTCTTCATCGTCGTCCCCGTCGCTGCTTCAATTTGATTGTTCTTGTCCTGGCAAAAGGCTGCACTGTGTGTATCTCGACTCTTCCGTGCAACTTAAGTGAAACAAAATACAATTTATTTGTATATTGTTTTGTTGTTGGCAGTTTCGTAACTGCTCCAACTTGCCAGCACCAGAGGCTATGTTGAGTGGACTCCGATTTTGGGGCATACGCCTCATTAAAGGGACATTATTTGCGACTGCAGGATTATTTGAGTTCACTCCCAACTGACAGGTGGACAACCCGACGAAAACTTCCGCATTTTATTTAATTGCATTTAAAATGTTATAAAACAGCAGCAGCAAATCGCAGAATATTTGAGCATTACACGTGGAGTGTAAATGCTTCTAACTGTTGCAATATGCGTGCAACAAATTACACAATTTCTAAAAGTAAGCAAATTATATTTTAAAATAATTATTAGCATTTCTGAAAATATCTTAGATTAATTCCATGGTGTCAAACAGGTATTGGAATTGGAAACCCATTTTACCGAATGAAATTTAGAAATAAATTGAAAATCATTTAAACCTACTAACATTATTGCTGCTAGCCTGCAATCCTTTGATTTAGTGGCATGTGGCGTATTTAGTCCTTCAATGGATAAGAGAGCATCAATCAAACCAAGGTCGTTCTTAATACTATGCTATTCTTGTTGCTGTTATTCTGTGGAAAGTTCGGAATGTATATTTCAGTGCTAATTGAAATTGGAATAGTAATAGTCAGTTGGAGCTCAGGCAAGCTTAAAAATAAATTACAGGATGAAATTAGTTTTGACCGAGATATTTTAAGCTCAAACGGAAATAATTCCTTTATAAATATTTTTCTTTTATATTTTAACTTATGCCGAGCTAAAAGAAATCATCAAGTGAAGAAGCCATTAAATGCGGTCGTGATTATCATATAGAGAATGTCGAGAATGTTTGTCGTAAAACATAAATATTTGCTTCATTCATATTGACTCCAGTATAAAAGGGTATGAAATCTTTGGCGTACCTAAGATGCCTAACAGTTTCTTTAAAAAAATACTTGTAATCTCATGTTGACAGTGGTTTCCTTTACGTGGTCGGAGTTATTACTTCTAATGCGTTACAACAATTCTCTTTTTCTGGCAGTGGGTAGATCTTTTTTCTTCCTATGCCCAGTTTTATTATTTCACAAACATATTTCGCAACGAAATCATATTAAGCCCTGCAAGAATATTAAAATAAATCATTCTTAGAGGCAAACCAATCACTGCGTTAAATGTTGCATATTTGTTTTGTCAAATGATTAATGGTCACCAATTAAATGCCTTACAAGAGCGTTCCAGTCGAAAGTATTCGACTAGAACATGCCCTGTACCGTGGTCTGACAAGCATATATCTTCTCATACATACGGAAAATTATATATATATATATATAATTAATAATAAATAATATTTCCTTCTGGAATTCGATAAAAAGAACGAAGAGGGAATTTGCCATATATATATATTATATATTATATATTATATATTATATATTATATATTATATATTATATATTATATATTATATATTATATATTATATATTATATATTATATATTATATATTATATATTATATATTATATATTATATATTATATATTATATATTATATATTATATATTATATATTATATATTATATATTATATATTATATATTATATATTATATATTATATATTATATATTATATATTATATATTATATATTATATATTATATATTATATATTATATATTATATATTATATATTATATATTATATATTATATATTATATATTATATATTATATATTATATATTATATATTATATATTATATATTATATATTATATATTATATATTATATATTATATATTATATATTATATATTATATATTATATATTATATATTATATATTATATATTATATATTATATATTATATATTATATATTATATATTATATATTATATATTATATATTATATATTATATATTATATATTATATATTATATATTATATATTATATATTATATATTATATATTATATATTATATATTATATATTATATATTATATATTATATATTATATATTATATATTATATATTATATATTATATATTATATATTATATATTATATATTATATATTATATATTATATATTATATATTATATATTATATATTATATATTATATATTATATATTATATATTATATATTATATATTATATATTATATATTATATATTATATATTATATATTATATATTATATATTATATATTATATATTATATATTATATATTATATATTATACATTATGAATTATATTGTTAATGCTGAGCAACTCTCTGGTGTCGTGATGAAGGATTACTGATACTCGCATCCGGTTAGTTCTGCTCAAAATGATTGGATAACAAATCCAAATGTTTGATTAAGTTCAGAGAATTTTAAATTTTACATCCAAATAATGTATTTATAAGTTTCATAGTACTACTGGTTAGAAAAATAAAATTTTTAAATTAAATTTTAGCAAATATGTTTCTCTTAAAAAAGCTGCAGCTGTTTTTTGGTTTTCATTAATTTAGGTTGTTTTTCTTTTCTTTTTAAATTTATCACCTTGTTCAAATTTTAAATTTTCACTTGATTGGCTTAGAACTTTTTTCACACGTTTTTTCGGCACGTGCTTTACTGATTATAGAAAATGTACCCGGCAAAATTCAGACATTTTGTCCTATCAACCTATCTGCTTAAATAGGTAAGCTGACTAACAGGTATTTGGGCAAAGATATTTTAGCGAGCACACTGTAGCCTGGGGCATTATAAGCGAGTCCACATTGTTCGAATGCCTAAATGACTGAGTGGGTCCATCTCTGTCCATTCATCTGGCATCCACGGCTAACATCGTTTTACATACAAAGCAGCAGCAGGACAAAATGACTCAGTTTGGAGCCATTGTTTCGATAATCGCATGCAAATATTTACGAGATAATTGCATTTTTTGGCCGCTACGAATTCCGCAAGTCACTGTAAACAAAACAATACAAAGAAAGTGCTGCTCGTGCATAAATAATATGAATGCTTCCAAATGACAAGTGGTAAGTAGCACCTGGGAAAATTGTTGCATTAATTAGTGGACGCACTACGCGTAATAAAAGTAAAATAAAAACTTCTTTGCTTTCCGTTAAATGTTAATCGTCGCTCCATTATACACTATTTGCTATGACACACTTTACCATTACATGTATTAATGCCAGTATCGCAAAATCAGTCTATTTGCAGAACTGGTTATTTATTATTAATCTGTTGCATTTCGCCGGCCAAATAAGGCGGAGTGGAAAAAGTTTCGACTTAATTGACAAGTTGATTGGCCAATGTTATTACATTCTCTGCCTGAGTGACAGTCATTAATGACAACGGTACGGATGCCCAAAAGCTCTGCTACCGTGCCAAAGATAGCCTGAAAAATAAAGGAATTAGGTTTAAGGCTGTTGTGGTACAATGCAAATATGATGATGAAGTTTCTTAGAGATGACATTGTTAATATTGTGTCACTGTTTATGCCAACCGAAGCGACGGCAGCGCTTTCAGATTGAAAAACGGTGGTTTCTGCAGCTTTGGGGTTGCAGGTGGCTGCTGGACTGTGTGGGGTTAGGGGGCTGTTGCCACTTTGCCTGTAACAAAGTTGCAGTTTCTGAATTTCACTGCGATATTTTTAATGACAACTCACCGGAAAGGAGAAACGAGTGGCTGTCGAAAATCAACTTTATGCTACTCGGCGATGCGCAAAGCGAACAAAGTGAGTGGAAATGACTCAAACCCCTTAGCAGCAGCAATAAAAAACACAAAAACAACAATAAAACAACAAGAAACAGTCAAAAAGTGTCTGCAACCTGAGTAAAATTGGTCAAGTAGGCTAGCGTAAGTGATTCGCCAAACAGATCCAACAAAGCAAGGAAAACACGGCTCACACCAATGAGAATGCCTCCCGACTGGGAAACGAGACTGACACAGTGCCCGACTTTAAGCCAAAATGTGTGTGTTTGTGTGTGTGTGTGTGTGTGTGTGTGTGTGTGTAGGCACTATATATGCATATGTACAAGCGTGTCTGTGTGTGCTTGTTTTTATGTAGGAGTGATTGCGTGAGTGTTGCAGCTGCCACCTTAATTTGTATGCATTTTCGTTGCGTGTGCCTCCGTAATTTATTTGTTGGCGTCGCTGCCAATACAGTTGACGAGTCGCGCAAATTCCCTTGAACTTGCAGCAGCTGCAGCGGCAACAGCAGCAGTAGCAACGTCTCACAGCATTTGACTTGCAACAAACAACAACAGCAACAACCACAACAGGAATAACAACGGCAAAAGAACCGAGTCAAGTCGACAGGGCCCACATGGTCGTGGAAGTGCCTGCGCGAGTCTGTGTCGGACACGACTGTCGCCGCTTCAAGCACTCGTTACCGCTGTGTCCTCGCTGTTGTCGCGTCGTGTCGCCTCGTGTCGCATCGGGCACGAATCGTGGAGTTCGTGCAACGCTAGCGCACGAGCCACATTCCACATGAATTCCACATGATGTTGCCAGTGATGCCGAGAAGCGCAAACGCTGACTTTTCAAATAATTAAAAGTCATTAATTAATGCTCGTAGATCGTTGGCTCTGGTATGAAAAGGAATTCACGCATCTGTGCATTGTTATCCTTGTGGCGACCCATCAACAAGAACTACAAACGTCCAACCTAACTGAAAGTAAAGAACATGAGATATCATCTGCGCTTGAAACCACACCTGGCTGATTAGTGCAACATTTTGGACAGAACCAATCCAGCGTCGAATTCTTGACATTTCTATCAGGCATTTCACGCTCTTCAGCAATGATATTTTTTGTAAGATATGATTCTAAATATTTTGATCATTTCAACTGGCCTGATTGCATTGTATTTACGTATTTTTAGTTCAGTTATCTCATCTGTCAGTCAAATTCAATTCGAACTACATGATTGGGGTTATTAAAATGTACACCAATTGCAAGCAAAAAATTAATTTACTTTCCAAATCAAGTCATTAAATCACAACAAAAAAATAATAATAATAATAATTAAATAATTTAAAAAGCCGATAAGGATTTAAGTTTGATATTTTAAATACTGTCGAAAGTCGAAATTTTCTAAATGGAAACAAGTTTCAATAGCGATCTTCATAATTTTGAAATTTTAATCTTTGATGTTGTGAAATTATTCTTAAGCGATTATCGTGAATCTCATTTTTAAAGATTGATTGTAGGAAATTCACTCGATGAGTGGGAAATGAGAAATATTGAGATCGATAAACATGTTTTTGTATACACATGTATTTGTTTATATGTATATAAATTAAAAATATTATTATTATTATAATTGGGGTAGTTGGACTGTGATTGTTATATTAAATCTATTGTGCTCTCTTCTGAGCCTATAACTCCTCCATCAAGCCCAGCTGGAGTTTTTGCTGGGTTTAATAGGTATATAGAGCAGCCACATTTTGTGAGCGCATCTCCAATGGCAAATAGCATCCACACACACATGGCATCCACATGACGCTATCCACGCCTGCGCTGCTCGGCAAAATACCCCACACGTGGCAGCACGAGCGGGCAGATGCCACAGCGGCGACAACGGCGCCGACCTGCCAAAGGTGCGTGCCTGTATATGAACTTCTTCCGTGTGCATGTGGAACCTAAGGATAGTCACTATATTTGCACACGCACACACACACACACACACACATACACCCACACAGACATCGTGTCCTACAATTTGCCGAAGCTTGAAGCTTGAAGCTTGCTTGACTCGCGCTGCGCTTGCTTCGATTCGAACCAGTCTCGAAAAGGATATCGAAGGCAACGGTTGGTTTGTGCCACGCGTCGCGTTTAGCCAACACAGTGCCACACAGATTGCTATTGTCGCTCTGCCGAACTCTTGCTCACGCTGAAGCTGAAGCAGAAGCAGAAGCAGAAGCTGATGCCTGCCTCTCTCTCTCTCTCTCTCTCTATCTATCTATCTCTCTGTGTGTGTGTCTCTCTGTCTGTGTCTCTGTCTCTCTCGGTTGGCCGTGTAATATGAACAGTGAACCGTGAACAGTGTACGGCAACGGTAAACCACACGCTCTTGTTATCATCGCCAAATTTGGCTGTGTGTTTGTTTGTTTGCCCCGTTATCGCCGTTTAAGTCATCACGTGCAAAGTTGCGCCTACTCGACTATTGCTGTTCTGATTGTTGTTGTTGCTGATGTTGTTTTTGATTTTTTTGTTTGGTTGCCACTGATGCTGCACGGCGAAATAAGTGAAATGTAAACATTGTTGCAAAACAAAAAAAATATATATATAAAAAAATATAAAAAAAAAAATGTGCGTGGAAGTTCGTTGCAACTGCAACTGCACCAAGAAAAGTGCTGCATACTTTTGCGGGTGTCCCAATAAAAATGTACTCTGGTCGTACGTGTGTGTGTGTGTGTGTGAGTGAGTATGTTTAAATTGAATTTGCCCAAACAGGACTAACACTTAGCGAGTTAATACTGTGGTTGTGCCTGCTAACGGATACTATTATAGCCAAGCTGCAAGGAAAGCAAGACTGTAAAAAACTCGTTAAATGCTCAACTTTGAATTGCAATTTTCAGCTACAATGCACTCAATGAAAGTCACAATGGAAACGAATTAGAAAATAGTATAATAGATGTAAGGAATATGGATAACTTATTTGGCCAACTTTAGTCTGCCCCACTATTCGACATTGTCGAGCACTGATCTTCGTGTTAAGATTAGATTGAACTTTGAAATAGAATGCATTTAACGCATTTAACTGCAAAAAGTCTCGAAACGAGTTCCCATCAAATTGAACCCTATCGGAGTCTGTCACTGAACGGCTGTCGTGTGTCGCGGGAGCAGGACAATAACATTTGTCTTCTATTCGAGAGTTGTCATAGTGAATACACATCAATTTGACTTTATGCCAAAATCCAGTTGTAATAATAAAGTTGCCATCAATTTGGCGCAATAAAATGCAAAGGCGTGAAATAAACTCGGGCCAGCCAAAGTCGAAAACTGTACAGAACTGCGACAAATAATGATCCTATATATCGAGTACAAATTACTCTCTTACATACATATGTACATGCGTGTGTATATATATGCATACATGTATATATATATATAAGAATATTGACACGTTTCACTGCTCATAAAAGAGGCATAAAATGAGGCATAGATTTCGGCGATGATTTACATACACACACATATAATACATTATATACATATGTGTGTGTGTGTATATATTACACGTTATATATTAAGTGTTGTATTTTATGCATTATATTATACGATCCTACAACCTACAAGTGTAGCATCAAATTTGCCAGACAACAGCAACAAGCAGCGAGCAGCGCGCAACAAGCAACAATCAGCCGTAATAAGCAAGCAGCTCGACATTTAGCGACATCTGGCTTTGTTTTGTAGGCTCACCTGGGCACACAGCACACCACAGCAGTTTAGCAACTCAGCACATTTTTCTTGTTCTGCTTGTTTTCGCAGCTGGCAACGCTGATTAAAGTGCACCACACTTACTAACACATACATACATACACACACATACACACGCACGCATACCAACGTGGGCAGCAGCACAATACTTGAAATATTCAAAAAGTTAAGCTCGAGCGTTTCAAAAGACAGTTGGCACTGAGACCCCTCGCCTTCCCCTACAATCCGACGCCGTCGACGCCTACTACAACATATAAAAACCTACATTCGCATCGCTCAAAAAAATAAAATAAATAAAATAAAAAAAATACAAAAAGCAACACAAAAAAAAAGGCGCTAAGTAGCAGCTAACAGCAGGTAAGTGCGGTAATAAAAATAAATGACAATCGTGACATCAAATTTGTTGGCCATCTGATTGAAGAAGATCACAATATCGGTGTCGGTGTCGGTGTCGGTATCGTGGTAGTTGTAAATGTAAATGTAAGTCGTGTGTCGTGAAAATGGGACTATAGTAAGCCCAGAATTTGCAGTAAGTCGCCACTAATCTGGCATCAGCAGACCAAAATGTTTTATTTTTAAATACAACTATCTTAATTTAAAATACAATGTTCTTAAATTAAGCGCCATGATTTACGCTTGAAATAAATCTATGTTGTCTGTTTTGCAGACGAAGTATAAATTAAACTAAATATTTGCAACCAAATGTGTGGTTTGACTGTACTTTTATTTATTTAGGACAAGCATACAATGTACTTTTACTTATTTAGGACAATAATAAAATGTATTACATCTAAAAGACTTTTCTGTGTTTTTTTTCTACATTATTAATTAGTTGATGGAAATATTTTTAGTATATTTTTTCATTGACTTTTTGACATTCTTAACAAGCTGTTGGATTTATTTTTAACTTTTTTTTGTACACTTTTAATCGGCTTTTAAAATTGTTTTTAATTTCTCTTCATTGAACTCTTTTCTACGATATACATTTTATACATATATTCTTAACAGAACGACACAAGTGTCTCCTAGCTATCGAGCTTAATGTGATTATGATGTGTATTAAATTCATGTCATGCTCACAATCCCAATGGTAAAGCATCCATTTGGCTTTTGGATTTTCTGATGCTGAAGCCACGTTGTCTTGATACACTCATAAAAAAAACCCTATATTTTAATAAATCATCATACTTTTGGCGCCAATTATTGTTCAGAAAGTAAATTTTTGCAAATTATGGTTATGGCTTTCTAAAAACTAAGTTTTGCATTCGAAAAATTGCAGGTTGAATTTTTCTAAAATTGAGCAAGAATATGACTAATTTCCAGGGTGTTGTTGTACATTGAAGAATTCTTATATTAGCTTCTTTGTGACTTATATATTATTAATAATAAAGATTTGTATTTTGAGATTTCTGAAATACTAACCTTTTAAATAGTTTTTAATTCACATACGATAGGTTAACTCTAAACATTTCGGAAATGTTTTTCATAATATTGTGAAATTTTTTATAAAAAATAGAAAAACTTTATGTTTTGATTTTGGCAATTTATATTTTGAGCCGATTTACGAAAATTGTTGGCGATTTTCCAAGTGTAGATATTTTGTATGTTGTGTGTGGCTTGACAGTGTCATGTTTTGGATTTAAACGCTGCTGGTTGGAGTAAATGATTCAATATCTTGTCTATGATTCTTGGAGTTAGGCGTTGTGCACTTGCAAACTTCCTGAACGGATAACATATTGCATATCAAAATGACTTTCGCTTGCCTCTCCCAGATCCACAGATATAATTGATTTTGACATTTTTGGTCAATCAAACTTGACTGGTTGCACGATGTTTTAACAATATTGAAATCAAGTTCTTGACTTGAATAATAGTTCTTTGAAGCGACAGTTATGCGCCCAAAATATGCATCATATCTCAGGCTTAACGAAAAATAAAACTTATCTTGATTCACTCCGGAGACTGCTAGAATTCATTTTACACTTGAAGGGTCGACTTATTGCTCCTTTGAGAGCTATATGACATAGTTGTCTGCTGTTGATATCTCTTCGCAAACATGTTAGGAGAATAGTGAAAATTAGATTCACAACTGGCTCAATACTCAACGTGCATAATCCGAGTGGGACCCAAGTGCCATTTTGCAATATTTCATTCTTGTTTACGTGTATATTTTTGTAGAGATTTCACTGCAGTGGGAATACTAAATTCATTTGTGAGTATCACATTTAGTGCACATAAATTGCATTTTCTGCACTCGTTGCAGCTTTCATATAAACATTGCCTTGCATAACGTGGCTCCTTGCCATGCCTTGTCTTGCCTTGCCTTGCCTTGCCTTGCATTCGGGCCAATACAGCTACAGCTAGCTGGTTAACTGGCAGGTGAAGACGGTGAGAGGACAACAACAGAAAAACCAATAAGCTTGTTTGTATTTGTATTGCACTTATGCGTGATTGTTTTTCAGCGCAATTTACTTTCAAGGGAGATTTCCTTGCTTGCCATGCATTTTGAATGGCTAAGAACTTGGGTAACTGCTCAACGGGCTCAGCTCTAATTTGACCCGTCGTACACAACACAGCCCCTCTCCCTCCCCCACCCACCCTCTGCTCTAACCTACATCCCACTCTCGGATTTGCTGGTCAACTCATTACAAGAGTAGTAAACACTCAAGACTAACAACAAAAAAGAAAAAAGAAAGTCAGGTTAGAATGAGCTAATCGAGACAGCTCGACTAGAAGATACCCTGACTTTGCTGTTATTAGTTCGTTTTGATTAACATTTGGGATAATCCCACACTTGATCAATAATATGAGAAGGTATATTATACATCAATTCTTAGGCTATATGTACTACTATTGAGTCTTTGCCTGTTGCATACTTAGCACACCTTGATTAAACCCCTTTTGCCAATTTTAATTGGTTCAGGGTATAAAGAAACAAATGCTGAGATACCCAAAATTACAGCATGAGAATTCTGGCAACGCCTCCCAAGTACTCATGTTCGCCAGTTGGCCAGTTCGCATGTTCGCTTCGCTTGCTCCTTTTCGTTTTCGTTTTCAATTTGAGTTCGATTTTATCCTTTTTGCGTTTTCCATTTCATTTCATCTTCATCTTCATTTTCCTGCCAGGCACACTGGTCTTGGCAGCGTCAATGGCGACGTCCCTTGTTTCGCCCAGAACTGTATCTTGACGCAATTAATTATATTTTAGTCTTCCTTAGCTGGCCTAGTTGCTTGAAATCAAATCTATCACCTGCTATTTGTTTTTCGCCTCGCATTTCATTTGTCTCGAGTTTATCTACTCGCTGCCTCATCTCCCCAACAACAACTAATTAATTTAAAGTTCAGAGTTCTTACAATTTTACAATACAGGTGAATTCGCTGCAAAACTTGATTCTCAGCTTAGTATTTCGTTTTCAATTGAGCTGTGACAAAGTAGAAGTACACTTTTTTGGCTTTCCATGATATGTATCGTGGCTAAAGTCAAGTCGAGTTATTTGGGGGTTTTAAGTGAAATTAAATGAAGTAAAGTGGATTAACATCTGTGACTAATTTTACATTATATACATTTATATGCAAATAATACTGCAGTTACCAACGAAACTAAGAGCACTAGCGAAAATATCTACAGATTTGCTAATAATAAAAATCTGTTACATTTTTATGTGTATACATTTTAGAGTATTTTAATTTTGTTCTCAGAATTGCAATGCATTAAAGAAGATGAGAGATGGATGGATGATAGATAGGAAACTTTTATATATATATATATATTTGTGAGAGCCAAAATCGATCAATAAGCTTACAAACATTTGGCAAGAAGAGTATTTTATTGAGAGCTAACTCGTTGAAGGTTGCTGGTCTGATATGATGTAGCCTTTTGAGAAATGCTGTAAAGCTCAGTTGTTTGTTGCAATTAAGTCTGCCGTGGAATTTAGCTTGCATTGTTGCATTTGTTGCGTCCTGCGATTTATTTGCATTGTTTGCGAGATGAACTCTGAGCATAGCCGAGGCGAGACGAGACGGGGAATGGAAACACAGTAGCAATAAAACAACAATCTCAACTATCTGCCGCTCTCTTTTCGTTTTCCGGCTTGCTTATTGTCATTGCCTGCTCTCCAAGGAATGCGGCCGTCGATTCGAGTGTGGCCATTTTGTAGTAGCTGAGGCTGCAATTCCAACTGCATTATCCTTTTATTATATTGCTAGCATTAACGTTTCCGTTTTATGCATGACTTACACACTCGGACACACACACACACATCCGCCGACATACATATGCATGAAATATACAGGGGATATATCGATGCTAGGCCAGGTCACGTCGGTCCATACGATAAGCGCAACGATTCTTGGCCTTATTTGTTGTTGGCCAACCCTTCCCAACCTCCAAGCCCAATTTCGTTGTTGCTGTGCCCCTGTTATTTTTTTAACTGATTTCTGTGATATTTTAAAAGGAATTCTGTACAATTGCTCTGCCTTCCAGCCACGCCCACACTCCCACAATAGAGAAGCATATAAACACATACTTTCATTATTTACGTGTGTACATAAGCAGGCTTTGAGGGCTGGCTGGCTGGCTGGCTGGCTAGCTGGCTGGCTGGCTGGCGAATCTACTTTCAACAGAAGCGGGGCGGCTTCTTGCCACACACACGCAATGCCGAATTTAATAATAAATAAGCCAAGGCACGCACAAATCCAAAACACAAACATAAAGAGCAACATCAACAGAGCCAGAGCCAGAGCCAGGCAACTGTACGCAATCCAGCCTTGGCTCCGTCAAGATATTCATAACCTTTGAGTCACGAGTAGTCGGCCAAGTCTATGACTCGAATGGCAATGGGGTTCCTTTAACTACGGCATTAACAATCAATTACAAGCATTACGAGCCGTAAAACTGACGCATTGACCAAAACCTGCCCTCCCACACGCACAAGCGAAAACCAAAACAAAAATACCTCAAATACAACAAATGGGAATGCTCTAGTGGAATGGTCGACGACGCTGATACGCTGTACCCAAGTTAATCAATATAATAATTATATATGAATGAAACAATTTACGAATAATCGGTAATCGTTTCATATCGATATTAGAGAATCGCGGAAAGTCATCTATTAGTTAAAATAAACTTGAGCAGCAAAATATTACATTCCAAATTGAAAGCCACTATATTTTATATTCTTTGAAATGGGAAAGCGCGACAGACCAACTCATTTGTTGATGATGCTACCTATTTGATTTTAGTATTTTAATATGCCCTCTTTACCCTTTTCTAATGGGTGCGGTTTATAATTAAAATAATTTCATCGCACAGCTTTTTCATTAGCAATTTGCCTAAAACATAAAAGCTGAAATCCGAACTGTGTTGAATAAAATTGATTTAATCGGGACATACAAGTGCTCTTTATCGATTGTCCTTTGTTGTTTATATCCGGTGGCTAAAAAAAAACGTTTTGGTACTCTTTCAATTTGTGTGACAGATTTAGGTCTCCATTGACATGTGGGAGGCATAAGGTATTCTATTTTCGGTTACAGCATTCATACTGTTTAATACCCTGCAATCATTAAAAAAAAGGTCAGAGGATGGCGACTTGCTCAACCCACTGATTATACGTGATGTGATTAAGGTTGTCGCCAGCTGATTTCCTTAAAAAAAAACTGAAGTTAATGAATTACAAAAGGTATACTTTTGATTTTTGCAGCTGAGTATCTTCTAGTCAGACACATCGGCAAAAGCACTCGGATTTTTTCTGTTTTTTATTTCACTTGAATGAAAATACGACAAACGGCCAAACAATACAAATAAATTTTATTGTGGTCCAGTTAGACATAACACACATCACGCACATTCAAAAAGACAAAGAGAGAGAGAATATGTATATATATATATATATATATATATATAAAAATAAAAAAAATGGGGGAGAGAGAGACATCCATCAAGAAGAAGTCATGCTCAGTGTGCACAGATTTATGCCTGTCTGCTGTCTGCTGTTGTTGTTGCTGTTGCTGTTGTTGTGGTCGTTGTTGTTGCCTCTTCCGTTGTTGATGTAACAGTCAAACGGAATTAGTTGAGCGGGTCAGCATCCATGTACATGTGTATTTGCAGTCTTGTTGTGCGAGTGGTAGTACCAATTTATGGGTCATTGTTATGTCTGTTACGCTGATTATAAGCTTATTTCAAGCATAAATTTCGCCGCCGTCTTTCCACTAGCTAAATATGTATCAGGAAGCGCATAAGATATTAATACGACTACTTAAGTCGAAGACAAACGTGCCAACAAACACAATCGAATCGAAAAACAAACACAATATGCCAACAGTGATAACAAAGCGACGAACAACTATCAGCTGCAGGACCGAACAACAGAAACCAATTTGGCAACAATGCCACACACACGCTTTAAAGCCAGTTGACGTAAATTTCAAAACCAGCCTCGGCAAGTTCAGTGATTGTGGGCTGTGTGTTGGGCTGTTGCTGTGATAGAGTATGTGACTGTTGGGTTAGGTGGTAAGGGTATGCATAATAGTCGTTTGTGTGAGGGTGTGTGAAGTTTTTAAAGTGTCGAAAAGTTTTCGCAGTGTCACCTCATATCATCAACAGAGGAGAGAGTTTCGCTTCGAGAGAGATAGAGAGGGAGAGTGAGAGAGAGAGAGAAACATGTCCTGTGTCGGGCGTGCTACAACTATTTGTGGCCATAACTTTGAATAGATTTTTGAATCTGTTTTCAATTTTGAGTCACCATACGCCTTTTCTCACTATCGGAGCGACGCTTATCCGGTATGGTCCAAGGGTGCATAATAATCGGGCATGCGGCTCCCTACTGCGAGTAGGAGCATTCATGCCAAAGGCAGTCAGCCAGCAAGTTTATCAAAAGCGTCGAAATTTTGCTGACCGCTTCTGCGGGTGAATGAGCTCAAAGGGCTTTTACTCTGTAGTGAAATCCTGTCTGGCAGGCAATTATACTAAAGCAATTTGCAATCTGCACAGTAGTAAAAGTATGGTCGTAGTATATGTTAACTTTCAACATATTAACTATTTACGAACTTTTAAAAAATCATAACTAAAATTGGAAAAAAATTGTGTGAAAATTAATTAATTTCAAGTTTATTAAAAACAAATTAATAAACAAGTTTCATATTTTATTTGGAGTAATTTAAAATTAGGGAATGGTATTTATCCAACTTGGTTAATAGTTGCTTAATCATAGCTGTATGGAACAAAATAGGTTGCTTGTCAAGTGTAAATTCTTAACTAAATACCAGAAAATATTTATGAAATCTAATCAATTTAATTGGAGCCAACATTTCAGCCTCTGTGTAAACTTTGTGCAAAGTCTTTATTATTGTTACACACACACACACACACACACACACCCACACATATATGTAACTGTTTATGTAACTCGCAGCAGGTCCTGCATGTCCAATGTCCGGCCAAGTTGCTACTTCATGATTTCAGCTAACGAAAGCATTCATCGAAACAAAAGAAAAGATTCTCAAAGTTTGCATAGCCATTGGTGTTGCTTAAGTATTTTCCAGCTGCGCTTCAAGCCACACTATATTTGGCAATATTCAGAGCAACAATAACGGAACAACTGAAAAAGCAGCATAAAATATTCCATTTTGGCCACACCAAAAAATGGCATTTTGAACGAACTGTGCAGAAGGCAGTGGCAAGTCAGGCACGTACACTCAGAAAAAAAATCGCACTAAAATGAAAATCGCTTTGTAATTTAAAAAGTATTTATTGTTTTTAAAAATAGTTTCTAAATTAACGAAAACATATTTCTTAAAATTAGGAGGCTTGCCACAACTCGACAATTACAAAAATATGATGTTGATTTTTATTAATTAGAAATATTTTCTATTATTAAGAAATGCAATTCTAAAAAGTAGCAATGCAAAACCTCAGCTGACAATTCTATTGTATTATTAAAATAATATAAGAATAAAAAAAGTTAATGTTAGATTTCCTGTATGTGGTACACAAAATAATACCCTGGAAATTAGATATGTCTTATTCCAAATATAACAAAAATGTAATGATTAATTGGTAAGGCGCCAAAATATGAGGAATTTTTTAAAATCCATAAGACTTTTTTTCTGAGTGTGTGCAAGTCAGATACGTAGCCGAGGCGGCGAACGAGCACGGCAAGGTTGGGCAAGAACAAAACAACGACCGGAAGTGAATGCTTCCGGCCGTCAGGCGGCCCTGACAATGACAGCAACAACAGCAACAACAACGGCAACAACAAAAACAACAACAACAACAACAATCATATAGAGGTAAAGAGATTAGGGCTCAAAGCTTTTGGCAGGCAGCGTTCATCATAAATCCGCAGAAATTCACAGCGCCAACTGCCCGCAAAATGTCAAAGAAACAGAATATGACCGCATACTATTTTTAGGGTCTTGGTTGGCATTGACAGACTTCAGTGCCCCAGCAACCACTGAGTGAGGCTGCACATAAATGAAGTTTACATCTACCAAGCTAAAACCCATTTGTGACAAGAAAGCCAACATGAGATATTTGTGTTTATATGCATTTCAGAAACTGTATTTGTCATGACGACCGCCTTAAACATTGGCTCCTGCTCCTCGCTCTGATGTCTTTTTATATTCTGCTCGTCTATCTATAAAATCAGTTTAAAAGCTGTCTTAATAAACTTGGAATATGTAAGACAATTAATGGCAGCGAATATAAAATAGTATATATATATATATAATGGGAAAAAATTAATCAATACTTTAGATTGTGGCTACGTTAACTAACAACTTATAAGGTATATACTTCAGCCACTTCCCTTGTAAGCAACTTTGAGAAATTAATATTTTTACTTTCAAATGAAACAAGTAGTTTGCTCCAACCCGAAGCCGTGGCAATTATGACAGACAGTCAACTTTAATCTTTATTCCATTTTGAAGGTAAATTGGAGTGCTACGTCCACTAGGAGAGGAAAAATTTGAAATGGCTATATCTTCCGCAGTTTTTGGAGAACCGATAAAATGTGTTTATGGCCACGCCCACACCTGCGCCCTTAGTCGCCAAAGCCGACATTTCGGCTGTAAAGTGTAAATCGATAGAACCGCATATCTCCACAGTTTTGAATATAGAGTCACCAAACGTGGATGGTAACTTGCTGGTATCTTTCTTCAAAGAGCGACATATATATTTTAAGACCAGGCCCACACCCGTCGCCCCCAGGAACTTCGGCCTTGAAATCTGAAATGCGCATAAATATTTTTGGAATCAAAAGCTCATATCTATCACAATTTTAAAGGCAAGATTACTAAAAATCTCCTTGAAAGATCAGTATTTCTTTGGCTACACTCATCCTGTTCTGTGGCACCTGTTATAAGATCGTATTACTCAATGCTTGAGATGCATCCCTAGCCGAGTCGATGTATCCATATCCGTCTGTGTGTCTGTTCTAATTTGTACACCCATTTTTTGAATAAGTTGTACTCCGTCAGTTTTGAAGCTATCTCTGTTGAAGCTTGGCATTGTTTCGATCACTCAGAGCTTTACATTGATAAAACATATTAATATTATATATGTAATCAGTTCAACTCACAGTTTCACAGTTTCTGTTATTTCAGAGCTAGATTTATTAAATTGGATTGGAAGGTAGATTACGACCGCAAAAATTCACAAAAGCCCTCATCTCTTGCAATTTAATAGGTAGATGCGTCAAATTTAAAAGGCACATAAGTGATTTTGCAATGGTGGAGGAACGGCTATTCAATGCTGCAATAGCCCCATCAGCTGGTATTAGTGTATGCCCCAGTCGGTTACACTTGTTTATATTGTTGATCAGGCAGAAAAAATCTGATAATCGTACGTAATTTAAGCTTGCTAATGGACAGAGTTTTTTTCTCCCCAAAGCTGTCATTTTAAAACCATGGCGTCAATCTAATGAAATGCAATAACATTTTTATAATGCCATTGTCGGAATCGAGCATCTCCCTATCCTTGAACATAACTCAAATATTTGCTGTGTGCGTTTTTTGTTGCTGCGACTCTCTCGGCCCATAAAAATGTTTCAGCATGGCGAAATCTGAAAATAAATCGCTCTATTATGCTGTTGTCCAACGATGTAATGGCATGCTCTACGTCCTGATGTCCCAATGTCCTGATGTCCTGATGTCCTGATGTCCCGATGTCCCGATGTCCTGCCGTTCAGTTGTCCCGTTGTGTCATGCTGCCGTTCCACGGCAACTACAGATACAGCCACAACACTTTATTGACTGCTATTTATTTATTATTTATTTGATATGCTGGGTGTGGCAACGGCTCCCTTCTAGCCCTTGACCATTCTGTGATGTTTTTTAAGCCCTGCTCATTTTATTTTTTATTTATTATTTTAGCGGCTTACCAATCAAACAGCAGAAACAAAAAAAATATTTATGAAAGGGTATAGTGAAATTGAGCAAAAGAGAGATTCCGAAGAAAGCGAAGAACACATCAACGTCGTCAAAAGTAGATATTACCAGTGAATATATCTCTCCATTTGTCCCTAAATGTACTCACATGCAAGCATCTATTTTTTAGTGCTGATTGAAGCACAGAGCCTCCTCCACTGAGAGAGCTTTAGCATATGTGTATGCATCGCTCTTAAGAGCAGTTACAGGGTATCTATTCGTCGATAGATTAACATTAACTGCTTTTTTTTGTGGCTATGCTGTATAAGTTGCTGCAGTTGAGAGCTCTAGTTTAATTCCCGTCCGGAGGTCGAAGCTCAATTAAACTTGTTTATTATGCAACGTGTTATAAACTCGTGTATAGGGTATTTCCTTGCCGCGCTCTCGCCTATAGCACTCTTTATTGTTTTTTTTTTTTTTTGTTTATAGTCAATAATTTAATACGACATCAGTTTTATGGTTTTTGGTGCGGCAACTGTCGGTTTGTGGTGGTAAAGGGGCAAGGAAAGGGGCACCGGATGAAGGGTGTAAAGTTTGTCAGCTACTACTACACACCCACACACACACAAAAATAAATAGAGTTAGAGAGAGAGAGAGAGAGAGAGAGAGAGGGGGAGAGAGAGAAACATATACAGGCACACATACAAGCATAAATAGGCCTACTTGTTGACGAGGGCGTTGCAATCAATTTTATGATTGAGGCAACGCCAATTTGCAAACGCAATCAAACAAATAAACAAACCAAATGTCTGCAAGGACACAATCCAAGGATGCGGCGCGCTTCGCTTCCTATGTTATAAATTCACGTAATTTACTTGATTGCGCTCACCCTAGCAGCCTGAGCACTCCTAGCAACCCTAGGAGTCCACAACCTACCAGTCTACCGGCCTCGGCTCCATAGCTTTCAACATTTCCAATTCTGACTCCAAGCCCAACACCCTGTCCAATGCTGATAAGCTGACAATGTGAGGCAATATTATATCTACTCGTACACAAAAACACACACACACACGCACAACTGTATATATATATATATAAATATATGTATAGAGTGCTTATGTAAATGTGATATACTTATATACTATATACATACGCACTTTAACTACATATATGTAGATAGGATGCTGATAATCGCATTAAAGCGCAGTAAGTAAGTCACATCCATCAAAAATTGAAGATTCATTTCAAGATTGTATTTAATATGGGACCAAGTGTCAAGATACATATGTATAAAAAAGAAAAGAAAAGAAAAGAAAACACTTAAAAGGCAAACAGAAAGAGAGAGGGAGAGAGAGAGAGAAGTTTTTTACACTTTTGTGACACACCTTTTTCACATATATGTGTATATATGTGGTCTTTGAGGAGACTTCGCCGGCTATGTGGCATACTTTGACCCAAATTTGAAAAGTGAAAACTAGCAACGCGTAAACATTAAACTTAATTTACATTTTCATAGGATCTTAAGTAACAACAGTGCCATAAACAAACAATGCTCGCATCTAGTTACAAACATGTGTGCACACTCACACACACTCTCACACACACTCTCACACACTCACACACACACGTGCATACATTCATATTACCAAACGAACCAGAAGTTTCACAACAAAAAAAAGGACAACAACAACAAAAAAGAAACCAAAAATAAATGTTAAAACAAAGGTACAGAACGAGCTTTTGGTGTGTAAAGCGATGCGGAAACTGGTGCTTTCATTAGCGGAAGTCGTCCAACATACACAAACACACATACACGCACACACACACACACACAAGCAAACACAAACACACACACACACACAGATATACAGGAGAGCTTCGAGTCTTTGCAAATATAACGCATTTTACGTAAGCGTTTCACGCCTTGACGCTCACAATCGACTTCACCACTTACCCCACCTCGCAGACCACAGTCCTGTTATGATTCGGCTGATTGGGTTTGCCTGGAAACCGGTCGCTGGGCCTTTGTCCCTCTGCACTCTGGCTATTATATTGATAACAATGTTTAAATATGCGTTCCACTAAGCTACTTGTTATACTCTGCTCGAACATCAGAATAGTCGCATAGGGTATGATCAATCAGGTTTAAGGATATGTATGACATGCCGAAGAAGACAATCAGCCAGTCAACCGATTCTTAGCATGTGTGTATGCATGTATGTATGTGTGTCAATATATTGAACACGACCATAATTAAGATGCGTTAAGGGGGTATCTGCTAGTCGGGCCCTCATCTAATGCTGAGCACTTTTACTTGTTACACGCTGTGAGTGTTGGGGAAGCAATGTCGCTATTGTAGCCAGTGCCTGTGCAATTTTCTCTGTTAGACTCGCTTCTCAGTTGCCGCAGCCCTTATTTATAACGTCCATTTTCAGAGCTTAACGTAACTGGCAGAGTTGCGCATAGCTCAGAGGTAGCAGCGGGAGATGCCGCACAATGGGGAATACCGACACTTTATGTGGCATAAAGTCATTTCTAAAAAGTGCTTCAAGTAACGTATTTTCATTAAAAAAAAAAAAGAAGAAAGAAAACATTTTAAAGTACTTAAAATGTAATTCCCCCTGATAATGGTTTAAAACCCATTTGTGAAGTAACGAAAATAACAACAACAAATTTGTTAGATAGGATATTTTGCATTTTAGGACACCTCTGACCACGCCCCAATGAATTAAAAAGTTAAGGGACTCCTCAAGCGCAGGCTTGAGTGAGAATATGTTCACTTTTTCATTTCGTTACAAATAGTTTTTGCATCAAATTTCCATTGTGCACCACTTGATGACAATGATTATTTCGCCTATGTGTTAAGTGACACCGAAAGAAGTAAAACCTGAAATGATAGCAGTAACTGCAACAGGACTAGGTGAGGTGTTCTCGGAGATAAGGATACGGAAAGAGAGTGAGCATCGTCAGTAAACAAAGGCAAAATGTCATTAGGATATCCTCGCTTGGCATTGCCTCTAAATTATGTCACGTAATTTGGCAGCATTTATATTGCGCTTCTACTTTCGCTTTGTCATTATCTGTCTCCCTCTCTCCCTATCTGCTATCTGCTATCTGCTGTCTCTCTCTCTCCACTCTCCCTCCCTCTCGCTCTGTCTGTATTTGCTCATTTCTTTTGCACTCCGTCTGCATTTTTTGTCTAGCTGCTTCAAATATTTTCATGGCTTCGTTTAATTTAATTAAAATATGCTCATGTCCCATAAACACCAAGTGGCATCGCATACTCACAACTTGTCCCGGATCTAAAGTGTTAAGCCGCTGTTAACGTTTTGCTGTGCATTGACCTACAATATATATATATATATATATACAGATATATACATGTGTAACACATATATACTTATCCATACGACAAACAGACACTGTTCTCAATTCATTTCCCTTCCACCAGATTGCACATCAAATGTTCATTTTTATTTTCATTGGCTGTTCTTGGAATAATACACAAACACTTATTTCTATTATTGAATCCGATTGCTCTCAAATTAAATAAAAAATAAAGAGCCAAACGAAAATAAGAACAGCTCCACCCTTCAAATTGTCAATTGTAATTCAAAAAACTTGTGCGAAATCGCAAATTAATTTTTTTCTCGGCTGAAAATATAACAAGTAAGATATGCTCTCGTCCAAGCAAATATTTACCATGGTTAAGTGCATATATAAATACTCAGATACACACCAAATATTGAGAGACTTTGCCTGTTTATTTATTTATTTAATGTCGCCCAATATCAGTCGACACAAAAAAATATATACAAAAAGTAAAAAATAAATTAAGTTACATTAAAATGAAATTAAAATGTAATATTTAATTTAAAATTGAAGAAAAATATGAGAAACTTAAATAAATTTCTGCATATACAACAGAAGGAAGGTTATTTAAAAATAGGTTAAAAAGCACTGGGATAGGATATATGTCAATTCTGTTGTCCATCAGGCAATCAACATGAGTTTAGCTTAAGAATTAACTTACCAAAGTGTGTATCAGGGCGGAAGGGAACAGATTAAGCGTCTTTGTTTTTCATTGATCGGATTATATTTAAATTGAGTTCGGATAACGATTTTAGTTGTCACGCGTGTAAGCCAAATCGGTGATGCAACAGGACTCGTGGACAGAAGCCAATGCAGTTTTGCAAGCTGAATTTATATTTGCGAGAGAAATGTTAAGCTGATTGTCATCGGGTTTCTTTGGGTTCAGGGGTGTGGGAAACACACACAGATACAAATATACATATGCATATACACGAACTTCATATAACAAATGCTGAGAGCTCAACTGTGATTAATAAAACTGAGCTTGGAGCGTGTGAACACTTAAATTCAGTCCCTAATGGGTATACGGGCTAAAGCAAATGCGGTCTTCGGATAATTGGATGGTGTCCAGAAGCCAGTAAAAGATTGCTCATTTAAATTAATACAATGGAAAATTAAATAAAATATTTTTGTCTCATTGAAGTATCTTTTAGTGCTTCCCTTTAAGTATAATCCTCAACGACCGCACATTTTTGGTCCCCTACAATTGCAGACGCGATGACTTGTCAGCTGCAGCCTCTTCCTCGCACTCTCCCTCTCCCTGTCTATGGTCCTAAATCAACAACAGCTCAAACTTCATTATCTTTCTTTGAGTGTGTGTGTGTGTGTCTGTCTGTCTGTGTATGTATGTGAGTTTTTGTGTGCTTATGCGCGCTTTTCCGCACGCTGCCTAATTTTCATAGCATACTTAAGGGCGCCTTGCAGCTCGC
Organism: Drosophila planitibia; assembly: GCA_035043785.1. Taxonomy (NCBI): domain Eukaryota; kingdom Metazoa; phylum Arthropoda; class Insecta; order Diptera; family Drosophilidae; genus Drosophila; species Drosophila planitibia. The sequence goes on from JAWNMS010000041.1 coordinate 5,885,866, forward strand.
GCTCGCTCAGCATAAATTAAACATTGAAATTAGTTTTAGTTTGAAACTTGTAATAGAAAAACACAATACACAAACGCACACATTTGTGATTCGGGTTGGTTCTGTTAGTGTGAAAATTTCTCTTGCAATGCAGCTGCGTCAACAGCGTAAAAATCTCTATGGACCCACAAATGTAAATATATTTGTTGGGGTGTATGTATGTCTTTGTATTTGCCCGCGCAGGGCAGTTGGCAGTTGACATACATACATATATATATATATATATATATATATACATATATAAATATCTATTTTGATTGTAGCGCGTTTGCTTTCACAGCTCTTATTCTATTCGCATTTTGAAATTGCATATTTTATTAACAATTCCTTTTGTATTATTTTTGCGCGCTCTCCACACTTCCATACATACATGCACACACAGACAGAAAGACACAATGGTGTCTATTATTTAAATAAGAAGCGAGAGTGCTTTAGTTGGCAGTGGTCGACTATCAGCTACCCTATCCTTATTTACTAATCATTGATCATTGGGGGGAAACCAAAAACATCCATATAATGTAAACGAAAATCCATTTTCATTCCAGACTTTAAATCTCAGTTCTCATCATATCAAATCTTTAAGAAGATGTCTCGTTTCATACTGCTGCTCTCACATATTTACGTGGCCCTCTGATACCCTTTGTATCCAGTTTTATTGAGTCCTGGGTATAAAAATTTGTGTTAATTTCATTGTCATTTTCCATATTTCTATGCCGAGGCAGCAAAAATATGTAAATTTCGATTTGTGAACAGAAGAAGAAATAAATGTCTGCGGAAAATAATAAAATTTTGTAAAGAGCGAAGCAAATAGCAACCACAACAATAGCAATAGAAATAAAAAATAAAAATACAAATAATTTCAATATGATAACGATAAAGGCCATCTACCTGTTTGTCATTGAAAGTACACGTCTCGAAGATGATTTTCAGTCAGACAGCAAATGATTTTATTATCGCTATTGACTGTGTCGCCAAGTTAAGGGTCGTCGCTCAAGAATCTACAATAGACTCATCGAGCGTCTAGTTGTGAAATAAGCAAAGTCAACTCAGTGGTGCGGAGCGGTGTGTAAGTGCTGGAAAGTGCCAAGAAGATGACAACGAGGACAACAAGCAACAACAATAGGGCAACGAAGCAACAAACAACACTTTCTTCCTGACTTAAACCTTGTGGCGTAAGCAGGAAATATTTTTTCTGACAGTCTTAACTTAAACCGGTAACCCGGTAACCCAGTAAAAAAAAAAAATTGTAAGCGGCATTTAATAAAGTTGAGCAAACAAAGGATATTCGTTTCGCATAGTGCGATAGTCTCAAAAGCCACTTGTCGAGAGTATACCCTTTATTAAATGTTAGTGTTTTATCTTTGGGAATGTGTTTGTATATAGATGTCCAACATGTAGCAAAATATTAAAATACAAACTTGTCTCATGTAGATGACAGACGAGAGATTGCCTTCCATTTAGGAGGGGGTCTTGACAGAAATAGATGACGACCGGGAAGCGAAATTAAGACGCATCCAAAATGAAATGTCTTATGCCTTCAGGCAGACAACACCGAACAGAGCGCACAGCACAGAGCACTGAGCAGAGACGAGCCAAAGCAGCCGGCGCCACTTGATTGATTGATTGATTGATTATTGGCGTGTTTGATTGATGCGTCGCGCCCGCTCGCGCTCTGATTGACAGGATGCGGGAAGCGTTGAAAGCGCTGAGGTGTGCTTAGGCAGCTGTGCCGATATTTTATTTTGAATTGTGTCTGCATTATGTCTGACTCCGACACTCTCCTATTACCTATTACATGTCTACTATGTGGCAGAGTGTTGGAGGGGCGGACGGACGGGGGGTAAGAGCCTCCAGCAGCCTCGTCACGATAACTGCAAAATTGAACTGTGTCTCTAAATGGCTTGTTTGAACGCCGTTAACTGCTGCTGTGTTGTGTGAGTGCGCTGAAGGAGACGAGTGGAGGGGAGGGGAGGAGCGGAGTCCTGGTGATGGGAAGCTGAATGGCCCTCATTCACAAATAAGACTTTGGCTTTTATATGGGACAAGAGCTGTCGTTCTCCGCCTCTCTCTCTCGCTCTCTCTCTCTCTCGCTCTTCTCTCTCTGATGATGCGGACAAATAAACTTGGCCAGCAATAAGACAAACAAACACTGATAACTAAACAGATAGACTGACAGACAAGCAGACAGACAGACAGACAGGCAGGGAGACAGAGAGACAGACATGATAAGCGGCTTCGCGCTTCGGCTTTAGCTGCGTCACCGAGTTGCTATGCTCTGCGATGCCTCGCTGTTGTTTGCGGCAAAGACAAATACAATCACACATAAAATAGCTTCAGTCAACATGCTGCAGGCGATAGGCGTGTGCACTGTGGATGTCCCTTCTCACCCTCAACACACACACACACACACATCCCTCCCACACACCCCCACACCGGCAGATAGACACACATATATCATTCTTTTAAAAACAAAAAATGGAGGAAAGCGAAAACAAAACACGCATACATATATACATGTGTACATAAACATACATACATCCATATATACATACATATACATATATATGTATATAAATAAAATAAATAATAAAAGCAAGGAGCAGCAGCTGAACAAACAAAAAGCAAAAGAGAAGTGCAAATGATATCGACAACTTTGCTGCCAGCAATGCCAGTTGAAAGCGAAAGAAGAATCCCCACGGCCAATTACATATATATATATATATATATATATATATTACATAGATATATATATGTATACATATATACATATAACATATGCCATGTGATTTTTGGCACTTTAAAGCGCAGCTTAAGCCACACCACTCTCCCACCCCCACCCACACACACACACACACACACACACACACACGCGCATTGACAACAATGCATTCCAAAGATTTTTTTGTCGCATAGTGACTTCTTCAAGGATAAGTCTGATAACATCGTGTGTGTCGGCATCCACTCAACCAGGACATGTTCTCTGATCATTAATGGACTGATTCCCAACCAAGGGAGCCAAGGGCCAGTCAATGGAGCTTGGGTGGCAGTTAAACATTTGTTAAGTCATACGCTTCATTCGTTTGCAATAAACATTGACCGCCTCGTTGTGGCCTGTTTATCGTCAACGGCTCATTGTGCGCAACAAGTGTTAATTTGAAATCCCTTCCCTGTAAAGATGTCATACTAACACACACACCCACACACACACGCACACACTCACACACACACACACACACACACACCATGGTTGTCAGCAGCTGAATGACAATGCAGACAATAAGCCAAGCATCCCTATGTGTATGTACACTGAAAAAATATTGTTGTACTTCGGGAAAATAAAATATGCGTGAACGTTAATTTCTTTCTATAAATCACAGTTTTCACATTTGGCTTTGAAAGATTGGATTCCTTTCTAAAATTGTTAGTTTGTGGCTGGAATTATTGAAAAACACAGTCAGTCGCTTTAATATTCATTGTTCTTCTTGCGAAGTGCTTCTATTCTAGTAGATATAGTTGAAATGAGTTTGCAGCATTTATAATTTATAGCCTCCACACCTATTTTACTGTCCGTAAATGAGTGAGTAAGCTTACATGCGTACTTTATTCGAATCCGAAGGATGAGTATCCCTGAGAAGAGAACGAAATTCTTAGTCGAAAATATCTAAATTTAAGACTGTTTCGAAGCAATTAAGATATTAAAACACGTAAAACACTTGATGTTTTCTTAATAACAAAGTACAAAGTAAAACAAGTACTCAAATTCTTGAATCAATTTTCATATCCTTATAAAATAAAACTAAACCAGCTAGAATTAAAATTAATATTGTTAACTTAACCGCCCAGAAATGTGTGCATTTAATTTAAGCAGAAGAACAGTGGTTGTAATAATGACTTTATCCTTGATATAATTTCAGATCGAGTTTGATTAGAATTGATTTTTGATAAAACGGTAGAAATTCAACCGTGTCTGCACCGTAATTTGTAAGAGTGTTCTTCTTGGAGTGCACTTAGAGCACATTATACGAGTGAAAGTAAAGAATGAAATGCAACACGGAATATAACGCCGTTGGCCAGCACCACCTCAACCACTCACCCACTCACCCACCCACCCAACGACCAGTGAGCCACTTATGATATGTACTTATTACCACGTTCATGAAGAAGAAGAATTTCTCTCGCTTTATTGCGAGAACGAAGTCAGAAGGACTGGCACCAGAACCGAGCAGCCGAAGTGCTCATCTTGTGTAGCCGTGCATAAAGTACCTTAGAACTTTCAAATTTGAGTGATAAATGACGGGACGATTGACCTCAATAGCAGCGGGTAGAATTATTATAACTCTTATACATATATAACAGATTGTCCCGTCGGACAATCACTTTGATTATGATAAGCGCCACAATGCATTTTGGACCATTGATATCTTAGTGTTTATTTATTTATTCAACTTATTTTCAAAGACCTTTGTACACACAATGAGTGATATGAATATATGAGAAGAGTCCACAATTTGAATTTGATTCAAATACGTTATTTGCCAAGTCATGGAATCATTGAGCAACAAATACTAATTTATAGTTAATCAGTATATTTGTGTGTTAAAAAGAACCAAACAAACAATTATTATTTTTTGTATTATTTATTAATATTATTATAAGTTGAGCTTACAGAGTTTGCTGTTTAATTAACCATTTGTACTTGAGTAACAGTAAGTGATAAATATATCTCAATTCTTGGTCTGTCAGAGTTATGTACGTCATTTATTCATAAATGTTTAAGAAGGCGTCAGTCTGTTGGACAGGAGAGACACTTTCATTGCGACAGAGACATCTGTGGGCACAGAACAAGTGTGTAAAACAATATATAAATTTATATTTATATGCTGTGTTTGGATTCTGTCAAATTGGACATAAACATAAGTATTCAAGGTTTATTTCCTGGGTTGAGCATGTCTTTCTGTAGACTGATGAATAAAGTTTATGTTAATACTCTTTGCAAAATAGTATGCCATATTTCAGCCTGGCATGGCAAGTACGACGAAAGTGTCAAGATCGCTTTGGCAATTGAAGCTGATTCAGAATTGAGATAGAACGTTTCTCGTGCTGTTGCAAACATTTACACAACTTTTACAAGCCATTTATTACACATTTTTAATAGCTACTAGGTATGAACAGGCATACAATTTTTACTGTACATTCCAAGGCATTTAATTGCCTGAGAGGGTTGTCCACGCCCACTTAACCACCTGCCTTATTGCACACACGCAGGCACACATAAGCACACACACACACACACACAGACACACACACACACATCCAAGGCCAAAAGGTCGTAGGTTATAAGGGTTAGACAGCTGTTTGTTGTTCGTTACTCGCTCCTCGCCTGACATTTGAGCTGCCAGGGAAAAAGATATCACGCATTTAAACCAAACAAAAACAGGAACGTGGCAGGTGCCTCAACTACAACAAAAGAGAAACACACCACACACACACACCCCCCCACACCACACACACACACACACACACCTCATGCCAAGCACAGCATTGCTAGTACACTCCCCCACCCCCACTCCCACTCCCACTCCCACCTCCCTTACCGCCCAGCCCCAAACTGGCAACGTCAGCAACTCGTTGTGTTAAGCGTTCGCTCGGTCAGCGGGCAGCGCTTTGTTTCTGTTGTTGTTGTTGTTGTTGCTGCCGCTGTTCTGGCTGCTATTTATAACGTCTACCACCCTCCATAGAGCCCTCCCCCCCAAAAATAAATAAAAAAAACACATAAAACACATAAAAAAGAAGTAAAGTAAAAAAGGAGTAAAATGGAGTTGAGTGTATGTACAGGCATATAATAGGAAGAAGAAGGCTTTTCCGGCCATGTAAAGCAATTAAACTTTAAAATACTTTAAGCAGCATCGCATCAAATTTCGAATGTGCCATGCAACAAGTAATATCGTGTTTTATTTCGATTAGATTCGGTGAGGCCATTGTTTTGTTTAGTAGACATCAGTTTGAAGTGCATTAGTGCGAAATTGATTCAATTGCTTGTATTCGAGAGTGGTGTTCAACACTCACACACACACTCAGCCGCACACTCCACACTCATTCATGAATATAGGCTCAGAGGCAATTTTCGATAATGGTTCGGCTTTCGTTTAGAGACACAAATTTGCAAAAAATTTGGCAAAATAATCTTTGTGGCAGCCGATGCGAAACTAGCACGGAATTTAAGTTCAATGCATTGCAGGACCGACGGCCAAAAATTGTAGCTATTGTGCAGCATCTGCAAAGGACAGCACAAGTGCAAGCTACTCGACTAGCAGATACCCTTTGATCTCATAATCCGTATCGGGATCTTACTTTGGTCAACCAAACAAATTTAGCTTATTATTTTAAATATAACTGGACCTGTCTACACTTTTTGGGATATGGAATTTGTATATATATAAAATATATTTAGTGATACAAATTACTCATTTTTAATTTTACGTATTTATTTAATGTAGCCTAAAAATAATCAACAATAATTGATAAGGATTTGCAAAAAAAAAACTTTAAGCGTTATTGGTTAAATTATAAAATTAAAATGGATTAAGCTACAAATTTAAAAGCAAAATAAATAAAATAAAATTCTAACTGGCTCAACATTTATTACAAGGGCTTGTGAAGTCCAAAGAAAACTATTCAGGTATACTATATTCGGCTAATGAAAGGCAGTTATCAAATGAAAAGCCATATTTTGTTCAACCAAAGAACTGACATTTCTTGCATGTTTGTGGTTAAGCTTATTGGATTTCAGATTGTTAGCTTTGCCAACCAAGGCTTTACATGCCACCTACGTTTGCTGTCCGAATTCACAGTGGTCATCGTAATGCAAGCAAATTGCCAATTGCCTTGAATTTAAAGCGCTCAAGTGCACAAGTGAATTGTTGACGTAATAAAGCAATTTTATAGGCATAAACACTTACAGATGTGGTTGCTACATTTGTTCGGAGAATGTTCATAAATTTGTATGGAAATGTAAGTATATATATATATATGTATATGTAAATGTACACGCAGGCTTGCTTGATACATATGTATATATATGTATATTTATACATAAGTGTGCATGAGGAAATAACGTGCCACGAAAGCGGTGGAAAAGCGAGAATAAATAAATACATTTTACAACAATTTCCGCTCGAGATGCGTATGAAAATCGATGGTTATCGATTTTAGCGACTCGCAGCCGGGAATATTTTCGACTCGGTCTATAAAAGGAGGTCATCAGACTCTAGTTCTATATCTGTATTCGTTTTAAGTGTTGCGTGTGTTAGCCTTTAAAGCGTTCACACCAATATACTCTGTTTTGTTGTGGGAACAGGCTATAATTATGTAAAGTTGTCGTGTGCCTGAAATCCACATAAGTATGCATTTAAAAATAATTTATGGACGGCGTTGGCCATCGGACGAGAAAAGGCGCGTTTAAATGGACATCAGACAAAGTGTCCTTAATGAGGCTCAACGCAACAGCGCAACAGTGTGGCACAGTAAGCGTGGCATGGGTACAGCTGTAGCTGTAGCTGTAGCTGGAGCTGGAGCTGGTTCTGGAGCTGAAGCATCAGAGTGCAGTCATCCATGTCAGGGCGCGTTCGTTATATCTATGAGACAGAGGGAGATGTGCCGAGAGAGTTGGAGAGCGAGAGAGGGAGACAGGGAGAGAGAGGGAGAGGGAGAGAAAACAATATGCATACTGACCGAGAGCGTCACATGGGGTTTGGGGCTTGAAGTGAACATACAGACACAGATACAGACACAGACACAGATACACACACAGATACAGACACAGATACAGACACAGACACAGATACAGACACAGACACAGATACAGAAACCAAACGAATGCGTATGCACATCTCTTGATGCCGATGGCAAGTTTTGTCTTTGGCTGAGGGAATCTTCATTTTAAGCGAATGCTAATTAAATGAGAGTGATTAATGGCATTCAATTTAAATTTCTTGCTTTCAATATATAATAACAATAAGCTGTATTTTAATTAGCTCATCGACCATATTTCGTCAGAATTTCACTCAATTTTCAGTTCAAATATTAAACACAACTGACTGAGTTGTAAATAGAAATGATATTTAATGTTTGTTTTATTACAATCTGATAAGTAAATTGTGTTGTTCTCTTATCTTATATTATTAATGTGTATAATTAAGTATTATAAAAGCTTGCACTGTTTGTTACACTGAGTAGGAGACAAACGCTCCAGGTATGTTTATCCAAATCTTGGCAAGTCTCGATACTGTTCCGTTGTAATATTATTTGGAAAAGAGAAAGGTGGCAAAAATGTTTTCGTAAATACTTGAAACTGTATGGACTGAGAGAAACAGGCACATAACTGTGACAGGACACAGGACACACTAAATGTCTATGGTAAACAGCAGACGAGTTGTGTCCGTTGGCCACTTTGGCGCAGCATCTCTCGCCATGGCTGCCTGATAATGGTTCAATTATTTTTCCGCCCTATTTAACTGCAAGTAAAACGGGAAAGTCGAGATGTAGACACCGCTCCACCGCATTTGTTGGATAGTCCGTCCGTCCTTCTCAGCATCAATGGGCAAGCAAAGGCAACATCGTCGCTCGTTCCGGACATGTTGAACAATTTTCCGGCCATGGACCACAGACGTGCTATACATTTGCTCCGCTCTGCACGCTCGATGTCGATGTTCTATATTGACTTTGCTAACCGCAAAAATTTGTCACACGTCATGCAGCCACGCCCCGTTTTGAAAGACCACAGACACACATAGACACACACAGATAGAGACACACACACACACCCCGACACACATAACGATGTGTGTGCATATGTGCACATCTGTACATACTTTTGGACCCATTTGGTCGTCGGGCCAGGAACAAAAGCTTTTTACATCCAGCATTGTCAGCTCGTTTAATGCGAGGGGCATCATTCGCTTTGGCGCTAAACGAATCCTAATGGATTTTAGCCTACGGGTCCGACTTGCCAGTAAGGCCCGTATGCGTATTGAGTGCTCTGTCTTATTTGCTAAACAAAATAATGTTAAGCGCAATGGAACTTCTTAAATAAATATTTGCTTATGCCTAATTTAAGTTAAGTTCTCCAAGTGGACCACACTTAGAACCAATTTGCACCAGCGCATCTCAATAGAGCTTGGGCCCCCATCCAACAATGAAAGATGTGCCTAATTTATTTTTATTAGTTGGTGGCTATGAACTCGGTGTGACAAAAGCATCAGCAGACAGTGGGCAATAAATATTGTGGTTGGCACCTTAAACGTAATGCGAAATTCTTGTCAATGAAAAACCGAAATTAATATTAATAATTTAAATGAAAAACAAAAATATTAACAGCCAGTTTCGGCAGGGCCGGAGAGCACTTGTTCACCTGTTCAAAATTCTTTATGATTATAAAAGTTTGGGCAGAGTACTCCCATGAGACCTATTTGATAAACAAGTAGACAGTGGACTATTTGTGATTAAAATTTGAGGAACATTGAGATAAGCATGTATAATGACAGTATTTTTCCTACAAACTATATGATATATCGGTGCCACTGGTGCCAATTAGATTTCAGGTGTGACTCTGAGTCCTCGACTCTTAGCCGACTCTGAAAAATGTACACACTTCCTGACCAATTTGTAAATGTGACATATCCTCGTAGAGTACACAAATACACTTAGTGCCAGAGCTAGTTAGAACGTGAAGGATTTTCAATCACCATGGCACTCAACATTAATTAACATTTATGCAACCGTTTTATGCTGGCGGCCAGAACAAGACTCGGACCAGGACATGCCCACGCTGCGGGCTACAATTCCAACTGACAACTATCAAATATGTAAGCGAGGACCGAGGGCCGAGCACATAGCGCCGAGAACCGATGACGATGGCCTCTGGGCCAGGACACAACTTGTATATCTCAGTTAACACGAGCTGCTTAAGGACAAAAGTGGTTTCTTTTTCTGTTTTTTTATTATTTCTTTAACACAAACCGCAGCCCGGAACAGCTAAAGTTTGAGACATGACAGCCTCGACGCATTTTCTTTTTTGTTTTTTTGCACTTGTTTTTTTTTTTTTTTTTTTTTGAATATCTTGTGAATACTAACAATTCTTCGTCTTTTCAGAATATTTTTCTACTAAATAAAATTGCTTGTCCATATTCAAGTAGTACATATTTATGTTTATGGCAACAAGAGACAGCTGTGCTTTTTAAATTAGAAATTCATCATCTTTGTGACAGCTGATCACGAATACCCTATATATTCATCCAGTCTTGGAGTTTACTTTTCTTGTACCATTTTTGCCAATTTCTATTGGCTTCGTACATTATATATCCATATATATATATATATATTTATATATATATATATCAAAATATTGAAATGCATTTTTTGTGAACTAAAATTTGATAATGTTTGAAAGTTATATGGGAAAAAGTTTTGGTGGCAATCATTGATTAAGTATATAAGAAGCATAGTTTCCAAAATTGAACTTTCAATTGTTTTGTGTTTAGTGTGTTAAGTTGAAAAGTTTTCTCATTGAACATTTTTGTTAAGAAATCTCATCTTTGCAAACAACAATTTGATAGCATTTGTGTGTATTTGGGATATGTACGGCATTAAACACTTCAGAGTCATTAACTTCCAGCCTGGGGCAGGTAATTTAATTGTATTTTTCATTTCACTTTTCATATCTCAACATTTTTATTATTTTTTTTTAAATTGGTGATGTAGTGTTATAAGGTGGGCAGGCCTAGGTGCATAAATCAGTCTGCTAAGCTTAGAAAGTTCGGTATATCTTGAAGTTATTGATTAATGTTAAAAAAATAACTTTGTTCCCCAAGGGCCAATGTACGAGTCCGATGCGACTCAAGCTACGCATGTCTCTAAAAATCCGGGCGGAGACCCTAAATTATTATGACCGCATGCAACCCTTTTGGCTCATGGCTGGCCAAAAACAATCTTGAAAAGATTTTGGCCAGTAGGCGAAACTAAATTCGTCGCATTTCATTTCGCAGTCTTGCGTAAAGTAAGCTCCACATCAGCACACATATATATATACATATGCACATATGGGACGACCATTTTTGGATCTATGCCTCCATTCACAGTTTCCCGGCAAAGTTGAAAGAAGAAGCCGCAAGCAGCAGTCCGGGTTGAGCCGCCCGCAATAATCAAGTCGAATGTGTTGACAAGTTAATTTGCTTAATTTGAGTATGGCATGCTATTTATATTCTGTGCCCAAACCGAAAATGAGTGTATTCGATGACTTTCCTTACTACTGTGCATAGATGTGTGTGTGAGAGAGAGAGAGAGAGAGAGGAGAGAGAGAAAGTGAGACAGAGATACACTGAACTTGGTCGACTGATATCTTTTGGAATTTTGGAATTAGAGTCACTAAATTTGGTGACCCGTTCGAAGGATAAATGAAGATTATTTTTACGATTTGTAAATGCGTGTTTTGGTTTCACAGCCGTTACTTTTTCGCCTATTCTCGGCTGGGAACAGGGTATGGTGCAGTCGTTTTGGTTGGACTGCAACGTATTAACTTCTTTTAAGTTCATGCCGAGCCCAAAAGCCGAGCCCGAGCTGCGGCCTCCCAAGGGCCGCGTTCACGCCCTGGGCGCGGTCCTGGTGCGTTGACAGGCGCGTTTCATCATCATCATGATGAGAGAATGAGTGGAGAGTGGGTAGAGTATGGCGAGTTCTCGCTACTCAAAATAAGTGCTGCACAGACGAATGCCTATTTGGCGTCCTGCGGACCTTTAACACTTCAAATTGCAAAGCATTCAAAGCGAGGCACAAATAACACTGTTCCTACATCAAGTTATCAAATTGCAGAAAAGTTGAAAATATGGAGAAAGAAATGAATCAACTTTGATTCGTATTTTTTTTGTAACATTTAAAAAATATGAACGCGAAATTGGGAGGGTGTCACATTTCAAAGAGATCTAAATTAGTCTCAGAGGCCAACAATCTTGGAAAAATATGAATGTACAAAATCCTGAAATGTCAGGAGGTAGTTTCATCTCGCAAGCACAAACAAATCAAATTTAATGAATTTGCTTTTATTCACAATTTGTAAACAACAATTAATGATCGGATTGTTGTTCTTATATAAAAGTGCCAACCCAAAACTATTCAAGTTTATTGAATTGCGTTAATTTTTTTTAAATATCTATCTATCTATCTACATATCTAGTAACTAAATACTAGACTATAATTATATAAAAATGCGCTCTATAGATTTTAAATTAACAAACTGTTAATAGTGCCACAATGATATTGTTTAATGTTAACTAATTAGATATCGCTTGGGGTCTGTGCTTTGTTTTTAGTGACTCTTATTATACACCATAGCTTAACTCAACTAACTTTCTAACTTCGAATTCATAAAGCCGCATTCGCTCTAAGCTTATAATTTGACCAATTATAACTTACAGCGAGATGCTGGCAGTTTAAGGACCTCAACCCGAACTGAATCACAGCCAAAATCAAAAATGTGTGTGCCAAACATACATATATGCACATATATTAGCCGCGATTGGGGCTGGAAAAGTTGCTAGCCAGACACGTTGCCAAGAGTTTTGTTCGTGATGTTGGCCGTTTTTTGCAGCTTTGGTAGCGGCTGCGTATGGCTTTCGGCGTAATTCGGCTAATAAAGTATTTGCAATTGGCAAACACACTCAGAGTGTCATATAGACGCAAATATCAATTTCCAAATATCGACAACACATTCGCATAAACAGTGATGAGTATTCAAAAGAGTATATATATACGGCTATAAGCGAAAAGTACAATTCAGGATTAAGTTTGTGAATTGTGAAAACATCGACTAAAATCGTATTAGCAGCAACTTTCATTTAGTGATAGCGTGATATATCCTTCTTAGCCACTAATAAATCAAGAATGGAATTAAATTACAAATGCTTTCGACTACGAGATACTCCTAATTATTTATATTTGCTGCTTGATTTAGCTTTTATTAACTGCAGTTTTAGGCAGCAATTACATCTGTTGCCTGCTTTCGAGTCGAAACATATAATTATTGCTTGCAGTATGTTTATCATATTTACAAATAAGTTTAGCTAGAAAACCTTTAGGCACAAAATGTTTGAGTAAAATTTGATATTAAACACAACTTTTTACTAAGTTTTGGTGACCATTTTTCTTAGGTTAGTAAATGATGGGAAAAAACCCAGATTGATTGCCCTTTTCACCTGAAAAGAAAATGCCGATGTCTTAAAGGTGTGTGTGATGTGTGTGTGTGTGTGTGTGCTTGAATGTGGTTGTGTGTGGTTGAATACGGGTGAATGTGCCTGTTGATGCATTTATTTTGATTTCGGTCAGTGGACACAGCTCATTAAAATACTTCGGTTTTAGCGTGTGGTGGTGTGATGTTTATTTCACTGTAAACACAAGTGTATTTGCATATGAATGGCTCTTGTTCAGTGCATGATGCCATTGTGTAGGGCTTACAGTTATTGGTGGCTAACGACGGGCACTTTGTGTGATTTAATGCAAAATAATGGTCGGTCGCCACACAAACGGCAGTCCTTAATTTAATTGCGTTGAAAATGGAGACGCATATATATATACATATATATATAGATAGATTTATTTATGCTGAAAAATCAATGATATTAAGCCTCAATTATAGTTGCATTGGCAGAGAGATTTTAGCTGTAGTTGATTGAGTAAATTGCATAATAATAATGACGCTTGGCAATGTGCGATTTACCTATGGGTGTCTGTAATCAAACCGAATGTTCCATAATAAAAATACCCTGCAGATGGCCAACGTCAGAGATCGATGGAAGAACGCAGGTCCAAGATTACATAGGCACGGGCACAAGACTCTCGCTATGAGTTGTACACGGCTGCCGTTGCTTGCAACCGGTCTTATTCTGGTGTTTGCAACAGCGTGCGGCAAACGGCAAATGGTACCAACTATTCAGTAGGTCGATATTCGAGAATGTTCACTTGGAGAAAAACGCTGTTCTCAATACGCGAAAAATGAATCAATCTTGCTCTACAAAATCTGTTATTCATATAAGAAGTAAGGGAATTGCAAGTCTTTTTATATGATCAGATTTGAACTGAATTTATCCGGACACAATCATAGATTAAGAAAATTGGGAATTACAAAAAAAGCAAACATTTGCTTTCCTTTATTGGACGAATTATGGCAATGTTTATGCTTAACTTGTGTGGGATATTAAATAGAACCCAAGCGGTCAAAGCTATCGATATTGTTGAGTAGCAAGTAATCGAGTCAGTAGCGATATCAGCGGAGTATCGATATCTGTAGAGCATCCAAATTGAGTCAATTGCAGCCAGCGATTATGCATAAGCTCAAACTTAAATATCATTAAGCACAAGCATCTCAGTGTATATTCATTGTAAAAAGAAAATAGACTACGTAATAGTATTTCAATTTGGCCAACAGAAACACCCAACTTTGTTTCGCAGTGTAAGAGAGCCGTTGCGTGCAACTTCCACATAATGTTCTGCATTTCTGTATGCGCTACGTGCGTGACTGCGAGTGAGCTCGAATCAAATCCTGGCTGCGTTGGCGGCAACGGTCATTAAATGAAATAAAATGAAATTTCTTCTTGAAAGGCACCGGCCGCAAAAGTGTGCAGTAGTTTAAACACACTTGCATTCACATTTGCACACACACACGCTCGACAGAGTCGCGTCTGAACGTGATATTAACTTAAAATCGATATACATATATATATATATATATATATATATATATATATTGATATATATGGAGTGCGCGACTCATTGCTGCTGTCGCTGGGCGTGCAGCATCACAATGCAAAATACCAATAAAAAGCAAATTAAATGACACCAACGGCAATCAATGCAGTCGAAGCTAATGTTGTTGTTATTGTTGTAAATTGTTACTGTTGATGTTGCTGTTTCTGTTGCTGTTGCTGTTGTTACCTTGGCTGTCGTGTTAATCTGCTTCCTTCCGCCGTATTTGCGTAGCATATTTACGGAGTACGATGTCCTCGTCGTAGTCGTCGTCAGCCTGAACGGCTGAACAAGAAAGAAGGCAACAATGTGGTGATAACATCAACATTAATAAATGCAACGCCAGCGGAGTTGCACAGTAGCAAAAAAGAAACGCTGAACCACATTTGTGCACTCATTTGGATGCCATTAAAATATTGGTAAAAATGGTTTAATAAAGTCAGATAATTAATTATTTCAATTTACGCTTTGCACAATGCAGTGTGTGTTTTTTTTGTCTTAACTCTTTAAGTCTTATAATGTATTGTTCCAGGTATTCTCTGTAGAAGGCTCTTACTTTAAGTACTTGGTCAATTTATCACAATCCACAAATTCAGATATCTCGTTTATATTTCCTCTCTCCCACACTATCTTTTTTATTCATAGTAACTTTCCAATTTATTTCCTAAATAATAAACAATAATAAATAAATAGATGCCTGTTGAACTGGCGGCAGTGGAAATAAATATTGCAATAAATTTATATATCATATATTGAAATATTATATATATAATTGACTATATATTTAAATTTATTTATATTTGAAAAATTTGAAAATAAATTTATATAAATTAAAATAAATATTCTATTACTTAAGCGCAGTATTTTTTTTTGTACAGGTCATTATTATATGATTGAAATATTATCAAATACTACGCATCGGAATCCAGGCATGTGAAATGATTCGATTTAATGGGAGAAATATTTTTTAATTTTACTCCCAGTTTGTTGGACAAGTTAAAATATTTATTTACAGCGACTTGTGAACTTTTATGTATGCATATCTTTGTGCATCTATAACTTATGTATGCATATGTCAAAAGCTCTCGAGTTATGCAATTACTCAAAAAACGAAAAAAAAAACTGGGAATACACAAACAGATTGCAAGGGATCGATATAATTGAGGAGTAAGCAGATCCACGCTCTGCTAAAATTCACTTAGTAGTTACATACATCTGACGATATCTTTTTTTCCGCTTTCCCTCCCAATCAATGATTATGGCCAATCACGCATTCCAAGAGTATTTTTCCAAGATATTAAGACTTGGGGTCAAGTTTGTTATGTGTATAAGATTATGTGAGGCACCAACAGATCAAATTTTGTAACTATTTGTTCGAATCTGTATGTTTGTGTGCAGCGGAAATGCGAGACTCAGGGGAAGATATGCCCCAATTGGGCAATCAGGACACGAGCACTCACATAGTGGTTGGCATTAAAACTTGTACACTCTGTTATCGAAGGTGAAGGTATAAGAGTATATTAGATTGGTACAATTTTCAAATTAAAGCTAGAGACATGAAACTTGGAACATATACTCGGCTGTGCCCGCTTCAAATTGGTGTGCTATGTCCACTAGGTGGCTAGGAAATCGATAGCCGCAAATAGATGAAGCCATAAATCTCTCACCATCTTCAAGCTAGACTTACCAAATATTGTTTGGTGTTTATCTTCAAATATCGCTTAAAGAGATTATTCAACGATCGATTACGTGCCCCACGCCATGTGTATCAGAGTATTCCGCAGTCGGTTGGCCGAATGTAACATTCTCGCTTGTTTGTTGATTGTATTTTTCTCGCGCTTATCGTTAATGCGAAATTTATGTTATATGTACCGTTAGTGCTGATGTTGCCACCAACCAACAAGCAAGTGCGCCCACTCCTCACATACCACCCCCTTGTACACGTACTCTGCGCATATTTGTAAGCGAAAATATTTTGAGGAACTTCCGAACTTCCCTGCAGCAATATGTTTCTCTGTGTGTGTGTGTGTGTGGTGGTGTGTGTGTACCTGAAATGGTTGGGCACATATTGGTATTGACCGAAAGGAACCAGCACGGAATCCACATACAGGCAGACAAATAAATTTCTTAATGCTGCACCTGCTTATGCGCCCAAAAAAGCGCAGCATGGATATGGATAAGCAAATATGTATGTAAACATATATATTGATGTGGGGAGCGAGCAGTACTGGAAAAAGGCTTGAAAAAAAACAAAACCAAAAAACGTAATATTTCTGAATGTCGAATGGAAGAGGCGAGAGAAAGACAATTTGGCTTAATATAAGAGGTATAACTAAAGGAAAAGCACAACTGATAAGCTCCTCGTGTCAAATTGACTACTTGGCAATCGTTTATGTAATCGATGTCCTTTCATCAACTTGCAGTGCTAGCCAAAAGGTGGATTGTTTGTCATAAACGGATTTGTGACTTACCAATCAACATGCAAAAAATTGTTGATGTTTGTATTTTGGTGTTGTCAACAAATATTTGGATATTTATTTTGTGTGCAGGTTGATTGAAATGCAAAGACTTCAAATCTGCACTTATATTTACATTTTCTATTGCATTTCTTATTGTTTTTTTTTGTGCACACAACAATGAAGACAATGAATTTACCTTGACAACCAACGAGAAATGTGAAATCACATTCATGTGCAAGGGCCCTTGTCAAAGAGCTCGATTCTCTAGCTACCCACAATGTGCCTTGCCGCAAATGTGGTCGCATCTCTACAAAATTCGAATTGTGACGAAGCAAGAGACTTTATCTGATATCAGAAATATACTTGGGATGTGTATAACATACAACTCAGACTGTCATCTACAGGATTAACCGCTAACGTTGATTGGCTCTGTGTTAACTTATGCCTAAACATATAAAACTGAACCCAGCTCTGTAATAATTAACACTAATTGTGGCACAATTTGAAAAATTTGCAAACCACTGTTGCTTTTTACGATAAGTTAAATGAGGACATGTGTCACAGTCACGTGCATTGGGTTAGTATGGAAAGCGGACGGAACAGATTCAGCAGCCCGGAGTCGAAGGCGAATCAAACCAAGCAAACTTGAGTTGAAGGACAAAATACACAAAGAACAATAATTGTGAGCCCATAGGTTGTGTGGGTCATTGGTCACTTTGAAGCTGCTAATTTAATATGACTTTGTTGTGCACTGTTTTATTTAATTTTCAATTTATGTAATTTGTTTTAATGCGATGCTCGGTTGCCCAAAATTTGCCGCCGGGACTTTTCAGCATTAACTGATTAGCCAGCGTCAACTTTGCCGTTAAAGTTCACATCAGCGTCGCCATAATTACACACACACACACACACACACACACACACGTACATACACGTAAATATTGCAGGCGGCGAATTCAAAATTGCTGCAATTCGCTGCTGCGCCAGCATTAATCGCTAGCGGCGCTGCGCTGCTCATTTGTCAGTGCTTGTATGCAGGCATACAAACATACACACATGCATATAAAGGTATGAGCAGCACTGTGTGTGTCAATAGCTGCCAACAGAGGGCGCCATTAAAACAGATAAACACACAATTTTAAATGTGGGTTATGCCGATGACTGTGGGCCACATAGAATGGTTTACGCTTACTTTTGTAGTGCGAAATTCTTATACCGACTTGCAGACAGTATTTATGAACTTTTTTCAATAAATGTGCGAGATGATCTCGGAGCTGTTGTCCACAAGCATGCTTGAAACTGTTCATTTTTATTTAGATCATTCCGAAAGATGACTCACCTGGTCGACTCATATAACGGAAAAGCGCAAGCAGCTTAAATTGAAAAAATAGATAAATAACAAAAAATATTGTACTGGCAGCTCAGCCTCGAAAGCAACCATGGCATCCACAAAGACTTAGACAGGAAATTTGCAAATCATCTCAAAGAGACGTTAAATCGACTGTCTAAAAACCCATGAAAACCTCCCGGAAATTAATTTATTAGATAATGAGGATATCATGCTTTGATAGTGACTGATAGAGTGGATGAAAGTATAAGCTAAATAGTTGCAATAGCTCTATTTAACGAGAGTATCTGCTAGTCGGGCACACTGATCAGAGTACAATTACATTGTTTTTGGTGTAGGTAGGTGAATGATTTAAAAATAAAAAGAAGCCATTTGCTCCGTCGCAGGAACATTGCACTTTATTGGCTATTACTGGGAATCGAGGCACAAGTGTGGTCATGCCACAGAGCAATGCATTGCTCATAAAAGGTAAATACATATAAAGTGCTGTCGGGCAAAAGCACATCTTGAAAATTGGCCAGTTGCAGTTTGCAGTTTGCAGTTGCGTTCCCTCCTTTGCTGCATTGCTATTTATGGTCACATGACTTGGACTTGGACTGTTTTTATGTAGGTATGATTGTATGTCTGTGGCGCACACACACACACGCACACACACACGCACACACACTCAATGCAAAAAGTTTAATTTATTACACTGCTCCGCCAGCCAACATACCCTTGTAGGCCACCTCGGCACACATTTCAAGATTGTTTTGCACGTTTTCTTTCGCGTTTCTCGCTCGGTTCGATTCAGCACTCTTCTTTTCAGACTTTGTGTCTATTTTGCTACCCATTGTACCCATTAAAAATATTGCCATAAAAGTGTATCATTATCGAGTCCGTGAGGACCAGATTTTTCATCATTTGTTATCCCGGCGCTACAAGTTTGTAGCATAAATAAAATTAAAGTAAGTAAAGGAAACTGTAAAGCTTAAAAAAACGACAGCTTACATTTTTACAGGGTGTCACCAAGTCAGTCTCTCTCGCTCTCTCTCCCGGAAAGTACTCTGCTTTGGCTGTTTTGGAAAAGTACTCTGTTGGCTGCACCAGATTTGATATCTCTGCAGTTCTGTATATATACAGAAACCGTCTCTATGCCGCTGCATCTTTTTCTTCACTAGATTTCCCAGCCAAATTTATAAGTTGCGCGTCGCAACGCTTTTTTGGTTGATACTCTGCTCTTACAGAACAAAAGAGTACATTATCTGTTTGTCGGCAGGAGGGCAATTTGTTGTCCACGCTCTGAAAGCTGGATTCTGCCATGTAGTGTGAACATCTATATATGTCGCTTTATAATACCATGAACAGTGTATGCCCCACTCGGATAATACCGATAGCAATTGTATTACTTGTTTTCTAATAGAAAAGCAATTTAAAATCAAGACATTCGCTGTGCACTTCAGTGCAAGAAGATATACATATATATATATATATGTAACATAAATATATAGCACATATATATTTATATATACATGTGTGTGCGTGTGTGCTCGCATTATTGGCTAAGCCTACAGAGCGACTCAATTGCAGCTCTTTTTGCCAGGACATTTCTCCTGCGCATCGTGGATAGATTATATACTCTTCTCTTTTATATACTTTAGACATGCATACATACATATATCCATAACGACTGCCAAAAAGCATAACGCGACTTTTGTGATTCACAGAGAATGTGTTCATGGCATCTGCACACATACTCATATATACATAATATTATTCTTTCTTGTACCCACTGGCCAAGCAAATGTAAACATTTTTTTTATCGGATGTCGTATTATTTAGGTTAATAACTAAAGAAAACAAAAAACGTCCATTATTGTTTTTGTGACAAAATTAGTTGATGCTTAACGGCGGTATTCCATTTTCCTCTTATCAAATGTAAGTTTTAAATGGTGCAAGCCAAAGTGCTTTTATTTTTGGAATTCATTTCTGGGATATTAATTATTTTTAAAATTATTTTTGTTGTTATGCTGATTTACTTTAATATTTTTGCTTGTGTGTCAGTCGGTGCTTAATTGTGAAGCTCGTCTCTTCGTTTCGATTCGTTCAGATAGCAGCTGTAAGTAGCAAAATAACTCGGGGCAAGTTAGCAGTACATAAAACTACATATATTAACTCGAAAGAAAAATGTCCCTTCAATATATGTATATATGTAGTGCGCGGTATAAGGACGCTCACAGGTAGAGCTTGGTTTAGCTGTGTCTATGTGTGTGTGTGTGTAAGTGGGTGTGTGCCTGGGCGTGGCAGAGTCTGCCCTCTAAGCCTCAAGCGCTCAGCTTTACAAACTGCTGCACACTTCAGAATCGCTTCAGTTAAACCACTTAGTTTAGTTTAGTTAAGCAAAAAGAGACAACCCAAGCCGATCCAGTGGACTCTGGCTAGTTGAATTCCAAATACCCTTTCACAAATGACTGATTTGCTAGGTGCTCAGCACGCAAAGAAAACGTTTTTTCGCAGCAAAAAGAATCATTTTGCGGCGAGTTTCATTTTGTTTTCAATTTTTTTATTTTTATAACTTGAATATTGACTGAGTGTGTAAAGATTCACCATAAGCAGCTCTCCCATTTTACTCCATATTCTTTTTTTCTCATTTTTTATTTTTTTAAGGAAATAGAAACTTAATGCTGTGGAAATTGATGCGCGCATGCATGTAGATAGGGGAGGAGAAGGGGAATGGGAAGGGGACGGGGAAGTGGAGGGGGACAGGGCTGGACAAGGACAAGTGGATGGGGTCAGGGGCCATGGTCTATGATAATTTCATTTAAAATGTTCACTGTAGCGGATGCAAAACCGCCTTTAGCGCACTACTTGGTCACCTGGGCACATACACACATACATATGATATGTAAGTACTTTATACGTTCACATGCAGAGGGCTTATATTTATTTTTGTTATGGAAAAAAAAAGTGAAGCGATCATCTTAAAATAGGTTTAATCTGCTTGTATGACTACATGACTGGTGAAGATAATTTAATAATCTCGAAAAAGATGCGAGGGAAGGACTTCTCACTAAGACCACAATGCCCGAATTTGAGAAGGCTGTAGCACCCGGGAAAGGGAGAAAATATATTAGCTATTAGATTATAATGAATCTCTTCATAAAATTGTCAAGAAAATTTATATGCGACCCCCACATTCCTTCAAAAGCAAATAAAGCCTATATCTTCCAAATTTAAATGGATATTAATTCAGGGGTCGAGGTGGGAAGGATACGACTGACTATAGTTTGCTATGAAACCGAAAGCATAAAGAACCAGACTTCAAATATAGTTCGGTTTTCAAAAACTGTAGTTCATACAGCTACCATCATCTTGAACAACGTGTTATGAAATATCTTACAGTGTTTCTGTTGTTCAAGATATATCTAGTGTGACCGATAGTTTTCCAGCCGTGGGATAACAGTAACAGAAGAAATCCATTAGATTTTTTTTTAAAAATTAAGTAGTGCTTTGCAAATTGAGTGTAGAAAAATATGCCCCTTCTTCTTCAACACTGCTAAGTGTTGCTCAGTTGCTCAACAAGGCTGAAGTCGGGGATGTCAATAGATTTTGAGCTACGACCGTTTGTGAATTGTAAGTCGCAAAATAGTAGAACATTTTTATGCTTTTTATGGTTTTGTGTGCTTTGCAGCAGTGCAGCTCAAACATGACAGGTTGAAAATGAAAATATATGAGAGGCAAAAGTGGGACTGCAAAAACAATAATATTGATGTACAATTTCTAATTGAAACATTTTTTTGACACAATTAGTTCAATTATATTAGCCTTAGCGTAAGTAGTTTTCAACTGAAATCAAATCAAATTTAAAAATAATAAAACAATTCAGAAACAATATTTAGTTTAATTGAATTTTTTACAATGTGGAATCGCAAAATATTTAAGTTGAATGTTATCGGTAGCGGAGCGCAAAATACAGGTATGAATTTTGTGTACACCCATTTTTTCAGAATATGCAGTTGTTGTGCGGCAACTAGGAAGAATAGAAAAATGTTAAATTGAATTTTGAGGTAGGACTATGAATTAGGCGGACGTGTTGTGTAATTTACACAAGAGCGTTTTATTTTTACAACAGTTCCTACATAACTTGATTAGATTTATTTATTATACTCTGCTTAAGCATACGCAGATGAAATTAGATTTTGGGCCCACGTTTTATTGTAATTGTAGTTTTGTGCGTGTGTGTGTGTGTGACACAAATGACAATATCATAGTACGAGGAGGAGCATGATTTCTGGACAGAGTCAGAGATGAAGGGTCGATGCCAACTGCGAATTTGAAAGAATATTAAACGTGTTGCACGAACTTGGATTGGCCCACTGTGGTAGGTAAACGAGCCGTGCCAATGACTCATGACTCTGGGAACGTGCCTAGCCTCTA
The DNA here is from genome assembly GCA_035043785.1 of Drosophila planitibia. Taxonomy (NCBI): domain Eukaryota; kingdom Metazoa; phylum Arthropoda; class Insecta; order Diptera; family Drosophilidae; genus Drosophila; species Drosophila planitibia. Next base: position 5,908,918 of record JAWNMS010000041.1, read on the forward strand.
AGATTGGATAGCTGTTTCCCTGGCCCAGTCCTGCGGTCAACTTACTTGGCTGCCACAACTTATTTACCACAGAACTACTTATGTATATGTTTTCGTGCATTGTATCTGAGAATACCAGCAAGCTCAGGATACGTTTAAAGTTGTTGATAAATGCTTACATGTTTGATTTAAGTAGAAAATTAGAGTGCTCTAGGTGAGAGTCTTACATTTATGTTCCCTAACGCGCAATTTGCGTTGATTTATGGGATAACTGAAGAAGTGGTGACAGTGAGTTTCTAAGTTTAATATTTGAATATTAGTCTAACAAAAAAATAATGAATACTTTATACAAAATGCAAAGAGACATAAAACCATGTCACAAAGGGATTGAATTTATATTGTTTAAAAGCAGTCCCGCACAGATTTGTGCCCAGTGCAAAATGTAAGCAGAAAAGCAATTAAATGGCTTTTTAGACTTTTGTAATAGTGGAATGCGTTGAAAATGCCAGAAGCAAGGAAAATAAACACAGCCAACAAAAGATCAATTAATTTAAATCAATTTTATCGGAAATTTCAAAATGCTGATAGTTTTGTGGCTCAAATGCAGAAAGGTTCTTTGGTAACTCTTCTTTCTATCAGCTGGTATTACACTGGCATCAGAGTAAGCTCCAAGACATAAATATACCGGTAGATTAACTTAATAATTATATAGTTAAATATATACTATATATAGTTAAAAATATACCTGCAAGATATAGTCAGCTGGTTGCTGAAGCCATTGTTGGCCAAATTTCGGAATCTTTAACCGAATTTTTAAACTTTACGTACCAGAATCTGAATCGGAAAATAAATTAATTTCGGTTTGACACCCTGATCCGCACCGAATCGAAACCAATTAAATGAATGCCAAGAATGGTAGCATTTTTTCGCAATACAAGAAACGGAGTGAACATGTCAAGATGTCGACTGGTTGTCTTCGAATGACAAACATTTCAATTAAATTCCAATTAGGAGAAAGTCGCAGAAGGATGAAATGGCACAGAAAGAAAATTACATCAGTGACAGTAGGGCAACAACAACAACAACAACAACAACAGTTGGAACAAATCACAAAAAACATCAGAAACTAATTAAGAGTGTTGCCATCGACAGCTGAGGCAACGTTAATATCTAAATGTGCTCCGAAAATGGGTCTGTGCATTAGTTGCCAGCACGGTTCGACTTTCCAGTTGCAGCTGCAACTGCAACTACAGGTAAACCTCTCGACCTCAATTCGTTACTAATTCGGCGGTCAATGTACCCTTCATTTTATACAAATTTTCCGGAGCCACCAAAAGCTTTACAGAGCTAAAAGAAACTGAAGGTGAGCCGGTGAAGCAGTCTCTGATGCAAAACCTGCGTGCTTGATTTTTGTAGTTTCTTCCTTCACTTCCAATTCGGCTCGTGCCACGCCTTCTGTTTTTGCTGGTACTTCTGCATCTGCTTCTGCTTCTGCATCGCCTTCGTTTTCGGTTGCTGGTTCCACTTCCTTGAACATACGGACGTGACAAACGAATGCCACCCTTGATGACCACTATTTGCAGTCATTGAGTGTTCCAAGGCTGCCCGTTAAGGCCTCCAGCCGAAAACAGATTCGACGGGCCAACGAAAACAACAACAAAAAACGAGCAATTTGTGCTGTCCAATTAAATAGTTTTAAGTTAATTAAGTTAAAATATGACCAAAAGTCTGTAGATGGCGCCAAGAATACAAAAAAATGCATCTTTGCAGTACCGAACATTAAATACCCTTGCGAACATAAAGCAGATGTTCGATTCTGATACGTGGACACACAAAAATTACAATTAAAATTGTTTAAAAAATATTTGATTGTGATTTAGTGTAGTTTATTAACGAAATTTTCATATTTTCAAAGCATTTTCATTCATTTTGATAGGCAAATGAATAAGACACTACTATTATTGTAGGTGGCCATTTCTAGAAGACTTGCTTATTTTAATTCAATTTAAACTAGCTGAGTTTGTTGCAAAGAGACTCCCAAGCCTAATACACGCCTAATACATGAAAAATAAAACACTTTAAAAATGCGAGAAAGCATTCAAACATTTTTTTTTACCATTTTCATGTTTCAAACAATATTATATTTGAATGTGTGCTTTACGAGAGTTGACTTTGGCTTGCATATGAGATAACTGGACTAGAAATACTAACATCCCAGAGCAACTGCACGATGCAAGTAAGCCAGTTCAAAATGCCAGAAAGATTAAGTTCTTAACTCCTAGGGCTGGTCACACGAGCATTCAGCGACAACATTGCTAAAAACCTGATAGGAATATCACAACACAAGTGAGCCGACAGTAGACAGTCCTGTCAAAAAACTCTTGCAAAAGGATATCTTAATTCCTTCACTTTCAGTAAATTGGGATTTCGACACACGAAGTTGTTTTTGATGGGTCACTGCGATTTCGGCAAAAATGGCAAAAGGGATGCAAGTTTAATCAATTAATTTAATTTCAATTCAAAGTTTATTTTCCATTGCCATAATTTAATCGTAGCCAGGAAAAATTCGTTAGCGATATATATATAAGTGGGTCATTTAAGTTATTAAATTGTTTGACTCACACTACTCTGGACTTTCTGCCTGTCTCATAAGTCCCCCTACCTATGTACGAGTGTGTGTGTGCGTGTGTGTGTGTGTGTGCGTGTGTGTGTGTGTGTGCGTGTGTGTGTGTGCGTGTGCGTTTGTATGAGTAGATGCTGCACAGACACTTTTGAGGCCCATTCGCGCGTGATTGCTGTTTCTAATTAGTTTTCAATATAAGTATGTGTGCTGACTGCATACATAAGCAATCTGACAAGCACACACACATGTGATAGATTGGAGACAGCTTATGTAAAAGCAAACCCACTCAAATGCTAATTAGCATGTGGCAGGCAGTCATAATGACAAAAAGAAACATACACCTCCACCCCCTTCATTGGGGTCTTCGTCATCGATCTGTTATTAATGCTACGGATTGCCGATCTTAAACAATATTCTCCGCACACTCTCTCAATGAAAAGTGTATTCTAAATATATACTTTTATTTCTGATTAAAACAATGAGTTAAGTTATTGTACAAGTTGAAGTACTTTTTGGAGAATAATACTTATATGAGCTATTTATTTATTTATACCGATACTGAGTGCAGAGTAGTTCCCAGTTGTGAACTCTTGACTAGAGCACTGTTTGCTGTTATATATTAAATTTTTGGCGAAAAACAACTTTTTTGCTGACACATAAAAATTACTGAGGCTAGTTTTATTGTCATCGCTTAAATAATAAAAACAATGGTCACCAATGCCATTCTGCTAAGGAGCTTAAATATCTTCTGTTTAGCTCAGCGATTTTTCCAATTCAACCCCAAATAATTCGCATCTATTCCACTGCCAGTCTGATAGACAAATTATTGAAATGGCACTTGTGGCGTTACTTTGTGGCACTAGATTTCGCAGTCGGATAACTTATCATCAGCATTTTGTCAGCTGTACTTATTTATGCCTAGAACCAGCCAAAAGCGACATACACATTTGTGAGTATAGAAAACCAAATGAACTCATTTTTTTGTGATTGAGCATCGTTTTTGCGCTTCGATAATTTCAATTGGCACGCGTCACTTGCACTTACTGCAAAAAAACGCCAATTGTTTTCAGAGTATCTACATTGAAATACTCTCTATTGACTGTTCTATCAGTAGCTAAGAATAGGTGGAAATAAAAACTGAAATTGTAGATTTTTGGGAATTTAGCTCAACGTCCACATATTGAAAAATAACCAAAACCAGGAGAGGGACAGTTGCATGCCGCAGGCATACAAGTTAATTACGGTGCAAACATTTAGGCCACGAAAACAAAAACACGCTCTGCACACATTTTTTTAATTAATAGATGATGTTGACGTTGACGTTACTAGAGCCTTTTGCTGTCAAAATTGCTGTCACAACACGTGTAAACTGTTTGTCCGGAAGCTTATTCAAAATAGCCCTACACATTTTTTGTCAAATTATTTAGCGCTTTAACCATATTTCAATAAGTAACATGTATATTATTCATGGCTTTATGCGTAACTAGGCCCAAAAGATATACCCTTTCAAATAAGCCGACCTGTTTTAATGAATTTAAATTGATTGCCTCTTTAGTTTCATTTTGATCATCATTTAATTCATTTACACCTGGTTTTCGCTTGTTAATTCTCACGCACATCTATGAATAATTTTGAATGTATTGAAGCGACTGAAAAACACGTACTTTTTCGACACTTTGGCATAATATTCCCTTGACACCAAAGCACTTTATGATATAAGTTGCTACAACGGGAAAAATCGGCCAAAAAAGAAGGATGTTTTTTTGTTTGATTTAAATACGTGAATTGCATAACTGCCTTATCCGGATTATAGTTAAATCTTCTTATTTTGCATATTATGGCAAATGGCAATCGTTCAAATGAACTGCAGCCAAGAATTTAAGCCAAGTTTTCAGATGGTAGAAATTTGCTCTATCTATATGTAAAATACGTATATAAACACATGCAAGCCAGCGGGCTCCTCAAAGTACTCCTTCTTGTTCTGATAAGAAGTGTGTGAGCGAGTGTGTGTATTTCTAAGTTATTGAAGTTGATTGTGGTTGTTGGTGTTGTATTTGTAGTTGTAGTTGAAGTTGTTAAAGTTGATGTTGCTCGTCAGGACACTGAAGGCAAAACCACAAGCTACGTGCACGTTATGCGTGTTGATTGAAGTTTCCCTGGGAACTAAAATTCGCACACAAAGACATTCTTACACAAATGTGTGTACATCAAATATGTAAATGACTGAGTTAAACTGCTCGCAGAGTGAAAACAAGATAACTACGAGACGAAGAGATAGCAACCAATTAAAGCAAATTTAAAAACTACCGCACTGATCTAGATACATGCATTACTACTTACTCATACATACGTATTCCTACAGCGGGAAGAATGAATGTTACAGAGGATATCCAAGAAGGGACTCAACATCATTAAAACTGTGAAGTGTTCATGTGTCTACCAGAAATGGTTAACCAAAAGCGTATCATGAAACTGTCGAAAGTTTGTGTCTGTTCAGAAAAAAGCATCTCCGATTTCAAAGCTGCTTTTTAGAGTGTGTGGTTTTTTTTTTCCGCTCTTATCATGTGTACTATTGGCCTCGACATATTTTTTGTTGTTACGCTAAATGCAGCACTAACGACGACACTTCCCTCCTCTTTGGCCCTGGTGCATGTTTGCATCCTGCACTCGGTGTACGACAGTATCGCTCATCATTTCTGCTGCCACACGTTGAAGGGGCAGCTGCCCAGCAACGACGTTGGCTGCCCTGTAGGGCGTGTGAGAAACAAGAAGAGACCACATTCTTGGAACCGCACGAGTTGGACATGTGGATATGATAATGAACACTTTTGCTCTCTTTGCTCCATGTTATTTGTTATTCTTTTTATTATGTTTTGAATGGGGTTTTTTTTGATGACTTGTTGAAATCCAGCAAATTAATTTATTTAGGTAAATTTAACAGATGGTTGCCAACTTCCATTTAAAATGGGTTACATATTCACTTCTTTTACTATTCGTTTATTTAATCAGGCATTCAGGCAAACATTTTCGTCACAAAAAAAAAACTACTAAAAAATGAATATATTTATTTGGAACAAAGTTGTAAAGCTCACTTTTTATTTTCAGTAATTCTTTAAAATAATAATGGGAATATTGTCAAGGTAACATACATATATATGAAAGCTTTATAATATGAATAATAGCTGCCACATGAAAAGCGCACGAAAGTTAAATGCTAAGGGGTAGGCAAACAAAGAAGAACATTTATACTCGGATATATAAATATATTTTGCGATTTGTGTCGTTAACGATGCTAATTGTTAAAACTCATGTTCTGCAATTTGAAAGTTAAATGAAAATTGTGGATTGCAGACTGCCGATTGTGGTCCAGCAAAAAACAAAAAACAATAAAAAAAAAGAAGAAGAGTTCAGACCACTTTTGTCTTATTCACGTGTCCCATTTTGAACTGAAGTTGCAAATTTTTCGCATTACTGCGACAAATTTCAATATAAACAGCTTCACATACACACAGACACACACATACACACATACATACATACATATATATATATATATGTGGTATGCATAAAAAGAGCAAACTGCATCAGAAGTGTGGGGAGCAGACGAACGGAACGCTCCACATACGCAGTGACGCTGTCGCACTATGTAATCGGCGATACTCAGTGCGATTGTGTGTCTATGTGTGTGTGTGCGACTGTGCAAGTGTATATGTGGGTATCTGTGTGTATTCGCACAAAGTCCAAAGTAGGGCATGGCACTTAATTGAAAAACTTTTATGCGGTCGACAACGCAGCGAACAACGACTTGGTAGCACCTTTTACGCCACCATCGACACACAACCAAACCCCTCTAATTTCCGCATACCTCATGCCCCCACACACACACACACACACACACACACATACACACTCACACACTCACCATTCACATTCCAAGCATATACACACAACCAGCTGGTGGCTCTGAGAATCACTGTCCTTGCCGGGCCAAGTCGGCATTTGCTCGACGCGCGGTGCTAGCAATTCTGTTGCTGCTGCTTTGATTTTCACATTAAGCCCGGTTTCATCATTTGCAAAAATGACATTTTATGAATGCAGAGCGATGTGAAGCAGTATAGCAAAAGCAATTTGCATAAGCACCACACGCGCACACACACACACACACACACACACACACTTAGACTCTTAAAAGGATGCACTGCCTGGAGTAGAGTGGACCAAAGTCATCATCAGTGCTAATGGTATTTTTTTTATATATTTCTGGAGTAATTTGCAGAGTGTTGACTTCGTTCACACATTGAGTGGATCCAAATAAGCATTTGTATGTTAAATACAGCCTATTCTTAATCGAATTTGAAATTTCTTTTTAGTTTCTCTTGCAATTTTCCACTTTGCAATACACGTCTGTCAATACCTGATTGATTGACTGTTTCTAGTTAGACTCACAAGCAACAAATTGTTGAATACTTGTGTTTTATACGTGTTTTGTCGTTTGAGTTGGTTTCGAATTTATTTACATTTTACTGCGGTTGATACCCGCAACTCCTGCTGCGAAAAACCATCAACTAATATTTTCTGATTATTTTATTTGCAGAGGAAAATATTCAGTGACGCTTTAAAGAAAACATACACAATATTTCCACAGAATCCTTTGTAAACAGTATTTTGTGATATTTATACTGTATCTTGAGTATATGTTTGTCTGTATATGAGCATAGGCTATAAGAGCAGTAGTCTCGAGGGACAACGATGGAAAGTAGACTCTGCGAGAGATTGATAGTCTTGACCGAAAATGAAATTAGTAATCGGATTCCTTTAAAAACTTCACATGAATGTAAATTTCTTATTTTTTTAGTTTTTTATTTTCACGATTTCATACCTTTTATTGCAACAAATGTTGTGTTTAAATTTTAAATATATGCGATTAATCTTATTACCCTTTACCCTTTTTACCCTTTTATTCGTGTTCAACAAATATTATTTAATATTTATATTTTCTTCCTGCACTTTTATTACAATATTTATGATTTGCTACGAACTTGATTGACTTACTAATATGATGAATTTTACATTTATATTTAGGTAGCTATAATACAAATTTAAGATTCATATGAGTGTATATATATATTTGTTTGTAATGTATTTAAATGCAGCTTCCTTCCACTTCTGTACAATTTGACTTTAATTATTTGACTTCAAATGACAAGCGAATTATGCTAACAACTGCTGATGCAGATCGACTTCATTTAATTGATATTTGCCTGTTGTTCATTCCAGTATCCTTGTAAGCAAGGACCTTAGCTATCTCCTCATGGGAGAGTGCTTTTTCCATTCCCATTCTAAATTTTTGTAAGCAACTAATCTGTTTTTGCCTATCAAATATTAAATAAATATGTAAACTTAATTATCACATTCCCTACTTACTTTTCCAAAGGACTGCCTTTATTCGAATTTCGCACGCAAACTAGCCATAAAAGGGGGAAAAAACTAAAAAATCTTGGAAAAAACTAGAGGAAATTGCATTTCAATACTTGATAATAGTGTAAGAATACGGTCCCGTTCGGGTTGGTACAGTTTTTAGTACCATAAACGCGAGTGCCTTCAATCGAACTTCGCAGATTTTAAATACATTCAGAGTAAACTCATATTGGGCAAAGGCACGAAACAATCCCAATCATTTTGAGTGAGTTGAGTGCACCAGAACAAACATGTGCAAGTATACACATATGTGTACATGTGTTCTATTTTCAAAATTCCATTTATATTGCATTGTTTAGACTCCATTGCTATTGTGTTTTGTGGATATTCAATTTCATTACAATACGCGTTTGTAATAAAAAAAAAAGGTATATACTAATACTTAACACAGCCTTGCGCAGAACATAAAACAATCGAAATGAAACTGTGAAATGCAACGCATACAAGTGCTGGAAAGTGACGGTTTGACGGGATAACTTTTTTTTTATTGTTTTTCAACTCTCCATTTGTCGGACAAGTTGAAATTTTCGTTTACCGCGACTTGTAACTTTTGTATTTTTACATTGAAATACATGACTGTGCTTAGACCGATGCACTTGTTTTTGTGGTTTGTTTAGTTAAACACATTAACATTATTTAACTGCACTTTTCCTGCTGTACAACTGAAAATAATACTGTTACTAACCATTTAATACTATACAAATGTAAATAGCTTGTACAATATTTTGGAAAAAAAACCACGTTAAATTTAATTCAATGAAAAGGCTTGCAATCAATTCCATTGTGCCATGTTCAGATTAAGTTGCACATTTTTGGTAGTTGAATTCAATTGATTTTCCCCATTTCTTTCGCCTTCGCCTTTCTTTCAACGTCCACATACAACGTTAACAAACCCACACATAGACACACAATTTTCTCAGTCAATGGGTTCTCTCTATTGTAAATTTTCACCGTATCCATTTGCATTGATATTTTAGGAATATCACGGTGTCCACACTGGTAACATTTTGATATTGTATAAAGCTCTAAAGCGTGGACCACAATTTAAATACTTGGCATGGTCAGTGTAAATCAATCAGTGAATCAATCTGAGCTTTTTGTCAGTCAATCAGTTACTCAGTCAGCCGTTTAGTCAGCAGATGGTTCGCTATAGAACTGCTTGATGGGCACTTATCCAAGCTATAGCGAGGCTGCCACCACCGTTATCCACAAATAACCACCCAGTGCTGCAATCACGCATACACACACATACATATAGACACATACATACACACACACACCCCCACACACACACACACAGACACACACACACACATTCGCTGTGCTTTCTCGAATCACAACGAGTGCAATTTTCTGGCCCGTTTCGTGGCACATTTGTGGGAATTGTTACGAGAAAATGAGGAAATGCTAAAGTCATAATGATTTGAATGCCATAATATGCGCTTGTAATAAAGCTTACTTGTTTGAGGTCAGAATATGCGTTCTTGTGCTGCAGTGCACATTGCACATTGGCTTTTAAAGCTTATGTATCTCTTTAGTTATGCTATAGCAGAAAACCGTCACAGACAGTCAGATTTATGCTCCAACTTTCCACTATATATAAGGAGCTACACGATTTTTCCATATATACCCCATATACTATTTGAATAAAAATCTGCATTTTGGGGATGTTTCATGTTATCTCAGCTGAAAACATGGTGTCCCCAAGCAATTGAAAGAATACAAATTCACCTGTTCCGAGCACTTGACTTAAATAAGTGAGTATGCCACACACACACACACACACACACACACACACACACACATGGGAGCACAAAAACGCAAAGAGCTGCACATCCAGCCTTTGAGTAAACCGAAAGGATGCTGGCGGGAACAAGCGAACTGCAAACTGCAAACTGCAAATAGAAACAGCAAGTAACCCGGCTGCCCGATAGTGCATACATATGTACACATATGTTTGTATGTATCTACTTGCTGGCACAGACGTAAACACCTTGTTGTGTGGTTTACAGCACATAATAAGCACATGCAACAAAGGTCTCGGTGTATATACAAATCTCTAGCTAAAATAGCCAGCAAACTTTTGTTCGCATGTTAACAATATAAAAACACAAAAGCAATGTTATTCTATTTGAACAAGCGGACGTATAAGTAATTTCCAGACGATGACAATATTTGTGGGCAAATTAATAAGAGAATATAACAATTTGTATATAAGAATTTTAATTGCCAAATACGAGCAATCAAAGAAAGCAATAGGTTTAGGGCAGGCGGACTTCTAAGTATACTTATTTCAAAATTTGGTCCTCTGACTTAAGTAAACAACTAGTAAAATCCACTCACGTTCAAGTTACTGCCGATTGAATTTTATTTTTAAAGTTTCATATAATACAAGACAAGTTTCGCAGACTTAAGTAGTTCGAAAATGGACGTAGAACTATTAAATGCAAATTGTTTCACCGTTTTTAGTGAAAATCCACCCTAAAGATACGAAGTTGTTTGGCAAAAGTTTAATTTTTGTCCTTCAAACTTATATTCAAAGCATTGCCGGACTTGGCAAAACTCGCGAAAAGTGTTTGAAAAACTAATTGATAGTTCGTTTTGCAAGCAAAACTAAAATTGTTTATATAACTATGCGCATAAAATATGACTTGGCTAAATATGCTTCAGCTTAATATACAGTTTGAGCATATGTATAAGCAAAGTGAACATATTTAATCGAAGTAGTACAGCATTTTAATAAAAGTGGCCAAACAGTTAAAAGTTTATTATTTATTTATTGCAGTTGCAGTTGCAGTGTCTGCAGTCCATTTCAGAGCTTGCTCAACTGCCTTCTCTGATATCGGTCTTACAATCACAAGCTGCCAATGTGTATATATCGTATATATCCTATATATATACTTGCTTGCTTAGTTGGCTGCAAGCAATTTAAATTGCATTTTGTATTGATTTCAATTAGGTTCAGTGCGCTTATTTGTAGTCTTTTGTAGTGATGTTGTAGAAGCCATGTTGCGTATACGCCTCGTTGCGCTTCAATTGGCTGTCAGTTGCTCAGCCATTGATTGATTGTCTAATTGTTTGTCTTTGCTACATGCACACGGCAATTGAATAGCAGGTCGAAAAGTTCGTCTCGAGTTTAAGCTTTAAGCTTGAACACGGCAACTAGGGCTACACCTTGACACAAGAACTAGCTGGAGTTTATCATTGATTCTGTGTTGTTGATTTCAAAATGTGATTTTAATGTTTTTTTAATATCATCACATGTACACACATGCACATACGCATGCACACACAACAGATGGCCAGACAACAAATGATAAAGTGAAATAAAAATAGAACCTGAGCATTACGAACTCACAAAAATGTAGCACACTAAATATGTGTGTGTGCGCTTTTAACAGGCACAGACCGACAAACTCCCAACTCCCATCTTAGACAAGGGGGTTGACTCCTTAAATGTATAAGCTGCTTACACACGTCTATTGAAAACCGGTTAGATCGGAGGTGAACATTATTTGATTGACAGTTGGACAATCAGTAACATGTTCCATTGATGACTACAGTGGGTCAGACTAGGGCACTTTTAACTTATACACACATGCACTGTGTCAAGAAAGTGTTTATTTTTTCCATTTCTTTATTATTTTGTTATTCTTTTTTATTTATTTAATATTTGTTTGTTCTTACGAACATTTCCCCCTAAGGCTAGCTAAATACGACAAGTGAAAGCTGTATAGGCCAGTACAGTAGGATTCTAAAGTTGCGACTTATCTTATGAAGTTTCCAGTTGTAATTTTCATACTTACATTTAATTAGAATTTGATTTATCAGCTGCCTTCAGGTTAACCCCAATTTGCATGCGGCAGTTGCTTTTTGGCGTCCAATTACCAACTATGATGGTGAAAACAAAGCAGAAAGCAGAAAGCAAAGAGCAGAAAGCCAGGATCAGGGTGGTGATGCAGAGGCTGCTCTATTTGCCCACTGATTCCCAGTGGCTTGCAGCTTATTATCTCATTTATTTTATGGTCTTCGCTTGGCTCGACACTGGACGGCAACCAAACTGAATGAAATCAAGCCGTGTAATGAGCAAAAGCTATTCAAAACTGCAGCTTTTGACTGTCCACAAAGAGAGTTCATTTTGGGAGTTGGCAAGTTGCAAAGTAGCGAGTTCTGCGATTTGAGCTCATTAATTTTCGTTACTTGCATGTGGCAATATATTAATTTTAATTAAATATGTAATTGTGCTGCTCCCTGGCAATTGCCATATGTCGCTGCAAGCACAATATCCTTGTTCATTTTATGGCTTGGACAATGACTGCAGGATATGGATGTGCAAATATCCTTTAACTGTTGCTGCGGCTGCGGCTGCGGCTGATGTTAATATTTCCATTGTGCTTTTAACAAACAAATTTGCCTTAGTGAATTTTTATGTCAGATTTTGGTTTTAGTTACATTTTGCGGTCTGAAGCCCGCGTAGTTTTGTCAGTTTATTTGTTTGTTTTGCCGCTTGCTTTCGCAGCTATTTCGGGGCTCCATGTCATACCCTCTTTCCAAAAGCTAAATGTGTATATAGGCCTTTTGCAACATCCGTCAGACACTCTGTTGGCATAAGCAACAGACTCCAAACTGCCATCAGCAATTGTACCCCATACCTTGCAATGCCTTAACACATATACAACGATAGATATTGCAGTCCTTGGGCCTTAAGGCTTACTATTTGTGCTGAGCTTATCAATCATGAAGGGTATTGCGCAGTTGGCTACATCCGACTGCAGTGCTCATAGTACTTTTGTGTAATGGTTATAAAGTTTGCCTGTTTGTTGAGGTCATGCCTGTTTTTAATTGCAAACTGTTGGGGGCTTCGAGAGAAAACGTTTTTTTTATTTTATTTTGCTTTTAGAACGCACATATTTGGCAATAACCAGGTATTGTTCAAAAATAGACGAAAAATAGGCGAGTGGGCTGGCTTTAATTTTAGATATACCTATACACAGCCTAAACAAATAATAGTACGTGGCGAATAAATAAAAATGTGTACATTTATTTCATCATGAGCCTGAGGTCCTTATAGCCATTGCCTATAAATTTAATTATAGGTTAGCTGGTCGAAAACCAATAAACTAAATACACAAATAAATCATAATAAATAAGTAAATCTTACCTAAATCGCGAAGTATTCATTTCGACTCGTTAGCAATTGTAGAACTCTTTTCTACCATATCAGTTCGATTTTGCAAAAACTGTTAAACACGTCTCAAATACATTTTCGAGCAGGTCATTAAAAATGAGTTTGGAGTCAATCGGTTGAAAACGAAAAAGTTTATACAACAGTTGCCCAACCATCTTTCGAATGTGGGGGAGGCGTTTGGGAATTTTTCCCCATATCGGTAAAGCACTTTATCATTGATTTGTTACGTTGAGCTTTTAAATGTGAATTTGATGAATACTTTTTGTATCAGTTTGCAATGGATACGGTGAATTACACTTTCTAACAAGAAGTGCACTTGTCAACAGTGAAAATACATAAGTGTATTGATCATTGAATCTATAAAAGATGCCAATTTGCTCAGGTCGTTAATAATGAAGAAATTCTGTAATACGTTGGCCCCAGATGTCTATGAAACAGTTCCTTAAAGCGCTTGTGCTTTGTTGGTTCATCTCTTATGTCAAAAACACAAATGGCATTTGCACAAAGAAGCTTAATACATTTAAGAAGTTTACCTATTCTTTGGCTCTCTCAGCGAAAACCGTTTAGTTAAACAAATAAGAATACAGGGAGTGTAGACAGCTTAGCTGGAAGACGTCTCGTATTCAAGTCTAGTGCGACCCAAACACACATTCGTATATCACATAAGCGAATTTGTAGTATACAACACCTACACACATTACTAACCGGCCAGCATGAGACAGGGTGATAAAAAATGTATAATCTTTTTAGGGTCAGAAATGGCTGAAAGTTATGTGCATACCCTTTTTTGTACATTTTTAATGGGTACACGGTTTTTGGGCTAAGCATCCGGTCGTTATGCAATTTGCAGAACAGGTCCAGTTGCTTACACTAGTATGTACAATAGTTGACCAGTAAAATAAAGTTTTCGCTTTAAATCGGTAACACAAATCGATAAATTTCACATTTTTAAAGCAATGTCAATGTTCGTTTATTTTTTTATTTTATTTTTTTTTTGTATATAAATATATTTTTTAACTTTATTGAATGTGTAGCGATAGGAAGAAAACAGACAACTAAATGGCGTTGGTTGAGAATTTGACAGCTGTGCTTTTGGGTCAGGCTAAACTTAAATTTTTGCAAACATTTATGAAACAGTTTGATAAAAATCTTTGGAGACTAGAATATGTTACCCAGTCACGAAGTTGTTTCATCTCTTTCTGTTATTCTTAAAAAAAATGTTCGTTTATCTGATGGTCCTGTTAAAGACATACTGCAAAATTCTTATATGCATGTGGGCCTATATGCGTATTCGACTGCAATTATGCAATGGCCGAAAAGCTAATTAGCGATTCTTCGATTGGGTTTTCAGCGAGATTTTCTAATAAACTTTCGATTTCGCTACTTATTTTGCAGCTTCGGATCCACAAACAACAGCTGAAGAGTTCCTATCAACAGATTCGCAGCAACAATGTCGTCAAATTGGATTCCGCTGCTAGGCATGCTAATTCTATTGACAGGTAAGTTTTTTTTACAATCTCCAGCAGTCGAAATGGGGAAACGTAGCTTGCCGTAATCATTGGCTGATACTGCCAATATGCGGCAAGGTGTGGAGGGCATACGACAGTACAAGTCAATAACGCTGCAGACACGCTTCATGGGGGGATTTGAAATTGCAGCAGCAGCCCGAAACATGGCACTGGAGCCGCTGTGCCCAAAGTCAGCAGAATTACTCTTGCCACTCATCCTTTGCATGCGCGTCACGTAAAAACAATTTCGTTTGTTCTCGCGGCTAAAGTAGAATGAAGCTGGAGCTAAATCTGGGTTTAAGGCTGTGACTGGCCTTTAACCTAACGGTTGTTATTTAACCTATTTCCCCGCAACTGTATCCTGGCCATGCAGAAATTGTTTTATATCATCTACACTTCCGCTGACATTTAAAATAACAAGCCGAGAGCGTGCATTGATTATTTGGCCATGATTGTGCTGTTAAGAAATTATGGCATACTTTAAAGCCCCATATGCCGCTGCTTATGTACAGATATACACATGCATAATTATGTATTTATCTAAAATATTATTGAGAATAACTGATAATATTGCAATATAAATTTAAAAATAAAATAAAAAATTAAACGAGAAGGATATGCATGTCGAAGATTACATACCCTTGTAGACGGGAGTTAATCTGTTAACAAGCGTTAACAAGTGACTAATTGTTCCCACGGCAGCTATATATAATAGTGGTCCGACGGCGGATATACAGCAAGTTCCTCAACATTGAAAAGTATACAAATGCTAAGAAATAATCAAGTAAACAAAGTTGCACAATAATATACAATAATAAGGAATGCAATTAACTGGAGTATAATGCAAATTTGAGTACACCTATCCTATAAAGTTTGGCTTAACAACGACTCGTAGACTGACTTTGTCTTCCATTTGAATCTATGCGCCAAATATGGCAAATTACCGTTACAGTCGCTGTACTCATTTGGCATCTACAAGCGCTCATTAATAGCTCTTTACCAACCAACGCCAAAGCACGGCGCGCGCGCGTGTGTGTGTGTGTGTGTGTGTGTGTGTGTGTGTGTGTGTGTGTGGCTGTCTAGTAGTCCTAATGGCTTCTGGCTGAACCGCAATCTAGTTCCTTGGCTGTGTGTGTGTGTGTGAGCTGTGTTGTGGCTGCGCACTTTGGCCAAGTTAATGTACAACTTAACTGCTGGCAATCAATAAAATGTCAAGGAACAAAAAACAAAAGAGAAAAAAATTCGCTTCCTGATTAAACTCAGTTAAGGTTGCCAGGGCGACATTTGACTTTAATTTAATGTGCCTGATGGAGCAAAAGATAAAACGACAGCCCTTTATGGAAATACCAATATAATTGCTATTTAGGCATTGAATCATTTGCTTGTCGCTTGGCTGCAAATTGTGCACATTCAAAGCAATGCTATCAATTTGACATGGTTGTCCTTAGAATTCAATTCAGAGCAACATTTTCTTATTATTTTTAATTAAAATGCAGCAATGCGCAGATTTTACATAGTCACTGTTGCATGAAAGTGCAAAATTTGTCGTTCACTTCTGAGTTTAATTTAAGTAAATATACAATTTTTAACAGCCTTCTCTGCTATCTTTACAAAATGTATGTATGTAGCCAGTGAACGCGTATTGTTTTAGACAACAACAAAGTGTTCTATTTGATTTTTACAATATCTGATTTGGTTGAGTGAGAAATTGCTTTAAATTTGGTTGCCGGAGCACAATTTCTGGAGCAGACTGAGCATATAGCGAATGTTGCAAAGTGCCTTCAGTGTCGAAAATAAGGCAGAAAAGTTCGTGACAAAGTCAAACAAAAACCGAAACCAAAACACATTGATAAAAACGTCGCGGAGTTTTGTTTGTGCCGGAGTACAGTTTCTATAAAGATAAACTTGACTTGGCACAATATAAGATTTCTTCAGTTCAGTTTTCAGTTTAACATATACCACTACGCATATGCTTTATGCATTATATTAAAAAGTTGGTCGAAAGAATACAAGCACCAATTAATACTAGCTTTAACTTGACACTCACACTGGCTTAAAGCCATTAACCAGTTACAAATAGCCTACACAGTTCACTTTAAAATCAATTCAAGCAGTCATTTTATAAGTCCTGCATAATCAAGTCCTTAATTGCATATGCAAAACTAAGAAATCAATAAATTAACATGCAAGTCGCAGACGGCAAGTGCAATAACATCTGCAACCGTAATAGGATAGTTTTGACCGATTTAAATCAGGTGTTCATACAAATCGACGAACATTGCACAATACGAATTTAACCATTTTGCCAGTAGGTTAAGATTATAAAATCAACAAACTTTGTCGCATACTATATATTAATATATGTATATATATATATTTTTTTGCTCATGAGTTTATTCTTTTTTTTAATATAAATATGCAATTATGCTGGTATGGCCTTCGTAGTGAAACTTCGTAGTATATGTTGGCTAAGAGGCCGAGTCGAGGCCCAGACCCAATGAAATATGGAAGTGACATTTTATAGCAGAAATGTATTTTTTCTTCATGCGCAATTAATTTGTTATTAATTTTATATACTGTAGGTTAGGGCTTATTAATATTATTATCGCATTTTGGCATAATGTCGTCCTATTTTACATTTAATTAGCAGAAAACGCATCAATTATGCAGAGTCCATTTCAGAACCAGATAATTGGTAAATAACTGTTGTATGAACTTCAATTTCTTTGTTGTTGGGATTTATATCAGTTATGAAAAATAATAACTTAATTGAATACCTGCTTTACCGATTTGCCAATATCAAAAGCGCACAGTAGTTCCGGCAGAAGCAGCAGTCTGCAGCATGTTTGGTTCATTTAATTTGACTGCCACAACATAAATCAGCCGTCTAGTAATGCTTCAAATGTCCTGGGAGTCAAGAGTTAGAAAGGAAAACGCCATATTTCATGCCGTTCAGTTTCAGCTCAACATCCAGCCAATGAGTTAAATTGTTTTTTTTTTTTTTTTTTTGGAAAATGAAAGATGCCACCAAAACCGCCAAGTGGACTTGAGTCAGGGACAACTTACTGACTGAGTACTGAGACTGCATGTTTGACTGACTAACTGACAAACTGGCTGACTGACTGAGTGACTTAGTTGAAATGAAAAGACGCCGCGCCATTAACAATAGGGCATGGGATTTCAAGGTTCGGTCTTGTTGCGGGGTTGGGGTTGCGATAAGAATAATTGGAATGTCAGTTTAGATGCGCGCACGTGAAAGTGAACACAAAGCGACACAGCTAGAGTCAACCCGCAGTACCAGCAGCAGACACACTGTGTATAGTTGGTGTGTGTAAGTGTGGGTGTGGATGTGGGTGTTGATGTAGCAGCGGGAGCAGCAAAAGCAGCAGCAAAAGCAGCAGCAAAAGCAGCAGCAGCAGCTCAACATGTTGCAGCCAGGCTGGCTGTGTAAAAATGGTACAATAGTTGCAACTGCGTCGTGGCGGCGCACTTGGCTGAACAATGACATAAACCTAATGACAACCAGATGACGATGACGATGACGAGGACGACGACGATGATGACGATGATGATGATGATGATGATGGCGGCCTCAATGCCTTCGGTTGGCAAGCAGCGGCAGCTCCAGAGGCAGCACCGCCGAGAGATGGTTGGATGCCACTGACAACAATGACAACGCTGACATGCACAGACAAAAAAGGCAAAGAAGGCAAAAATATAAGAAAAAACTCATTTTTGAAATCAAAATTTGACGCAAGCTCCGGTGTCCAGAGCCGCAGAACCGCAAAGGACAAGCATCCGGAAAAGTGGAGTGACACTCGGGGACTTCACTAAGGATAACTAAGCATAAATGCCGGACCATGCTGCGGTCAGCAATATGCGAAGCGCCTTTCAAAAGCCTGCAGGAGTTCGCCACTTGAGTGTGCTCGACTATAAGTTACCCAGTGGCATGTGGCCAGATTTGCATAAGTATCGAATATATGAGCCAACAGCGTCAACCCAGCGTCAACATTATGAGCATATTATTTAAACACATTTTCCCTATGATTAAATTGTATCTATTTACATAAAAATTTACCCACATTTGTTTTGACTATTTGACGGAATGCCAAACAGCCGCAAGACATGTAACCTTTTGTAATCAGATCTTGCTATTCATGTTGTCTGCCCTTTCTTTTGCCAGAGTTTCAGCACAGTTAAACACTTGACTTGACTTGATGTTGTCGTTGTAGTTTGTCGAATTTAAGCAAATTCCTATTGCGCCTTGAGCAGAGGCAGCACAACTGTTCTCCTGAATTCAAATGTTATTATTTATAATGGTTACGACAAAGGGCAGTCAGCATACCAATTTTCCTGTCCCCACCTCATATCTCACCTCAATATTTACCAATTTTTGATGAAAATCTGAAAGAAAGTTCCGTTCACATATGCAGAAATGTCCGTACAAATGGCACAAGTGTAACAAACAAAATTGTGCACATTTTTTTCTCTCAATGGCCTTCAAAAATTTGCTTTCTTTTCGATGGCAATAAGCCGATAAGCCTCAGTATCATAAAGAGCACAATTTGATAAATGTTTTCATTGAGATTTGATACATATATATATATATATATCCAACCATAATCCTTGTATCTACCGCTGCCCTATTATACCCTTTTGATCCACTTTCAGTGGATACACAAGGCACACAAAATCATGATAAGCGACTTGTTATCAAAACTGCAACTGCAAAGAGCAACTGCAACGACAGAGTAGGCATTGGGTGAAAAGCCTGCCCATTTGTCGTTTAAATTGAAAACTGGACAACAAATCGCGTCGAGTACTTGGCCACTCTCAAAGTATTGTGACAATGAATTGATGCTGGGAAGGACTGAAACTTGAACTGCAACTGCAAGTTCAACTGCAGCTGCAACTGCAACTGCATTTGATTGCCCATTTGTGCAGCTTGCGCTGCAGACTCCAATTAGCCTCTTGCGCATGCGTTGTGGGCGTGGCTGGACGATGGGCGATTGTCTGTCACTGACAGCGACAGCAGCGTCAAGTTGTATTCTGTTTTGTTGACACGCCTCCCGGCCGGGAGCTAAGCTGTTTTGATAATATCAAAGGGAAAACGGCCAATAGGAAATAGGTAGTGGAACGGGGGGGTGAGGGGGTGCTGCCAAAAGACAACCCGTTGCAGTTGCCGGCATTCATTAGGCGGCCAACAGAAATATGGCATTGTTGTTGTCATTCGTGTTGTTCGTGTTGTTTTTGTTGTTTATTGTCAAAACATGTGCGAAGCAAATTGCTGCCATAGCTTACGTAACTTACAACAGCTGTGGAGTGTGAGTGAGTTATAACTGAAACTTGCCCGCCCGAGCCGACAGCTTGTTATTTTTTTGGCTATTTATGGCAGCCACTGACAAAGTACTTGATATGTTCAAAACAGACAATTACTACGTTGAGCTGCTGTCATCAATTGACTGTCGTAAAACATTTTCGCTTCGTCCTTCAGTCTTGACTTGCACACTATATAGTCTACGTGGCACACTTTAACTTGTGCAGCATTTCTCAAGTTAAAGAAAACTTACATATTGGCCTCATTCGGCATTCGCTGAAGACATTTCAGAGCGGAACTTGGAGACAGCAAGTGCAACAAAACTCCGGCTTGAATAACAACTAAGTTCGAAAAGAGAAATTATATTCATTTGTAAGTTAATTCGATTTGGACAAACTTCGAGGAAGTGCATGACATAGAATCATAATATTTATGGTCAAAGAATACGCTAATCTAAAGTCTAAATCGTATACCCAAGAATTCTAAATATTCCCACTTATGCCCAAAAAAAAAAATCTCAATCATTCGTGTAATGAGAGAAAACTGTAATCTACGGATTTGATACCCTTGCCAGACTTTGTTGATAATCTGTGATAGATACAGCTTGTGGCGAAATACGAATATATTCATAGCTGTGACAATTTCGACACATCTCACCGATCTGATTAAGAATATGTGTATGTACTTTGCGGTGCCAACGATGACTAACACAGATTTATAACAGCCTGGGTAAAAGCAAAATAGGAGCAAAAAACAACTTTAACAGAAATGACGAAAAAGGCCAATTGAATATAAAAAATTGCTGAACTTGACACAAAACTCATTTGAAATTTAAATGGCAGAAGCGCATCGAATTCGTTGAGAGCTGTGCCTTATCCTTCCTCTACTTCCTCTACTTCCTCTATTGCTTCTACTGCTTCTACTCCATCATCGTTTTCTTCTCTTTCTTCTCGCCATCATTACGAGTGCGACGGTGAGTGTTTGTCATTTACAAATGTCTGCCGACTTGATTGGCTGCCATGGCCATTAGGCAGCTCTTCTCGACCAACTGTGGGAGCTCAACATAATACATTCACATACATATACATGTATGCAAATAAGCTTAATTCCTGACCAACTCTGAGGCCATTACGCTACAGCATGCTAAAAATTGGCAACTCAGTGAATAATAATAGTGAACGTCGCATAAATTGAAAATCTATGCGGGGACAGTGTTAAATGTGGAATTTGCTGCCTGTGCGTAAATTATTGACCAAAAACTCATGCCTGTCTGTGAGTGAATAAGTGAGTTTTTGGCTTACCACATCGCCATTAAATGCTGGCATTTGAAATGGATGACAAAAAAATAAGGAGAGCTGTTCGCAACATAAGTTGAGAGTGCATATTTTGTTTGGCATTAAATTTAAGCTTCATGTCCATACATACATATAAAATTTAAAGTACAATATAATTCATCTACCAAAACTCAGCTGATCTGGCCGCCTGCACAAATATTCTTTATGATTAAGTTTGACTCTCACAGTTTGAATGCTAGCCTAAGCAGAGTTAAAGTCAATGTTTAAAACAAGAATAAGAAGCAATCTTCGACACAAAATCGATAAATATATGTATTTTTTGGGCTATGAACTATCAAAAAAAAAGAAAGATAAAACATGGCCTGCATTACAACTTTTATAAAAAACAATACAAAAAAAACCTCTCCTTGAGGGTGTATGTGTAAAGAGAAAATACCTAACGATGAGTATATGTATGTATTTGGTTTCTATTTGTGGTCACGTAAAACTTATTCAGGTGGGAGAAGTGGGTGGCATCCTTCCATATAGCGTCAAACTTTCATCTCTGCAAGCCAGCCAGCTCATTCAGAAATTGGCCATGTCTATGGTAAGCAATGTAATATCGATGACAATTTTATTTGCTACACTTCGTGCCCAACTGAGGGAAAGCCCGCCGCAACGCGACTCACATATAGGCGAGTCTATTTTATATGCTTACTGGCTGATAAGTAAAGTCACACATATACTTAAAGTGGAGCTTGAAATCCGCTGGATGTGATTCGCCATCCTAGCTGCCGAGCAGCCGAGCAGAAAATACGCCCATTCTCCCAATATGGAAAGCACTTCCATATATTGGCCTGAGCCACCAGGACAATCGAAAGCTTAGTCTAAAGTCTTACACAGCTCTGAATTGCCCCCTAGTACATTCTGCACGTATATATAAGATCACGCGCATACGCTCGAAACTGTGGGCGCAGGCAAATGTGTCAAGGCCGATTACGGCTGTTGGCAAGCGAAACTGTTGTAGCTTGGGGGAAAACGTTAAAACATTACAACTGCAATGTGGCAAGCTGCCACGAAGCAAGTTGCAGGAAAAGAGGGAATCTCACGTGTTCGACCAGCTGCAGAGCAAACAATTCAAAAGAGGGAAAGCGAAATGAAAACGTTTGCAACGACAACGGGCAACAGGCGATGGAATCGCAAGGTGTTAAGCGGTATTTAAACTGTGACACCAGATGAGGGGGAGTGGAGGGCAGTGGCAGCCAGACAGCATTCGCTATCATGGCATCGTGCAGCGTGCATCTGTTATCTATACCACCCAAGCTACACCATCCCCCCCAAGTTTCATATTGTTTTTTTTTTCCAATTTAAACGGTGTGCTCTATGGGTAAGGAATGTTTTTTTTAGAACAGATTTTTGCTCTGCTTAGTTTGCACACAGCTGACAAAAATGTAAGAGCTTATTTTATAATCAAATGTAATATTGGTTACATATTCTTATTTGATGAAAACAATTCAGTAATTGAATTATGAGAAATTATCAATCTTCTGTGTTGGTTTAATGGATTTCTTTTTACCAATAAATCAAAATTCCACATTGAACTCCTACCTAAAGAAGAATTTTGTGGAAATACATAGAAGAACCGTACAATAATAATAGTTGGTTTTTGTTTGTTTCTAGCTAGCTAAGAGTAATAATTTTATGAAAATTCTTACAAGAAACACGAAATGTTTAATATTTACTGTTAAGTTATATGGTTAAATAATTCGGTACTTTTACACATTCAGGGTGTTCTTTTTATCTGTGAACGTTAAGATTTATATTATATAGATATCTTACAAATTCATTTAATTAAATTTAAAATTTCTCAGAAAGAATATTTTCGAAAAAATTAGATATTCCATTTTTACATTTTAAAAATTGTTTATATTATATAGAAATATTTTTCATTGTCATTTTACGGGGGTTTTTCTACATAAATTAACCATATTCGTAAATAACAAAATCTTCGCAACTGTTATCGTATTTTGCAGGAGGTTCTCAGGGTGCCTCGAAGCGATTCTTTACCGACTTCCTGCAGGACCTACCCACACCCGGCACAGGAGGACCCACATTTGATACTAACATTGCCACTAACGTAACCGGTCTCGTGGGAAAAACAATCAAGTTGACCTGTCGCGTCAAAAATCTCGGAAATCGCACGGTAAGTACTAAAAAAGCAGCTAGCTGTTCGAAATGCAGTTAATTTAATCTAAAGTAGTCGCGTATATATACGAAGCTCCAACTCAAAGGGAGACGAGGTATACAAGTTTTCATGGTGTCGAATAACAAATACCTTTAAAAAATTTTGGAATTGAGATTTTTATATAATAGCTCTATAATATGGAAATCAGTTGATTTGATGAGCGTGGCTAACATTGAAAGTAACACTATGAAAGATATATATGATATAGATGGACAAAAGTCTTATTATGATATTTTTAGACAATACTTTCTGTATTTGCTATAGATAAATACTTAACCTGGTCGAATTTGGTTCCGCTTATGCCTTAACGCAAGTTGACATATTTATTTTAACCTCTGTAAGAGTAATAAAAAGGTTAGCAGTCTTAACCGCCAGAGCCATGTTCTGCGCTCAATGCAATAATAGCTGTATGCGAGCCCAGTCAATTTTTTGATAAAATGCATTTTTTGGATCGAACTCCGCGAAAGAACTGAAAATATGTTAAAAGTTGAGAATTCTTAGCTGCTTTCGATAAAGTTATTCACGAATTTTATGTCGATGCTGGGAGTGGGGGAAAAATATACACAGAAGTCAGACGGCCAAATGGGAGTTGCATTAGCAAAACCAATATGCTCATTTTTCATTTTGGAAAGTGGGTATTTAAATATAAAAGTTGTACAGCGAAAAGTTGTCGAAAGGCTTTACGCTTCACGGAAGGCGACTGCAAAGAGTTGCTTGTTATTAGAAGAGGAAGAGTATAGTAAGGGCAGGGCTCTAACTGATGGCAGCTGTCGTCTGTCGACGGTCGATGCCCGACAGTCGAAAGTCGACAGTCGACTGACGTTCACTCGGGCAAAAGTTGTGAGCCGGCTTCAACATTTCTCTGTGCATCTCACTATGGCTTTGTCTACTTGAAAATTCATTCGAAATGCGACCAGTTGAAGTAGTTGAGTTTGCCATAGCGCCAGCTGCTAAACAATTAGAAATTTAATTTTTACTCAGAAGTCACTGTACCAAATAACATTCAGGCCAAGTCAAATAGTTAAAATTGCCCTTTTTAAGTTTTTCACATCTGCCATTCTAGCAAATTGAAATATTTTACATTTTGACTAGTCACTGATACTTAAAAGAATTAAAAATTAAAAAGGAATCTGGCTATATATGGACTCGATTGCCCTCCCAAAGTTTGGACTAGGCGAATGAAGCCATGACTGAGAATAATTTAATTCCCACTGTGAAGCATAACGGCGGATATGTTGTGGTTGCATAGTTGCAGCTGGAGCTGTTCGAGTGGTGCTTATGGATGAGAAAATGGACAAGCACATCTATTTGATCATTTTAAGCGTAAATTTGCGCCGGAATGGCTTGATCCAAAGACATTCGTCTTTCAGCCCTTTAATGACCGAAGAGACTCATCACTCGACACTGCAAACATCTAAGAATGCTATTCCAACCATCGGATCCAAGTCATATTAAACATATTGCCGAAAATAATAAGGAAGCACGTGGTTCCATCAAAGGAGTCCTTAAAAACGGCATAGTT
The DNA here is from genome assembly GCA_035043785.1 of Drosophila planitibia. Taxonomy (NCBI): domain Eukaryota; kingdom Metazoa; phylum Arthropoda; class Insecta; order Diptera; family Drosophilidae; genus Drosophila; species Drosophila planitibia. The sequence goes on from JAWNMS010000041.1 coordinate 5,934,052, forward strand.
AGTTGAATGCAACAAAATAAGTGCTAACAGCACCAATAACTTGGTGAAAGGACGTAATTAGGAGCAGAAGAAGGCCCTACTAAATATTATGAATTATATTCGAGGTTGTTTTTCATTAGAATTTCAAAGGAATTCTTAAAAAGGCACAGTTAGTTGCAGGGAATAAAATAAGTGGTATTAACACCAATACCTCGGTGTAAAGACGTAATAAAGGCAAAATATGAATGTAAGTTGAATTAAAAGGAACCATATTCGACGATTTTTTCGTTAGTATTATGTAAATCTGTATTTTTTAATAAACTTTTAGAAAAGTTGTAGCAGAAAACACGTGTAAGGCAAGTGTGTACGAATAAATATTGTTCTGACTGTATAAATAAATAATAATGTATAAATTCAAAGTAAACGCTTGTCTTTTTCTATGAGAAATGAATAATGCATTGTAGAAGACAACTCCGACAACATTAGGTAAAATACTATCAAAAAGGACTTGTTTATGTTAAGACTCCCGTAGACGCGATTCGTTACAAAATTAATTTTAAAATGACAATCTTTTTTTGTTTTACAACATTTTTACAACACTCGCCAATAATATTTTTTCAACATCGGTCTAATCTATCATTTATGTACAAAGAACATTCGTTATTTAAATTGAGCTGTACAAAAAAAAACAATTTTTTCTATTTGACTAATAATGCAAAATGATCCCTGTTGGTTAAATTTGACATTTTGCAAATTTAGCTGCTTGATGTCTGGTGTTAACTAGTGCATTGGCTTCCCCAATTCAGTGCAGTATATTTATTAGTGTTAAGCGGCGTCCATTGATGTTAATTAGCTGCCTAGAGAAGAGTAATTAATCACATGGCCAACTGTTTGTCAATTATAATGCTCCAGATGTCGAACTATTCGCAAGATGCAAGCTCATAAATAACAATTAACATGGTGGTCGCCAGGGGAGCGAAGTGTGTGGAATTAAGTCGCTTGGCTTATGCTAAGACAGCAATTTGCACCTTGCTCATGTCTCGAGTGTCGTGTTCCAATTTCCTTGACATATTTTAGCATATTTTTGAATGCGAAGCAATAAATGGCACAATTAGTGGGCTGCCATTTAAAGCAGACAATTCAAAATATATTTGTATGTTCGTATATTTTTGTGGAGGAGGACATCAATGACAATTGTAATAAAATCGTTTTTGATGTCGCCTCTTCTGAAGCCGAAAAAGAAAAACAGCAGATGTCAATATTCATCTGGCACAATAAAGCAAATTGAGAATGGGAAATGGCATCTGACCATTATGATAGCAACATTTGTTGCACTCTCCGATACTCATATACATACTTACGACTTTTGTTGTTGTTGTTGTTGCAGATGCTGTTGCTAAGGCTAAATTGATTTCAACACAATCAAATCGACGCGTCGTCAGGAAAGCTTATTAAAATCACATTCGTAGCAGCCGCCAATGGTTGCGATATGCTAAAGTCATGTTAGTGTCGTTTTGCTTTGTTGTTGGCAATAAAAAAATGTACATACATTCAGAAAAAACAAGCGAACCCGACTACGAAAGACTCTGATACCATAAGTAATACCATCTCATAACAGGTGCCACAGAACAGGGTGGGTGTCGCGAAGAAATACCGATCTTTGAAGGAGACTTTTAGTAAACTATCGTTTAAGCTTGCCTCTAAAATTGCGGTAGAAAAAGGCATTTGTGAATTTTGGGCGATGAATGGGCGTGGTCAAAAAACTGGGTAAAAAAGTATCCACTTGTTTTTGTGCTAAACTATGTATAGGCAGAGACTCCCTCTGCGACTCCATAAAGTGTACACTTCCACGCCTACTTACACTTGAGCACTTCCACGCCTACTTACGTTTGAGAGTGACAAGCTTTTAAAAGTGATATTTGGTATTAAAATTATAATAATATATTAAAATAATGGGTTTAGGGTAGTCCGGCTCACTCGACTACAGCATTTTTACTGGTTTTTGCATAAAAATGTTTCCCATGTCAACGAACAGCCAAACTGTGATTTTAAAATTTTTAAACGATTTTTCTTTTCTTTGAGTGTAGTTGTGGTGATGAAAACGAAATAAGAGAAACAAGCTGCTAGAGGTTTTGGGCTTAATCCGCTTCTTGCCTGTCATGTGTGGTTATGTATGCAACTGGCCGCTTTGCCAGGCGACCGCACACTCGAAGGCTTTCACGCCGCAAAGGTTTGGTCAGGTGGGGAGCGATACGTCTAATCTTATTGCATGCACTTCATTAGTGTGTAATTGAAGTGGTGTCGTCAATTGGATTGCCAATGCCCCCAGTGCCATGTACGTTACAGAAGCTACCTCCACTAGGGATGAGGCAATGCGATGTGATGCGATGCGATGTCGACTGTCAATTAGAATTGAAATTGTTGTGGTTGATGCTGCAAGTTAAAATATATGTATGGGTCAATCATGCATGCATACACACATACACACATACATATCCTATTGGCCAAAACCAATTGAAAGTGCAATTTGGCGTGTGAGCCGCTTGGTCCTGTAAACGTTTCTTTTCGCTAACTCTTACTCTCCCCCTAGCTCTGGATTGCCCTTTTGTTTTGTCACAATTCGTGGCAGCCGCAGGGCACATTCACCACACACACACACACACACACACACACACACACACACACACACACACGCACACAGAAGTCGAGTCGATTTCCGCTTTGACTCTTACTAATCCCAGTGTATGTGTTTTTTGTGTGCGTTTTTCGATGTTTTTTATGCAGACTTTCCTGGCCCCTGCCCCCTCTCCCCCTCTCCCCTGACCCCTGGCCGCCTGCAGTCACTCACTCTCAACTTTTCGGGCAATTTTGGGTTTTTTTTTTGCCCCTTTGTCCCCAATTTCAAACATTTATTTAAATTTGTGAGCTTTGCATTTGCACCGTGAATGCGGGGCACAGCGCAACAGCTGCCACTTCCACTAGATTTGGTTGCCTACCCAAAGGGGAGCTAAGAGTAGCAGAAAAGCTAAATCAACAGCAAAAGTAGAAACCATTTCTCACAAGTTTAAATATTGCTCAATGAGTGCTGGTTCACTTAGTGCATTAAATGGAATACTTAGTGCATTCGTTAAATAAGTTTTAATACGCTGACACGCCCATTTTCCCTCAGATTTTCCGCATTTTCTGCTCATGTTGAGTGGCTCATTTAAAAAAAAGCTGTTAAAATAATCGGCAATTACTTTTATTTGGTTTGTTTCCTGGCAATTCCCACTGCCATGCCCACAAGCCAGGTGATTTTTCATTTAGTTGGGCGCCAATCTGGCGACTGCGCAATTCTCTCTTCCTAGTCTAATGACTGCTCAAAGCTGTTAACAATGACCCTTCTTGATTACGAGGCTGAAGCCGGGCGTGGCTATAATATTAGGAACTTCCAAGCTCAAGTGTTGAAGTAGTTGTCGAGGTAGTCCAAGTAGTTGACAAATAGAACTCGTCCATCAAAATGTGCTGCTTACGTTTGCGACAGAAATGCTCAACTTTATAATGGAAATGTCAAATCAAATCTAGTTTCATGCAGAGCTATTTAGAACATTTTTATTTGCTTTTGATATCTTGTATTAGATATTTTATATTTTAAATACAAATCGAATTACTCGTTGCTAATTTGAAATCTTTAAATTTATTTACTTTTTTTTTATTCAAATTGTTTTTTAGTTTTGTATATATTGTACAAAAAATACAAATAAATAAAGGAGATAAATGCGGAAAGAGGAGTATGCTAAAATGATTTATTTTTGCTGTTGTTAACTTCATACAAATTTTACAATAAATAAGTAATTTAAATGAGGAATTATTATGTTAAAATTATTATTATATTATTAATGAAAAATAAATAATTTAGTTGAATGGGGAAATAGGAGTACGTTGCAAATTGTTAATTAATTAATTAATTTTTATATACATTAAAAATAAATAAAAATAAAGTGTGTTGTCGTCGTGAGTCTCATGACTCCGGATAACAATCGATGGGTCAAAAATAAGAAGGGAAGCAAGGACAATTTGTGGCACTCCTCAACCTTGGCCATTACACGCTCGGCGAAGTAGTACTTTGCGGAACATCGTTCCCATTTTCCTATTTCCTTTGCACCCTCTTTCATTATTGTTATCTCTTGGGTTATTTGTCTGCTTACAAGCCAGTCGCGCTTTCGGGTATATCTTACAGATTGGTTTTGCTGCCAACATTTGCCAGTAAGTGCTAAATGGCAGTGCGTCTCTTATTGACTTGAATGCAAACAAACACACACACACACATAGACCCCAAATGGCTGTCTACACTAGTTAGTTGGTTGCCATAAACCTTAGTGTGTGTGTGCGTGTGTGTGTGTGTGTTGTGAGTGTGTCAGATTGCAGAGCGTCTGAAAGGCTGAGAGGCTGTGCTTAAGCCTGGCAGATAAACACTGATAGATGTAGTCACATAAACAAGTGAAACATATTTGTAGGGCGAATGTCTTCTATTGGCTGCTGGCTAACATATGAGATACTTCTGAAACGGGTGTTTCTTGCTAGGATCCGGATCAACGGGTGCATAACCCCACTGGCTTGGTGCAGCTTCCTAAATCATTGTCATAACTAACGAGTGTTGGGGCACCAAAAACAGCTGCCTACCAAAAAACTGGGATAATGGATGATTTTTCTGAGCTGCCTTTAAATACCAACTGCTAAAAACAGTCTTGAAATAATTGAATAAAAATTAACCAAAGAGAATTCTCTGATCTAGAGCTTTTCAAAAATTCATTTTGTGGTTTCTTTTTTAAGCCCAGTGCTTTTAATATTAATTTTAAATGATTTATATCGTATTCTATTGAATTTGCGCCACATTAACCTTTAGCCAAATCTAGTCTTAACTCATGAGGTCGAAGTTAAGCCGTGAAATAAAACGCCATCATACCACACCATTTAATGGTAATTAAATTTCTACATTTCAAATCTAAAATCGCCAAGATTGAAACGTAATTCAGAGAGAGGGATGGATGTGGATATTGGATCAACTGGATATTGTCCTAAACAGAAATGAATATACTTGATGGGTGTGGAGTTGTCTGTTTGATGCTGCCCGTTACATAAATTTGCCCGGCCTTATTATTTGCTTTTTATTCATATTTGATGGGTGCAGTGTAAACAAATAAAAGACATACATATACCTTTACATCATGTTTTGTGTAGGTATATAAATGTATTTGTATATGAATATGTATGTACATATATATGTACATATACTATATGCTATGCTTTGTGCCGTGGCATCGTTTATTTTCGTCAACATTTTTTTGATTTACGTGCTCAGTGATTGCTCCGCCCGCTCCTCCGTCTCCGCCACCTTCTTGGCAGCAAATCCCATTTCCATGGCCGTTTCCATTGCTTCTTTCCTTCCACTGTGTAAGCCAGACCCAGAAACTAATGTGCCAGGTCAAAGGCTGCGGGCGAGACCACCCAGCCATTTAAATACAATTTCCCTGACGTGTACTCTTCCTTCCAGCTCCTGTGCTTCGGCATGTTTTTAAACAAAAATTGCGTTACGTGCTTCGTGTTAAGCGTGTGATGGAGTCTGTGGGTGCTCCGGGTGGCGACAAGGGGTGTGGGCGATGACTTGAGCGAGCATAGGGGAGGGGCCGTTGGGGGGGTGTTTTGGCGGGAGTTTTACGGCCGTGCTTATTATTATTTCATCTTGCTGCCCTTTCTCCTTGCTGTTGTTATTGTTGCTGTAGCTGTTGTTGTTGTCGCCGTTGTTGTTGTTGTTTCTGTTGTTTTTGTTGTTGTCGTTGTTGTTGTTTGGTAGGCAATTTCATTCAATTTCGTTATGAATATTTCGCGCTGCAGGAAACGCCGACGCAAAAGGCGCCTCACCACCCCTCCCCGCCTTGCGTTGAGAAACTCCACCGTCTGGCCTCGTTAGCATAGCTATTTGGGTTAACGGTAAGTCAAAAGGCGATATACATCCCATCCCCCATCTGCTACCATTTAGCATTCGCCACTGGCCCTTTTCCGCTACCCATTTCCATTCCCCTTCCCTTACCCATTCCCATTCCCTGTGTGTGTCATTAGCGAGCGTTTCGAATCGAACAAACACTTGGCCATTTCGACAGCTTATTAGCCAGCCATAAATTTGGATATGTTCGATATGGGTAACATCTTTGCCTGATGTGCCTCTTATGCTAATCCGCACGATATTGCAAAATTGTTTTATGACACTGCTGCACCGGCAATAAACATAAAAACTCCCATTTGCATGCCCCAGTGTCTTATTCAAATCAGCCCAAAAGAGTTCGCATACAATATAATATTTGTGCATATTTTATGAAGACAAGAAATTGTTCTTCATTTTGAGAGGCCGTATAAATAATAAAATAAAATAAAATAAAACCTGATCAAATAATATACGAGAACGTATACTCCAAATTTGAAGCCTCTATCTCTTATATAATTTAAATTTGAAGAATGTAGCTCTTATAGTCTCTGGCTATATCGATATACCAATTCATCAAGGTCTCCCGTCTTTTACATATTTTTTGCCCGTCTGTTCACTACAATAATAAACTTGCGGTAGCAAAAACACATAATCAATGACAAAAGCCGATAAGCCGCCAATTGCATTGTATTCGTTTTTAATACACACATTCAGTTTATTTCCGGCAAACAATATTTTTTTATGGGCAAACAGTAATGAGGTTGGTTTTTAATGTATACATATATATATATATATATATATATATATATACACACAAACACACACGTGTGTTGTCCTCTAATGATGTGCGGATCTCCGCCCGATATTCTGCAGCATGCAAATCTCTTTATTCCCCTTTAATGCTGTCATTTTAATTAGGGATGCACGGTGCTAAAAAATATGTGTTAATTATGATGCTGTTATTGTTATTGTTATTATTCATGTGCGTTGCCCGCCGCCGAGCTTTGGCCCACTGTTTGAAAACAAACAGGCAAAAAAATAATTGCACACCGAAGTGCATATTGTGTTTTTTGACTTGACAATCTGTATTTTGACAAAACACAAGAAATTATGCACTCACCGCAAAGCAAAGAAGTACCAATTATTTTTTTTTGTCACCATTGGGTCGGAAACTAAAATACAAAATGCGACTTTTTTAAGGCGATTCAGAACCCTGCCCTTGGCTTGTTTTTTATTTTGCCTTATCATTTGTGCTCTTGGGCTAGAAAAACCAACCTAATTCTCTTTACGTGGACAGTTACATGATGGGAAAACTGTTACATATGAAAGGTCATCGCATTAAATATCTTATTTATTTATATAAATTGCGCATTAAAAATGCTGATCGACTTGCATCAATACATACATGACTTAAACTTCTTTAACATTATCGCTTAAGCTAATAGTATCCTCTATATATATATGTACAGATATGTATGTATATATTTATATGCATATATTAACAATGAAACACACTGCAAACTGCGCTGATTGTTTCCACCTGAAGAGATACGTATTACCCGAATCCTTAAAAGTGTTGAATAATGGTCGCCGTCATTGTACTACCTTTTCAAGTGGCTGGCACTTAAGAGAATACATGCAAACAAAAGACGCTAAGCAACCATGCGAAACAATTGGGGACCGTGCATCTGCTAAAGTCCTATTCTCATACCCTGTACCCATTAAAAATATCTAAGAAGGGGTATCTCGCGCCCAGAGAGCTGATACTTGCTTCAGTTACCTTTTAGTGAATAGAATATCTTATATTCTTGGTCAGGCTCAACAGCCGAATCGATAAGCGATATATTTCAAAATGATTTTATTCACTCAGAGTACTAGTCTTATATAGCTACAACTATTATAGGTATGATTTCAATTTATGTATTGCTTATTCAAAAATAATAATATAAAATGTGTTAATTTATATTGCCATTGAAGGGTCTTAAAATAGTGTTCATTCTTGATATCAATTACTAATAGACAGAAATGGTAATCTTTGGCTATTATTAATAAATGAATTTTTTTTTTCTTATGCTCGAGAACTAAAACTAAATCAACCAGTCAAGTCAATAAACTTGTTAATAGTATATCAGATGATATGCAAAAAAGTATCATAGATTTGATGCAGCTTTGTATTACAATAATCCGACAGTAAGAGTAGTCCTTAACATATTTTTCCTTTTCTTTATATTACTTATCTTTTTCTTCATTTCGTAGTTCGTTCAAATTTGAATTTAATGTGAATCAAAGTTAAATGTTTACATCCTAAAGTGTATGTAATGGTAGAGTTTGTTAACAGTGGATAACAATTCAAATAACAAGTCAAGTCTTTCGTTTAGCTAACAAATTAAGCTCCAATCGATCGTGCGTCATGAATTTATATGTGCCACTTCCACACAACACAACAGTCATTAAACTCGCTGCCACAATTCAAAGGCATCCGATTTATGAAATTGAACCAGAAGTCATTATACCTCAATTGCGCCAATTTATGACCTAAATAAATATGAGACTTTATAATAGATAAATTTAATGGGCGAATCAGTTGAAAGTGGTCATTGTATCTACACATAAATAATGAACGTATTGAATCGGTCAAATTTCTAGGGAATCGATTGTGAGTCAACTAAATTTACTATAAATATACTATTTCAGTCATTTATATCGCTTGCCACTCGTCACACTGATGCCATTTGAAATGCATGACCTGTAAGTGATACGCAACCACAAATCATCACATGTCGCAAAATGTCACCAAAATTGCAGTCATTTTAATTATGAATAAATAAAGCAGACAAACCCAGCAAGCCAGCAGCGAACAGAAAACAAGAAACTGTCAAAGCAGCATTAACTGCTTGGCATGGGGAAGATGTCATGGGACGTCTGTGCATGTCTGTGTGTGTCTGTGTGTGTGTGTGTGTGTGTGTGTGGGGGCGTGTCCGCCAATTACATTGTATATTGCCAACCGGGGCCGGCAACTGTCATTCTTATGGCATAAATCATATATTACACGAGCTTGTCAGCGACAGTTGCTGTTTGCCCATTGTCCATCTCTTTCCTTTGCTGCTGTTGCTGTTGCTGTTGCTGTTGCTGCTGCTGCTGCTCGTTTTAATGCGGCCGTCATAAAACATTTACAAAAATTGTATAAACACAAATTGCTGCCGTGTTGAAACTAAAACCCAGCCAACAACAAACTAAGCTCAAGCCCAGAGCCCAGAGCATCCATTCACATTTCTCTCCCAAGCAAGCGTACATTTCAAAAATGAAAAACATACAAAAAAAAAAAGAAGAAAAAAAAGAACTTCCATAAAAGTTAAGCACACAATGGGCATTTGTTGCATTCCAGTTTGTGGGGTCCGTTCCATTGACATGATACTTTGGGGCTCATTGTCAGAGTTAGATGAGCAGCTGAAGCAGTTGGAGCAGTTGGTGATCCAAGCACCTGAAGTTAGGGATGCGGCCATTCTATGCTGATGTTTTACGCTTGACGCTGCCAGACGCAACTTTGCCAATGTAAAAACTTTGTGCGATGTCGCTTTGAGTGTGGCTCCTCTTTAATGTCATATTGGCTAATCTGAACAGTGCTCAGTTCAGTTCTTGGTGCTTGGTTGAGCTTGAACAACAACAGTTATGGCCTGGACCAGTGCATGTGGCCTCTTTGCAAATATTCAACGAAACATGTACGCGGCCAATACACACACATACAGACACAGAGAGAGATAGAGAGAGAGAGAGAGACACAGAGAGAGAGAGAGGGAGAGTCATAGACACAAACGGAGACACCCAAGGGCGGTGTGTGAAGTCTGGCTCGTTGTGTCTCGTTCCGCTGTAGTTGTGTCCTTGCCCCGACTCGATAGGCTTGACGTGGACGAGTGTTCAGTTGCAAACCATCTCCGTCTCCGTCTCTTTTGTTCGTTTGGCGCACACTCAAAAATTGCCAAGACGAACTTTTAGCAACGTGGCAGCACTAAGACGAAGTCGTAGTTTGATCAACCGTGTTAAGCTGTGCCACACTTGCTAGACAAGCGCAGCAGCAGAAGCAGTAGCAGCAGCCACAATAGCTGGCACTCAAGCTCAAGCTGAAGCTGAAGCTGAAGCTGTAGCTGTAGCTGTAGCTGAAGCTGCACCAGGAGCTGCTGCTTACGAAAAGAAACCTGCTGAAGAGCATTAGAGCCAAAGTTTGCTCTTAGCGAAGCGTTCAAGTGGAATAAGTGGAGCAAATGCGAAGTTAAGCCCACCCAGAGCAAGCGGCTCGATAAAATCAACGTCAGCGTCAATCCTCCAGCCCCACCTCCCAACTCCCTAAACATCCGCATCCTCAATATAGTCATCGCGTCGTCAAACGCGAAAAAAAAAACGGATAGCTTCTTTAACACGACAATAACAACTGACACTGAGGTGGGCAAAAAATCAAATTGCCACAGGTTAGAATGCTCAAGTCAATGTTACACGACGAGAAGATGTCATGTAGACTTTTTATTTAGTTTTGTATTTATATTTAAACATAAATAAAATACTTTTTAATTTGTTTCTCACTTTATGTGTTGCTTGGAACAAAGTTAAGAGAAAAGTTGTTATGTAGTCACTTATATTTGAATTAATTGCTTTATTAGTCAATTCGTCAACGGAACCCGGCTATAAATCGGACTTAGTTCGTCTGGATGAATCATTGATGTTTAGTTCTGTGTGTTACGTACTTTGGAACTACCTTACTATACCCTCTCTGACCGTGCATTTTGCGTACAGAGTATTAATGGGTGCTGTGGAGCGGCAGGGGAGACGGCAAAAATAGCAGCACAATGAAACTACAATGAAATTGTCAAGCAGTGGGAATTCCTTTGCCGTTTGCTGCTCGGAAGAGCATTCTGACATTTAAAGAAATTTAAGTTATTTGTCGATAAAGACAACTGAAGATAACTGAGCCGGTTGGAAATAACAAGAACGCAAACAATTAAGTACATGCATCGGTGATGTTATCAGGTGCTTTAAAGATAAAGTTTCCTTAAGCACTGGAACAGTTATTGCCATAATATGCGATTGGAAAAAGGCAATATATTAAAGAGTATACAGTCCGAAAAAAAGGCTGAATTCTACAAAATACTTGTTCCGCCTAGGATAACCCACCCTAAAATTCAGAAAGTGTATTACTAAGCCGCAAGATTGTCTCCTTCCAAAGCCAGGGTTTTCTATTCGTAATTCCAAGACACAGTTTTCTACAATTCAAGGTGCTGCTTTTGTTTTTAGGTGCTACGTATATTATTATCAAGCTTACGAAGATTTTAGATGGTTTATAAATTTGCTTACAACATTCCACAGAGCTACGACGCCCCCAAGAAAGACAAATGGCAAACTTTAATGTAGCAATCGAAAGAGCAAACTTCACTACACTATTCTGAATTTAAAAATAGAAATACTTTCTGTTACGAAGAAAAGCAGAAAAATGTCTTTGTTATTTAAAAAAAATCTTGTTTTCGTATATTTCAAAATTATTTCCAATAACAAGAGCCATTTTCTAAAATGAAGTGCGTTTTTCGGAGTTTGTTGTTTTTGAATAACCTATTTGAAAGCTATTCCGTTTGTGGGTTTATTTTTCTTATGAAACTGAACTGAGCTAACCTGACTAGAAAGAATAGGAATTGGACCAAAGTTCTTGGATAATTTTCAAAGTATCAAGGATCTTATGCCATAGCCTAATCTTTTATGAGCCAATTCCAGGTTAGCGAAAATGTACAAGAACAGGAAAAAAATTGACCTGATTGTTTGTGCGCTTGTCGCTTAAACTTTAAAACACTTTTTTCCCTTTTTTTTTGGAGTCAGACAACATTTTGTTATTACGAATTGGAATGCTTGTTTTATGACCTGCAAATTTTATTACAATTGGATAATAAACTCACAAGAGTCAATTTTCCGAGGTGTAAACCATGAGGAAAATCCGAAAGTGAGCAATTTACGGTATATATGTCTCTCTGTTTGTGTGTGTTCGTGTGTGTGTGGGTGTGTGTGTGTGTGTGTGTGTGTGGATGTGTGTTTTCGTGCACATAAGTATACTTCAGCACCGTCCTGCACTTCTTCGCATGCAATTAAGTATCTATTTGCCAGTTGCAAATGGTTACCAACTGGCTGTCACGTGACTGCATCGATGTTGGCAGGCTAACAAATAAGTACAGAAAGTGGCCAATTACAGACCAATTGTTAACGCCTGGTGCAACGTATGAGTCAATATCGCACTTTGTGTAACAATATTAAATAAAATATCAGCAACATGTGCAATATTTGCAGTACAAACAATCGTTATGTCGAACTGGGTCGGTAACATAGGGAGAGTTTCACATTCAGTCATAAGACAATTTACAAACAAATAATATTGTGTTTTCTTTGAATTATCGGTTTGGTGCCGCAACTCACATTATGTTATTTTATCATTGTCTTTTGCCTGAAGAGGTATTTTTTCTGCACTTTTTTTATTCGCATTGACTCCGACGTGCATCGCATCTCAATTATACGTTTTAATGTACTTATTTACTTTAATTTATCTTTACAATCAGTCAGCGAACTATCTGCAAATTTTATAGATACAGAGAACATGATAGAATTGATCTTACTCAAAAGAGTCAAGTAATATATTACAATTTTATATGTTATTTAATAAATCTGTTACAATTCGGCAATAGAATGTCTCAAAGCACAGACAAATTGTGAATGCCTTGATACAATCAGACCTGGCTTAAACTAGCTAACGATCATCCCTTAACTGATTAGAGCGCACTGAGACAATAGTTCTCATCGGAAATGAATAAGTAAGCAATTTCCACCATAGCTGCTCACTTAAATGAAAACAAATGTCTTATGAGTAAAAAACGTAGCATAAAATTAATTTGAAAGACAATTTGTATAATCTATCGGACAACTAAAGCGATATCTTTCGCAAATTACTACCTATATCAAAAATTCAATTAGAAACTTAAAATCAGTCGCTAAATTTATTAATATGTTTCATTATTTAGTCAGCAACTGTAATTCAGCTGCAGGCACCAAACACTTCTAACCAACCATATATTTGCATTATTTTGCATTAGTAGTAGTAGTAGGCAAAGTAGTCCACTTGGAGTAGCCGAGCAGAAAGTGCTAACAGGCCTCGGGTATATGGTAATCTTTGCACTGATGGAATGTAATTGCTTAATAAATATTTTATATTACTCAAATTGAACTACAGATGCTTATATGCGTTATTAACCTGGCATGCCCAAGGTATAACGTAAATGTAGATAGAGGCTGTCAAGTCCGTGACGACAACAAAATACGTTAAATAGCACATATTACACACAATTGATAAAAGTAAAAAAAACATGTTAGAATGCACTAGTAGAGACAGCTCGAATAGTAGATACCCTGAAGCCAGTTTTTAGACCACAGTATTGCTAAAATTAGTTTGTTTAATATGCAAAAACGTTTTTGTTGATTAAATTTGGGTTCCTTATCGGATCCTAATTACAATTTAAGAGTTGATCATTACTAATGCCAGGGAATATTCAATAACAATTGGACGGTTTTATTTTTACAATTGTGTCTTTTATTGCTTTCGGACATCAATCTATATCGATAATCGCGAAACGGATGAAGTTATCGATAAAATGAAATAATAATTGATGTGTTATACGAGAATTTATTTTCCATTATCTCTATTCGAAGCTGATTCAGTGCATCATTTCTTGTTGGTGAAAATATCCCTCCATATTAAGACGACTTTGATCAACTGACGATAACTCGTAATTAAGATACGAAATACGAATGTTCGGTTAATTGCGGTGCAGGGTATCTGCTAGTCGAACTGACCCACTCAAAAACTTAAACTTCCTTATCTTAGCTAACGAGGGACATATTCTGAACAAATTGATGATGCCCGCAGCCAGATAAGAAGCTCCCTGTCCCATGTATCCCTTACTTCTCCATACATACCACTTGCGGGACATTTATTGACCGACATATATAAGATGCATAACAATGGCTTTGCGATAGCTGCTGGCGTTGGCGTTTAACTTGGACGTGTATAAATCATAAAAGGCCACATCATCTCCTTAAGCCTGCCACAACACAAAATACAAAGCAAAATACACGCAGCCAGACATTGGCAGGCAAACTACAATATAAGCGATATCCTCGTCAGCCTAACTGGGAGCACTTTGCTAATGAAGACCCTAGATAGATACACAGAGAGAGAGAGAGAGACAGAGAGAGAGAGAGAGAGAGAGCCAGTGAGAGAGAGAGAGAGATGCTGATGTATGCAAAATAATTGGCAAGCAACACTGCCGGTCTCAGTGAGAGCCCTTGATTGGCATTCCAGTCAGAGATTCTAAGCCGCAGAAATATACGTGGGGATTAAGTGTAAAAAGTTTTAATCTTAAATCAACCAGACGACAGCAAATGTTCACAAGCAATTTCTTGTGCTAAGCAAATATTTACCCAATAAATTCCATTAAAACTAACAATTGGTTTACTTTTTGGCTTAAATGACTACCCAATATAAGCAGCAAGCAGCCCAGCCTGACTGACACTAAAGGCATGCCAGCAACTTTTAACTTGGCTACGTAGTTTTTCCTGCGGTGACAAAAAACCCAGCAACAACATCAGTCGCAGCAGCAGCCGCAGTTCCAACCGCAGCCGCAGCCGCATCGAGTAAATGAAGAAAGAAACAAAAAAAGGAACTTAAGCAAAATATAAGCATTTCTCTGTTGGGCGGAATGGTAGGGGCGGGGCGTGGCAGGGCTGGGCAGGGCGGGCCGAGTCGTGACGATGCACGACAAGGATAAAACAGGGCGACTGAATAAAAATAAATAAACACTTTGCTTCTGCTGCCGTTGCTGCTCCCGCTGAGGTTGTGGGTGGCGTGTGTGTGTGTGTGTGTGTGAAGACCTCGGGTGAAAAAAGTTGTTGCCAATTGAGCCAAAAGCAAGACACAAAAGGCCTGGTTGGCCAAAAACACATAAAAATATAAAAGAAAAGAAAAGAAAAGAACACCTTAAAAAGTAATATAAAGCGACCAACAATTTATTCCAGCTGAACGCGCCTTTATTTATCTAAAAAGTAGTAAGGTGAACTTAACAAGCAAGTGTGCCCTGAAAGTGGCTGCTCAACTAGCAGACACCCTGTACCCATCCACCATTCCCCATCCCCCTTCTTACACTGTCACACACATATACTGTGTATACACGTTTATCTGCAAGAATATTACATTTTTGGCAATTGCTCTTTCCTCTGCTTGAGTATTTTTATTGAATGCTGAGTATACAAGTTCGAGCACGTCAATTCGAATTAAATTAGGTTTTATTTAAAACTAGATGTACATTTTAGCAGATAGTTCTAAACACTTAGCACTTTTGCTAACGGTAATGTATTAAACAACTTTCAGAGCCAGTTTCTTGCAATGAAATTAAGATCAATAAAAGATTAAACTTATCTCGAACAATCTATGCATGTACTTTAGAACTGGGTTATCCTTGAGACTCTGGTGGATACGGAGTTAAGATTGTAAGGCGTGTCTGGTCAGCACAACGAGGTCATGATATCAGCGCAGAAGCGGTGATAACTGATGACAAATAAAAGAGCTGACAATATACGAAATTAATTCCGCTTTTCTTTGGCGAATTATTAAAGCGGAAGGTTCTGCTTATCCCTTCTTAATTCCAAGATAAAAATTTTCAATAAATTAAAACATTTTTACGTTTTTCCTAAATTAGACAGCATTCATTTTTATTATTATAAGTTATAGGTTGTTAACTTTTGTCTTAATTAAGTCCTTTGGTTGAAAGAGTAAATATTAGAAAGTGTGTTCCAAAAAAAATGGTTTGCATTTCTGTTAAATATCTTTAAAAGAAAAAATATGTATTCCGATCTTTGAAGGAGATTTTTAGTAATCTATTATCCAGTTTTGCCTTTAAAATTTCGGAAGATATAGGCGTTTGTGAAATATGGGGGCGTGAGTGGGCGTGGCTTAAAATAAATGTTCGAAAAGTTTCCTCCTCCTTCCAAGTTTGGTAACTGTAACTGTGAATTTTGGGGGCGTGAGTGAGCGTGACTAAAAAAACATGTTGAAAGAG
This sequence comes from Drosophila planitibia, assembly GCA_035043785.1. NCBI lineage: Eukaryota > Metazoa > Arthropoda > Insecta > Diptera > Drosophilidae > Drosophila > Drosophila planitibia. The sequence continues at coordinate 5,950,126 of JAWNMS010000041.1, forward strand.
TTTCATCCCATCTTCCAAGTTTGGTAACTGTAGCTAGTTAAGTTTAAGTAAGTTAAGTTTTGGATATATAGACATTTGGGAATTTTGGGGAACGATCTTAGTAATCTACACTCGAAGTTTGCTAACTATAGTTCTTAAATTGTGGGAGATATAGGCTTTTATCGTTTTTGGGAGCGGGAGTCTGCGTGGTCCAACAACCTGTATATGGTCCAATGTGTTTATATGGCGAAGACGTCTGCTTGAATGCGTTGCAAATTTGAAAACAAATCATAATATCCTCGACAAGTACATAAACTATAGGAGGTTTACCCGAACATTTTAGGATTAAGTCTTTTGCGAGTATATCACACCCAAATGCCAAGTGCTCAATGGGCGGGAACACATTCACTATCTTCACTGCATTGGCCTTGAGCCATCGGCTGAGTGATGCTTTCGGAGACGAGCTCGGTGGCACTCTGCTCTGATTGTCCGATAGCTGTAAAGTCTGGCAAAACTTGCAGCTAGCTGGGCGATTGCCTACGCAGATTACGGCGCTACTGTGGCTCAATGCCAGTGCTCCGTTGGCGCAGTCATGCCGCGCAATGTGGACAAATCAATCTTGCTAGCTACATGGATTATAATAATTCTTATTGTGCAACTTTTTCCCAAAAGAAGTAAGTTAAACTAAAAATTCTTATTGTGCAACTTTTTCTCAAAAGGAGTAAGTTAAACTAAAATTCTTATTATGCAACTTTTTCTCAAAAGGAGTAAGTTAAACTTCTCCTTTGTGAAGCAGGCCAAGATATTTTGCTTGAAAGAAGATTGTGCGTGTTCACATTACAATTTCTAATCAAACTTGATCAGAGCAGATTCCCGTACCCCTCGTCTCTAAAATGAAGATAATGGTTACGATTTCATAAACGCCGGTTGCTGTTTGCAATAATATCGATGTAAGCGTTTTAAGTAAAATTGACTCCTTAAGTTGTTATTAGCTTTTGGGGCAACTGCTGCCAAGCTGCTGCTGATGTATTATTAACGCTTTTAGCGCACTTAAGTCACTCATCATCGTTAAACACACACACACAGATACAAACACTAGGAAATTGGCAGCGGAGTCTGCTACTCGGCAGCGAGCCAAAATGATAAATTGTTCGAGTACATCAAACCTTTTTGCAGTTGTGGCTATTAATGTTTGGTAAGATAATTTAAAACGGTAAAAAAAAACTCATATTAAGCGTTAATTAATGTTGCTTATGTCGACTTTCTCAATATACAGTTCTTAAAAAATGGATATGCATTAAACCGATCGAACGAACCTCAATCAGATAAATTAGTTCCTCAAGTGAATTTTCAAAATGAACAAATCTGTTGTCAAAACTTTTCCGACTATTTCTTAAACTAAGCACCCTAGCTTAGAATAAGTACATATAATAGACGACTCAAGTTAAATTTGCAAAGACAACACAAATGTTTTTTTTCGCAGATTTCCGCCTATTTGTTTGGATATATATTTACTGTATAACGGACCTTAATTAATTTAACATTGCTTTGCTGACTTGGCTTTGTTTCAGGTCTCTTGGGTGCGCCATCGAGATATACACCTTCTGACTGTGGGTCGCTATACCTACACATCAGATCAGCGTTTTGAGGCAATGCACTCGCCCCATGCCGAGGATTGGACCCTGCGCATCCGTTATGCTCAGCGGAAGGATTCGGGTATTTATGAGTGTCAGATCTCTACGACTCCGCCAATTGGTCACCCCGTCTACTTGAATATTGTGGGTGAGTATCAATTAACCTGCGTGTGTGGCAACACACACATATATATATATATATATATATATATATATATATATATATATATATATATATGTAGGTCGGGTAAAGCCTCTTAGCTGGGGGTTGCTGTCATTTCCCATTTGGACGCTTTTGCTATTTGGCTACGGCTACGTGTGACTGATTTGCCAGGCACTTTTCTGTGTGTGGACTCTGTCTGACATCCAATCTGGCAGAAGTCGAAAGCAGGAAGTGTTGCTCGAAAGGAGCATCCGCAAAAAAAAAGCTGACCACTTGACCGTATCTATATCTTGGATCTAGCGTACTGTGTGTGCCATTGAGTATCTCTGGGTGTCTCTGGGTGTCTCTGGGTGTGTGTGTGTGGACCTCAACCTACCCCTAAAGTATTGTTGTTGTTGTTGCTGCAATGTTTGTGTCGTTTTATGGCAGCTTTTTGCTGTTTGATGATTCCCCTGGGCACCATTTGCACTTTATGGCTTTTCACAGACCGACAACGATGCCGTCGTCGCCGTCACCGTCGTCGCCGCCGCCTCCTTTTGACGACACCCACGAAGGAGCGTGAGTCCTGGGATTTTTTTTTTCGCGTTTTCAACTTGGGGCGCTCTTGGATGCTGTGCCTTTTAAGCTTGAGGTGTCGCTGCCGGGTCGGCGGCTGCCAGCCGTAGATGCCTCGTATCATAAATTACAAGTTGTGCATTTTGTGGCTATAAAAACCAAAACAACACGTACTTATGCTCTACTCAAGTCAACTCAAGTCGATTCGAGTCGAGTCAAGAGTGTTTGCTTACACACTGTGCATGTCCGTCTTAAATGAATTCTACTTAATTCGAAAATAGTATCATTTTAATGCTTCATGGTGCTGCGTATAATTTTATTTCATTTTATTTTACATTTTATTTTGTGGTTGAAGCCCAAATTGCTGTTTAAATATTTTCACTCACAGTTTTAAAAGTGCGTTTGTTTCTTTTCTTCTTTTCATCATTTTAATGAACAGCAAAACATTTACTTAAATGCTCTTTCTCTCCAGAGCCTTCAATTCATTGTCTTCTCTCTGTTCATTGTCTGACTTAGTCTCAATTCTTGTTAACAATAACATTTTTACATAGTTGATGAATAACAAAAAGTTTTCACAATGGTTCTTCTCATTTTTTTTTGTATAGTCAGAGAGGTGAAGTCAATTAAATGCATTTTGCAACAGTTTATTTTTTTAAGAGGGAACGAGATATATATATATATATATATATATATATATATATATATATAAGAGAGAGAGATAGAGATAGATAGAAAGAAATTGGCAACACAAATAATGCAAAGTTATTTATATGTATTTTCCACTGTCCCAATATTTGAGTAGTAATCAACACAGAAATACTAACATACTAACATACATACACACATACATACACACATACATAGATATTATGCTCAAATTTATATGCACTTGGCAAATACATTTGTATGCTTGCATGTCTGTATGTATGTATGCATGTCTGTAGGTGTAGGTATGTACATCGAGAGAAGTAGAGAATTGTAAGTTTATTTGTACATAGACCCGTTAGCAAGGACGAGGCGAGGCGAGGCGAGGCGAGGAAAGTCGAGCCAGCTGTCGAGAGTGAAACAGACTATAAACATAAACCAAACCATTATTATAATGTCAACACAAACACACACATAATTCAACTTTTAACACTTCGCTGAGGCGTTTGGCAGGCTGACATGAAACTAGAAGGGGCGTGGTCATGCCTCAAATCACGTACAAACACATTTGCGGTTGTTTGCATGTTGGCTCCTCGTCTGCAAAGTGGAAGCTGCTGCTGTCATGTCTTCTGTGTGTGCATAACCGTACACTCAGAAAAACAATATCGCCCTACGTTTTAGTACATCACCCTCAAATGACAATCGCCCTAAAACATAATACCTATATATTTTAAGAAATAATTGTATACTATTAGGAAAAATATTTCAATAATTTAGAAGGGCTTGCCCCAAATCGACAATATCAAAAATATGACGTATTTTTCTATTTCTTAAATATATTTTCTATTATTAAGAGAAACACTTCTAAATAGTAGAAATGCAAAACTAGTTTTTAGAAAAATCCTTTCTAAAATACAGAAACAAGTAATGACATTTACTGGCTAGGGTTTTATATTAGTATTTATTAGTATTTATATTAGCAGTCGTGTGTATTCCAGGCAGAGTAGCTCAGTGTGAAGTATCTCAACTCGCGATCCAGGCGTGTAACGGGTGCAAATCCCCGTGAAATTGCAGATTTTTTCAAATTATTATGAACATACAAGTGCTTATTATTAATAATATATATGTACATGTATAATAGAATTGAAAACAACATCCTGGAAATTGGACATATTTTTTCTACATTTCAGAAAGTAGTTTTTAGAAGGCCACAAACGTAAATTTGAGAAATTGCCGCCAAAAACATGGCATTTTAGGGCTATTTTTTTAGTGTACTACTAGTGTGCGTGTGTGTGTGTGTGTGTGTGTGTGTGTGTATGTGTGCGTGGTATAACCGTCCAACAAGCAAGAGGAGTACATTGCAGCTTAAGCATGCATATGTATATGTGTATGAATACAGTACATATGGTTGGTGGGATTGTGTGTGCTTGTTTGTATTAGTAACTGCATGGTTCACGCTGTCTGTGAACTCGTCTGTTTGTCCGCTCGTCTGCCCGACTTTGTCGCGCACAATAGCAACAACAACTGCGATGTTCGTTGACTTATTGGGCAGCGGAGTGGAGTGGCGTGGTGCGGTGTGTGGTGTATAGTGGAGTGGCGTGGCATGGAGTGTCCCAGCGGAGACATGGGTGTTTTCAGCTTTTGCCAGGCTCGTCGCGACGTTGATAAGAAACATTACGGACGATGGGGCCAAGCGGCAAGGAGCAAGCTCACAGAAGCGCTTGGTGTGTGCTGGGATATTGGGCGGTTTGGGGTGTAGTAAATGCGATATGCCGACGCTGTGCAAATCTAGACAATTTCATGGCCACTCCACCGAAACAGAAAAATGAAACAGAAATCGAAACTGAAACTGAAACTGAAACGAAAGGCGAAACAGATACCAATATAAGAGAAGATTCCCAAAGGTCTTAAGCGAAATGGGACAAGTGACGTAGCAGCACATGAAAGAAATGCTAGAAACTAGTTAGGACAGTTACACAGTTACATAACGAATATGCAGATGAAGGCTAGTGCGGGAGCTATACTCGCACACTACACACATATTACCACCACACAACACACATAAACATATTACTTTATGTAGTTGTGCGTGAAAGGCGCTTAGGCTCAAAGAACAAACAAAAAAGCACAAGAACAAAATATAAACGAAACACATCTCTGTGGCTTGAGTCCAAAAAAGAACACAGTGCGTTGATTACTCTAACGAGAAACAACATACTCATATACATATGCACATATATCACATTTCTGCTGCAGACATCGCAGACATCGCAGACATCTAAAGTGCTCATACCAAATCTTAGCCAAGGGTGCTTCTCAACTCTCAAGGCACAGCCAAAATTAAAACCACCGGAGCTTGATGAAAGGGCACGTCAATGTCGACAAGATGTTGCCTACATCATTTTTTTTTTGTATCATTTTCTATTTATAAAGGCTGTAACACATTTCACAGGAATAACATAATTTGGACTTAAAAACAAGTCTTTAATAACTTCATTTAAATAATTTTACAAATTAGTTTTTATATTATTTTTCAGTAATAAATTGACAAATTAATATAATAAAATAGTTTTGATACCCATTAAAAATGGGCATAAGAGGCATAATGGTTTTCTGCAAAAAGTATGTAACAGGTAGGAAGCATCTCCGACCCAAAAATTATATTTATTCTTAATCGGCATCAACAGCCAAGTCGATCTAGCCGTGTCAGTCTATCTGTTCCGATATAAACTACGGTTGTCCGTTTTCCGCAAACGCATATCGATATAAACCCCACTCTTAAAGTATTTCAGTTTAAATTTGGCAGTAAAACTATAACGTGTGCTTTAATCGACTTAATATATTTAATAGATAGGCTTAGGGTGTCGCCTAGTCAAGCACTCTGAGTTGTTTTTCAATAATGCAATACAATTTGTAAATAACTTGTTTATTATTTTTTCAGTGCACCCGAACATAACAAATTTTCTTTCCTTTGATAGTAGAAACACGAATAATAAAAGCAAATTATGATTGTCATGTCCACTGCCCACCAGTTTTTCTACTTGTTGGAGCTTTGAGACAAAAATGCATCAGAGTATATATTTGCAAGCTGCATCACAAAGCTCAATTTGCAATGCAATTTACATAATCAATTTAAACATAATAATGGAAATTTGTTCTTCACCTCATATTCATATTTGAATGCTAGACTGAACTTTTAATTCAATTACTATTTATTTAATTTATGCGTGCATATATACAAATATTTATTAATGTACGCAAGCATATGTATGTGAATGCATTGTGTTTGCCAATAAAAAATTAATGCATTTTTAATTCTTTTTGAATCGTTGTCAATTACAGATTCCACACAGTCGATGGGCTTTTATGCTCTAGTTTGAAACGAAAAGGTGTTTTAAATTTCATTATGCGACCAGCAATATTATGAATATCTCTCGATTTTAGAGCTAAGGTAACGAAGTAGAGTATTTCATAGTCGGCCGCAGCTGAAATGGTATTTTTTGCTCTCAGTCAAAATCAAAGCTAAAGTGCATCAATATATGCATCTCCTGAAATGCCAGTTGTTCAGTTGTTGAACTGGTCTGTACTCCATCAGATAATCAGGACCATTTTACAATTGACATGCAGAAATTTGTGACCCAAATGAATTGATGGTTCAAAGTCTGACAGCGACCAACAATCTCTTTAGCAGACAATTTTCCCTCCACAGACAAACATACATTTCATTTGCCTTGTCAATTGCAAAGGTTGCCAAAGGCACTCGAGGAAGAGTGTATTTAATATTTACAATATCCGCCTGGTTGTCTGTTTGCAACATTTGAATTAAAATACGAGAAACATCCGCACTCCTGCTTCCACAAATTCGCGCTTTAGAAACCCTGAATTTTATGCTATAATTAGAATGAGAACTTTGACAGCTCATTGGTCAGTCTTCATTCATTTCTATGACAACAGGCAATATTGCATAACTAAATCGTATCTCTGTTGACGTATTCATGACTTTTTATAGTTTATTATTTAAATTGCGGTTTGCTTTTCAGCTGAATGAAAAATGCGTTGCTTTAGCTTTAATCTTGTCTTGCAGTCAAAAGATTTCATAAGTGAATTGACGAACCCCATTCTTTGTCATTCAAGCATTTTTTGAATTGAAATCATATTTCTGCACGCCATCAAAGAAACTACTCTAATTAATTGTCCGGCGCCAAGTCTTGGATAATCCTTTATGCAGTTTTCTCATATGCATGTCGTCCAAATACTTGCCATTGTTTGGTTGATACGTGACCGTAAACCAAGTATCATCAAAGATAATAAATTTAAGTGGAAAACAAGCAAAAGCCAAAGTATATACTCTTTAACAATTCGTTCGCCTTCCAGATGGTCTTAACGTGTCATCCAGAAATTTATTGAGAGATCTGGGATTTATGCAATATAAACATACATTTAAGATCATAATTAATGTATTTAGCTCTGAGATCGAAAGCCAGATTGATATTGATGATTATCGGAAATATTTATACTGGAACAAAAGGATGATCCAAGCAACAAATGCATAAGCAATCAGCTTATTTTCGGGTAATGACAATAAGCCCCACGCTGACGCAACCAAATTAAGAGAAAAGGGGTCATCAATTCAGCTATTCATGGGATACAAACAGTTGCTGGGCCCAAAGATGAATGCGGGTATTTCCTATGAATGTGCGTATGTAGAATTGTGAATTTTTGGTGCGGTGCCGCATGAATAGCATAAATAATAAACCTGATGCATGCTGCTCCATCAGGAGAGATACGCACACACACACACACACAGACATAATCGAAGCGCGTTTGATGGTTGCCAACTGGTCCCACGTGTGGTATGCGCAATGCTTGTTTGATATTAACTCCCTGACAATTCGGGCGTTGCTTTGAATGTGTGTGTGCGCCTGCGAGTTAGTGTTTGTGGATGTGTGTGTACTATCACTCGAGAGCCCGCAGGATAAACCATTCCTATTTGACTTTGGCTTAGACTTTGGGTTTGTTTTCCCATTGGTTTTTCGCTTAGGCCGTGTGCGTTTCAGCCACCATCCCAGTGTTTGCTGCCTTTGCCTTTTGTTTTATATTTCGCCTGGGCAAACGAGACTTCTCTTTCAACCCCCTTCCCCACACATCACCACCTCCTTGCTCTTTTGCTGGCAAATGTAGCGGAAGCTTACAAAGAGCGAGCATTGAAATCAATAAATTAAATTGTGGTAAACTTTCAATTTGCCTAAGATGAAAACGAAAGCTGTACTCGGAATATATAATTACAGAAACATAGAATGGGAAAGCGATACACATTTTGAACACGCTTATAACAAATCATGCTGTTGACAGTATTTAAAGTGTTGTCTTTCATTGATGATACTTTTTTAGATTTTTTTCCGTTTAAATCACTTAACGAAACGCTTGAAATCCTCATTTTCTCTCGTGGCTAGGGGTATTCCTCACAAACGACGAAACTAAGGGTTTGTCGTGGGTAATGGACACTTTACATCTCTCAATATTTTACACAGACTAACGTTTTTCCACTTAACTGTCCACCTCTCTCCCAATGCAGAGCCCATAACTGACATCATTGGCGGTCCTGAGCTGCACATCAATATGGGATCCACCATCAATTTGACTTGTACTGTTAAATTTGCACCGGAACCACCGCCAGCCGTCGTCTGGTCGCACAATCGTGAGGTGAGTACTTTGTTATCTACATACAACCAAAGCATATGATTTTTCTAAAAATAAGAAATAACTATATACTTAAAGACGCTATAAGTCAAGCAATACATTTTTTTGTTTTATCCTTAGAGATCAATGAAGGTGTCCAGATTGCATAACTTTATTATAACTAACCCGCTTTTCATGCTTAGGTATTTGTCATCCAGTTTCTTTTTAAATCAAGGGAAGCTTGAAGATTAAATAACTTTGTCATAGCTGAACCAAATTTCAAGCTTATGATTATTTAGAACATAAGGTGTCCTACAGTACAAGTCTTTATTTTTGTTCCTGTAATGGGCAACCACTTCAGTAAATTGTAACATTATGCGAAAGTTACGACACTTGGGAATTAATTTTGATATGGTCATTTCAATAAGGGTATCCCTACATGTCAAAATTAGTAAATCCTGCTCATAATATGTACGCTCTTAAATAGCGTACGTAAATAACATGTTGGGTCTGGCCAATGTTTATTGGTACTGATAAAAAAAAAACAAAAAAAACAGCAAGCTAGACTAGCTGGACTAAAATAGTATCATTAATAAAAATTTAACTAACAAACTCATGGGGCCGTAAGCTGCCGCAGCAGGGATAGGGACACTAGATATATATAAGTATATGTATATTTTTTTTTTATGTATGGACGAAAACAGTTGGCTGGGAAATAGCAGAGAATCTGCTTTGGCATTGGCTCCGACACTAAGCTGTTAGCTGTTTGTTTACTTTTGTCTAACGCTGGTTCTGTTATTCATTTCAGCTCATAAATTTCGATTCACCTCGCGGCGGCATATCATTAGTCACTGAGAAAGGTGTGCTGACCAGCAGTCGGCTCCTGGTGCAAAAGGCCATCCAACAGGACTCCGGACTCTATACATGTTCACCATCCAATGCCAACCCGACGTCGGTGCGCGTGCACATCGTCGATGGTGAGTAGCCCGGTATGCAAAACCCTCGTTTCCATATTCAACCTTCCTTCATATTGCCGGAGCTTGGAACGTTGTGCGAGCAGAGAGCGCTGTAATCGTGGGTGGTGTGGGACAGCTGTCTGGCTGAGAAGTCGTCATCGTCGTGGTCAGCGGCAAGACAAATGTGCGATGCCCAAAAGCCAACTAAGCTTATTTGACTTACTTTGACAGACGACCGCGGCTGTGATTGACGACAACTTGCTTACTGCGGTGCTCTACTCTCAAATCCAAATGCTACCCATTTAATTCAAGCTTGACCAAAAATTAACGGACGGACAGCTGGGCGTATGCGCAATATCCCCATCACTTGTTTGGCATTTCCTAGGATTTGCCTCGTATACGTCTATATATGTAAATATACATATACGTCTATTTATAGATATATTTATTGGTGTACTTCACATTGATTTTTGACAACCAAAAGAAATCTAGTGCACTCGAACTTGCTATTTATATATATATTTTTAATTAATCGTTATTTCTATGGCAGCACAATACCTCTGTGTATATTTATATATCAGAAAAAGATGAATCTGAACTTTAGAAAATCGACATAGTATGGAAAGTGAGTTTATATCTCTCTAACAATCTTTGTTTTCACTTCACAATTTCAAAGAATACTTTTTTGACCTATTAATTAATTTGAATTACGACGATTAGTGATTTTATTCGTCCAACTCATGCAAAGCAAGATCCATGAATACATATAACCTTAAGTGGAGTTGTTTCTTGATGCAAGTTTTTTTGTGAAAACGTAATATACCCTCTGCACCTAAAATTAGGGCATAAGAGCGATTATTTTACGGAAATTCCGTCACTGGCATTTCAATAGTTTCAATTAAAGCAGCCATTCTGATGTTCAACTTTGTGACACTGTGTTGATTAGTGGCAGAGATATTCACACATTTGCCAAAGTCGTAAAAAATTAGTTTTGAGCAACTTTGGCCATCAACATTTTCGTAAGTTTTGACTCACTTACGTCACATCTCTCCAACAGTTCGTCGCTTTGCGTTACGCTCTCCACATTATACTCTCCAAGCCCCCATCGTCCTCTCATCTGCTCGTCGCCACTTCCGCCGTGGCCGGAAAAAAGAGCTTGCAAAGCAAAAAGTTTAACAACTTGAGCGCAAATGACTTTGGCTTGTAAGCGGCTCGCTACAACAAATACACCATGGAATTAGACTAAAATAATAATAGCAACAACAAGCAGAAAAGAACCTCAGCAACCCTCAGCAGCAACTTAAGTGTCATCCAGCACATACCCTGTACACAGATCTGAATCATTCATTTCTGCAAATGTTCTCATGAATATGTACTGCCCTTAATTTCGATATGTATCGATTTAATATAGAAAAAATGAATAAATTTCTACTCAGTTCGATCTGAGCATTTAGCATGTCAAATTTGAAGCCTCTGTACGCACTCCGGATTACAGGGTATGAAAGACAACAATATCAACTTCTTAAGTGGAGCAACTGCTGAAACTTAAGTAATTAACACAAGTTGTTTGCACTCAATGTAACTGACTAAGCAGGGAGGCAAATCCCGGGACGTGTCTGTAGGACGCATTTTACTACGTTTCTCAGCAGTTCATATCATAAAAAGAATACTTCAATTGATACCAATACCAAGCTCTAGCATACATGCCCATTGCTCAATTATTAAATAACCTGATGTCAATAAAAACATAATTAAGTTTCCTATAAGCGTGTTTAGTGTAGATCTCATTAATAAACATACAATATGTTTATTTGGTTGTGATCTTTGCACCTTGTTGTCTAATAAATCCCCATGTCATTCTCTTTTCTTTATTTTCATTGTCATTGAACGTGTATCGCTATACATACTTGAATAATATATATGATTTAACATTGTTGATTTATAACTGAATATTTTGGTATTTTTTTAAAAGGTTTTTCCTGAAACTTCTATTATAGTGCTGTGCTTTTATTTTAGCATGCATGTGCAGATCTTTCCTTTAACTTGAATTAGTCGAAATAGCGTTTACTTCCTCCGAAAATCTGTTCTAATTGGTCAATATAAATCATATAGTTTGAATTTCTGTTAATTAGCTTAATATTTACAATTTAGGTGGTTTTCTGTCTAAACTGACAGATAATTTCTAAACTTTGATATGTTTTAAATTGAAAGCTGCTTTCTTTTAAGCAAACACACTTCCAATTAGAGTTTGTCTACCAAATCACCACAAATGCAATTTAAATATTTAAGTGGCTTACCATTCATATAATATTTTTACAACCCAATTTTTCGCTTTTTTCTTTTTTAATTTCTCATGTATGAGCAGCTGAACTGCTGCAAACACACACATACAAAAAAGATGGCAGGCAAATGTAATCTCTACCATTTTGTTATTTGCAATTCCCAAAGCTCAAAATCTATTGACATACCCGACCGCAGACTGAGAAAGCAGGCAGAGCCGGAAATTGGTGTTTCTATTGATTTCATTCGACAAATCTTTTTTAATTTTTCTTATATATATTATTAACTTTTTTATATTGTTGAAGACCTGCAATTCGATTCCGAAGTAAACTTGACAAGCGTCCTTAAGTTGTTTTAGAAAAACTAAAGCAAGATAAAGTACAATAAATATTTTTTAAACTTTCTTATTTATTTTATCCGTAAAACGAAATTTACCACGGATATGTGGTTAACAGAAATAAATTCAAACTTTGATAACAATCGCAAAATGGATCTTCTGTTCATTTTTGTTTTCCAACGTTGCCTAGTGGTATCTTTATCTAAACTAAATTTTTGTGGAACACTCCATAAATTGTTTTAAAACAACTAATAAAGTAGAATTAATTATTTTTTAAACATATATATTCTTTAACATTTATATTAAACCCTTTCGCTTTTGTGAACGTGATCTGTTTCACATAAATTGGCTCGCTAGATGAACATGTTCATCATGTTGAAGGTATAATAGTCGTAACAATATGCGGCAAATCATCATCATAGCAGCAAACAACCTGCTCAATATATCAGTTCCACAGCGTGTATACTCCTCGATCTGAGTGGTTAGCTTTATTTGTTGGACATAGTTCGGCAATGCTTCGCTGTCGAGCTTCATGAATATGTAGTCGTTGAATTGCAATGACATTTCATTGTGTATAAGTGAGTATTTGTTCATCATCTGTACATACATCAGGTCTTCCATAACCACCAACCGACACATACAATTGCTTATCGATATATTTTCTTATATCTATCGATTAATAACTCAAGATAAATATATTTTAAGTTAAAATAGAAGTGTTTCCACTTTGGACATATGCATTGTAATAACAATATTTAAATACGTCGATGGATCTCAGCTATCGAAATGATAACATACGAGTAATTGGGATGAGCGATGGCATAATAAGAGTACCACTGATATGGAATATCAGCAATAAGACAATACAGCAATAATTCTAAGAAAGTGTATTTTTTTTTAATTATAAGCCCGACGGAGTATGTTTATTTTCATGTAATGTTTTCATTTCATTGTATTAACCAATTGGACAATTATGTTTGTTTCTTAATTTCATCCATACATACCAACAGGAGCCTGATTATTAATAATTTATGTTCCTCTATGTCTTCAATTTCACTATAGGAATTATGTGATTCTGGGATATTATATTCTTCAAGCGAACCCAACTCTGCTAAAATATCTTTTGTCTTTCATCATCCTAATCCATAAAGTTTTAGTTTCTTCCTACTGGAGACACAATCTCTGAGAAACATAGATTTAAATTGTGGATTATCATAAAAACGATCATATTTAAAATGTTAATCAATTAGATATCTTTATATTTGTTTTAGCTGTCAAAAGTCTGTTTCATCTAAAATAACTCCCAATATTATAGCTTATAAAATAGGATATATTGTTAACAATAACATTTTTCCATTAATTACCAATTTTTTTAATCACTCTCTCACCCATATTTAACTTTGGCAATATCCGATTTCAAGAGCTAGATACTTCAGATTTTGAATAGAAGTTCACGTATACCACGCACAGATCAAGTTTCTTTCATTTTTATCGATAATTCGTCTGTCTCGTGAATATCGACATAACTCTAATTCCGATACCAAACGGTGCTCAATATATTTAATAGCTGGCTTCAGGGAATCTCGTACTCGAGTTCTCGTTTGACTACAGCATTCTTACATGTTTTGCAATAAATTTACATATTTTCCTTTTATCTTTCAAACTAGCTTGAATACTATGCAGGTCATAGGTTTTTGCACTTCTTAGACAATTTTTATATCTTGGTAAAAATAAACCAGTAATCAAAATTCGGGAGTTAGATATAAAAAGAAAAATCTAAAAATAGTAAATAGCAAGTAGCCAAGTAGTGCATCAGTATTTACAGAGTAAGGACGAAAATATATCCAAGCTGTTTGAACTTAAAGCCAAAGCGCTTACTGTTGGCACAATGTGGCATTTTGTTGCCCGCCAAATTTTATTGCGAGCGCAGAAGTTATTTTAGAATTAATTTTTCAAAGTGAATTCGCGTGAAGTGCGCATCGGTATGTGTTTTGTTGTCTCTGTGTCTGTGTGAATAAGAAGTAAGAAATATGTATATGAGCTCGGTTTTGGAGGGCACTGGGTATTTAGGTTTTCTTTTATTGCCGGCAATTAAATTAATAGACAATAAAGCTTTTGCATTTGCCGCCAGCACGCGCTCGCCAACGTTGCTGGCTTATGTTTTCATTTTCATTCTATCTTTTGTCCACTCAACGTTATTATTATTCTTGCACCGTATCTTTGCGCTCACTAACTACACCAATTTTGCAGGCGAGCATCCAGCAGCTATGCATCATGGCAGCTCCGGTTCTCTGGAGCCGCCGGAACTGCTACTACTGCTGCTGCTCTCGTGCGGATTACTGCTGTTTCTGGAGTTGAACGGGAACGGGAACGGGGCCGGGTCCGAGTCGTACATCTCTCGTCTCCCGTCCACCGACCATTCCTCACCCACTACTACCACCACCACAGCTAATATGACAACAACAGCAACAATAACAACTGAACTCGAGCAACGAAACAAGACCAGCACCAGCATCAAAACTAATGCCAATGCCAACGACATCGCCACCGTCATCGCCATTGCCATCGCTCCGGTTAGCTGTGCTGAGTTGCAGCTATCTGGAAATCAGTTGGAGTACGGCATGTTGTCGTCGGCGACATAGCTGGCAGGCGCTGGCACAGCTGCCACAGTTGCAGTCTAAAAATGCAGAGACCCCATGGGAAGGACTTTCTAAGAAGCTAAGGACTTAAGTTTGTATTTTGTTATTTCGACTTTAAGATATGTTTATGATTCGAACCTAATACTATACTAGTGTATCGTTGGTTAATCTCGTTATCACTAAATTAAGAGGCCGGTTTGCATCAGGCGAAAAACACTGAAACGCAGACACTTTTATCAATTTTCTAAAAATACTATTATCAAATAACAGGAATTAAAAAAAAAAAAAAATAAGTAGTGAAAATGTTGCTTGGTGGGAATGACGCAAGTAAAGCCAACTACACTGAAATGCACACAGACACACCCAAACATACCCAAACACACACACACACACACACACACACCCACACATGAATACACACAAGTTGTCAGCTTAAATAAGGGCTACTAATGTAATTTTACTATTTGCCATAACTTAAAATAATTGTCTAAAGTAATTTGTGTTAGTTAGTGTTTGTTTATTCGTCTTGTCTACTTAGAACTCTCAACAGGTAACGTACGATAAGCAAGCAACTAGCAACACACACCTACACACACACACACACACGCACACACATACGCACACACATACAAGTTAAGCTATAGATGTCTAAATATAAATACATACATACATAGTATATGTATGTAATAAAAAGACCCCAAAGGGAATCGACTTTTTTTTTGTCGTTGTTTTATCTAGGCTAAGCCCAAGACTATAGTAATATTTAAGAAAAGAGTTGCTGCAATAACTATGCAGCTGACATCACATGCATACATACATATACAAACAACATACATACATACATATAGCCCATGCATATATGTATAGGCATATGTGTATATGTACATACATTGGAAATGTTTGAAATTGCATGCTGTAGAATCTTAAAATTGTCCTTCGGCTTGCCAAAGATTAAATACCCTTGCAGAGAAAATTACCAAATAGGTTTTTTCTTATACAACAAAACCTTGTGAGTAATTCAGTTTTCAACCAATCGTTCTTGCTGCAGCTAAAGAAAAAAGGAAAGTTGTCCGCTATTGGTACATTTTAATGAAATCGACCAAACTCGTACGAGATAAAAAGCTTTGTATCCGACCGATTGTTCCTACTACGGCAATGACAACTTTGTGATCTGACCCGGCCGGTTTCAACACATATATATATATATATATATATTTATGTGTATATATATATGTATATATGTACATGTAACTTTTTCTAGATTGTTTATTTGGCTGAGGCACTATTTATATTTATATTTGTATATACTTTATGGATTTGGATATTCGAAATTCAATCAATGCCTGTTATTAGTCATAATAACCACTGCAAGGGTATGAATATAGTGCACTCCTGAATGGCCAAGAATGTATAAAATGTAAGTGATTAATTTAATCATTTATTTTTTTTTTATGCACTTATCGTAGGTAATTTAAATACCGTAAGTTTAGCGCGCGTTTTCATATGTAGGACGTTTACATATGTATTTGAGTATGTAAATGTATTAATGTATTAATGTTCGCTTGTAAGCAAAGAGAATTCAACACAAACATGGAAAACATGATTATTGTCAGGATAAGCAACTACCCATAGTAAATACAGCAATTTATAAGTACTTATGTAAGCGTTTATCTCTCACTCTTTCTCTCTAACTCTCCCTCTCTAACCTCTCTTCCATTCGCTCTCCCCTTTGTGGCTTTCTACTTCTCTATGTCATACGGAGCACTTTGCAAAGGAGCAACGTGTTTTATATCACTTTCAATCTATGTCACGTAAAAACACACTTGCTCGTTTATTAAGTGTTAACTTATGGGAATTTGGCCAAGCTAAAAAAAAAAAAAAGAAAAAGAAACGATGGATAGTCCCACCCCAAATTTGGGTTTAACCCAAACCAAGTCCTAGCCACAATAGCCAACAAGCCCAATTTATTATATTTTAAAAAATTTCCCCAATCGCAAGAAAATGTTCACTCTACAGAAAGTACTACATACTATAATAAAATAATGCATAAATTTAGTACATAAATACAACATATATAAGCAAAACCAAATCAAATAAAAAATATTCAAAGCTCGAAAGTATATTTAATAAATGTGATGAACGTCTAGCAAATTTCAAGCTTATTCAATAAAACATTAAACAAAAAAACCGATGACCAAAACATCAAAGATAAGCGCGCGCGAGCTAAGCACGTCGATAAATTATAGCACACACAGACACAAATACCATTTATGTATATGTATGTATAAGTTTCGATGCATTTCAGTGTTGAATAAGGAATATCCTTAAAAGCTCTCTCCATAAGTAAAAAGATTTAGGAATTCCAGTCAAAAATTACTGGGTAGTAAATACGGTCAACCCCAAAGATGACGCGACTTACCAAACGCATTTCGAATTATTTGCATCCAATGTTTTCAGTTCAAATCAGCGTTTTGGACAATATTCAAAATCTAAATTACTACATGCTTAGCATTGAGTATGTTTGAATAAGTTGTTTTCAAAAATATGACCAAAGAAAGTGTAGAAATATCGATTCTCCCGACTCCGCAGTACTCTGTTCCCAGTGATAAAACAGCTAAGCACAGTTGGAAGATTTCCATCTATAAGTAGGAATCAATATTTTTGACAAGATATTGCATTTAGTCATCAGTAGTCTAACTTTTCTGCTGCATCTATGACCAAGAATATTGGTGACTTTTGTTCGAAAAATTCGAACGACTTAGATTCTCTCTATCTGTGAAGAGGAGGAGAACAGCGGATAAAAAGAGCATATTTCTATTTAAGCCAATCTTAAGTTCTCTAGCTACTAGAGCACTGAAAACCCCGCTTTCATACGGACAGAAGGACAGACAGTGAGCTAAACCAATTTGCTATTTTTCCCATTGGGAATAGAGTAAATATATATATATATAGAATGAAATAAATGACACAACTTTTTATTGTATGTATAAATAAGGTGAAAATAAAGTCCATGTTGAGAAAGCTAAAAACTTTAAGTATATACTAAAACACAATTAAATAATACTGGCATTAATATATAATCAATAAGCCATAATTTCATATATGTTGAACACCATATTTTTTTTGGTAGAATTAAACTCAAAAAGTATAAAATTGCTAGAAAATGCAGAAAAAAATTTTACAAAATAAATATGTATGTTTAAAATAAGCATAAAAATTGCATAAATGATAAACAATTTAAATGTGGTTAAATAAGAATAAATACAGAATTCATAAATGTTTGCAAAACAGAAAAAAATTAAAAATACAAAAAAAAAACAAAAAATTAATTCATAAATACATACACATATTCAGATGGCTTGCCGATTCATAAAACAAAAAAGTTAAATTCGAAAGAAATTTAAGAAAAAAGTAAACTTTGAAAGAAACTTATGTTTTTTTTTCAATTTAAATTAAGTGAAGTATTCGGAGAATATTATTAGTACTTAGGTTCGGGCAAAAATATAACATGAAAATGAATGAGAACAAAACAAACCAGATTTAAAATACAATTTCAATAAAAGTGTAAAATTACAGATAAATGTAAAAAAAAAGGTGCGTTTTGTTTTAATAAATGGAAATGGAAATTATTGTTTATTTTCGAGTAGGTGTGAATTATACGTAGAATATGTTTGAAAATATGTTCCAGATGGTCTCTTCAGTGGCTTATCAACTACGGTTATCAAATCAACTGCAAATTATACCTCACATCCCATTATTTAGAAGACGTGGCTTATATTTAAGTACATGTAAGTACACTAATGTGTATGTGTATATGTGTGCATGTATTTAATGTATACACGTTTCGCCTGCAAATAATGAGACTGTCAACTGGGCATTAACATTTTTGGCTTAAGTGTTGAATACCATCAGATACACATACATATACATTACACACATAGAAGGAAGCAGAATTAATAATGTGCTGACGAGGAGGACATTAGCTGTCAATTAGTGAGAAGCCCAAATTTAAAGACAAGCAATTAAATACATGAATGTGTTCATATTCATGGCAGCGCAGAGGGAAAGTGTGCTTTTTTAATGTGCCGAAACCAAATTTGCATTCTTATTATCTGAAACAACATATACTTATATATGCAAACATTAATGTATGTATGTACATCCACTTTTTCACTCGTTTCCTAAACAAATAAAGCGATATATAAATAAAATGCAAAAATCTATATCTCAAAGACTTCAAGACCTTTAAACCTGCACCCAACTATTATTGTACCGGGAAACGGGCATGGCGACTATCTGTCAATGCGTTAAATTAAATACATTTAAATGGGTATGCCTAAGTGACAGCAAATAAAAGAGTTTTTCTTTTAGTTTTTAGTTACAGTGGACCTTTTGTGGCAACGCCCAAGCGGCAATCCTTTACGGATAAGCAAATAATCCACTTATAATTAGCAGTAAAAAAGAGGGAGAAATGTAAAGAGAAATCGTTCCAAGTTGACAACAACAACAACTACAACAACAACAACAGCAGCAGCAGCTACAACAACAACAACAACCAAAACAACAACAACTGGAGCAGCAAAGGGTGTGCGGGCAAGCGACCAAGGATAACAGACAGGCCGCCAGCCAAGTGGTTAATGTTGAGCAAATTATTAAATTGCAGAGCGCAAGCAGCGGGGGAGAAAAGGCGTGCGACTAGGCCATAAAAATATTAAGTAAGCAAGGGGCGTGTTAATTTATGGCCAACAAATATGCTTGGCAAACGTAAAGCGGAGGCGACCAAAGACCGCTGCCGCTACAAGGGTCGCAAGCTGCCAAGGCCTAGTGCTCAAAGATGAGGTGACGTTTGGAGGTGGTTAGGTGGCAGTGGTCATGGCACGATGGGGCAGTGAGGCTGTATGTGCTTAGGCTCGCTTAAAAAGTTGTAAAATATGTTAAAATACTTGGACGGTGCTAAAAATTAGTAAGCATGCAAAAAATTAAACAAGCGTAAATAATAAAAGAAGCACCGACAAATAGGTCGACAAGAATTCGGGGCGCAAAGGACCGGCTAGGAGTGGCTGGCCACATTAAAGCAAACCAACAACAATAGCCGGGGACACACAGAGAGAGAGAGGGGAGCTGCACTCCCAAATAAACTGAAACGAATTATAAAGGAACCCAACACAACAAAGGAAAGTTTGTCAGGTGACTCGATAGTTGAATGCAAACATAAATGTATGTATGTGTATTCATCTATATATTGTATAAGCACACATTTATTTAGCTCAAAGACTATTAAGGACATATTTCTATAAAAGATTGAATACACTGCTGCATTGTGTTGGACCTATTCTTTTGAGTATTTCACGAGTTCATATACATTCCACGGACATTTAACTTAGCGCTTGGTGTGCAGTTCAAATTGAAGCCATCCCTAAGCAGCCTACGGGATGGAGTATAGTGCAGGAATAGGAAAACTAAAAAGGATTCTGTCCATTGCGGTAACACAATGGGTCGTCGGTATACGTGGCTCGATGGAGGCTTACTCCCTCTGACAGACGCCTCAACATTACTTATCGCTATGGTTCATCTGCAATCGATCGGGTTTCGTAGAAATAAATCAATATCAAAGATGAACTCACAAACGACAAGATCCAACAAGATTGTCTGTACATACATTATTTCATCAATTGGCGAGCTGTCGCTGAATGTTTATTGCTGAGATTTCTTTCTGCATTCCATTTTGGTTTGCATGCTGCTAGATGAAGATTGATGAAGTTCCATTTGAAGTAAATGCTCGATGGCGAATATGCGATTGCTACTGAGTGAATGGCTCCAAATCGAGTTTTACAGTCCGTATGATTAATAGATATACAAATAAAATCTAAGAGTAAAGCCTAATATCTATTAAAACTTTACTTTACTTTACTTATATACATATATATCTGTGTTACTAGTAAGTCGATTACGCTCGACTGCAACATTCTCAAATGTTTTTTTATTTAGTCAAGCATTAATTTACATTTAAGTTGCAACAGCATCACAATATAATAAAAGTCATCAAGGTTCTTATGAAATGTCCGCTCAATATAAAAGTTTTGTTATAATTAGCTATCAAAATTGTTTGTATGTATGTGTTTTCATGGGAACAGCTCGTTATTGAAAGAGATTTGTTAATCCATAGTTTTGGTTCTACTTTCATTGTCTGTGTCAGAAAATCGGAATGAAAATAGTATTTTATTTTTACAATCGAATTCCACGGCAATTCAATAATTGCATTCGCGGTCAAGAAAGTCTTTTCCGTATTTGATATCTTATTTGCACAATGTAGACCCACTGTAGGCACGTTGTGTGGCAATTAAAAGTGGGTTCAAAGTTCAGTTCGGCTCACAAATTATACGAGCATTTAATGAACTGTGCCACGCATACAAAGCATACACACACACACACACAAGCACACAGGCAGACACTTCACACATGTGACTACGTGCAGTCATTAAACAGGAAGGACCACGCCCTCACCACGGTTGAGGCAGCAACCTGATAACCTGTGCGCTAAGGTCACGCGCTGGTTTCAACCAGAAAGGTCACTCAAGCAAAATGAAATGAATAAATGTATGAGAGCTTTGCATAGGTATCTGGGTAGGGATGGGGAGCGGGAGGGGTAAGCAGCTCTTCGTGGAGATGGGGTCGGGCACTAATGCCAACCGAATGGCCAACTAAACGCTTTATAATGGACGCTCTGACCGCCAGGATTGAAACTTAATTGCGAAATTTTAACAAACACTTGGAGCAATAACAATAATTTTATCAGGTTACACAAAGAGACACAAGGGGGCACAGCTGCATAAGAAGTAATTGCATACATATACAAACATATGTATGTCTGTATGTATGTTTGGGCAGACTTTGATGGGGAGTCTTGTACCACCCACTGTGCCACTTTCAAGTCCCACGGTGCTGGCCAATAATTTATGCGCGACAGACTTAAATTAGAAACGTTTTTCTTGTTGCGCTTTTTTCAACACTATATCCATGTTATGAACGCAATAAACATGGCCCACTAAGGATGAGAAGGAACAGCCATCGCCGTCGTGGTTGCTGTTGTTGTTGTTGTCGTTGTTGTCGTTGGCCGTAGAACATTACTTCCTGCTGCTGCTGTTGTTGCCGAAGCGACAAGTGCACTTTATTAGCGCTCTCTCATTTGCCGCAGCCTTGGCCGAGGACGAGGATGTGGACTCACTGTGTGGCCGGCCTCCTTCTCGAGCCGGTGCCGGGTGTTCGCCTTTTGGCATAAACGCGATCATTAAAAGCACATTGACATGGTGCACAGTGAGCGACGAACTGCAATTTCACGCATATAAACACAGTGACAAAAATGTACGATTTCATTCCCCACACTAATTAAATAAATAGTTACTACATACATGTATATGTATATTAACGATCAGCATCAGCAACCGACCATATATACACATGTATGGGTAGAAAAGCAGTCCATCAAATAAAGCAACTATATTATAGAATATATATATGC
Organism: Drosophila planitibia; assembly: GCA_035043785.1. Classification (NCBI taxonomy): domain Eukaryota; kingdom Metazoa; phylum Arthropoda; class Insecta; order Diptera; family Drosophilidae; genus Drosophila; species Drosophila planitibia. The sequence goes on from JAWNMS010000041.1 coordinate 5,972,512, forward strand.
TTTTGTTCCAAAAGAATATCACGCTGTTATCATATAGATTTCACGGATACATTTTTAAAATATGTTGTGAAATTTAACTTCACTGTAAACATGTATACTGGACTCAATTTAAAGAATTCAGTAAAGAGAATCCAACAATCGGTCAATTGCAATATAAACATATCTTACATTTGTGATGTTCTGATGTTAATGCGACTTAATTTCGAAGCTAAATATTATATTTAAAAAAAACGAATTTTACGAGTTTCAGATTGTGTTATCGAAGTGCATCATCAAGAAAGCATTCTCTTTTCATCTGAATATGGAATCAAAAAACACACGTATTCTTTCGATCTCAATAGAATTGAACATGTATGGGAATGGCAAACAATTTATAGATTTTCATCCACTGCACAGATACAATTTAAAAATACTAATACACGGGCAGATGTAATCATGTATAACCTGCATACATCGATAGAGCTCTTCTTATTGACCTTTCCTCCATGACTAGTCGTTGTGCTATGCTAGGTACTAAATGTTGAAATTGATTTTGCGTTAATCAGCCAACATATTTTCATATACCTTCTAGACCATTTCAGTACTTCTTCGTTCGTCCCACTTGCTCTTAAATGTTGTACAACTAATTATTGTATTTAATAAAGTATAAAGTATAGAATTATAATAATAAGTATTTCTCTGTCTCGATTTCTATTGATGGATATTCAAATTGAAATGCTTAGCCAATTAACATGACGCATGTTATGTAAAGTAATGCAGTGTACAATGTCTTTGACTTTGTTCTAGTCTCTGTTGTTCTTAGATGAGAACACTCATTAATAAAACTCATTTGAGCTTACTGGTAACTTGCGTCCGTCTTAACCAATCGATAAGTGTCGATTATCATCCATATTCATAGGTGTCAGCAAGCGCCTAGCTATAAGTTGTCTTAATGTAGATGCAAACATACAAACATGCATACATACATATATAGTATGTATTACACACGAGCAGATGTATTGCAGACTCCCCTAACTGAGTCTCATTTGTTTTCTTTTGCCTATTTTCTCCATCAATGTGGCTTATGAATAATTTTTATACTTTGGCCCAAGTTAGAATTCCGGTTTAAGTGTCTGCATCAAATTTAGCAGCGCCATCAATTCAACTCAATGTTGGGGCCAGGCCACAGTTTGTCCCGATCCCTGGTGCAGTGGCGGGCAGGCGAAACAATAAAAGACATAAAATTAATTAAATTAGGCATAAACAAAGCAAAAGGTGATTAATTAACTAGAAATTTATACCGTTACATTCACCAGCAACTGGCATAAAAGACGTGCTCGGCCCCGAGGAGCCGCGTCCGGGTGTTCAACTAAAAGGTGGACGGATGACGCTGGAGGGAAGGGGTGCCGACTCACGACTCCCAACTGTCGACTGTCGACTGCCGACTGCCGAGTGCCGAGTGCCGAGTGCCAAGTGAGGAGTGCGGAATGGCATTACGCCGGCTTGGCCATAAATGGGTTGCGAATTCTCTGTGCGATGGGGCAGCGCTACTTCTGTGTATGTGTGTAAGAGTTTCCGCCAATGAGGCTACATTTTGCGCCTTATTTGCCCATTCATTATTATTTCGTTGCTTAGTCGTCCTCCTAACTGGTACTTGGTGCTTTTGATTTGGTTACTTGTCCATTGCGACTATTGTTTGTTGAGGCGCGGTGGACATTACCGCGATTCTCCTGCCCATGACGCCCGGCACTGGCAACTGGTTTTGACTCCAGCTCCGGCTCTGGCTCCGGCTCCAGCTCCAGCTCTGGCATTGGCATTTCATTTCGTGAGCACGCTTTTAATTAATTTTATAAAAACAGTCGAAATGAGGAGAGCCAACGGCATTGACATGGGTAATGAAACATGCTTATTATGGGCAAAGATGTGGGGTTGTTAACCAAGCCACCCACAAAGATTGTTACTATTGCATATGAATTTGGTTCAAGAAGTGCAAAGCTCAAAGTTTGAAACTCAAACTTTATTAAAACTAGTTAGAAAATTTCTAAAAAAAAACTATTAGCTTCTCTCCTCCAATTGGAAACAGCACTCAAGTAATCAGTGTGTAAATTATATTATAAAAATCACAATTTAATGATTATTTCTTAAATAACTCATCTGCTCAGATAATAGTAATTATTGTTTGGGTTTCCCAATCAACCCATGCCACACTGATTACTTCCTGAGTGAACAAATAAAACTAAAGTACGCCAGACGATAGCGCTTAAGATGATGATCACTTGTAGCCATGTCTACTTACTTGGCTTATTGCTGTTGATGTTACTCGCGATTTCCCATTAGTTATTCACTCAACGTAGTTTTCCCATTTCATCTGTTGTGCGCAGTCGGCATTCCTGTCGCATTCAGGGTGCATTAGATGGCGCTTGCTTAGTTTATATGCATTTATGTTTTTCAGCAACAGCAGGGGTGGCCAACAGGCGTCCTGTCGCCAAAGCACATCGTTGTTTGCACTGGTTACGCAGAATGCGGCGCCCCTAATTACAGTTAATTGATGCCACAGAATAAGCGGAATGAAGGGAGAATACAATATAAGACGAGCCAGTGAGAAAACATGGTCAAGCACACACAAAGCGCGACACCGAAAACATACACAATTTTCCACTTTGTACTAATCAAGAACTCATTATCCTTCATTATGCTTTTCAAGTAGCCGTATGCAACAAACCATTTCCACTTGCCACAACACAGCAAATCCAAGTGGAAAACGGCCAGCAAGCAATCATTCATGCATACAAAATGTAAAGCGTAACCATCACTTTTATATATACTTGATTGGAGTGTTTGCAAATTGCTTCTATTTATGTAAACTAATCTCTTAATTTTGAGTAGTTGTCTAGAAAAATACATGAATATTTAACTAAGTCTTCAATTAATCATTGCAATTACAGTGTCCATTTTCCGAACACTTTGAATACTTTGACCGCGAAGTATATTTTTAATGCGCTTGATTTTTATACCATTTACTTCAATGTCCGTCTACTGCAACTTTCTAATCTCTTTATGTTATCATTATTACTAATCGAGTCAAGTAGTTTAACAAACTCCGCAAATTAATACGAAGTTTTAGAATATAATAAGCAGAAAAAAAATCGTTGAGTGTTAAATGCAAAAAAGAATGTTTTTGCGCTGGACTGAGAAGTGATCCATTTTTAACTGTTGATTTTGAAATTTTCTATTATTTAAAACTTAGCGTTTTATTTTGGTTCAGTGAAGTATTTTTGAATCAACTCTTCTGAAAAGAAATACAAACGAATCGCGATAAAAATACAAACATTCGTAGGTACATACATACATATTTATTGTTTAAAATATAAAATACAAATAATAATAATAATAAATAAATTATTTATTTATAGTATATTTTACACATAAGCTTATACATGAAAATGCTGTTTTTTGTTTTAATATGTATCTCGCGTCACATTTGATGACTTGGCGAGTAACTGACTCCAACCACGACTCTTGTATTTAGCTTCTGTTGTTGTCGATGTCGTTTCTTCTGATTTCACCTCGGGTCTGGGTCATCTTTTATTAATGTTTGTGTTTTTTTTGTTTTTAATGGCAATTAAAGCGACCAGAGCTCACGAAATAATAAAGTTAAATACAGAATACGGAATAGGAAGAGTCTACGATGAAATGAAGTAGCAATAAATAAGAAGAAGCAACGCATTCGCGAATGAGGGTTAAATGGACTATTTAGTTTCAAATTGCAAGCGATGGCTACTTATATGAGTAGTGACTGAACTTAATGCTTGGCCTCCTCCTCCTCCACCTCGGCAGCGACAATGGGTTCCAGCTGCTTCCCGGACACCTCCTCCCCATTGCCTTCCGCATCGGGTAAGACGCGCACCTCCACACGATTGGAGGCGCCATGTTCCTGTTCATGCTCTTCATGCACATCTTCATCGTCCACTTGCTGCGGGTCCGCCTTCAGATCATCATGTTGCCTGTCATCGGAACGACTCTGCGCCTTGTGATTCTGTGGCAGAGATGAGGACGATGACTGTGGCTGCTCAATGGCCGTTAGTATGGATTGCAGTAGACCCTGTGACAAGATCTCCTCGTGATTGGCAACTGGCTCACCGCTGGCTGAACCACTGTGTGGATTGCCGCCAGCACCGCCAACACCCACATTGTTTAGCGAGCTACCAAACTGTACCTGAAAGTTCTGCATCGGCTGGCCATCGGTTGCTCCCAACTGAATGCTCTGGGATTTTTGTGCCGAGATCACATTCAAACCATCCAGTCCCGGCAGCTGTTGCGGATCGGTTCCGTCGGGTAGTGCTGCCACTGACGACTTCTGTGAGGCGTAGCCAGAGTGATCGAAATCAATTTCATTGCCCGATGGTGGTGGACCATAACTGTCGGCGGGACCGGTCACAAACTGTGTATGCTGCTCAGCGACTGGAATGCTCTGTGCGATGGCATTGTATGCACCCGGAGATGTCACCGAGATGCTGCCAAACTGTTGTTGTTGCTGTTGTTGGTGTTGCTGTTGTTGGTGCTGCTGTTGTTGGTACTGCTGTTGTTGGTGTTGTTGATGTTGCACTTGGTAGCCAGTGCTGCTTACCAAATTGGGACCATGACCGCAATCGTGCACAACAATCGTCTGTTGCTGCTGGTGGGGATGCGGTGGTGGTCCCTGGGATGGCTGTTGATTAAATCTCGGTGCCTGGTGTGCCAAAGGAAGTCCCTGCGAGTTGACAAACTGTTGCGTGTACTGTGACGAACTGAAACTGTTCTCCAAGTGTTGTTGATGATGCTGCTGGTGCTGTTGCTGCTGCAGATGAATGTGTGGTGGTGGTCGAGGTGGAAGATATTGCTGCTGTGGAGATGGTGGTGGTAAGTAGTTAGGCTGCGGACCAGGTCCAGGAGGACCGAACTGCTGCACTTGTCCAGGCTTCTGGTGAATGAACGCAGGTCCGTGCTGCGGCTGCGGCAGTTGCTGCTGAACAATGATCTGTGGCGGCGGCGGACCTGGACGATTTAGCGGCGTTCCATAGATAGCTTGCGGGGCTGTGGGTGGACCGCTCAAGGCAATTTCATGGGCGGCAGGTGGAATGTAAGTGGGTGGTTGCTGCGCTGGCTTAACGCCAAATTGATCCAGATGCTGCACGGTGGCGCCAATCGACTCCAACAGACCGTTTGGCACGGGCGGACGATAAGCGACGGGCTTGTTGGGATGTCCAGCGCCAGGATGTGGGAATGGTGGTGGATTTCCAGAGGGTGGTCCGTATTGGATGTTAACGTTGGAGTGCGACTGCGAATGCGCCTGCGACTGGGCATGGCTACTTGTCAGAGCGGCAAAATGTGGCTGCGGTGGCGGTGGTGGGCCATAATTGGGTCCGGGTGGTGCCTGTAGTGGTGACTGGCCAGCACCACCAATAGTCTGGTATTTGTGAGCATGCACGGAACCAGGCGCAAACGAATCAGCTGGCGGCTTTGAATAGCTGTCTTCAATGGCTCCGATAGAGATCTGTTCGTCGAAAATAATGTTATGCTTGTCATAATTTCAACTGAGGAAATACACTTCTTAAAGTTAGATTCTCTTGCTTTTTGAATTTAAAACAAATGCGATTCTCCAAACTTAAGTGTGGCATTGATTACGTACCTGTAAAGCGTCGGAGTCAATGTGGTTGTTGTTGTTGAAATGAGCATCGCCGCCGGGGCCAGTGATCAAGTTTCCACCGTCACTCTGCAAAGCAACGGCAACCAGCTGTTCGTCGGTGAGTCCATCAACAATGCTGCCACCGCCCGTGCTGCCTCCACCCACATTGTACTGGGTGCCAAGGATCTGACCATGACTTTGACTGTGTGCTTGACTGTGTGCCTGAATGTGGCTGTGGCCCTGACCCTGACCCTGATTGACGTTGCTGTAACCGCCCTGTGTCTCGATGTGGTTCTGTTCGATGTAGGCACCGATCGGAGCTGGAATCGGTTTCCAGCCATCGCAGGCTGTGTGGAATGGTGCCTGGGAGCCACTAACGCTGTGTGTGTGTCCAGAGGCATCGATCTGAATCTGCACTTGCTTGAAGGGCGGGGGTCCACCCGGTCCACTGGGTAGCTGCTGACCACCGGGACCAGACAATATGATGGTAGTCTCGGGCGCCCGGTTGAAGTTCGCCGGATGTGGGCCAGGCAGATTGATGGGCAGAGGTGGTGGACCATAGTTGGGTGGGGTATCGTAGACAGGCTTAGGTGGCAGATTCAAGGGTCCCGAGGCGGGTGGGCCGTAGGAAGTGGCTGGCTGATGGGCTGGCTTGAATAGTTGGGCTGGATGTGGTCCAGGCAGCTGAGGAAAATGTGGTTTCGGTGGTGGCGGTCCGTACTGTGGTGGCGGTCCGTACTGTGGTGACGGACGATGCTGTAGCTTCAGAGGTGGCGGCGGTCCATACTTTTGAGGTGGTGGACCGTACTGCGGTGCAGCCTGTGGCGGTGGTCCATATTGTTGTGCAGGTGGGCCATACACGGGCTTCGGTGGTGGTGGGCCATACTCCGGTGCTGGCTTATGATGTATATGAGGTGGTCCATAAAATGGCTTAGGAACTCCAAAGTGTGTCTTGATCTGCTCATACAAGCCACCCGAGTAGGATGAACCACCCCCACCCCCACCACCACCACCACCACCACCACCGCCCAAAAAGTTAAGTTTGGGTGGGCCATACTTTAAGGCTGGTGGACCGTACTCGCGGAATGGAATCTGCTGTGGTACGCCATACTCCCGATGTGGTATATGGTGTGGTGGCGGTGGGCCATACTGTGGTGCTGGCCTTGGTGGCGGTCCGTAGCTGTCAAAGCCGGCCTCTCGGCGCTTCAAATCCTTGCCACTGAGCACAGCTTGGCCAAGGCCAAAGCTTAATGCCATCAGCAATGCGAGCCGGAGCAGCATCTGAAGGAGAACACACAAAAAGAAAGAGATGCAGAAGATAGATTAACTTTCTATTGGAAAATCACAATTTAAATCATTTTACATAACGTGTATAAATCAGCGAGTGTAAATAATGAATATTTTTTTAATTGTGTAATCAAGTAAATCATTCACTTGGAATATTCCTCAAAATAAATAAGTATACGCGATGATTTGCTGTTATTTGATTTTCGAGAGTGGTAATAAATATATTTTATGCTTGTTCCCTAACGATACTTAATTCCTCTACGATAGCAGCTTACTGCGATATTAGCTATGACTTAAATAAGATTTACATTGCTTAAGCAGAGCAATTTTAAGCTAAACGTAGATTTTGCTATTTATATTGTCAAACAATCCGAATGCCATTTGCATTAACGCGGTTCTGGGTCTCACACCACCTGCACACTCGCTGTGTATACGGCTTCAAAGATGGCTTGCGTGTGACCATAACTTGCTCTAATTGCAGCCGTCATTTCGGACGGCTTCTCTCCTCTCTCTGCCTTCTATCTTAGCAGTAATTAGTCGGCGATTGGCCAATCACACTACTGCTAGCTGAGTCTGGTGGTCTAATTAAAACTTAATTGAGGTGCTGTCTTCATCGTCAAAATCCCCATGGCAATCATATCGTAATCGTCATGATTGCCATGCCCCACGCATCATCGTCAATAACTGAACAACAGCAATGCGTGTCACAAACAAAGCAAGAAGACCAACAAACAAATTATATATAATAATCAGAGTGCCCGACTACGCTTATACACTGAAAGTCCGCATACAGTTTGAAAAATAATTGATCAAACGACTTGGGTACAAGTTAAATTGAAAGTAAACATGAATTTTACATTTTAAAGGCACAGATTGTCTTCGGTATTATCTTGAAAGTTAATTGTTGATTGCATTTGTGGCATGCGACAAGCTTGATATATTCAATTTGTAACATCTGTGTATATATGTTTAAAATTTGAATATTTTATGTATATTTTCGATTGGTATAATTCCCATTTATCAAAGCTAACAGGAATATTTAAATATTTCTAGTAGCTGAGATAACATATAATTTTCTGTCTTTTGCATTTGTTTATAAATTCTAAAATCTTGTTTATCATAACTTTAATTGAAAATAGGCCATTCTATTCACCTTAATCTGTCATTATCAGCTTTTAATGAGGCTTGTCAAACTTAGAATATATTTATGTGCAAATGAACAAAGAACGTGTGACTGCTGATAATTTGTTATCTAATAGGTGTATGAGGAATAGGGTATTTCATCGTCGGCATTCCAAGCTATTTTGTGTTAATTCAATAAAAAATGCGGCAGGCAGCAAGCATTATATGATTACTCATTCCATATTCGAAACACAGCGTGTGAATTAACCGTTGAAAGCGAGTGACCGGACTCAAAAAGCACGATTACAGCTGCACGTACAAGTGCAGATACATGTATGTATTATATACATATGTATTTGGGTTTTATACGGCACATAATACTAATTGGATTTGATTACATGAAGTCAATAAAGCATTTCGGCTGTTTCTGATGGGCTATCCATGATTGAGTTTTAGGCTACAAATAACAAATAACGATCGAATGCAAATGAGTTGATTAAGTAACAACAACAAGCACAAAAGAGAGCAGGTGTGACAAGTAAAGTTGGTAGGGTTAACAGGTTGATGCTGGGCGATTCGATAGTTCCAATGGTCAACTCAGTCCGTCAGTATGTCAGATATGAGGTCGTCTGCACTATTGTGTAACTAAAAGATAAACACACACACATACACGTATTGATAAACTTGCTTGAGTGATGATGCCCCTTTCTCCAATTACGGCAACAATTACGTAAGACGCACTATGGGCAATCATCTACTTAGAGTGCAGCTCGATGGCCTCCGCACTGCGCATTGAATATCAAAAGATGAAGCCAGAGGCAAAAGCAATAACAATAAGCAAAGCGAACAACAATTTGGCCAGCATTTAAATGTTATAAGCGCCCCAAGTGGCCAAAAGCGAAGACGCCAAAAAGAAATGCCTCGTCCGAGGTAAAAACTTTCACTTCCCGTTAGCCACAATAACAAAAAACTGAAGTCTGCCGCAAATTTATGTATGTATGTACATATGTACATCTGTGCATCTGTGCATACATCAATGGCTCTCTCTCTCTCTCTCTTTCTGTCTGTCGTCCATCCATCCAACCATCCCTCCCTCTGGGCCTCCACCCATCTGTTGTGAGGAGGATGAGTAGGTGTCACAAATGCAGGCAGTGAAATTACGCTGCTCATAATGAAAATACATTATACAAGAAATAGCAAACAATTAAGAGTGCCAGCAAGCATAAAATCATGTGAGATGCGGTTAGCAAAGAGTGCTGGCTGAAAGGGGCAGGTGGCAGATGGCAGGTGGCTGGGTGACTGGGTGGGGAGTTAACCTGTAGAGCCGCCCATTGTCTGTGAAGCGTGTGAAGTGACCCGCATGCTGCCAGCAGATAGTTAATAATAACGAAAAGTAACTAACCCTATTGTTTTTTCGTAGTAATCTATTGCGAGAGAGTCAGTCAGGCAGCCAGTAAGTCAGTCAGTCAGTCAGTCAGTCAGTCAGTCAGTCAGTCAGTTAATCAGTTAGTCAGTCGTTTGGTCTGTCGGTCTGTCGGTTGTTTGTCATATTGATTAAGTGATAGAATCAGCAAATGAGAAAATGGGCACAAACTTGACTTCACTTACTACTATTTCGACTACTTCTAATACTGCTGTCTACTGTTTACTTGGCCATTACTTTGAGCAGCTTTCGTTCGATTTCTGTTCATTAGCATAGCCCACAAATATTTGTTATTGATGCTAAACAATTGACAAAACAACAGCAACAACAGACACAAACAAACGAGCAGTCGCAGCACCAACAACAAAACACTCAAACACAAAATAAGCAAAAAAAAAAAAGACGAAAAAAAACAAGCTGCGAACTTTCACTCTCGTTGAGAAAACGATAATTTAGTTCGAAGATGAACAAACAAACCAAACGAATAATAACAACAACAAAAAAACTTAACATACAACAACATTTACATATATTAAATGTAAATGAAGACGGATGCCCACTAAATTCGAAAAGGAAGCAGCAGCCGAGTCCCGAAAGGATTGCTTATCTCATTCTATAATCATACCCAGAAACACTCCCATTGGTCCACCCACACCCAACCCCTTTCTCCAGCAACCCCACCCCACATCCCCCTCCCATTTTCATTCTCATTCTCATTTCCAATTACAATTCATATTTTCGTTTGGATTGCCTGGGCACAGCTGCTGCTGTCTGTCTGTCTGTCTGTCTTTCTGTCTTTCAGGCATTTGCTCAAAAGTAAGGCTCGTAATCTGTGTTAATTCCTTGCTAGCAGCAACAGCAGCCGCAGCAGCAGAAGTGGCAACAACAACAACGATAGCCAACTCATTGAATAGCAAATACGAAATATTTATGAATCAATTTCGATCATAAATTAATTATGTGGACCCATAAAAGGCAGCAGCCCTCAGGCATCGTGTTGTCGAAATGAGTAATCTGCCACTGGCAAGGATGGTTCACAATTCTGCATCAATTTTCATTTGTGTACACGATAACCGAAAGCCCCTTATTAATTGATTGCATAGGTCAGTCAGAAATCATATCGCAATCATTTACCAAGCGATAGAAACTTTTTAATTTCTACATTCAATCACTTTGGTTTTTTTCTCCTTATTTTATTTATTTATTTTTATTTATTTTTTTTTTTGTCACTCCTAAGCGATTCGTCATCACCATGACAATTAGTGATGGTGAGACTGTGACAGTGACAGTGACAACTTCAATTAGCCACTTTCTTTATTTTGGCTTAGTTGTGAGCATATCCAACCAACCGACAACCCGACGACCCCTTTGCATATTTTGTCTGATCCTAATTAGTGATGATTCTTAAAATTTGGTGCCAGCTGGCTTGCTCATCGAAAAGCTGTGTTTTTGGCTGTGTTTAACTTTTGTATTAGCAGCCGCTCGGCAATTTTGGTAATTAATTAAAATTAAGCAAGATATTTTTATTGCCACTTAGGAACTTAGAATAAATTCTTTACCATTGCGGCAGCGCCAAAATGCTTCCCAAAGCCGTTAGCAAAACTTATAATGCTTCGCAGCCGATTCGCAACCTTATGCGTTACTTATTCCGCTTTTCGTGAGTTTCGTCTTGCCACTTTTCAAACAGCAACAGAAAAAAAAAACAGTAACAAAAACAAAAGCCAAAAACAAACAATTAGCAGATACTTTGCTGGCTGTTCACTGCACGAGGACGCGACGTATGTTCGAGTATATATACATATATATATATATATATATATATTTATATATATATGTATTTATGTAGGAAGAAAATAAATGTGTTTGGCGCCGCCTCGACACACAATACTGCACGGAACGCGAATCGACAAGGTTTCGGCAACGGATCGTCCGTTACTTGTCACTCTCGAATTGAAAATGCTGCCGCACAGATGATAACGCCAGCTCATATAGGTAATAGCGAACGTCGGCGTCGTCGGCGCCGGCGCCGCAGCCACCGCAGCCACGGCCGTAGAGTCGAAAACTCGAAACCGAAAGTGAAGAAATTTTGTAAGCGTAAAAAAAAAACCAACAAAAAAACACGCACACAGACACACACAAGACACTAAAAAAAAGAAAAAAAAATAAGAAGACAAACTGACAACTTTGGAGTCGGCACAAGGTGCACGCTGAAGGGACCGGCATCCGACTCTGGGCCAGTGGCGGGCACAGAGTGACAGTCACAGCCAGCAGGACAGAGAGAGAGAGAGAGAGAGAGAGAGGAAGAGAGAGAGAGAGAGAGAGAGAGAGAGGAAGAGAGAGAGAGAGAGAGGTTGAGGGAGTGAGAGAAAGGGAAAGAGTCTTTTGTACGCGACCAGTTTTGCAACAATTTCACACAGACTTTGTGGCTTTTGCCACATGCTGAATGCAAATTGGCTGCAGCCACAACTGCAACTTTACCAGTCAAGAGACTGTGCCATGGCACCCATAAAGATGTTTGTGTCACATAGTACCCGAGTAAAAGATTCTAAAGACTCATTCAGCAAATGTACTAATACATTTTCTTTTGTGATTTGAAGACTCTGTAGTTAAATTGGCAACGCACTAGATTAAAGATAATTGGCACAAGTCCAACTTTATGCTGCAGTCTCTCCTATACATACCCATTTATAATTATGCTCTTATATTTTCCTATCCATTTTGAGCTGCTTTACCCAAAAACATATCTCATTTATTAGAAAACGGTGATTTTTTATATATATGCATTTACCTTGCACTCACTTTGAGGCTTTCGATAAGCTTAAGGTATAATAGTGTCTGAAAATGGGCTGCATGTGCCACACTGATCTATTTTTATGGTTTGTATGGAATGGGGAAAGCCTCGTTGCATATCCGCTTACACATTGTAAAGAGTGTTATTTGAGATTACAAGGAATTATGTGTATTGTTTAGTAAATAGAAAAAAGCGTTCAGTATAAAAAAAAGCGATTAATTTGTCTTTCATTGTCCATTTTCCATTATAAAAGTTAGTATTTAATACTTAGATCAAGTCATACTTCAAGTTATAGATTTGCATTCCATATTTAGTACATTTTCACAGCGGTATAATTATGATTATTAATGTATGTTTATCTAAGACCTACGAGCAGAGTATCAAGTGTATGTGGCAAGTATCAGATTGCAAACACCTATATAGAGTGACATAATAGCAATACGCGCTCACGAGACGGTCAGCTTTGTGGCTAAGTGAGAAAATCGTTCCGGAGCAGCACACATTAACCCGTTGCAATTGAAACTTTATGCATGTATGTGTATGTGTATGTGTATGTAAATACTGGTGTCGTGTTAAATTCTTTGAATTCATGTCATCCACTTAAGTTGCCCGGGGCATCTGCTGGTTAAGTCATATGACTTCATCGTCTTGCCGCACCGAGCCAACAAGTTGCGCAGAGCAAGTTTTGCCTGCTGTTTTGTTTGGGTTGGAAGTGTGGCAGGCGTAGGCACAATTTGCGTGCCTCGATTCGATTTCGCATTCATTTCCATATTGGGCGGTGGGTGGTTGGAGGTCGCCACTCTTGCTATCGCCGTTGCCGACGGTAACATCGAAGGCGAGCCTGATTTTGGCTTTGCCTTTTGCCTCTGGCAACAGATTTATGGTTGTCATCATCTTCGTTATCTTTTGCTGCCTATACACATACACACTTAAACACATACACACACACACACACACACACAGACACTCATGCATATAGAAGACAGAGTTTTTGGCTTAAGCCTCAACCTTTGGTGGCTTTAAAGATTTTGTTTTCTGCATTTTTTAAATGATGCCCCTTAAAACTCGTTTACTTTGGCTTTCACCCTTACATGCAAAACTTGGTTAGAGTGTAATCCCAATATGATTTCAAAATTAGCTTTTAATGCGAGTAAATATTGCATGTTATGAATGGTCAAATTTGTTTTCATCTCATAAGCAATTTCCTCACACACAATCAACAAAAAAAATAAGCAAAAATAAATACACACAAAAAAAAGAAAAATAAAATAAACCTACATTTAACATTGCAGTCTTAGTTTTCAGGTGATGACTCGGGCTTTAGCGCTGATATTTATCCAGTTTTGTAAGCAGCTGACTCTCTACACGCACACGCACACACACACACACACACACACACACATAAGTGCGTACAACAACAACAACAAACACATATTACATAAATATGTATGTGCACTGTCGTTGAGCTTGCATCAACTGCTCCTGCTGCCTCGGGCATTTTCAGACTTCCTGCTACTACTGAAGTTATAACATTTACGGTTTGGTTTCGTTTTCGGGGTCGGAATTGGGACTGGGACTCGGCCTGGGGCTGCGGTCGTCGTCGGGTCGGATCAGGTCGGGGCCACTGGTTTACCAGCATCAGCCACCTAACCAATAACAACAATAACAGCAAATGCAGCGACAACAACAACAACAATAACTTAACAACAGCATCAACTTAAGTATCTGCAAACATTTTGTCCCCATCTGTTCCCTTTGGGTTGTCATGCTTGCTGTAGGATTGCTTTGCAATTTTTTGCGCTTTTACTTTGTCGAGTTTAAAGTTGAGGAAACTTTCTTTTATTATATGTATATGTTAACAGGAAAAAAGGTCTTTTAATTATATGCATATATATTATTCACGAGCAGGTATAAACGCGCCCATAATTAAAAAGTATGCATTCCTTAACCGAAATGGAATGGCCGAGAATTGAATGGCACTTATATAATATTCCATACCATATATAGCTCCAAAGGAATGCTCGGAGTCATTTTCTCATCTAAAGCGATGCATTTTTTAAAGATATTATTTTCAAATCTCAACACAAGCAAGCAATTGCAATAATAATATAAATTTACATAATATTGTAAAGCAATAATAAATAAATAAAGAAACTCTTCAAATCTTTAATAATAAGATTATCTATTCCCAATTTGTCTATAAATCGATTTGAGATTTATAGAACACTTAAATTTTTGATCAAGATCGATTACTTAATATTTGTAAGTGAATCGAAACGTTTTAAACTCTTATGAAAAGCGTTCGGGATACTGGTGGTAATGCGCAGGTTCCAGTTGAACCAGTCGTATTAAATTTGCGGTACACAATATGTAGTGTAGGGTATCTGTAGGTCACAGTAAACTATGAACTTAAATATTAAATATTTAAGTGATTTTAAATTAATTTTTGTGTTTTAATTAGCGAACGTAAACTCATTAATGAAACAATTTGTATTTCCCAAGTCAACTTTAAGCAACCTCAAAGCCGTAGCATTCGAATTTGTGCCACATCTGTATCTATGTATGTATGCGTGTGTGTGTGTGTGTGTGTGTGTGCATATGCATGCCAAATAGAGATAATACCCTAACCAATGTCAACGCGAAACGCACAATTATTGAGAAAATATTTAAAGAAGTGAAATTGCATTCCAATGCTGTGAGACATTGTTGTCGAAGGTGTTGCTGTTGCTATTGTTGTTGTTGCTATTGTTGTTGCCTCTGTTGCTGTTGTTGTTATCGTTGTTATTGTTGTTGTGTTCACTTTCGTCGCTGGCTGCTGCGCGTAGGCCTCGCCCACATTTCAGTTGATTTCGGTTGCAGGGCCCCGAAATTTCAGGTGTAGCCACAATTATGCGGGTCCAGCCACCGTCTCGTGAGCTGTGGCAGCACACAGTCTCCCCCTCTCCCACTCGCCCCACCCAGTCGCCGCGTTCCACTGTTGCTGACACTGCTGCCTGCGTCTCGCTTAATGCGATGACGCAAATATTGCGCAATCCGCTTTCTTCTTGCCGTCTTTCATTCTCTGGCCATCGTTTCTATGACACTTGACGTTGTTGCTGCTGCTGCTGCTGTTGTCTGTTGTTGCTGTTGTTGATGTTGTTGATGTTGATGTTGATATTGTTGGTGCTGCTGCTGTTGTTGCTGCTGTTGCTGCTTTAGGCAATGGTTTCGGTTTCGGTTTCGACGTTGGCTTTGCATCCGCTTCTGGGTCCGTCTTTTGGCCAGCCCAAAAACGATTTGCAATTTGTCATGCCGAATGCTCCAGAAAGCATTGATTCCGCGTACAATTGCTCCAATACGCATTGCCTCACTTTCACAATGCCGAACTGGCAGTCTGAGTCGGATGGAGACCTTTGTGTATTGTTGTTATTGCCAAGTCGTTTTAATTAATGTTAATTAAATGCAGACTTGCCCTGCATTCCTATTAAACGTCTTTCTTTCAACTAATCAGTGAACCTTATCATCTCCCTCACATCTCTGAGAAAATACATAAGGAATAAAGAATAGAAAAATGTAAAAAATAAACAAATACGCAAAATGTGTGTTCGATTTTAATCAATTTAAATAAGTCCACTTATCTTATATCTTACACTTTCAATTCTTTGGACTTGTGTCTTTAATTTCCATATTGTAATAGTATTTTTTAAATACTGGACTATATATAGTTTACATTAAAAAAGAATAAGAAATTGAAGAAAATAATAAGACACTTGCTTGTCGCATCCATTTTACTAAAGAAATATTTTAATGAATATATAATATGTAATTTTTAGTCTTATTATGACCTAATATGTTATTTAAGACACCCAAAATTAATTCGGCCCTGAAAAGCTTAGAAATCGGTATTCATCGACAAGCGAAGAAATATAAATCACAATTTTAAAAATGCCCTTTCAATTTGAATATCTTTTATCAAAATCTTAATCAACAGAAACAATCTTATCAAGATTTGTTATAAGACACACCAGTTGGTAAATAAATCATATATTCATAAATACCCCATTTTCTAATCGACGTGATCAATTCAACAGCAATAACAAGTGGAAATTTTGCATCTATTAACATACAATCGTACATACATACATATGTACGCATTAAATAGGTTAAGCAGGAGACACTGAATGAGGCAGGCACCTTCAGCCAGCACCAGTCAAAGTTAATACTCGAAATATCTGCATATAAATATATATAGGTATTTTGCACGGATTCCCACATAAATATTATGCTGATTAACTCTGAATTTCCACGACTTACTACCTGAACGTCAACCAACATTTTCCATTTCAATTTGGGTGCCAGCATCTCATTTGCATTGTCAAATGCGTGAGGATCTGTTTTTGGCTTAGAATACGTATCCAACACCGCCCCCATGGCACTTAGAATGCGAGGCAACCACCATTCCAGCCTCACCGCAAAGCTGCCAAAAATTGTTCATGCTTACGTTGCGTGAACAATTTTGGCAGCGAAAGAAGAAGACAACAGCAATGGAGCTGCAGCAAATTTATGATGCGTTGCGGGCGGCCATAAATTATCATATTAATCGTTAAAAGGTGTTAAACTCTGCTTCTCAGTGCGAGTCGGAAGCGAGTCGAACAACGATGCCTTCAATTATGCACTGCCTCTGGCACTGCCTGCCTCTCTCTGCCACCATCGTCCAACGTCTACCACCCCTTACCCCATCCAGCCATCCATTTGGCATCTTCCGCATTTCATCTAGCAACGACCATCTTCATAATTTTTCGCGCCTGTTTGACTGTGTAGCAAGATAAACGATTTGTTCAGCAGCCAGCAACAAGTTTGTTAAGTCCCAGTCGCGAAGCACCTTAACTTTCACTCATTGCGCAAAATGAGCTTAGAAGTGACGCTTCAAATCGAACAAAACTAAATAAAGGCGAGTACATAATAAAAAAAAGGAATGGCAAAAATGTTGATTCGACTCGCACTTGTTGCACGATCCGCCTTATGTCATCGTCCCAAGACCCGCAGCAGCATTTAAGTAAATCACAATCATTTATCAGTTAAAATCGAGGGCTTCCCAGAGTCAGGTCGAAATTATCTCCCTGTCTAGTCTTGGAGTCTCGCTTTGTGTTTATTGTGTTTAATTAACTTTCTCTAATCCAGCCAACGCCTCTAGCCGACTCTGTCTTGATTCAAAACTATTTTAATTGATTGCTAGTACGTAAACACATTACCCAAATTCATACACCAAATCGTATTGAAATCTGCATCTATATAGCATTGTCGAATTGGGTTAATACCAATCAATCCGATCGAACTGCTCATATCCCCTACAGCTCCACCTTCCCTCACCTGGCTTCCATGCGTGCGGATTCAATTAGTACTTATAAGCTTTGTTCAACACTCAATAATTCGAAATTTGATTTGAATGCTAAAAGTTATCTTGTTTGCCCTTATAAAAGTTTCACTGTACATATATATGTGAGTTGGTCAAATCAGGTGCTGTTATCCGACGTTGACCGTTCCGGTATTTCTCAAAGCTCCAATTAAATTGATGGCTTCAAAAATGTACACGAAAAAAAAGACTTGCAAAAGTTGCTTGTGTGCGTCGATCTTATTTGTTGAGTGCCAAACAAAAACATTTACCACAAGCAAATGTCGTGCTGAAAAATACATTTAAGTGGCAACGTAGTTTTTCGTGTAAATTGTTTTTGGGCTGTCCGTGCCAAGTTATATTTGGCTTCCGCTTTTTGTTCATCGTAATTAATTTACAGGTTTATGTGCAATATTCGTTCATGCAGTTTGTTTGGCCTCACAGGACATCCTCGTGCAACTCCCATTCGAAGCGAGGTAATCAAGTAACAATGATAAACTTGTTATGCAGCCGTGCCTCTGAGGATAGAATCAGGAAGTACGTAGCAGGCGTTATCAAGCCACAAAATGTTTGTGTTAGTTTTGTATTTTTCTGTCATTCTGGAAGGCAGATTAATAATTTTTTGAGAACACGCTTGAATATAGTGTGTGTGTGCGTGTGTGTGTGTGTGTGTGTAGATACGAACAATGGATGCTATTGCTCATTAAAGCAGCTATCTGCAGGAATGAGGGGCATAGCTCGTAAATTTGCAAATCAATTTTACCCAAGTTGCAAATAAATATTTTGGCATAGCGCCAGAGGCAACCTATGTAGAAGACCCATAAAAACCAAAGGATGCCGTTGCTGCTCCTGGTCCTGGTCCCGTTCCTGGTGCTGCATAAGCAACACCCACACAAAGCTGTAACAAATCCAAAACTTCTTTGTTATCGGTGACAGTAAAAACACCCAAGTGATGTGCAAATGCTCAAAGAGAACGTAGCGCGTGCTCATACAACATACTGCATACATACATATATAGATACATACACACACCTATACATCATAGATTGTAGCTGCTGTTGTGAGGCACAAGTTGAACGTAATCAGCAGACAGGCAACTACATGTGTATGTGTATTTGAATATGTAAATCTGTATGGTAATTCAAATGCAGGCCATGAAAGACGGTTGCCAAAACACACATCTGAGATACTCTTTAAAATTATTGTACGTTCAACTTTCCATCGACTGAATGCCAGGATGAAAATAAATAACTTCATCATTTTCAAGTAAGTGACAATCATCATCTGGCTGTGTGGTAGTAATTTGCTCAAGTTCTCGTTTTATTGCCGGGTGCTTCCAAATTACTATAACATATATCAAAATTCAGCAATCGCATGTCCAAAGTTGGTCACATTGCAATATTCTTGTTGAAGGTTAGATAGCCATCTCTGCAATCAAACGAGTTGTATATTTGCTGAAAAAAAAAACAAAAAACAAAAAAAACAAAAAAACTTGTTGAATGCTTTTCTCGAGTTTCTGCATACTTTTTCATAGCTTCGCACCACAGCATCTACACACATATATGGCACTGAGGGACCTTCCGTTTAGAGTTATCCAGTTTCCATTTGACATTTGCTATTTTGTCATTTTGTGATTTTGCTGAATCTTTCACCCTTCAGCTTGCAGAACACCCTCCGCTCTTCCCATCTTTTTCGTCATTCCGTGTCCTATAAGCAATTAAGCCGAGTGCGTCTAGCTAAATCATTTTGCTATCCAAGAGATTGCAAGTAGTTGGGACAGCGTATCTTCAGCCATCTCTGAGACATTTGCATGCTTATTCTTTATTCTCTGTGCCGTTCTATTTTTTCTTGTCTTGCCTCGTTTTTGTTGGCTCTAGTTCTCGACTCGTTGTCACTCGTCATATAATTTTGCTCATTTAACATGTTTCTCTTATCAAAATTGTCAACGTTGCCAACTTGTTTATTGCACCTTAGCTTGACAAACATACAAACGCTAGCACACACATACATTGTTTGTGCTACATCGTTATAAACTTCCGAAATGGACAAGTTTATGGTCCCACAGAAGTTCATAATCCATGACATCCCTCAGACGAGTCATCACAACACCAACAGTAATAGCAACAACAAACAACAAAATCTTAGCGACATGTACGACAAGTTTTGTTCGACATTGATGAAGTTTTTTGCCGAGTTTCTGTTGTTTTTTGGCTTGTGACTTTTTAGTATTTTATAGAAACATTAAAAATAACAAAACCCATTTGCATATTGTGTACCCATTAAAGAGCACATAATAAATTCGGACAGCAGGAGACATATCCAACTGTATAAGGTTTATAGATGGATATATTCTTGATCACTGGTTACTTGTCTGTTCATATATCAATCCTATGTTGATCAATTATTTATCACGTTGTGGGATCCTGAGGAAGCTCCTTATGGACGAGATATCTTAAAAGACCACAAATGTTGTATTGTTAGACTAAAAACTGGCACCAAAATTGTCTAGCTAACTGAGAGACAAATTTGCATTAAAGTAGGCAGTCAGTCGAATAAGTTGCTCAAGTGCATTACTCATTTTGTGACAAAATTATGAAAGGGTATAAAAACCACTTGACTGATCTCTCCTCTTTCTTGTCTTTTGAAATGTGAAAGAAAGGAATGCGATGGGATGCGACAGACACTCAGACTGGCACCTATGAGTGTGCTTGTGTGAGTATGTGTGTGAATATTTGTGTGAATATGTGTGTGTGTGTGTGTGTGGGGGCTCAGCCGGTGACAACGATGATGCTCCGTGGAATACATAATGTTGCTTCCTTCTGTGTTGAATGTGGCTGCGCCAGCGGATGATACGGTTGACCTATTTACATGAGTGTCAGAGTCGTAAACAATATTGGAGAGCGAAGAGCGGAGAGATTAACGAGGCAATGCATGGAAATCAAGTAAAAGTGCTTTCGAGTCGAGAGTGATGGACTATGGAATGCCTTGTACTTACCAAAACAAAGTTTGTATACAGCTCTTCGCTCTGATCAAGAATATATGTATGTGCTTAAGCTCAATGGGAAAAGTTGGATTTGCCTCATTTAATGTGTTACAAGTTCTGCGACATGGTTATTAGCTCCCTCTGTAAAAGCAGATGAGCTTAAGTATCGGCAGCATAAAAAGCAAAATGAGCAGGAGAAGTTAAAGAGACGACAGCGCATAGTAAAATGACTGCAACGTGTGGTTGCCTCAGCGGTTGTTGCATCACTTGTTTCTTCAAAATACCCGACCACGTCGCGATCGGCGCGGCTCAACTTAGGCGTCCTAGATTCAATTCGAATACCCAGTAACCGTACAAACATAGTAAAATGGTATCATAATGGTATCAAACGGTACGAAATGAGCAGAAGTTATCAATTATTCTTGGTCAGGGCGAGCGGAAGTCTATCTATGTACGGTTATTTATGATCCAAAACATAGCATAATATATCAGCACACAATATTTAGTTAGTTTTTTTTAAATATAATTATCTAATCACAAAAAGAGCTAAGAAAACTTTACAACTAGTATTGTTTTGACCGGCTTTCGATTTTTGGTAATATTTTTATGATTATCTCACTTATTAATTGTTATATATTTTCTGTAACAGCTTTGTGAGACGAAAAATAAAAATAAGTTGAAATATTTGTTTACGTGTATTTATGCACTTCTTATGTAAATTTATCGAAACTTGATAGTTGCACTACTATTACTTTGCATGGTATTGTTTGACTAAGCGGAGTCAGTTAGATAAGCTGAATACAGGGTAATTTCAAGTTGGGATCACTCTTACATACCTGAAATTATGACATTGTGCGTGACAAGGTAGACATTTGTAAGGTGAATGGATACTATAGTACTAGAGCGAGAGAGAGTTGCATAGACAGATGCATCACAATGACAGGGTCACATTGTGTATGCATGTACAAACATACTTATAATGTACGAGTATCTACATACATACATCACATAATTTCGTTGGACGTGGGCCGATTTGTCATGATAACAAACACAATGAGCACAGCGCTCAAAACAAATCAGAACAGAAAACATACAAACTATGAATATGCATTCAGTTACACACACACACACACACACACACATACACATACACATACACATACACATACACATACACATACACATACACATACACATACACATACACATACACATACACATACACATACACATACACATACACATACACATACACATACACATACACATACACATACACATACACATACACATACACATACACATACACATACACATACACATACACATACACATACACATACACATACACATACACATACACATACACATACACATACACATACACATACACATACACATACACATACACATACACATACACATACACATACACATACACATACACATACACATACACATACACATACACATACACATACACATACACATACACATACACATACACATACACATACACATACACATACACATACACATACACATACACATACACATACACATACACATACACATACACATACACATACACATACACATACACATACACATACACATACACATACACATACACATACACATACACATACACATACACATACGCATACACATACACATACACATACACATACACATACACATACACATACACATACACATACACATACACATACACATACACATACACATACACATACACATACACATACACATACACATACACATACACATACACATACACATACACATACACATACACATACACATACACATACACATACACATACACATACACATACACATACACATACACATACACATACACATACACATACACATACACATACACATACACATACACATACACATACACATACACATACACATACACATACACATACACATACACATACACATACACATACACATACACATACACATACACATACACATACACATACACATACACATACACATACACATACACATACACATACACATACACATACACATACACATACACATACACATACACATACACATACACATACACATACACATACACATACACATACACATACACATACACATACACATACACATACACATACACATACACATACACACGCATTAAGACTGGTCAGTGGCTGCTGGCGACATGTAACAATAGAAATGAAATCAAGTAACCATGTATCCATTACTTTGTTCACCTCTCTCTCTCTCTCTCTGTTTTTTTCTCCCTCTCTCTTTCTCTTTATGTATCTCTGAGATTGCTTTATTAAGATCAGCGTTCAAAGACAATTAACTGTCCCAAGCCCAGCCCATAGCGCACTTCAGGCATTCATCAATGTATTTAAATCTGAGTTGGTTGGCAGCGAAGCCAGCCGAGATGAAATTAAAATACTTTTACTTTGTATTTGGGTATTTGGTCATGGAGAATTTCGAGTTTCGCTTTAATGATAAACAAAAATCATTTCTTGTTCGTTTGTCTAATGCGCATCGCCAGAAATTTATTTTATGTCTTATTAATTTTACATAAGCGTCCAGCATTGTTGTTGTTACTGTTGCCATTGTTGTTTTTGTTACAGCTGCTTAAGCTCGTGTTTCCGCGAGTGTGGGAAACAAATTTGTATATGTATATTTGTGTGGAATGGATGTCCGATCTTTATGACGCAGCACTGGGTTAAATTCCGAATCGAAATGTTGAAAGATGAAACAATAAATAATGAAAGTAAAAGTTAAAGAGGTTTCCTCGCATCTCCACTGAATGGTTGTCATCTGCATTGCTTGGCCCGCTGCTCCGTCATCAATAAATACCAGGGCTCCATTAACAGGTGCAACATTTTTACGTACAACTAACACTCAATTTCTATTCCAATAAAGTGTGGGAGACCCAAATACATACATGATAAATTTCGCCAATTGATTGTCTGTTACTTTTGCGGCACACACTTGTAGATTTCAAAAGCATTTGTTTGCCATCGTTTCGAGAGCCAGCAGATTATTTATGGCCCCTTCCGACGCGTCGATTCAAATTGGTCCCAATCTACAGTCACTTGAGAGCGAAAGCTAACGTCTCGAGATTAATACCAAAATCGTTAGCGATTTCGACATCGACATCGCCATCGTCGCCATCACCGTCACTGTCACCGTTGCTCTCTGTTTAAATTGTAACTACTGCAGTCGACGCACAGCAGCCGGCAATAACAGCAGCAAGAGCCGCATCCAGCAAGCAGCAAGCCTCTTAAGCCATGCCACGCCTACCAGGACCAGAACTATTGCGCAACCGCACAGTGGGCATCTTTTTAATACTTTGGCTGAGCTACTCGGTTTCAGCCAAGCAGCAAACACACCCCGGTAAGTCGAAAGTTGATAAGAGGCGGCATTATGCGTTTATTCGATTTCAAATTCACATATAATCTCTATTTAGTGCACAGCTGTCGAATTATTTAACTGATACTTAATGGGAAAAGAAAAAGCTTAGATCATTTTCATACCAATAATGAACCATGAAAATTATCGTTAATCGATCCCCTAATTTTCTCATATATCAAATGTTGCGCCAATTTTATTTTATATAAATATAACGTTTAGTTAAAAATTTTAAGTTAACTTGTATTCAAGAGCAATAAAACCTAAGGGCACCAGCTGGTTGAGTGTTGGCTTTAATTTGAAATCAATGATGATAGATTTTACAACTTTATTACGAAATAAATATTTAAGAGAAGTCTTCTCCAATGAATTGAAGCTTGTAGTCATTTTAATCATATTAACAATCGCAGAAATGCGCGGCATTCTGATTTAATAATTATACTTTGCACCTGTGAATGAAAAAACTAATAGCTCGCAATTATTTTCAAGGTCGTCAATTTGGGAGCCCGAGCTTTGGTAATGGTCTGGGCGCCGCATCGAATCCGGGATTAGGCCCTGGTTACCCCTCATCAGGAGCAGGACAGGCCTGCCCACTGTGCGACTCTTCCGTGTATAGCTACTGCTCCCACAAGATGGTGCACGACGCTTGCTGCTGTGATTTTCCAGGTAATTACTGCGTTGCCACATGTATGTCTAGTTTTTAATGACTGAACATTTTAATTTTTTACACGGCACGTACAACTAATTTGCACTCGGTTCCTTGCAACTTGCCGCTGCAGTGCATCAGCCCCGCCCCTCGCAATGCGTTTACTTCGACTGCTCGCTGCTGTATGCCAAATCTTGCTACGAACACGCCCTGATTAAGAACTGCTGCTGCAACAATCCCTACTAGCCAGCAAAGTCAATTAGTGCATTGCCGCAGTTGCAGCGGTTTTCCTTTAATATTTATTTATTTTTAAAGCTTAATTATTTAAAAAATAAAATTTCAGTAATAATATTACTATTTATATATTATTGCTAGACTTTTAATGTTTGCATTTGAAATTGAAAATCTTCAGCTGTAATAGACTTAAAGATCAACAGAAAATAAACACTTTATATAAATAAACACATAAGAAATTTGATAATTTGGTGTATTTTTTAGTCATGTATGCGAGCTGGGCTTATAAATTATTTATCCGAGTTGGATAAGCCCAACAGCTTTAATTATAAGATTTCGGGTTCCATTTTGTAAACTATACGTAATAGTTTGTGTCTGCGCATAAATGAAAACGAATCGATGCATAATCATTGCAATTTCTGAGTCACAAAAAACAACGGCCAACAAACAACAACAGTAGTTGGAGTGGCGTAACAGCTTCTCCTTCTTTGCTTTCACATTTGAAAATCATACACAACAAAATGTTCAAATGGTCTTTCATAATCCAAACAGACATAAATTCAAATTTTAAGGCGCGGCACAATGTATCAGCATATTATAAACGAATTTTTACTTTCATTTAATACTGCAAATTTGGCAGCCACTTTGAGGCCGAAAAACCCCTTTAACTCTGCCAAATACTTTTGGTTTGATTAGCATATGTAAATTACAATATTAAGTGGCTTCAGTCACTGGCGAACATGACCAGTTTTCAAATCCATCCATGCAACAGCGGCACACAAATCTTGTCGGTAAATAACATTTAAGTTATTCCTGCAATCAATTAATTATTATTAACTTTTTTTTATTAACGCAGATTTAAATTATTGCTGTTTTATAAGAAATTCGAAAAAACATCTGCATACGAAGAAATAATATATTAGCTATGTCGCTGCTAATTAGAGAGGAGCGGAACTATCCGTGGAGTTCCCCATCGGAGTATTTTCAACTGGAGACCCGATTATAGTCGATGGCAAAGTCTGCTGATGATAGTACCATGACCAGGTACAATAGTAGTATCACTCAAAAAGAAAAATCGCCTTGAATTTTAGAAAATGGACATATTTATTATTCAAAAAGTCTATTTCTACAACGGAAAATGGTGTGGGAATTTTTTGTTCTTAATTTGTATAATTCAATGAGTTGTTTTTAATGTGTACATATAATTATTACATTAGTTGTTGTGTTATTTAAATTATTGGTATTTTATTCTCATAGCTAACATAACAGTAAAGAGAGATAAATTCAATACTGTTTTCTGAATTTCAGAAAAGATTTTTTCTCAAAAAATAAGAGCTTACACTTAAACTTGTTAGAAATATTCTCTCGTTTTAAGAAATATAGTCTGCATTTTAAAACATGTTTTTTATTTAGAAATTGATTCTAAAAACAAGAAACTTTGTATCTGAGTGCATCAGCAATGCATAAGGCGCTACTTGTCTCAGGCACTCTCTCTCTCTCTCGCTCTCTCTCTCTTTCTCTCTCTCTCCTACTCTTCACTCGCAGTAATATATATCTCTGTAAAGTTTTGACTTTAGTTTAAGGAAATTTTTTAAGTACCTTTTTCTAAACTGACTGTAATAAATGCTCATTTATCCCAATTCATACGGGATAAATTTGCATTTTTTCAATATGTCATAAATAAATTAATTGTAATTTTAATTAGGAATAATAAATACAATATATATAGCACGCATATTGAGTAAGTTTGGTGAGAATATCCTTATGAAAAAAAGATTTTTGTAATATTTATTTAATTTGATATATGTGGTAATGGTGTGAGTGGTCGGACTATCAAAAAGAGTGGTTAATTATCATAGATTTGGGTCTTTCAAATGTGATAAGTAACAATTGTGGAACCAATTTTTATTTTTTTTTCAAAAATAAACTTATCAATCTGGCCCACAGTGCAATATAGATACAGTGCCTTTTCCCAGTTGACAATCATGTGAATTGTTGATCTTAAGTGTTTGAGCAAGCAAGAAAATACAAATTTCGATACTCTTTTTTTGTCACCCTTGAAGCTGACTCCCACCATTTGAGAATGACTAAATTTAAAAGGTGAATTAATTAATATTCACACCCAGCCACTGCTACACGAGCCCTACCCCCAAAAGTATGTTATTTGCCACCTGCTTTCAGCTGGTATTAAGCTGTTATCAGAGTATGCCCAATTCGCTAACGCTTCACGTCAAAGTTCCCATTCATTTCTGCTGCCTTGGAGTATGAAATACTTTTTAACCCTCAAGGGCCAAGTCCGGCTTAAGGCGGCCTAAGTTTATTTCGCTTGAGAGACCTACAAAAAGTCGTAAACAATTTTGTTTGTGTTTTCAAGACAGTAATACTTATTTCCTTGAACCCATTTCTATATGCTTATTATTATTTTAAAATTTGGATTTCAGAAAGAAAATTGTCTTTTTGCTCATTTCACCAATTATGAACGTCACATGAATGTAGCGCCATAAAATCAGTTTTTAGTATTATCCAAGTTAGATAAAAAGAAAAGACTGAACAACATGGAAATTTTGAAGTGGATAAGCGAGAAATAAAATGTCTTAATATGTATACAATCTTAGTTAGTTGCGTATAACAAACCCGTTTCAGTAATGATTTAACTTCATAAAAAAGTTTTTTCTGCGTATTCAAATGCGATAATCAAATTATAAGCCGACTTGAAAGTACAAACTACTTATGGGAAAGTCCTAACTAGAAATGCACGATTCATTGATATATCTTGAGGTACATATGTACATGTCTTATACATCTTCGTTGACTTACACATGGTTTCCGTCTATACTTAAGTGGTTTTTGTTGGCGCAACAATTGTCCAAGTTGTCAAGTATTTACTTGTATGTTGACGACCAAGCGCTTGTCGTATCGATAGATGTTGAATGGGAGAAGATTCAACTTTTTTGCTGCCTTGTAATAATTGCCGATTGGAGAGTTAGCAACTGTTCGGGCGGACAGTATATATATGTGGTGTTGGGCCAGGGAAAAGGGGCACAGGGTATTTTGGAACAGATGAGTGCAGACCAGAAGCGGCAACAATGAAGGAAAACGGGATAATCGCAAAAGTTTTGTAATATTTTCATTTTTTTCTCCCTGTTCTGCTTCTGTTCAGCTATTCTCCGACTTTCCTCTTCGTGTCTTTATTTCATTTTTGTTGTTGTTGTTGTTGTTGTATTATTTTTTCTTGTATTTTTTTGGTCGCCGTTTGCACTTTTCTAACAACTTCGCTTCAAATGAAATCTTTAATGGATTTCAAAAGGAATATTTATTTTGACAATGACAATGAATTTTTTTGCCCTCCCGCGTAGCCCTCGACGCTAACACATTTTATTTTATTTATTCATCTCTCCTGCCTGTATTAGTGTTGTTGTTTAGTGTATATTTATTCTCATACCCTTGCCGGGGGGTATTTCAATTTCGTCAATAAAGGAGTCAACGCAAACCCCGAGTTAAGTTGATATAGCATTTATTTTATGACTGTCGTTGATAAAATTAGTCAATAGTCTAATTTGAAGAACTGTTTTTTATCTGTTTTTATTTTGGCCAAACTGAGCTGTCGGGAACTGTATCTTAACTATCCAATTGGAGCAGTCAGTTCTTTTGTTTCTCAAAATAGTCAAAATGGAGCGACCTCTTACAGGTTTAGCATATCAGCAATTAAATAGACTTCTACTATATACATATTTACACATCAACAAGGGTATTTCAATCTTCGGTAACCAGAAGTTAACTATTATATTTCGTCTTTTGTAGCTTTATTGCTGCTGAAAAAGTTTTTAATGGGCCCGCGTTGAAATTTTATCTGAGCGTTGAGCCATGTCGACGCTCGTCGACAGTTCCCCTCCCAAACACCCGACCCACCCCTTCGCTTTTCTTTATGAAGTAAAAACTCGGAGCACGTTTACTTCATAAAATACGCTTAATTAGAATTAGCATCGGAATTTGGCTGTCGAGAATGTGACGATGGAGCTATGTGAAAAACAAATCCCGTGAACGAAACAAACGAGTCCAATGCTCAAATTTTTTTCCAAAAATGAAACAGTCGCTTCACGTTGTGCCCCATGTTGTGCCCCAGAATAAATATATCATATGCATGTATGTTTGTTCGATATGCGGAGAGGATGTATTTCTTATGTTTTCCTTAACTGTTTATGCTTATCCTCTGGCCGGTTACACACATACATATTTGACAGGATTTGTAACACCCCTTAATACATTTCTGTGGAAACAGGGTATGCCAAAAGCAGAAACATATAAAATATGTATGTGGTTGGGTTAGGATGGTCACTGGGATATTGTGTTGGCCTGGCATTGAAATAACAACACGAATGTGAAAAACTCACAGAAAATGACAAACGGATTGGAGCTAAGCTGTATTTTCTAGGTGGGTCGAAAGGTGGCTAGCTTAAGGAATGCGAGAAAAAAAGGGGTAAAAAGAGCGTTTCCGTGTGGAAAATACTTTTGTCATCGAAGGGATAAAAGATTTGCCTTAAATACTTAACAGATCATTGCGAAAAACGACACTTTTCTGACGCGAAGCCACTTCTTTAAAGTATGTAAAATATCGCCTGTATTATTAAATCATGCAATGAGTGTATCTATCGTATGTAATGTACGTCACCAGTCACTTAAGTCTGTCAGCACAAAGACTATACACTTTAGTATATGTGTATTTATTGTAGTTACTGTTTGGCAATAAATGTTCTTTGTTGTTGCGAAACTAATTAGACCAGAAAGTTATGCGAGCTGCAAATACGGTGGCGAACCAACCTTAGAGCGACCAAAATTGCTGACAGGCTTTTATTGGCATTTCATATATACACGGGGAAAAAACGTGCAAAGTAAAATAAACTTTAATTATACATAATAAATTTAAAGATATAAATAGTACAAATACCAAACAAATTATATGTGTGGCGAACTAGAATCAATAATAAATTTAGTTTTAAAAGTAGGATTAGAATAGCTGGAAATTAGTAGAGAAGTGCCTGCATACGCAATGCAATTTTGAGGTTAGCTTTTTAATTAAATAAATTTATAAGCTCGTTAATCAAATCAAATTATAAATAAATATAAATTTATATACTGATTTATACACGATTTGTTTGGAGTGTACGTATTTATGACGTGGCTACTCTCCCTGCGGGCTACCGCCCCCAATCTCAGCCTCGGCCATAGGCATAAAATTGCTGGCACTTACAATAACAACAACAAGACCAACAAGAACAACAGTAACAAAAACAACAACAAGACCATGATGTAGGAATGCATTGTAGCCGAACGGCATTTAGTCTCTTTGTGTAAATTTTGTGCTTGCTGGTCACGTTGTTGCACTTAATTGCTGAATGTGGTCCGCACAGCATGCAGTGGGGTGGCATTTAGCCCAGTTTAGCATTCTTTGACCAATGTGTCTTCGCCAACTCTTTCCTAATTGCGAATAGTTCATAAATTACGTGCGTATCTCATTTTGGACGACAATTCACTGTGCCCTTTTAAAGGTATTCCAACTTTTAAATATCAAAATGCTGACTATTCTGAGAACTTTATTTTTTAGCTAGAAACGTAAACTAATATTTCATTATTCAAAGGTAATTTTTTTTTTCTATTAGGAAAAAAATACATAAAATAATACTTCAAGCTCCCTTTGAATAATTAGTAAATTTGTTCACTCAAGTAACTTTAATTGCTTCATGATTCAGAAAACAAAAATCAACAAGAGAGAACGCTGCAGTCGGGCGTAACCGACTGCGAAATACTTTGATACCATACGTAATTAAAGCTGATAACAACTAGCAAGGAACAGGGCATAGCCAAGAAAACCCAAGAAATAACCAAGCTTGCCTTTCAAATTGCGGTAGATATAAGCAAATAATGTTCCATCGAAGTTTGGTAACTGTAGCTCTTGAATTACGGGAGATATACGATTTGGAAATTTTGTGGGTGGGAGGGGGGGTGGTCGTGACTGAAAAAAATTATAGAAAAGGTTCCTAGTAATCAGTTTTAAATTGAGCGAGATATGGGCTTCTGGGAATTTTGGAGGCGGAAGTGGGCGTGGCCAAGAAACAATTTTGGAGTACGGTCTTAGTAATCTTCCTTCCAAGTTTGGTAACTGTTGCTCTTAAATTGCGGGAGATATAGGCTTTTATCGTTTTTAGGGGCGAGAGTGGGCGTGATCCAAAATATTTTTACGGACTTTTTAAGCGTGTACCAATATACTTTTCAAGTTGGTGACTCTAGCTTTCAAATTGTGTGAGAAATGTGGTCTTATCGATTTACACTAACAGACTTGTCGGTTTAGGGAGGCGGCGGGGGTGTGGCCATCCAATTTTCTATTGATCTCTTTAGGGGAGTTACTAGTAACATTCTTGCAAAATTTGGTGACTCTAGCTTACAAATTGTGCCGTTCTTTGACATCGCCAATAACCTACCAACCAAATTTGGTGACTGTAGCCTTGAAATTGTGGGAGATGTGTGGCTTTATCGATTTGCAATTATCGATTTTGGTCGATTACCTAGCCCCCTAGTGGACGTAGCACTCCAATTTACACTTTGTCTGACGCAGGCACAGAGAAGTATGTGTTCCAATTTTCAAATTTCTATCCCTAAGGGTGTCGAAAAAAGTTGCGTTCACACAGACGGATAGACAGACAGCCGGACAGACAGACAGCCGGACAGGCAGACAGCCGGACAGACAGAATGAGGGACAGTCCACAAAACCAATACACAATTATACCTTTCGGTATAAAAGTATAAAAACGTTGACTGTTCTGTGCCCTGTATTATTTTGTTCGAAAATTAAACTACAAATTAATTATTCAAAGGGAGTTGCAAGTATTTCGGAGTCTCACATCAAAATACAATTAAGAAATTCACATTTAACTGTGATTTTTATCATATCAGATTTAAAGATTACGATCCCTGGTATTATCTATGTAAACAAATTTGTAACCACTGATCTGTACGTGATGTTTGCTAGTCGGGCACTCTCAACCAGCAAACATTGTCAAGCAATGTGATAAACTTTTTTTGATTTTCTTCAAAGTCTACAAGCTTTGTTCCAAACACTTACCATTTCCCAAAAATAGTATTAACAGGTATTCATTGCGCCACCGGCTTTCGGCTTTGGGTAAGGCAACACCTCGAATTTCTCATGGCATGCAAACTTAACCACCCATGGGCATAAACTGAAATACCCAAAATACTTGCCATACAAATCCAAGCATATATCCGAGTCCGGCACTGCTGACACCCCTCCGCTCTAAAATACCAGCCAATACACCGAGAAGTTATTAGTTAAGTTTTTGGGGCTAAACACAGGCAGGCTGGCAGGCAGGCTGGCAGGCAGGCAGGCAGCATGTGCCTAGGCCATCAAAAGTGTTCGCTTTGCCCTTCCCTCGGCCCTTTCCTCCCCCCGTCCAGTCTTCCCTTGTTGCCCTAATGTGTTTTCTCTGCTGAGATTGAAAATTTTGTACAAATTTCGAGGCTTTTGACTAGGGCCAAACGTTGACTATTTGCACAAAAAATATTGATTGTTGCATGTAAATTGACTTAAATATGGCTAGGGCCACACTCACGCACCCGCACACACACACACACACACGCACATGTAAATTCACAAACACACGCACACACACACACATACACAACATTCATAATAGTTCACATGGACAAGAGTTTTTATCTGCTCGTAGATGGCACTGATGATGTTGCCATTTTTGGGGCTTGTTTGTTGGAAAAACGGGTCACAGACATTGTCGTTGTTGTTATGTTTTGTATACTTGCGTATGCATGTGTGTGTGTGTGTGCGTGTGTGTGTACGTATTTTAGTGTTGTTCTTATTGTTGTTGTTGTCATACTCATTTGAGACACAAACGTACGCATCTAGTCTCAGTTTGGAGTGAAACTCTTCCTGTCGCAGTCAGTCCATAAGCATTTGCGCTCCTTCACCCTACCCCCCTGAAATAGGTTTTAAATTTCGAGTATTACTGGCACTGTTTACTCTACCCGAACAGAGAGTTGGTGGTATCTTTGTTGGCTTATGTGTGTGGGGCCGTTAGTTGATGATTTTTGGTGAGATCTCAAATTTATTCTTGGTCAACATGCTGCCACTAAACTAGTTATTTCTCCAGCATCATTTTGTTCGTTGTGCTAAGTCGTTAAAAGCAATTATTCAATTTACTTCATATTTATTTTTACACCGATTAAATTGTTCAGAAAAGGTATTTGAAATTTGATATGTCGCTGTCAATGCTCTTTTTAGCATTGATTTGAAAGTTGCTGATTTCTGCGCTGCTCTCACTTTCAATGTACCGAAGCGTGAGTCCTTCCAAATTGGCTCTGCTGCATGTGGTAAATTTGTTGCCACAACCCAACTCTCTCTCTCTGTCTACCTCTCCCCTTTCGATGGCTGCTGCCGGCACTGGTTGTTGCTATAATTCGATTAGATTTTGTTTCAGATTACAGATTCAATTTAAATTTCAATCATGAATTGTAGCATTTTGCATTGCCTGCCCCACTCAGGCCCGATCCCTGGCCGACTCAACCCGACCCGACTCGACATCCTAAGGTGCGATAGAAGAAGCTGACATATTTCGTTGAGCGAGTGTGTTGAATGTTTGCGGTTTGATTTAGATTTTATGGTTGTTAACACATCGTTTGCAGCACGAAACCGAAATCGAACCCGAATGTTGCATATACGAAACACGCTTAATATTTGCCTCTATTCCTTTAAAAGTAGTTCAGTTCAGCAACAGCAAGAAGCTATCTGGTCGGACCTGGTAACTGAGTCTTGCTCGAATGCCTTCAGTGGACCTCACTGTCGGCGCATAATCAGTTTCTTGTTAATTATAACTAAGCTCGAATATGAATCGTTATGCCTTCGTAATATGCAGAAATTTCTCCTGATTATATCTGTACTTAATAAGTTAACGGATTGTTGAATAACAATTAAACAATTCTGATAACACTTCAACTGCAACGGGGCTTAACAGCTTCAGAGAGAGACATGTTAATTCAGGCAATTTTCGCCGCAAATTTGCCACTCCAAATGAGGTACTTTTAATCACATACTACAATCAATAAGCTACTGCAATCATTGGAGGATAAAACGTTTTAAGTATTCAAGTATTATTTGATCTGTCTCACTGAAGATTCTGAGTTGACCAGAGATGTTTCCTGTTGTTCGTTATACATTTATGTATAGACATGCAGGAATCGGTTAAGTGTTGGCGTTGGGATGATAGCTTATTTCAGAAATTATGGCTGCGCGGCAATTCCAATCAAGCAGCGATTGCAAGTTTATCGCAGCGAAGCCTCGCAACGGCTACTTGACGACCGTGCAAAATCCCCAATTAAAACCAAGGTACGAAAGAACGCTGGACCCAACAATAACCGACTGAGTAATACTTTCTACCCAGCTTAAAAATAAGCCTTCTCGAGTGGGTTGATTGAGTCAACGATTCTTAAGTTGTGGCACTAAGCCATTGATGTTGAAATCGATGTTAATCTATATGTGTTTCATTAAGGTCATCTCAGAAGAATTCCTTCCAAATATTTAATTTTGCGATTTTATTTACGCTAGTGTAAGCAAGTAGAGGATAGCCAGCCATC
This sequence comes from Drosophila planitibia, assembly GCA_035043785.1. Lineage (NCBI taxonomy): Eukaryota > Metazoa > Arthropoda > Insecta > Diptera > Drosophilidae > Drosophila > Drosophila planitibia. Next base: position 6,007,102 of record JAWNMS010000041.1, read on the forward strand.
CAGACAACCACTGCATATGGCCAATATACACTTTTTTTGTCTCTTTTGAGAGGAGGGTACAAAAAGAAAGGAAAAAATGATAGAATGCAGCAGAATGACGACGACGACAACAGCGTCGAATGGAACAAAGCCGGAGACTGTGTGGTCAGGTTCTGGCTGAGAGGCAGTAAGCAAGGGCTTGGCTCGTTCGTCCTGTCTTCACTATGAAAGTTAAATTTTGTGGAAAGATGCATTCATGTGCATCGAACAGTGAATCCGATGGAGCTTGCATGGAGCCCCCACCGAACCACACCCACACGCCCACACGCCCACATCCCACGTCCACGTCCACACCCACATGCCACGCCCACATTACTCCATGCACACCCTGACGCACGTACCTTATGTGCTTACATGTGTCGGATCCGCATCCGTTCAAGCTCTTACACACATCCGGATCTTGTGGCGTCATTGCCAATGGCAACATTTTATTTCTCAGCGAGTTGTAGCTGCTTAGAAATATATTAGGCGCCACCTTACCCCCACCCCCCACTCCCTTCAAACATTACAACCCCACCACATATCGGCGAGTGCGTTTGGCTCTTATTTTGCGTTGGCTGCTGTCGTTGACGCTTCGCGGAAGTATTGAAAATATTGAATGCTATAAATCTGTAACCTGCCCCTTTTCCAACAGCACCAAACACCCAGACACACAGCCACCCACCAACTTTGACGCTCTTCTTGGCTGCATTAATCAGCACCGCATACAAGCAATAACAGCCACAAAAGCATCAGCAGCACCAGCAATAAATGACCCTACATAAAACAACGAGACAGAGACAGGGACACAGGGAGACAGGGAGAGAAGAGTGTGAGAGCGAGCGAGACAGAGACAGATTTTGAATGCAAAAACTCGTTGCATTTCAATGCTCCAGTTACCCGATCATTCAATTTCCAGTTCCGCATGCAGTCCCAACTGAAAAGTCACCGAAAACCCACTGGCCGGGAGAAAATCCTAAGGTTTGTTATTGTCAATCGTTCCCAATATTGGTGAATTTTAAATTTTGGGCGATTGTACTTACAATGTATGCTTGATATAGGGGTGCGATATCAACATACGTGTATATATGTATATATGTATGCATGTAGTATGTGTGTATGAGTATATGCAATATAATAATAATAACATATACATTTATATAACAAAGATATGATAGATCAAAAGTAGTAATGACTATCACTATTATTATTTCGAGCACAACTGTAGTAATTACATCGAATTGGATTATTATGCACATCAAGAATACAATGCGAGCTGGAAAAGACTTTTGGGTAAGGGGAGGAGGGGTCACATACAAATTCAATAATATGAGCAATGTTTGGGAAGAGAGCTGTTGGACAATGACTGCGATCACAATGCATCGTGCATTTGGATGCAATTGACTTAATTGAGTTAATTGGAATAAGGCCTGAACTGCTTTAAATGCCAAGGCACATTTTTAAGGGAATTTAAATGAAACAGTGGGTGAGGGGTGAGGTGGGGGGTTCCATACGAGCTCTGCAACCAAGGCAGGATAACATGGTTGGACAATGGACGCCTAGCGTTAACGAGGCATTCTTTATCAAAGTGGTACCAGGTTGACGACAGAAAGGCCTAGACAAGAAAAGGATGTGCAAGGATGGCCGGGTCAGAGGCAGCAATTAATCATCCGGCAAAGCGTATAAGACTTTATTGAAGAGAAAACAAGTGAAGCAGAATGCCAATTAATTAAATTATGCTAGTGTCGAGAGTGCTGGCTCTCTCGCCCCCTCTATCTTTCCCTCTGTTTCTATGAGTTTGGGCTGTTGAGATTGCGGTCGGGTAGTCTTAAGCGAGTGCTCACTGTAGTATCTGCAATTTAGCCAAGTGTTGTCTTATGATATATAACACACTCAAGCTCATACATACATACATATGCACATATGTACCAATGTTTGTATATATGTTTGTATATATACAGACAGCACGCATCCACATACATTGGTATGTACCATGAACTGTGTAGGTATGCAAGAATGTATTGTGTGTAGACACTTGGCCACACTTGGATAGACACAGAGCGAGTGTAAATAAGGAAGATAAAATCCAACAACATTGGCGACTTGCATGACATATTATTCATTTCACTCGAAATTGACACCACCACTTAGAGCAACAATATCAAGAGCCATTATTCTTGAATACGAGAGTTCTGCGACAGACAAAAAAAGAGAACGAGAAAGAGATAAAGATAGATTTAGCTATATACAGAGAGAGAGAGAGAGAGAGAGAGTTAGCAAGTTGGCTAGATTGAGGAAGCGAGAAAGATTACTGCTCCCCCCGCACAAGTGTTTGGTGTGTGTGGCTGGCCATGTTTAAAACAAAAGACATGCCAAAGCATAAAAGATAGGCAGCGAAAGGGGAAAAACGATTGCGAGACACAATTGCAAGAGGAACAGGCAGACACAGTAAAAGAGAGCGAGAGAGAGAGAAAGAGAGAGAGAGATTCAACTCTAGAAGAGAATGTGCTGCTTAGAAAAGGGGTCTGGAAGGCATTTACATATGCATGTCTGTTTGTATGCTTGCTTGTATGTATGTATGTATATGTATATCAGCCTGCCAGTCTGCCATTGCCATTTCCGCTTTCCCATTGTTGCCTGAGCGACTCTGCCGAACAGGAATAGAATAACGGAGCACATTGAGTCCTACGGGAATTTAAAGGTGTAAAGTTTGTATAAAACTGTGAAAGTTTGTGGTACAAAAACAATTGCATTGAGCCCATTGTTGTGCACTTTAACAGAAGTAGTCAAAGTCCTTTGCATTCAGCTCACCTTAATGTGTGCCTATGTTGATCAAAAATGAGAGAATGTTTATAAATTGATAACCATAAGAAATGCTTATAACGCACTTAACGTGATTAATTTCAATTGAATGTGTTTGTCTTTACTCTGAAGGGATGACTTAAATATTATTGTTTTGAACATTTCAGATCTCAGCGACATATTAAATTTATTTATTATTTTCTGGAATTTTATTCTTGTACATTTATTTGACCATCGTTTTAATTAAAATGTTTTTTTTTTTAGCTTACAACAATGTTCATTTTGATGATATTTGTTTTTTGTTTGTCATTTACAGCCATTTTTGTTTCAAGCAATTCATTAGTATGCGACACAATGTGCGGAGTGCTGCGATTGTTGTTGGCAAATCATATTCATGCTAATCTGCTTGTCATATTTACGCTTGTCGATGCATGTCTGTCTGGGTCTGTATCCGTGTCGTTGTTAACTAGCGGGAGACAAAGGTATAGAGGGCAACACAGGATTCAGCAACAACACGAACTACACTAATACAGTGACAGCTGTATTGTGTACATGTCTGGCTGCCTGGCTACTTGTTATCCTTAAGGCAAGCTTTCGACTCGAAACTCGACTCGTCTATTGACAAATATGCAATTGCAGTTTGCAGCACGTAGCGAATACAATAACACATGAGGCACGAACAGCGGCAAATGTAATATCAACAAGCATGACACATCAAGCACATACACACACAGCATACACACACATGCACACACAGCAATATCCATAAATGTCCTTGTAATAGTTGGCAATAAATGCAGACAACATATAGGCGGAAATTGATGGCCCCGCTGTACCTGGCAGCTGTTCCATCATTTTAATAAATGCCACACACATTTGTACACACACACACACACACACACACACACACAGAAAGACGCACGCAAACTTACAACAGGTACACAGAGTAATTAGCTGTTGTTTTATATGCTTGAATTGCATAATCGGGATATTAGGGAGTATACTAAGTCAAACTAGCTTTCCGTGATTAATTTAATTGCTAATAATAAACTGATGACTTCGTCTAAAATGTGAGAACATCCATCCTATGGCCTGGGATTCGAATACGAATCATCTCTGCCCAGTTGCCCAATTTAATTTTAAAAAAATCAATCGATATCAAACGATACATATTTTTTTCAATATTCAGTGTTCTTTATTTATAAAATAAATAAATTCGTATGAATGTATGTACAGCAACTGAAATTTAATATAGCTGGGGTGCACTTTCGTAACGTTGGTTTTAATTAAATGTTCATGAATTTGAAGAATATTTAATATCATTTCATAATTTGTGAAACCGCCATTATTCAATATATTCAATACTCGAAAATTCTATCACGTAATTTATTGATATCTTGCTCCAGGCTGTGTTGAAGGTACCTGTTAATGACTGCTGATTCATATCCTTTTATGTTATTCAATCCCCATATACCCTCGATTGCTGTACTGAATTCAGTTTTTTACATGTGCAAATTGGGGCATTATTCTGCTGTGAAATTCACGGTACTGTTCTGGAAATGTTGGCATGTGTGTCTATCAATTTCAATTCATTTTGTTGGTTAAATAATTAAAAATTCAATAAAAATGTATAAAAATAGGAATAGTGATGTCATCGAATGGATCAAGGTATTTGCTAAGAAATCACTTCAGGTTATCACTTCTTTGCTGATGCACTAAAAACTTTTGTAATTCTGGAATATCCTATTTCTGCTGAGGCTGCATCCGCCAACACACCCAGGTAATTGCAGTTTGTAATTAGGACGCAGGTTCAACATTCTATTCGATGGGTCTCAATAAATAAATATACATAGAGATCGAGTCGGATTAAACGCAGTCTGATATTTCAGCCCTAAAGGCATTGGACAGTAAGACCATGAAAATGTCGGTCATGAAAAGGATCCAACCTGGCCAGGCTATGGCGGTGAAGTGCTAAAGATTTATTTTATTTAAAGAAAATGCTTCCTTTTATACTTTATTTCCCAAAAGACTGCAAATGCTGATTAACACTAATATGAGAATCTGAAACAGTATTTCTTGTCTGCGTGTTTAGGAACTTAATACATACGTATTATTGAAATCACTTTAGTTTTGTTTTTGTTTATCAGTTGCCAAACTCGGCTTGAATGCATAATAAGCCAATGCTCTGCAGGTCACAGAAGTAAACAGCATGATAAGACAGTTGGTCGGAATGGCGGAGACGGTGAGGATGGATGGTTGGGAGGAGGGGTAGGGAGGGGCAGGTGGGTGGTGTCGATGGTGGGAGTAGTCGCGCTTTCGTATCGACCATGTTATATGGCCCTGTTGAGTGCTGGCTATGAAACAAAATGCGTAACACGAGGCGAATGAGTAATAAATAATCGATGCGCCGATAGGCCTAGTAAAATGGAGTCACAGCAGAACAGAAATGCTTCTATATTGGTGCTTGCTTGCTTGCATGTGCTCTGTCTGTTCTTCATATTCGGGAAATAAATTAAAAACTTTTTCAATTGCATTTTGTGTTACGTGCTGAAGAAACATTTCCATTCATGCACACAACTGTGCATACAATACATACACGTATACATATACATATGTACGTCTTTGCATACATATATACGTATATATATATATATATAAGTACAGCTATAGTCATACGAACAGCGCACATGAAGCCAAATATTCTGATCAAACTTCGGCTGGATATATTTGACAGCCATTGTCTCAATGTGTCGAAACGACGAATCACGAAAAGATTAAGCGAACTTTGCTCTCTGGCTGACAAAATGTTCCATCGAATTCGTTTGCTGGCTTAATCAACGTGCTTGCCAAGCCAAAGAAAAATTCACATCAAAAAATGTTCAAACTTCTTATTTGAATTACAAGGATCAATGTGGTTTGCATTAATTAAATTTGTGCTATACGTATGACCATATCTGTGTGTATGTATGTGGTTACATAATTTCACAAATTTATACTTAAAGTAAATATATCGAGCTTATTCGTGCACGATTTCAATTAATTTAACGGAAGCTTTGAAGCCAGCGTCTTTGGGTTGCTCTCCTCGGTTCTCTACCAAAATTCAATTAAGCTTATAAAAAAAAACTTCAAGCGCAAAATGTAAAGCATCATTAACACTTTCGTTTGGAAGTATACGCCTGTGTATGTCAGTCCGTGTAACTGGGGACTATAATAAAATTACCAACTTTATTGCATTACCACCGTTGTCAACAACGACAACGGCAATCACGGAAATGATAACGTTAGAGTTCCACTTGCTTCCGTAAATGCTATCACTACACAAAGAAATAAATGTCTAGGAAAAATTATGTTTCTCAACTTATCTTCAATGAACTTATTTTTTTTTTTGTAATTTTAAGCAGAATTTCATGCTAGCTTTTCTACAATCAAGTATTAAATGCTTAATGTATGTTTTAAAGCATTTTCATAATTTTCAAATTAAAACCTTAACAAATACCTGCAATTCCAATATGAATTTGTACAGAAATTTGTGTTTGCATACTTAGTTTCAGTATGAGAATTGCTCGAGAATATGCAAACTCATACTCACTTGCAGTAATAACCTGCGCATTAAATCCAAGCAAATGGTTAAATGTCAATGACACCTCCGTCCCTGGCCCCCTCTACCAATAAACATCATAGCCGCCGCTGTCTATCCTATTTGGGGTATTCGCTGCTTTTGGATGCCACACACATTTCCATTTGCTGGCTTAAAAAAAAAAATAAGTAAAGCACTGCAGAAAAAAAGAAGAAAAAATAAAGAATATGAAATGTCTTTTAAGCCTCATTCTGTGACTTACTGGCTTTTATCACATGAGCTTAAAGCAGCGAAAAATTCATAAAACTGTATCTAAATGAATACATACAATTTTCTCTCTTTCTCTCATTTTCTTCCTGTCTTTGTCAGTATAATGTGCATAATTGAAATACATGTCTGTTCGTATGTATGTGTATATATATATATGTGTGTGTGTGTGTGTATGGTTAAATACATTCAAAAAATGTGCTGAGCGGCTTATGATCCTGCTTTGGTTGAATGGTGGTTATGCGCTCATTTAAGCAAAAGCTCCTGCACCACCGCTGTTTATCCGAACGTGTGTATTTGCATATTTAACTTTGCATTTGTTCGATAAGCTTTCTTAGTTTATTATTTAAACAGGAACAGTCAACGACGCGCGTCGTTGACAACGACAACCCGGTGAATAAGAATATAAATGAGAGTCACTATGGGTGTGGGCATGTGTATGGGTGGATGGATATGAGTATTGGTGTGAGAATGTGAATAAGAATGAGAATGAGACCGAGGACGAGGATGAGAACGAGAATTTGGAGACGACGCACTCGGTCCAGGTTATTATAATGCTAAGCAGCTTTGCCTCGTTTGCCCCATCTTTGCCTGCCTGCAAGCGCGAGTCTTTGCATTTATGCATGCACACTAGTCGGAAAAAGTATTTGGACAGCACGTATTTCCGAATATCGGTAAATAGTTAATGTCCTAAATAAAAGCGTACATAAAGTTTTGAATTTAATTTAAATATCTGAAATGAACATGCCTTCCCTCCAGAGAGGCATTTATTTTGTAGTAGAACCATATCCCGTGCAATAAGGACAATTTCTACAGGATTTTGGGACTAAGCCCAGACAAAAAGAAAATCTCTGGTTTTATATATCAAGTGTGCAAGCTTGATTAGAAGCCGCGAGATTACGATATCAGAGGTACAAGCACACTGGAAATATATTTGCTGCGATTATATCCACAGCTTGAAACGACTGTACGACTGAAATAAAAATAGAAGCTAAATTAGAATATAGTTTTTATTAGCTCGTCATGAGTTGCTAGTTGACACATACCTATAAAGTTATGCATATTTGTTGAATTGTCAAAATGCTCATGCCACCGTTTAATTTGTGAAAACAGCATTTTCGTTTGATCAACGATGCATATATAACCGCTAACGCTAATTATCGCAAATTACTACGTATAACTATTTGGCTAAATTAATTAAAACTTTTTATTTAGATTCATTAAGAGTTATTAACCATAATGTCGCAGATACTGTTTGTCAAAATACTTTTGGCCACACTGGTATCTGTGTGTATTTCAATGGCGCTATGCGACAAGTATTTAGCATGCGTAAAATTCTGTTGAATTTTGCCGAAGCTATGACAATCGTCCAACGTCAACCTCAACTTCAGCCTTAACCTCAAGCGGAGACGCAAGGTGTGCGTTATGCTCGTATGCAAATTTTTTAGAACTGTTTAGTTTGTTAGAAAAAAAAAACACCTGCCTGGCTGCTTGCCGAGCGCTTCTGCCACAGTGTCATCAAGATAATGAATTACCATTTGTAAAGCATTGTTGTCAGCGTCGCTTGCACACATGCATAAATACTAACTCGTATGCATGTACATATGTATGTATGTATGTATGTATGTCTGTGCACAGACATAATGTTTAAACTAGCTGGTTGTACATGTCAGCGGTTTGCATTGATTGAGCAGTTTTGCGATGTTTCCCGTGGGGACCCATATCAGTTTCTGAGGTTTTTAACTAAAATTTTATGTACAATTTGTATGTTCATAGTACACAAAAATGTACATCGCTTGTTGTGAAAAAGTTCGCTTTACCATGTTGACTACTTAGATGAACAGTAAGTAATTCTCCGATCTGATTAGGTGTTTACATTTTTTTTTGGATTTTGAGAATTCGCTTGTTAGTAAAATCTCCATGCTTGCTACGCAAATCAACAGGCACGATATTTGCTATGCAATATTGACACGAAATATACCAATTTCAAATTTGAATATAATAATATATATAGCTCCCAAAGGAACATTCTTATAAGAAAAAAAGAAGTAATTTGTACACTTCGTATGAGCTTTCGTGTGCCGACGACAGCTGTACTATCTTCTCTTATTTGGTACTGTATATAACAAGTAAAAGTCGAGTTCACTCGACTCGATATACCCAGAACCCAACTGTTTTTTTTTCTAATTTCCTTTATTCCTTTATGGAATCGGATATGCTTCTTTATACCTGTTACACCCTTTTACATAGTTTACCTATTTTTAATGGGTTCAGCGAAATGGGTTTTTTGATGCTTAAGCTTGTCTTGGCTTTCAATTCAAGATAAAACATTTGAATGGATACTGGTCAAGAATATTGATATGATATTTATATACTCAGTGTCGTCTTTTTAATCAGCTTTTATAGAGTCGACTTTTTACTTGTTTAATACCGCATTCTTATAAGAAGAGAAGAAATCAAATCAAAAAATAATACATATTTTCAGCTATTACTTAATGCAATTTGGTTTGAGTCATCTGTATTGCAATTTGACTGAATATTGCAGGTAAATTGCATGTCTGAACTGCTTGTTTGATGCTTGAAGCATGCTCCAATTGGGAACCTACATCTGATATACATACATAGATACATAGATACATAGATACATACATGTACATATTGTGTGCAATGTCGCAGACGCTTAAGCGACACAAGCACCGATTGTACGAAGAATTTCCGTTGTTGCATCTGGCCCGATAATCGCAACAGATAAATGCAGCTGTAAATGTGAATGTAACGGCACTTGCAATTCCCATGGCTGTCAAACTTGCAATGTTATGCAATGCCAGAACGCCCAGCTTGAACTTCAAGTCAGCGCCCCAGCCACATACAGACACGCAGACGCATACCTGTAGTACAATAGTACAAAAGTACTTATTGGATGCACAACAGATTCAAAGAGTTGCATTGACATGAAAAACAAGCTGCACGGGCAAAGAGAGAGCAGCAACAGCAACAGCAAACAGCAGCAGCAACAGCAGCAGCAACAGCAACAGCAGCAGCAACAGCCACAGTAGCAGAATAAGCAGAGGCAGCCACCCAAAGAACAAAATGCAAATGTGCAAAAGGCTTTGTGATTGACATTTGAACTGCTAATGAAGCTATCACATCCTTGTGCTTGAGAATGAACAAACCTGCCATCGTTCCGTTATCCTTGTTGTTGTTCTTGTTGTTGATGTCAACTCTGTGTGTGTGTGTGTGCGGCTGAGTGTGTGTGTGTGTGTGTGTATAAAGGTAGATTAAGTGTTAGCGTCTGCACTTTGCACTTACGTATTTTCTTATAACAATTGCGAATTCATCAATTCGCTACGAAAACGATTGAAAGTTCGCAGATTGGGCTTCTGTTTTTGTACAACCAGCTAACCGAACGCCTCCGCACATCGACACCACCCAACGTCCTTTCTCCTTTAAAATACACCCAACCAACACACGGGCATAGTTTTAGTCACATTGGCCCATGACTTCTTTGGCTGAAAACAATCAGAAGAATGCAAATTGATGTAAAGCCGATTAAAACTGCAAATGGATTTTGTGTATTTAATGCCATGTGCTCAAAAAAGATTTCTTAAATGTAGTTTTGTGTATTCAGTTCTAAGATTTCCCAACGCTGGCTTAACGCGCAACTTAATTCGGTACAGTTTTTCGGTTCGGAGTTGTGAATTAAATTGTGACTCAACAAGTCAACAAGGCGCCATTTCGGTCGCCATTTGGGTTGTGTTGAATAATTGATAGATTTCTTTTTTTGCTGACGAAACCATTTCTCCTCTTAGCGCTTTGTCTCGGACAAATTGCACAAAATGCAATTTTTATTTTCAGATAATACCATTTAAATAACATTCAGAGATATCTATGCCCGTTGCAGTCAGCGCTGCGCGGTTTTCTTGGCCACAAACCAGACAAGTGTATTGATTCCGGCAATATGTATATATATATAAGCAGCCACACACCGACATACATACGTATGTGTATGTGGATGGGCGTATTTTTGGCAACAACTCGCTTACGGGTAACGCCCACTTTTGACAAGCGTTGCCAAAATTGCGAAACAAAAAATATGTTCATATTCTCCGCTATACCTTTTTGTCCATTTGGCTTACGTTTTTGCGATTTCGAGTGGAATAATACCTCATAAGCTGGAATATATGAAATTGCACTTTTGGTCCATCGAGTAAATAAATATACAAAACACTTCCTTTTTCGTTTCTTCATTAAATTCTCGGTAAAAGTGACTGAAAGGAATGCAGAAATGTGCCAATCTCTTTTTCTCAATCCCATTTCAATTATATATAGATTCATTTTTTGGCACTTAATCGATCAACACTAGCGAAATTTACACAGAAAATGTGAACAGCACTGGAACAATCAAATTACATATCTTTGAGGTGGAATTAAGGTGGTTTTCCTTTATGGGAAATCCTGGAAACAATTGCCTACTGAAAATTGGGCGTCAAGCTGCGACCAAGCGGCAATTTTGTCCTTAAAATACTTTAATCGTCATTCACTGTGCAGCACATTGGTTTCCCTTACTACCCCCTTGCTTCAATCAAAAGCGAGGCGCTAAAATATTTGCGTTTAATTTACCAACAATTTGTGTATTTGAAAATTTCAAACATGCGGTGCCCGTCAAGTGGCCACTGGGCGGTACCAGGGACCGTCGAGGGCCCGACACGGACCTGTGCCATTGGGGCATTTTGCCGCAAATATGCGAGCAGCTGCCGTCGTCGTTGTAAGTATTCAAATTCCTGGCAAATTAAATCGATAAGCGTGGTGTGATTCTGAACCCCTGCTGCCATAATCTGGCTGCCCCCTCCAGAAAATGTTGGGTAAATTTATGAATTCTGCTTCTCGTTTATTAATCAATTGTGCTTTTATTGTTTGTAAAACACTCTGTGCGGCTGTAATTGTTTAATTCCATCATATTGTGGGGCACAGATTGTGGCAGGTTTGTCAAATATTAATCACGAGTGTCCATACCAAATAAACCCTTGATCACAATATTAGCTAATTTGTTTTGTTGTCAATCTATGTAAATAAACCTCTTGACTTGACTAACCGAGTGATTGGTGAAATGGAGCCTCCTATTACAGGTGGCTCCCAAGTAAGCAAGTGGCAAATGGTAAAATATGGGTCAAAGTTCGTTTGGAAAGCACTCAAAAATTGTCAACATGTCACTTAAAACTCATCGTTCGACCGAAATTTGTGCAAGTCGAACTAAAAGGATACACTTTTAAAATTGTGGTTTTCTTGTCATCGGCAACCGATTCTTAGGCAAATGGATGCAATTATCGATAAAATGATATAATTAATGAAAAACTTATGGTAAACGAGTAGTTCTGCTCATCACATACTTTTGCACAACTTTATTATATATTTACCCATTTTGAACGGGTTCGAGGTAGAATCGACCACGAAGAGAGCTGCAAAATAAAAAGAAAATAAATAAAGTGGCGAACGAAATCGTTCCTATTTCTGCACAGTGTATGTCGGTGTTCCCTCTCATTCAGAGTGCTTGTGAGTTTTCGGAGACCTTGGAGCTCTTGACAGTCTCTGATTAAGTATAAAAATGAGACAATTTAGATCTACGATTAACTTCCAAATGCCTATCATATTTATTCCCATACATATACACATATGTGAATTGTACAAATGCCGGGTCTGCCAAAACTTTTTCAATGCTGAATCCAATGAAAGTAATGGTAAACGATTTTTGTGACATGCCCACTGGAGGGCTGGCAAATCGTTTATACTTTGCTGTACCATTAAATTTTCAATCGAGAAAACAAATTTAATCTAAACAAATAAGGAATATTAATTATAAAACCACAATTTTCAAATTCTATAAATTGCAATAATGTTGCATGCCATTTTTATTTATTTTGATTATTATTTGCATTTATTTATTTTTTGATGTTTATTGAGGATTCAATATTCTAAAATGAAAGATAGATATGCATATGACTATATATATGTATGTATATGGATGACTCAACGCGTATGTTTATATAATGCTCGATAATGAAATAATATTAATAAATAGGAGTTTGGAACATTTTAACCTAAATGTCCTAATCCGATTTACAAAATGACAGTTTAATAATTTATTAATAATAACAAATTGTAAAGAAAATTGAAAATTTAATTAAAATCATAAATGATTGAATTACGCTTTCATGAACCGATGTGTTATGATTTGATTCGATAAGCTACATATCGAACATGTATAAGCATTAAAGCCACGTACGCCGTGAATAAAGCACCACATTTACCACGGCCTGGACAGGCACGGCTGCCGTCCTGCCACAAGCCGCCTTACGCCGCCAGCGGCACTAATAATACCCAACCTGAACAGACCCGACCACCAATTGAACAATCCGGACAACAATAGCAATAATTATAGCGGTCAATGAGTATGCACGGTTTCACAAATTGCATCCCCTTGCACTAACGCTAATTGCGCGTTGCATGCATTTAATAACCCGCAAACTTTGCCACTGCCAGCGCCAATGCTGTGCAGCACTTTGCGAAAGCAGCTTGCAGGTCTATTTTGGGAATCCCCTAACGCTGGACAACTGCAGTTCATGATGCTCATTTCAAATTGTATATATGTATTTAAAATTGAAGAAAATCACTTCATATATATGTATATATATCATCAACAGCCGAGTCAATATTGCCACGCTTATTTTTGAACGCACAAGAGAAATGACCGAAATGGACACCCAGGATCTGAACTGGGAGGGTCAGAAATTCATTCAAAATGTGTAAAATAGAAAATATGATTGCATTGATGGTATTTTAGCAAGAGTTGGCAAGAAAATGTTTGCCATAACAGGCGGTTAAATGACTGAAGCAGATTCAAGTTGGAAAAGTGTAGAAATATATCAGCTTTGGGTACAACTGGATTCATGGAACCGAGAAGAAAACCAAACTCTCGAAAGAGTTGATTACATCGAGTTAAAGTCATTCACTACATATTTGGGTGGTGGCTAAAGCAATGGAAATATTGTCCCCGACCGAACTTTTTTAGTCACTGTAGAACATCCATCTAAGCCAAATCGAAGCACAATTTTCAGGTGTCAGCACGTGGATCATTTGTGGTGCATTTTAGCAGCTGCAGATTTATAAATAGTCATGTGTGGGAGATGTCCTTTGCAAATGAATTAAGTGCTTGAATGTGCACTTAGTTTTCTCTTTCACGTGATTTCACACTTTCATTTTACAGGAACAAGATACACTTTATTCGGGGAAATCTGCAATTTAATATGTGATGTTTTATTATTGATTCGATAAGAAATATTTTCTCTAAAAATATCTATATAGCTTTAAACACAACTAATACATAGTCGTTTTCCGTTTTATGTTTATTTTTTTATTTTTAGGTTTTATTAGGTTAATTTTATCGGAAGTGGATGAAGAAAGAAGCTTACCGCTAAAAATAATAAAATCAAGTTCTTAACTAAAGTCCGACATGCTTTAGTTCTGTTTCCAGGCAATTGTGATTTTCGGCAAGTTAAGGGAAATTCAAGTACATCGTAAATATTTCTAGTCCACAAATTGATTGATGCTTGAAGTGTGACAAATTTGCAAATTTACCACTGACCACGTTCACATGCCCACTCCACATCCACATCAACATCAACATCCAGGCGCATCTCCACCTGAACGCTGCATCAGCGCGATGACCGCGTTCTTATTATGTTAATTTCTGGTTGGCTTTCAGCTCACGTCGCCAAAAGCCGTCAAATTGTCCAATGAGGTCGCATCTTCTATTTGGCTACACTTTGTGTTGCCTATAAAGCTGAGCCAAGTAGGCAGCATTTGGAACGGCCTGGCAAAAACTTGTACACAACATACTGAGTGGATTGTAATTTTTATACTTAGAGTATATTGGTTTTGTGCAATGTCCATCACGGTGTCTGTCCGTCGCTATAAACGCACGTTTTGTCCACACCCTTAAAGCAAGAGCCTTGAAACTTGGAATGTTTACTGGTTTACTGGCACCCGCGTCAAGGGTGCTGCATTGCCAACAAACTATCAACCTAATTTTGTGATTTTAACTTTAAAATTATTGGAGATAGATGGCCTTATCGATTTGTGATTATCGATTTTATCGATTTCCTAGATATAGCACCCCAATTTTGATGCGGGCACAGACCAGTATATGTTCAAAGTTTCAAGTATCTAAGGGACTGATGGACAGATAGAATGACAGATATTGCATAATACCAATATGCTCTTGATACTTTCGGAATCAGAGTATAAGCCGCAATTGTAGCAACATCAATTGTTAAATAAAAAGTGTTTAAGCGAAAAGTAAATAGTTCGATTTAAGTTCGGCGACGACACAATCTCCTGCAGGACTTCTGATTCGTGCTGCAATCTCTCGAATATAATTGGCAACGCAGTCACGCTGCGATAGAGGAAAAGTGGCCACATCATTTTATTATTAATTCCAAGGCAGCAAAAAGCCAAAGACAAAGTTATTTTGTGGTTTGCCACATTCACAGCCTGAAGCTGCGGGGATTGCGTTATAAATAATACAGAGAAAACAGAATTTTCTATAATTGCTTTCATTGCTATCTCTTAACAAACTTTTCCCAGGCAGCGCCAGCAAATTAATGTGCATTTGTCTGGCAGTCAAATTTCAATAAGAATGGCTGTCAAAAAGATAAAAACCAAAACAAAAAACAACCAGTCAACGACATTGAAACGGTGAAGGATGGATTTCCAGCATTGTTATCCTTTTCATTCACATTTCGCTGACAAGTCGCTAAAAACAAACTGAATCACAAATTAGCCCTTGTTTCACAGCATGCTGGTTCTACTGCTTCGTCCTCTTACTCCAAGGTCGGCATTTTGGATAGCCTGAGAGACCGCAAGTGATCTGAGCTGTGGCGCGCCTTTTGCTTATGCAAGGACTTACCAGCAAGCGAACTAGACTAGCAGCAAGGCAGCAAGGCAGCAACATGCTACATGTAGCAACATGTAACGTGCAGCTCGCAGCATGCGGTCGGCATCCCAACGACGCTTCGCTGGCAACGGCAAACTAATTAAGTGCATCATCTAAGAAAACTGGACGAGAGACAGAGATAGAGAGAGATAGAGAGAGAGAGAGAGAGAGAGAAGAGAGAGAGAGAGAGAGTTGAGTCGTTGGCAGCCAGCATTTAAGGCTAACGGCAACGACAGCATCCGACTCTGACTCTCCCTCTTTTAATTCAGTTGGCAACGTTCACAACTGAATTAGACACGCCAACTTGAATTTATTGTTTAGTTTGCGTCTTGCTGACGTACGCAGAACGCAATACACAAATGCCGAAACAAAAACATGGAGCACTACAGTCAGCTAGTTAGTGAGATGGAAGCGATGGTGAGAGTACTCGACTAGAACTTACCCCATACACTCAGCAAAAAACAATGAAAATTGTACTCAAAACTAGAATAATTTTCTTGAGAGCATTATAATTTTGTATTCAACCAATTGAAGAAGACGTCTTCGACACCATAAAATGTATAAATATTCTTCATCAGCATCACCAGCCAAGTCGATATAGCCATGTCCATCTGTCAACATTTTATAGTATATATGCTCAGAGCTCACAGAGCTTAGAAACTATCTAAATGAATGTCGAAGATGGACAACAATAGAGTGCAGAAGAAAAATTATTTTTAGAAATACATGTCTAACTAGAAAGACTTGTTTTCTATTTTGCAGAAATGCATTTCTAAATGACAGCAAATATTTCTGAAAATAGGAAATGTAAATTCAGAAAATAGCAGTGAAATAAGCAATTTCTACTGCTAAATTTGAGTTTAGCCATTGTCTGCCTTTAAGGCAGAGTAACTCAATGGGGGAAGTCACTCAACTCGCAAACGAATTTATAAACTATTGAAAATGGTTATATATGATTAACAATAATATAAGCAACTAAACGTTCTCATTTTAGAGTTCTGCGTATGCATATTTTTTCATATATTTCTATGAAATTGTCCCTGGAATTAAGAAAAGAAAAACTCTGGTTTTAAGAAATTTTAAAAAATAAACTTCAGGCCACATTTTTCTGAGTGTAGTACTTACCTCACATCCAAGGTTACAAATATAATTAGTAAGAATCCGCAATTAATCAATATTGAACAGTTTGCTTATAGGCAAACGTTACCAATTGTAAAGAGTGAATCTGTTCCATTGAGCTTTAAACACCAAGTATGAAGTAAGCTTTCAGCACTTAATGCTATTTGCGCGTTTTTCTTGCATTCCTTCAATTGCGTCTGGAGGGGCAATAATGTTTTGCAAACGAATATTAAACTTTGGCCCATACCAGCCTAGGATCTTAATTTTCCACTTCGGTGCCTTTCGCAGCGCAAAGTGCAACTTGTTATAGTATGTATGGATGTAGTTGTGATTGCCCCTTTGTGCATAGGAAAACACGTTTACAAGTTGCGTTGCCTTTTGCAAAGTTGCTTGTGTAATTCATTTTCTGTATTCTGACAAATTTGGCATACATCAGAAATGTTAGCTGTGTATGTCGTCGGTAGGTAATATAAGAAGCTTAGACTTAATACTTACAATACATGTGCAATATTTTACTTGCATTAAACATAAAAAAATAAACAAACTATTCTCGCCGTTTTTCCACCGCAATACTTTCACCAATGCGAATAATTGCAAATGAGTGAAAACTGAGGCAATAAGCTCATTACTGTTTCCGCATTAAGCAATAATCTTTTTATGTACAAATTCAATGCTTGTGTTAATTAAATAATTCAACCTGGAAAAGTTGCAAAACAATACTTCTATATGCCATTTTAAAAAGCCATAGTGGATGTTTTTGTTTGTTAATGCAATTAAAATACAATTTTTTTAAGTGCGAGATCTCAGAGACTATCAGCTTTACATACTTTAAATTTCTAGCATTTTGGGATGGTTGGGTTTTTTTTTTGCTTTTTTTTTGTGGGTGGTGTTTGTCAACATTAAAAGACGCGCGATTAGTTTAGAGCACATTTACACAAAAATCCTATCTGAGCTCACTTTTAACATATTTGTTTATGAGTTGAATGAAATACCCACTCACGTTTGATGTTACTAAAATTGTTTGGGATTTATTTATTTAGTGTTTTTTTCGATTTGGGGGAAGGAAGAAATGCTTTATTTAATTGAATTTGTGGGCGTGCAAATTCAGATGGGAATACAAGTGGTGTGGGTGGGTGGAGGAGTGCGTGGATATGTGGTGAGTGGATGGGGTTCGGGTTGGTGTTGGGCTTAGGGTACGGTGCGTGCCTGCGGTTTGTTGTGCGTGCCACGCGAATAATTCAAAGCCAAAATCTGCTGCTGACACTGCCTGACAACGACAGACTGTAAGAGCAGCAACAGAAAAATGTATGTTGCAATAGTTTAACAACAAACTTTCATGTGCGCGTTCATTCGCATTCGTCTATGCTGTCGGTGTGTGTGTGTTGGTGTTGGTGTGTGTGTGTCTGCATATGTGTGCTGTAAGTCATTCAGATTGCAACAGTGTTAACCACAAACTTCCGATTGCATTTTCACACAAAACAACCCAGCGACAACGGCAACGGAAGCTTATGGCAGTTCCAACAAAAATTTTGCCGCTGCTGTTTTCCACACACAATGCGAATGTGGCTGGCTACATGTGTATTTGTATATGGATGTGCATGCTCCTGCAGAGTATAATAATTTTGGCACGTCATTGCTAAATCGTACATAGCATACACATTGGCAGTCAATCCAAGTCCCACACGATTTTGTTATACCTGCGTTAATGTAAAGGAATGGGATCACTTATTTTAATTTACATTTAACATAATTCAAGACAAAATTCCGGCATTTTTCTAAACATTTTTAAGATATTTTCTTTTTATGTACATATATAGCTCTACTAATCTCAGAGTTTGTGTACATGGGTGGACTTGGCTAGATTGGCTCAGCCGATGCTTCCTTCTGTCTGTTGGATACTTTTACAAAACTTCATTTAAAATTGACCATTTTATGGGATACCGTCAATATTTAATTATAACTCACGCAGAAAGCCTGACTCTGCCTGTTGAATTTCACACCGGCCGTTTTTGCTGGCGGCAAAATGTCGTCGTTGTCCGCTGAAAATTGCATCGTGTTCAATTTACAAAATATTGCCCTGAGTTGTCTGACCGGCGCTCGATCGCCAATCGCTCTCGTATGCCTCCAGCCCTGGCGAGCTGTTATGGTCACTTGCTGGCACCGCCAGCATTGCGGCCCTGGAGCCCTCCCTGGCGTTTTATCGTTAATCGCATTTCTGACATCTGTAGCAGACAAAACTAAATTAAATATATTTTCTTAATACGGCTGCTCACTTTACTTTATTCACAACGATCAAGCATTTCCCCTTCAAGCTGGTGATCGATATCGATCGATCGATATCGATATCATATGTTAAGTACACAGTTGCATGTTAGTTACAGATGTCATGTTACAGTCTTAGTACAATATACTATTCGTCTGTTACACTATTTGACTCGGCGATTTCTTTAACAATCAATTTTGGTTTTTGTTTTCCTTCACAAATACGAACTGAACAAAGTGAGTAGCTTCAAGATTTCCAGCAAAATTGACAGATATTGATGCATTAATTTACATTTATAGTTTTTGTTTTAATATTATTCCTGCAGCAGCACTTTACAGCACTGATGATAATCTTATATCTGAATCTACAGAAATAAGCATTATTTATTTCGTTCTTGGCTGCCGTATTGACATCACTACAATTATTTTCTCTCCCTTAGAGCTTAACAGAACTGCACAAGTTACCAATTGAAATGTATTTGATATGATTTATGATATTATATGAATATACATCTGATAATTATTTAATTCATTACTGAATGTGAAATTGAGATCATCATTCGTCAAATTGGCACACTGTCCGTAGAAATATCAGTAAAGTCTGCAAAAATGCATGTCCATGGATACAGAAGTAAATACAATATTGGAAATGGGCTTACTATAAAACCAATACTATTCACGACTTCAAATCCTTGTGCTTGGTGCTGATGGACAACTAGACTCATCAGAAACAAAGACTAAATTATGTGAAAACGGAAAGGGAAACACGATTTGAAGAAAGGGGAACAGGAAAAATAGAAAAGGGAACGGAAAATAGATTAAAAACTACAAACTAAAAAGAATGATTAACATAAAACTAACGGTATACAGTGGAGCTGGATTAATAATAACTAACAAGTAAACACAATTGGGTAGTGGCTTAAAACTTAAGTCAAACAATTCGATATCGAGATTCCGGACTCGGAAAGCTAGATATCGCACAGTAATAAATAAAGTTAGGAAAATCTCCATTCATTCTGGACAACACGCCAATCGAGGAATGCAACTCAAAAGTGACTAATTAGTCGAGAAAATAATGTTCGCAAACAAACTCAGCTAACTTTTGTGCAAACTGCTATTTCAAAATTATAATCGGCTTTTAATTACAAATGGTCACTGAAAAATAAAAAAATCAATGAATATTTCTATTGCAGTTTTACATATTGCAAACTATTTTTCTTTATTTAGTTAAAGCAAACACACAAATATATTTATAAGTAAATCAACAGACACCACGTGGTATTAGCGGATATTGGCCATAACTGGTGACTGCAAGATAAGTGTAAAGTATTTTCAAACCAAAACTCGATGGGGGACTAACACAAGTATGGCAGAGTAAGTCAGGAGAACTTTTGATACAGACGATGTTTCGTACACATTCACAGCACATACAAAAGCAGCCCGAGTAGCCATTGGACGCCAAATCACGGAAATTGTTTTGACGGCACAATTACGTTTGTAAGAACATTTATATATATATATATATGTATATATATATATATGTTTTTATTTTTTCTTAGCCACGTTCTGCGTTGCCTGTGGTCTTGGCCGCATTTTCTTCTGGCAGTGCTGCCAGTGAAAGCGTTATCTCAGAAAACGTGCATTGCATTTTGGCAACAGTTCTATTGGCATTGTGTGTGTGCACAAAAGGTACTAACATTTGTAGGTCCATACCCTCTAGCTTGGCTCTACCGGTGCACCACTAACGATTTAGCTGACTGGCATTAGACGGCAACCACCACCCATGAATTTGACTAACGATTTTAGGGACCAAGTAGCCCCATGCTGCACAACCTTTCAACTGCTATCAAAGAGGCGACCTATCTGGGATACGCCGAAGATTACCTTTGTTTCCACCTGCTGCTAACTATTAAGCTTAGCCCGGATAATTTGGTAGGCAAGAAACCTACTCAAGTTAAAATTTTCGACTAGTGACTGCAGCAAAAAGATGGATAGCTTTCAATAAAGAATCAAAAAGATCGAACGGCGATAACACATCTGACTTTAGTTGCACGTATTTCAGATGTTTGATAACATTGATTTCTAACAACAAAATTCGAGAAATATTGATGAGCAATCAAATTTATTTTCAGCTTGTTGTATTTGTGGATAATGCTGCCAAATATTAAGCACATCAATTTTTATTTAAGTTGCCTGCTAAAGTACCCTCCAATTTTTTTCCCAGTCAACTGAATTTAGCCAAATTAAATATGGTTTTTCGTTAAAAACATGTTATACTTTTTATTATTATTTGTTATTGAAGCGATTGCTTTTGCTGTTTTTGATTTGTATTATTTTCCCGCGAAAAATTCCTGAGCCCGTAAAAAATGGGTAGAAGGGTATAATACAATTGTATAAAATACGAAACAGGCAGACTGACAGTGAACGGAATATGCCACATTTGTGTATTTGTTTAAAATAAGAGAGGGTGACATATATGTCTACGCTAATCCTGATCGGAGAACTTAAGAATGCATGCACATAGACTGGGTGTATATGCATTTATCAAAGTAGGTAGTAGTAGTAAATTAGAGTAGGTCAGGACCTGTGAGTTCAGGGTATCACCAAGTCGGGCTCAATCGACTAGAGCATTTTCACTTGTTTTTTTTTTTAATCGATTTATACTATAATATGTCTGACCCAACTACAGTTTTGATTTATGCGTGTAGAGCAGAGATTTTCTTTACTTCTCTCTCGCAGCAGCACAAATATATTACCTTTAATTAAAAACACCATTTGTCAATGGGTAAGGCACAAATGCAACGTATGTGCTATTTTACATATGTACATACAAACTGGTATGCAAATACACGTGTTTACATACACACACTGCCGCGAATGCATTCATATACATTTATGTGTATGTAAGTATATTTATGCGTAGTATGTAGGATGCATGGAGGTGTTGCCATGCATCCAGCATCAATATTATTAATTGCTTTCAATTAAAACAAAATGTGCCAGCGGCCATCGGCAAGTAAACCGATCCGAGCCAACCAGAAGCGGGTTGTATGCATTCTATGGCAGGTCCTTGCCCATTGCCTTTGCAATACTACACAAAGCGCACAGCAACAAATTCAACAAAAGAACAACAGGAAAGTAATCCTTTTTGATTGCAACATCAAGGATTGCGATCCAATTCCTCAATGCATGTACTGGAGTAAAGCTTCAAACCTTAATGGATAGATTGGACAGGATATTTAAGTAGTCAAATCCGTGAAGTTAAATAGCATTTTAAAACTTAGGCAAAGGACAAAAAAATAATAATAATAATATAAGCGAAATAAAAATAAAACACAAATACCTATTTAAATATTCAAAAGGGATTGAACAGTTTAGTGAAACTGAAAAAAGAATCAATATTGTATGAGCAATTAGATAAAGTTGAATAAGTAATCATTTCATTTTTCATGTAATTTTTATAATATATCTCATACTTATTGCGGTCCCTGAGTATTCAGATTCAAGGTCATCAACCATCAACCGAACTTGTCTGCCTGTTTCTTTCGGATTTGCTCTCTCAGGCTTAAGCCAATCTTGATGACTCCTTGACGGCATTTGTATTTCTACTTCATGCATTACATACTCTACACATCTTGGTGGAAACATGGAAAACATTTGGTGTTCAACGACATTTTTATCACGTTCAGCAAATCCGTTTTCTTTTCTGCTCATAGTATTTTGGCATCGGCATTTTATATTTAATATAATATGGGTTGTTAATTAAGTTTGGTAAATATTAATAGATTAAGGTACGATATGCAGTCCATAAGGGTATGCAATCTTCGGTATGCCAAAGATAGCTTGCTGTCTTGCTTGTTTAATATACGCTTGTCCCCTTGGGAACAAAGTATAATAATTGAATGGTTAGCCCAAGTTAACAAGCACGTATTTAGAAAAGCCATACACATATACATACATATAAAATATACGTATTACGTATATATATATATATATATACATGCATATGTATGTACATGGTGTGAATGCATGCTTGTACTCATAGACTGTTACTTCAAGTGGCTGCGGACGTGTGGGTTCAAGATGAGATGAGGTCGGATGGCAGATGAGGTGCTTGCCCGATGGCAGCATTGTGTTTACTCACTCACCAACAGTTGCTGCCCAGAGGCCACCGTTTGTTTTTCATGCGACGGCAATCAATCAATCAGCCAACAAAGGGCAAGCTCCAGAATAACAGGAGCCTTGAGCCTGGAGCTTGGAGTCAGCTGGCAAGAGCTACTCATGTGGTTGATAGCGTTCAGTCAAGTGGCTGTCACGACTTGGAGAAGACGCCAAATAGCACCTCAACTCCCAAGAACTTTGTGTAGCGTTCTTTGAAGCCCAGATGTACTTGATAGCAAAAGGGTAAAAGATAGAAGATAAAAGGAAAAAGATACACCAAGAGCGCATTGGACAACCCCAAAAGACTGAGAGCTTGTGGGCTGCTGCCAGCTGCCACGACACATACGTTTCTTGTACCGACAGCAACCAACATACAAATATCAATCCAACAATGCTACAATACTCCAATGCTACAATGCTACAATGCTATTCATATCAGATAGTATTAAACTCACACGTAGTGTGTGATGTTGTGACTAATGATAGCATTGCCTCTCGATGTCATTTCGATTGCGGAAAAATTTCAATTACCTGGTGCCACGCAAAAGTTTGTGAAATATGCCAATTGGTATTGAAAGCTGTTAGAAATTGAGTGCCAGTCGTCGAATTCTGCTGCACTCTGGCAAAAATTTCACAAACTCAAAATGAAATACTTTTGGTGATTAATAAACAATTAAAATAAGAATAAAGATTATAATTTGTTCTACTGTGAGAAATACTTTTGTTCTTAGGAAAGGAAGTCATCCTTCGATTGTTACATAATTCTATCTGATGGGACTATCGTAGAATAATTTAATTTATATACATTTTGTAAGTAAGAACCGAGAAGCTCAAATCGGTTGAGTGCACAACAAAGACTAGCAAAACCGAACCCAACTAGTCAAACAGTAAACCCAAACAACATTTGCCAGCCCGAAACCAAAATGATAAAGTTTTGTTTCTGTAGAAAAGCTGAGCTTGGCCCTTGATGAGCTTTAATGTTCAACTGACACATTGAAAATAGCAATGGTCAAAATTGTGCTGATGCCTTTGTAGCGACCATGACCCGTCCAAAACAACTAAGCCCCATTCACCAGCCACTTTCTACACGCAACATGCTACACGATATATGCTACTTGCAACATACTCGGACATTTGCCTTACTGCAACGGACCAACCACAAGGAGGTGTCCGAGTTGATGCGAAACGGGCCAGAGCCAGGATAAAATGAGCCTGGTCAGGCCACAAAGTTCGGACTTAAGCGGCTCCGCAAACTTGCAAATGCCTTTGTCGAGGGCAGTGGGTTTTCCGGTGGCACTGCTGCTATTTTGGCTAAGCTGCTTAGCGGCAACTGGTCGTTGTCATTTCCGTTATTCACCCAGAGAGCAACCTTGGACCATTACAGGGTGCGACTGTTGCCTTCAATTACTCAATTAAGTTGCAAGTTCATACGCAGAGTGAGAAAACCCAAAAGAGAATCCAATTCGGAGAAGGCAAAGGTCCTAACTGGTCACAGACCTGACATTCTGTTGATTATGGCGTGAATAAGTATTTAAAAGACTTACGCTTAAAGATCTCCTCGAACTGCAGTCAGCTACATTTTGTAACAAAAAGTCTATTAACGCATAGCATTCACTAAAAGCGTGTTAGTCGACTTGCACTTTAAAGCTATGAACAATAAGCAGGTATTGAGTGGATCTGAAAGTCATAAAATTAATAACTATAACTACTCCAGTCTTTCTAAGAGCACAAACAAAATGGTTTCCTTTTCCTCACACAGCCAGCGCAGGGCAAAGCGCAAAAAATATATAACACGGTCTTAAGTAGCTCTCCGTGCTAAAAATTAGTTTATGCACAGCAGAAAAATCATAAAGAAAAACTACACTTACATTAAACTTTAATTACAAATTTATGAACAGTGAGCTGATGAGATATTCCAATGGAAGCCAAGATAAGATATGAAGTGGTGTTTTGGTCTTGGGTAACTTGCCAAGTCTCAAGTTGCTTTCGTACTTGTTAAGAAAGTTTTAAATTTAAAAACAAACATCTCTAAAATGAGGCGACATTCGTAGAACATTTCCGGAGATATGTAATTATCTGATGACCACATCGAATAGGCCAGCTCGGGCCGGCACAAAAACTGACCTGACCTGACCTGACTTGACTTGGTCGGACCTTACCCGGCTCGTCTATGGGCTTTTAATTAAAACAACCAACATAAGAGAAGAACAATTTGATGGAGGCGTCGTTGGTCACAGAATAAAGAAAAACTGTTAAAGCCCACAGAGATAAAGGAAAACAGCCATCCAACCATTTACGTCTTACTCTAATGAACTTTTCGGCAAATTTAGAGCTCAGTAATTTGGCCAGAGGGTTTGGTCGGTATGCCTTGCCTACGCTTAAGACAGTGACCAAAAAACAAAGGAGCTCAGGAAAACGTCTTCATTGCCTTACTGGACATTTGCCACGTTTCAAGAATTTTATTAATTTTCCATGTTTTTTGCGGCAATTGTTCATTTGTGGTTGCCCCGGCAGCATGGGGTGTCCTCTATGTCCTCTGTGTCCTCTGTGTTCTCTGTGTCCTCGGTGTCCTGTGTGTCCTGTGTCTATGGCCTGTGCCTATCAAGCATTGCAAGTTTATATGCATTCATTCCAAAATTTTATATGCGGTAGAATTTCTTTGCATTTTAATGGAATTGTTTTCCTTCCACAGGGTCGACATTGACAATTTTGCCACATAGGAGTAAAAGTATAAACAAACGTATGTGTGGGTGTGGTGTGTGTGTGTGTGCGTGTGTGTGTGCGTGTGTGCGTGTGTGTGTGTGTGTGTATGTAAATGCGTCGGAATTCTTTAACTGCAAAAACCGAGCTATTCGCAATTTGAATGCCCCACTATATTTTATACAACTTTCAACATTTGCCCACATTATTGTTTTTGGGGCTATGAAAAATATTACCATTCACTCCTTGCATGGATAAATGGTATAATTATTTTAACATTGGAAAACATACGAGCACTCACATTCCTCTAATATCACAATAATAATGGGCAACAAACATTTTAAGCTTGAATAGCCAATTGAAGCGACTACACAATACTCTGTTAATAACAGTTGGAAAACATTATGACATTAAATATTAATTCTTTAATATCGGGTGTCAAACTTACAGACAGACAGACATGGTTAGTGATGGCTAGCGATAATACATACTCTATAGGATTGGAGGAGATGCTTTCTTCTACCTTTTATGTACGTTTGCACAGCTTCATTATACCCTTTTTAACCATTTTTACTGGGTTCAGGGTATAACAAGAAATTATGGCACGTGGAGTGCACCTGCTGACACTTCAAAGATCCTTACCACCTCAAGGTTCTAATACGCAACAGGATACCGCAACCGAGTTTGAACTAATACAATTTTCTCTCTCGAAATTATTATACTTTTCGTACCAGAATTGGAACTTAAGTTTATTTCAGTTTGGCACTCTACTTTAAAACGATTTTCCTAATTTTTGTTTACAGGTATTCTAAAATTCGTCAGTGCTCAAAATTTGCGATGACTTTAAAACTGAGGGAGAACGCCACGCATTTTCGTGAATTTTGCGCCTCCCCAGTGGACATGGCAACAAATTGGCCAACAAAAAAAACAAAGACAAAATGTGTGCAGTCTGCCATATGGATAATCCACAATAATCAAATTAAAATGTTGAGGAATGAGGAAATGAAGTTGATAATATTTTATATTTATAATTCATTTGCATTTTGTTGATGCTTCATTAAAAGTTCATGCATTTTAGAATAATTTGTTTCATAATTGATTAGAATGAAACAAATGCATATAAAATAGCAATAATATTAACATTTAAAAGTGGTATTGCTCATATTTAAATTAAACACTTTTGAACCTAAGTGAACAAACAATAAAGCAGCTACTGAATGAAGAATGCGTAATTTCCTTGTATTGATACTCTTGTTTTGCATTATTTTAAAACACATCGAGATAGTTTTATGACAAATTTAAGAAAGTAATTTATTAAGAAAGAAATAAAATAAAATGGATTTATTTATTTAGCTTAGTCCAAGCTCAGTCAAAACATTGAATCAGACTATAAGCCACTATTGCTTGGTAATATAGCAAATGTTCGACCATTGTACATAATTTGAATACCCCCAGATATGTATATTATCATATAATCCGATTAAATTTTGCTCAACATTTCTTCAGTTCACATTCGTATGTAAATCTCCTTTGGCGTTAACAATACAGTGCCAAAATGACCGCTTGATTCAAATAAAATAGCTGATAAGCTTCATTTTACATGGCTTTGCGAAATTAACAATAAAACAAATAATTAAAAAATACTACAGGGTGCAATAGGAAACCAATTTAAAATTAAAAAAAAACGAATTAAATTTTTTAGTTTTACTTTCAGCATTAATTTAAAATAGTTTTTAAAAAATAAGTAAATTCAAATAAGCGCCCACCTTTATTGAAATATAAGCTGTTGTGACATTGATATTTTCAAACTTTTCATAACACCGATACGAACTTCAATAAGTCATCCCAAAATCCACATAATACTCGGACGGATTTATAACATTCACAATATACTTTACGAATGCTGTGTGGTACTTTACATACTGTAGACATTCAAGAATGTACGAAATGTTGATTGTGCAATAAGGCTATTAGTAATAAGGAAAGCGAAACAGTTAAAAAGGGACAGAAAATAACGAAGGCAAATCTAGGCTCAGGCTGAGATTTTGCATTAAGTTGTTTCCACTTTTCCTTTTGAATAACCTGCTGGAAGTCGTTTGATAGTGTGCCTTATCCTTGTAAGTCGATAAACTGGTCTTGTATTATACCCTCGTTGATTGACAAAAAAAAAAAAAACAAGACAATGTAAATGTAAATTGAGTCAACTGCAGAGGCTTACATCCTATATACTTTCAAGTATTTTTTATTCTGGATTAATTAGTGTGCATTTCTTGCATAAATATTTGATTTGCAAGTTTTTATTTTGTTTTGTAACAAGATGAATGACAATTCGGATCGGCTCTCTGAATTGGCAGAAATAAGAATAGCAGCAGAATAGGACATAGGACATAGGACATAGGACATAGGACATAGGACATAGGACATAGGACATAGGCCATAGAGACATGGGACATGCATTGACTGTAACTACGACAAGAACGACAACAATAGGCAGAGCAAAACATTTTTGTGCTCAATGGCACAAAAACCTATTTAGATAGTAATCAAAAATGCTATTAACTTTATGCCAAAAAATTTTACAATGTCGCTTCACGGAGTCAAACTGGCCGGGGTAAAGGTGGATTGGAGACACAACTTGTGTGCGTTGTTGCTGTCTGTTGCCATGAATAGGGTAAGCTGGATAAAGGTGAGCTGGGCAAAAAGTAAATAAACTTTTCAATTCAATAGTCAAGAAAATCCCCACCATAAAAAAAAAAACAAAAGCATTTTTTTTGGTTTGTGTTTTGTTTTTTTTAACTGTTGGTCAGCACCAAAATTGGGCGGGTGGCTGCATAAAGTGCGTAACGTCAAATATATATATATATATTTGCTATATATATATATATATGTATATGTATATATGTAGAGTAGTTTTAGGCATGGGCAGTTGAGCTGAAGGAACCTAGTTTCATAGTTTCACAGGACAGCGGGGGCGGTTAGCTGGACGTGTGATTTGGATGCTGGCACGCGGGTGTCATGAAATATTTATGTACTTTTAAATACACAGTCCGAGAGATTCCCTCGACATACATAGTCACGCATGAGTGAGCAGAAGCTCGGGATTTGAGCTGAAGGACAGGATTTTATATGATAGGATAGTAAGTGGGTTGCTCTCGACTCTTGTGCGCTGTTTTCTTTCTTTACAGCCATTATCTCTGATAACCATGTCTGTCGTAAAAGTCGTGAGCGACGCTGACTCCGACTAATGCAAAGCAAAACCAATTTAATTAAAATTACATCCTCATCCCTCATGCCTCAACCGGCGATGCCATATGCAACACTTTTCGCACGTAGTCCTTCGCATGTGGTCCGTCCATGCTGAGCAAATGCCATATATGTACCGCCATCCCTATATACAAATACATAGATAAATACATACACATATACATGTACATAAATATAGATATATATATATATATATATATATATATATATATGTGGCAGCAAACGGAATTGTGCAACTTCGGCTACAAAGAGAGTTGAAAGCAAAACACAGTAAAACCATGGACAAATTGTAAATATCGCAATGCGTACGTGTTGAGGTATGCGTACGTGTGAGAAGAACCGAGTGGTTGGTGGTAAAATGCTCCAACATCGCTTACAAATCGGGCATGCCGTGTGGGGTAGACTGGAGTGCTGACTGACAGGTAGAAGCGAGATACTGGCCTGTCCATTTGCTGTCTGTGGCTGTTGTGCGAAATGGCATCACGGAGGGACTGCCACATTAGACCAAGGAAATGATTTGGCCAGCCCAAAGAGTGCCAGTCCTCTGATTGGAGCGTCATTCAACGAGCGCATCGCATACCCCATACTGCCTTCGATTTGCCAGAAGGGTAATTTGGAATAATCCTTACTTCAACTTTGCACCATATCTGTAAATCAGTTGCCTCTCCTTCATTGCGAATCGATCTATCTCTACTAATTAGCTCTTAAAACTGATGTTATTCACATTAACTGCCGTAAGGCATTCCATTACTTACGACTACCTCGAGTTAGTCAGTTTGGAACCTTATTTTTCACCCCTTTCATTAATGATCTGAAACTATGCATGGAACTAGTAGCATTTTTACCATTGAGAATGTATGCTAAGAAGCAATAACTTATACGATTGAGAATGTTCCATTGCAGCTTTAATCTCCATATTGCCACAATTGTTGATGAGTCCAAGGGTGTACTGGGTTTCATAAAGCATTGGCTGAAGAACCCTTTCGTGACCAAACTCACTTATTTAAGACCCGATTTTGATCTGTTCATTTGCTTGATCACGATAACAACTACGAAGGCTTTTCAGCAGCAATTCCATCCATGGCCTTAACTGGGATTGCAATTTTTGTTTGCCATCGTACTGCTGTAGGCCTTTTCTTATCAATCTTCCGTCGTTGATTATCCGAAGAAGACTTCTCGGCATTGTTTTCCTACATATGTTGATAAATATTTTAATTTGTCTGTGCCTAGTAAGCCTACTAGGAACTTGAATCCTTATTTATAACCTTCAAGCTCGACTGGACACGCTATGGATAATCCGCTTCGCGTAACGTGTAAATCGTATAATGGATAACTACTTCTTCCTCTAATTTATATTTCATATTTTAGATTTCAATTTATTTTGTAAATTTGTCCTATTAGTTTAACTATTCTAATAAAGTTTAAGCCAATTTTTTTTTAGATTTGATTAATTTTATTTATAACTAATAACGTTTCGCACACAAAAATAAAAAAGGCAGATATAGCTGTCAGAAGCAGCTTAAAAATTTGTTCCCAGTCGAGCGGATCATAATATTATTATAATATTGACAATGAACTACAAGATTGATCCATTAATCCACATATAACATATATGTATGTGTATATTGTGACTGTTATCTCTAGCTTTATATTTTAAATTTAATATTTTTTAAAAAATTGATATATTTATGATTGACTTAACGCATGGCAAAAATTAGAAATATGAATGTGTGCATAAATGTGTTTTATTTAGATTGAACGCATTGCACTTTGCATTGTGACGTATTAAAACCTTTTTATAGTACTTTTGTATTATTTAGAATTCACAGTTTTACTGCCAGCTTTTCAAAGTGCAGTTTTGTGGTCCAGCGAATATAATCCTAGCCCATTCAGCTGACTGATTCTGACGAGCATGAAAAAAATACATTTTGTGGGAATTAGTGAAGGAAAACAAAAACACCAACATTTTGATTTCGAAAGTGATGCAAAACATAAAAAGCAAATAAACATCAAAATGCTTCTGGTCGCTTCAATTATTACTAACTCAAAACATTTTCATTTTACCGACGGCCTTGAAGATTTTTTGATTTTTATCAATTCACGTTTACGCTCCAATTGTTCTTTATATTTTTACCTATACGCAATTTGCATACACTGTGCCAATAAAATTGGTAAAAGATTCGAGTTATAACACAATTTAAAAGAAAATGCTTGACTCACTTGAAGCTATTGTACTTGATTAGGGTATTTAGTAGACGGTTACTATTGTACATATAATGCCCACATTTAATCTAATTTGCATAATTAACAATATGTAAAAAAAAACTTATTTTAATGAAATATACGAATTTTGCTCTAAAAGCTGCTCTACACTTCCATTGTCCGCAATCAAACTTTTAAACAGAAAACTAACTGTTGACTACGGACTGTATGTAAATTAAAAATCGGCACTAAATCGTAATGCGATAAAAAGTTTCCACAATATTAAAGTGCATTAAACTTTGGGTAGACCGATTCCACTATCTTTCCTATATATGTACATATATACATATGAATGTATAAATATATATATATGTATATAGTGCATTTCTTATTTGATTTCGTTCTTAGTGGCAACGATGCAGAAGTCGCGGGGCCTCTGGGGGAGTGAGTTCTGCGGGTTAACTATGCGGATGGCTGTTATTTATGAACTTCGAGCGCCTGCAAGTATGCAACGATTATAATAATTTTAGCTTATAATGTGTTTTCCTCGCCCGCCGCCATTCGGTTGCCGCTGGGAACATCGGCTGGCGTAGCAATTTACTGATTTATACGCACTTAGGTGGCTTTAAGCATCCTGGCTGGCAGTTGGGCTTGTGTTTCAGTGTTGGCATCGCTGTCTCTATGTTTGCGTGCGCTTAACAGCTCATAACTCTTATGCATACCTTGTTAGGACTGCTTCTCGAAAAGTTCCCAGCGCCCGTTCCTATCACAGTGCACCCCCCCCCCCCCCCCATCTCCCCTCCCCCAGCACATGCTCTCAGTCTTAGTGTTTTGCGTGCCAAGCTGCCTTGGGTTACACTAAAAAATGCATTGCCGTAAATCAATAGGAGCTATGCTTTTATGATTGGCATTAAATCTCCTGGTGCTTCTTGTTTGTCAAGGGTCCAAATTCACCTGAAATTACACTGATCGCACATATATTTTCATAATACTGCCAACAAACAACGCATCCATAACGCTTTTTCTTATGGGCGTTCGTTTTTTTAATACCTTCTAACCGATAAAAATGCTTAACAAGCATATTGCAGTCGCTTTAAAGGTGCAGGACCATCATTTATTCGAGTTTTTTTTTATCAGACAACCTTGCATAAATAAAAGAAATTCATTTTAAAAATAGATAAATTAAATACCTTCGAATATTTAATAATGTTAGGTATTAATATCTCTCGTTTAATTTTAATGAGAACTGTAAATCATTTATTCATTCTGATCGGAATAAACTTTTCATAATAAATAAATAACAATCGAATATTTCATAATTTTAATATGCAAACGATTTAAACATATTCTAAAAGATTTTCAGTTGTCAATAATTTTAATGAAAACCTGTACATCGTTTATTGGATATTTTTATCCCAATAAAGCTTTCATAAATAAGAAAAATAATAATAATAAAATATAAGCGAATATTTTATAAGTTTATGATAAATATTGCAATCAACTTTAACATATGTAGACATATTTAATCTTGATATGTTGTAAGCATGTTTTACCTAATTCTGACTGATTAAAATCATTTAAATTACAAAAGAATCTGTTCACATATAAGAAAAATGCAACAAATATAGTTTTTGCATGAACAAATGCTTGTAATCATTTACTTAAAGGAAAGGAGTCATACAAGCCATAATCCGTCTGAAAATACATTTATACGTTAAAAGATAATCGTATTTACCCATTAACAAAACGCAAATGTTTCGTTTTTGGGTAAATCATTGACTTTTGGTCGCCGAATTTATATCCATGACAACGAATGGTTTATACAACTGGCTTACACGTATCCATAATGATAAAGTACTTACGTACATAATAAGACAGTACCCCAACCCCAACCCTTCGTTTAAAGCCAACTCAGCGGTCATGCATGCAATCAAATAACAAGTTTGACAAACAAACCATTTGCATGCTAACACGCACACACACACACACACACACAATGGAAGTGTGCACACATACATAGGCATAGGCATATGCATATTAATATTTGTATATTCAAAGCGTCGAAAATCTCTCTTCTGTGTGAACACAATGCCCTCAATGTGTCATGCTTAGACTAATTATTTACATTAATTCTAATTTGATTTGTTTATATTGGCTAACGCGTTCGTATTTTGTTGGGCACAAAAGTGGGCGTGGCTAATTGCTCTGAACTGCACAACAAACTGCATAACAAACTGTTCAAAGGGTGTTCGAGTAAGTGGATGATATCCAGTGTCTGCCTTGTGGCATTTAAACAAGCCTCAGCTTAAATGTGGTCAGAGTGTAGAAGAGAGTGAAATATGTTTGCCAATCAATTTGAATTTAATTGTATTCAAACGGTATTTAATAACTTACTACTTTAGCATGCATCTCAGTAGCCAGTTACTGATGTGTGCTGGCTGTGAATTAATTCGAATCAATGCAAAAGCTACATAAGCAAAATGTTATTTTAATCCCAGCAAATTGAAGTGAGCTAATTAAGCGAATCGCAGTCGGCCACTTCATCCTGATGATTATGCCATGAGTAGCTGGCAAAATAAAGCTCATATGTTTTGCCACAGCCTTAAGTACCACACCACTTGCCATTTGTGGCAGCAAACAAATGCAGCTTACAATTGCTGGCAAGGTCCCTACGAGGCAACTGACGGTGGGTGGGCAACTGAAGGGCCACCTATCAATCAAGGCCCTGACGATGCGTCGCAGCTGCAAAAGGCCTAAACAAATGACTAACGCAAATAAGTGACTCGGAAAAATACACGCAAATATCCAAGCAACTGGCTGATGAAAGAAATCTTTTTTTTACCTCCCCCTTGCCCCTTGCCCCTACTTCACCACATCCCCTGGTTGGTTAATGTTTCGTGGATTGCGAAACAAAAGGGCTACACGCTTATTCTTCAAATGTATTTATATTTAATGTAAATAAGTTGAATCGATGAAAATGCACTTAATATAATCGAGTGCTTAAAAATAATCCGAGACCTTTTGGTGTATATATGCACAAGAACACACTTTCACATACACACACAAGCACACACGCGCTGTCAGCAGTCATTTTGTTTTTTCCTCTTGCATTTCATTTATTATATTATATATTATATTAGTTGTAAAAGTGTGCGAACTCTGGATCAGGAAATGCTGCCCTATGATTTCTAGCATACCAAATTTACATCGTTTCCGGTTGCACGCAGTTGCCCATCCGTGGGTCTAATACCGCGTTAAGAGTTGCATTATAAGATTATGGTTGCAGAGTGACGCTATGGTCATGGTAGATCGTACAGAGTAAGAGATTGTGAGGCTAATGGTGTTACCGTGTTGTCCCCTAATCCCTTTTCTAATTTCAGTTAGCCAGAAGTATTAGCAAACAATTCCAGTCCGAAAATACATCATTTTCAACAACTTCAGCAATCCCATTTAGGCAGACTGCAAGTATTGCAAGAGCAGTATAAACACAAAATATTCCAAAATTCGTTCTCACCTCGCCCCCCTTTGCCCAACACATAAAATACCAGTGGGCAACATTATTGTACAGAATTGCCGATTTATGCAATATAACATTTTGTGTGCCAAAAATATAAAAATGCACAAAATGTTTCAGCCAAGTTGGTGTTGAAATATATTCAAGCTGCCTGACAATTAGTTAAGCCTCATATGCAGAGGAATGCAAATGACACAGAAGAAGACGATTTTTATATTTCTTGTAATTAAACTAGGGAAGTATTTACTTATGTATATTTTTCCATCCCAATCGCCTGTTTTCTATACCTTTAATCATTTTCTCCTCCATTGGCATTTTGTGGATCTGTGCACAGCTTCATAAACCGGTCGGACAACTCGCCACGTCCAGCGTCACAAAGCAGCCCTTTAGTATCTATCGCCAGCACAGACTCACAATGCAAGTCAGTCACCACAGTCCACAATGCCACTCTGGAAACAGGCTTTACATGCCCGGCAACCAGCGCAACCACGATCAACCGGAAAAGCCATAAACTGTCATGTCCGCTGTACCATTTCCTGTGTTAGAATATACAGTGCACCATTTGCTGTGTCAGAATCCGCACATTTTTACTACATAATATATAATATTTAATGGTTGGCTCTTTCATTTTGTAAGACGTTCTAATATTGTAATAAACAAACAAACAAATATTACCTAACCCGTTCTTTCTATGCTACTTTTTTCAACAAGTCCCAAAATATCGAAGCTGAAAATAATAGGAAAGGAAAGAAATCTCGATGCAAATTGCATAATCTTATAGACAAAAGTTAACTTGCCCACATCTAAATTTTAGTTCGAAGTTCGAGATATTATTATGTTGTTATATTGTATCAGAAATGGTGACATGGATATCTGTGGGTAACTTAATCTTACAACTTAGAACTTTCCACCAACTGTTCCTAAGGCAGCTTTCTGATACACTAGTCCGATCCGTTGGACCAAATTGTAATAATCTCCACAAATATTTAAAAATAAAGTTATTATTATTTATCAAAATTTATGGAATTTAATTTAAAATATTTTGTTTATTTTGCCTACTCTACGCAAGAGTATAACGAATGTACATTGCATTACTTGATTTGATAGAAAATATTATATTTCATTTGAATTTCAATGTAAAGTAAGAATGTTTTTGTTATTAACATAACAAAGACATATAAATAGAAAATTTCCACTCCGAATTTGTATTCGCAGCATAGCTTTCAGCTCAGTAATCATATGAGCTTTGAAGCGATATAATACAGACATGTGATTTTGGAAATTTTGGTAGAAATGCAATTGTTTGGTTATTTTTCAATCCCTTTTTTTTTTTTTGCGCAAACAGATTTTTCAGCCAATTAATGCAAATGCAACTAATTTAAATGCAAAACATCGTAGCAATAGCGCAAGCTGAATTAATTAAAATGACGCCCAAATGGCACAGCAGAGGCGTCTTCTTCCAAACGCAGACAAGGCGCTTTCAAAGCAGCAATATCAGCTGTGGACGCCATATTGTTAGCATTTTGCAAGCCAGATGGGCATTCTACGCCTCACCCTCAACACTGCTCTCTGCTCGCCACTCGCCACACTTGGCACTTGCCACTTGCCGCTTGCCGCTTGCCGCTTGCTACTCGTCGTTGTTCCGTTTAATTTATTTTTGCTGCCTTGCACCGCATGCAAATGAAATGTCATAAAAATTGCAACGCGCCACGAAGTACCGTCGCTGATGGCAACATCAATGTTGCAGCTACAACTAAAACTACAACTACACATGCAACTGCAACTACATCTACAGAAACAACTACAACCAAAACTATAACTAACGCTGCAAGCGCATATTTAACAGGCGGTATTATAATTTTCTCATCAAATATGTAACGTCTTAATTGATGCAGAGCCCACAAGTTAAGAAAATATATTTATGATCCACCTCAAAAGTCTAGTCTAACCAAGATTTCTGTAACTTTAGATCAAGCCGTTCTTTTGTCTTGCATTTCAGAAAATCGCCCTAGAAATTTATATTTTCTAAGAAACTAGAAAAATGCAATTCTTTTTCAATTAAGTACTAAAGATAAAAAACGTCTTTTAATTAGAAATGCTTTTTTAAAATTTTTTATTAAATATATTTCTTAACAATAGAATGCATTTATAAATAGTATAGATGCAAACAGCTATTTTTACAACAAAATAAAATCACTTCTGAAAATGTAATTTGTTAAATGTTTGTAATGTTAAAGTTCAGCTGTCTGTAAAGTCGAACGCTATAAAGAATACGATTATTGTCGCTAAATTTATAATATAGAAAATACATCAGCAAGGGTATTTCATCTTTGTCATACCGACAATAATTTTATTTCTAGTCGTTTTTTTTTTATATTTTAATTTTAATAGCGCAGTCGTTTTGTTCTCTTCCTACTGCTGTTGCATAAATGAAAACGGGAATAGAAAAATGCAGTGAGGCTGTTGCGGTTGCACATATTCTGCATCCTGCTCGCCCTGGGACTGTGGCGAGGGCAACGGCGGTGCCAGTGCCAACGACAGTTTAGAAAATGTGCAAAGTATTAAATTTCAGCATCAGGCCACAACGACAGCAGCGAAGGCAACATCAAAGGGACTTGTGTGTTGCGGGCTGCGGACTGTGGCATCACCCACCCAGGGCCACAAGCGTCTGGCTGCCTTCAGCTGCATTGTCCCATCGAAGATTGTTTATGTTTTCATATTGTGAAACCATTGGGAAAGCTCACAACATACATGTGCTTCAGGTCACGGATTAAGTGAACACCAAAGCGGATACTGGGCATGCTAAGGGAATCTAAATATCTCTGCACACGCAGGCCCGACTGGTAATCAAGTTAGAACCGTTTTTGTAGTTCCTAGTTTGGTTATTCAGGGGAAATCAGAAAAACATAGTTTTTGGATTCTTGGTTTTCAATTAAGTTGTTTTAAAAACTGAAGGGATGATTGCTTAAAATCATTTTCTCAAGTAAATTAAAATGAATAAGCTCAAGCAAAAAGTGTGCTGCTAACTAATTAGAATTGTATACTAATCTAATCAAATGATACGTGCCAGTAATATGCTGACAAAAAATGTCAGCACTTTTATTAAACAAATATTCAAATATGCCGAATTATCGCGCAGCCGATTATTGTGATAAAAAGCACGAGGTAGCGAAAGAAACAATCATCGATATCGAATCGCATGCTCGCAAAATAGATATATCGATGTGCAGTTTGCAACAAAAATGTCAAATGCTGTATGTAGAAAGTGGACTAGAATATTGTTTAATATACACAAAACCTAATGTTTTTACTCAATTATAGGAAAACACAACAAACGCTGCGCCCAGCAGTAGCAGTAGCAGCAGCAGCAGCAGCATGAATGCGTCCGCACAGGCCAATGCCATATCCGAGGAGCACAGACGCATTTGGGTGGGAAATTTGGACTCGCGCATCACCGAGTGAGTTGTGAACTATGATTGGCTCACACATGTTTGATATTTGAATTGTTCCCGAATCGTGCTAATATATATATATATACATTGCCATTTGACAACTATCGGTTTCAACTTCTCAAACTAATGCAAAAATGCGGTGCCATCGACAAGTTTGACATGCTATTCCACAAGGGCGGCCCCATGGTCGGCCAGTCGCGGGGTTACGCCTTCGTCACATTCGCCCAGAACGAGGGTGCTACAAATGCGCTGATGAAACTGGATGGCACCCATGTGGGTAGCCGTTCCATAGCTGTGCGCTTGGCAAAGAACATTAAATACGTAAGTGAACAAAATGAAAATCGAAATAAAATCAAATCATAATAATTATATTATTATTCATCAAACATTTAGGATGATCTGCAAAGGCCGAAACCTCGCATTGAGATACCGGCGCTGGGCAGCGGCAAGCGGGAGGAGAAGATCAGCAAAGCGGAAGCGATTCGTGCCATTGAGGCTAAACTTAAGACGCTGGAGCGACAGACCGATGACAATTTGGAACTGAATCCTATCGGACGTGAGCCAAACGTGCCATTTATTCAGCGCTACCAATTCAACAAGGATCGTGATACTCAACAACGGACTGGCCCACATGGCAAATACATGAAAAATAAGTCATCGGCACCATATCATCGACAGCAGCAGCCCAAGCGACGCTGAACTGAAACTCATCTGAAGAAACTCAACATTCTCTCGAGCACTTGCAAAAAATCACTCTATTCATTTAATTTATTGACATAAAATTAATACAACAGCAAAAAAAAAGAAAACAATTGTTTTATTTGGGAGCAAACTTGAATTTGCCACGCATTTGCTCCGGCAGCGGCACGGTGCCCGGGCAGGGCACTTGTCCGGGTATTTCGCAGATGCAGTGCCGTTCACAGCCATACCCAAAGTTGGCCGGATTATCTTTACTCTCCGCCAAACGTGCCTCGGCGACCAGTTGCTCTCTGGAATCGAAAATGGGAAATCACAATCGAATCGCAGATTGTTGCTATTTTCTGTGTGTACTCCTCTGCTTACCGTGTCTTGCCAACCACCTTGACCAAGTGCTCAATGATCTCATCCCGATTCCGGGTATCAATGTCAATGAGTATATCCCGGCCATCGTCAAAATAGCAGCGCACAAACGGCGACGGTGTCATGTTTTTCAGTGTGATAACCTGAACATCAGGATTCCGAAATTGTATCTGTGGTATATTCCAAAAGACAAAGTCCCTGAGTGGGGCAAATACGATTTGGATTTGTTAGTTAGTCAATAACGCTTAAAGATGTTTTCTCATCAAATCACCTGGCGCCAGCATGATGATTGCCGTATGTGTTGTAGTTGACGCTGAATATCCGCACCTTATCCTTTAACACCAGTTTTCCAGCATTCAGATACTTAAGTGTGCGCCGTATTGGCTCTCGTCCTTTCATGAACGGCATTTTGAAGATTGATTAATTCAGCTTAAGTTAAAATAAATAATTTTAAGGCAACTTTAGCCGCTTGTGTAATTCCGGCAAAAAGGCGGATATCGATAACACAAGAAACAGCTGATGCGTATCGATAGTTGCACTTTAACTCACTGCTAAAGTTATTTAAATTATAAGCGCAAGGCACAATAATCGACAATAAGTTATTAGAATGTTATTATTTTTGTTATAATGCTTTGACAATGTGTATGCTCAGCTATATTAAATAACAATAGTTGAAAATATATGCACGAAAATATCGATATGAAAAAATAGCATGTTTTTGTCGATCTAGTGATATTTATTCATTTTGGAATTTTAGTTATTATTGTTGCAGCAGCTGCTGTTTAGTAAACAACAGCCTTGAGCTAGTTACGTGAAGGACACAAGGAGAAACAAGCAAACATCGCAATTTGGTTATGGAAATAACGCTAGCACTGCTGAAGCCGCACGTGCTGCGCAACACTCTATGCACTGCGGCAGTTGAAGGCGCTGATTGCCAGCAACTTTGATGTCCTGCAAGCCAAGGAGGTGTGCATAACAAAAGAAATATCCGAGTGCTTTTACGCGGAACACAAGGGTAAATTCTTCTACCAGCGCCTAACAAGTTTTATGCAGAGGTACGAGACAATTGAGAATTGAAATTCAAATTTGTATTCATCTAATGAATTTTGATTTGCTTGCAGCGGACCCTGTTACGCCCTCATACTGCAGTCGGAGTCATGCATCCAAAAGTGGCGCCAACTGATGGGGCCCACCAAGGTGTTTAGGGCAGTCTACACCGAACCGGATTCCATTCGTGCTCTCTACGGACTCTCCGATACGCGGAATGCCTGTCACGGCTCAGACAGTGAAGCCTCCGCATTGCGGGAGATTGCCATACTCTTTCCGGAATTCGATGTGACCCGCCTCCGCAGCAGTCAAGCCAATAACAGTAAAAGAGCGTGATCCAAACCAATCAATATTCTCAGAGAAGCTAAACTAAGAATTGTTTGTGTGTCGAAAGTAAATTGTAAATTGTGCTATCATTAGGAACTAGACTTTAAACCATATGCACGCTGTGCAAGTGCCTCAATTATAATGGAATGCTTTTCACAAACACAACAGGCATCGTGCTAGTCAAATTCTATATAATATAATATATATATATATTTATTGTCCTAGTGATCATTCATTCAGATTACAATAAAGTGGACGGGCATTTGTTTTAAAAACTTTATTTCATAAATGTTTGTTATATAATACAACTTACACTCCGTTGCAAGTACGTGTGTACATATAAATACATAAATACATACATGTGTATGTATGCATATGTAAATAGAGAAAGAGATTTGTTTGTTTTTCGTGTATTTCTTTTAAGTTCTTGTAAATATATAGTTTGTAATAAAATTATAAAATTTATAAACTTAACAAATTATATGTATGTGTATCGTATTTATGTATATATGTATGTACGTCCTCCCCTCAAGGCATAATTGTAATAATATATGCTATATTTATGTTATATTTAGCGTCGAACAACACCAATATGTATGTCCTTTCTTTTGGTTGACCATATCATCAGTAAAAGAAAGAAAGAAAAAAAAAGAAAAAAAATCTTGGCGCACCCATGGACGCCTGGCGCATGGGTGTTAGGTAGAATGTGATGGAGCACTACTCGAGCGAGACGGCACGATATACGCTGTCTTTTTCAAACTTAAGCATTTAAGGGCGATTCGCACTGATTTGAAATTATAATATGTATGCATCTCTATGATCGCAAATCTTACGCTATGTATTTGTTGTAGACTAGTTTACAACATTTTGATAAGCACTACCAAACGTAATAAATACATACACATTTGCATGTATAAATCTAACCGTTATTGTTGTTTTTTTTTGTTTTCGTTCGATTTGTAACCTTTGGTATCAATTAAAAGCATTATGCCTATTTGCAGTCCTACGATTTTCACAATTCGCGCGCAACAAACATTTGAACCGAGCGCCAAAGATAGAAACATTTAACTGTAGTTATGCTATACCTAGTTAATGTTTCCATCGTTCAATGTCAACATTTATATTGCTATTTAAGCTGATCTCCACTTAATTCAATTAAATACAGAACAATGCAATTGAAGAGATGACAGCAGTGTGCAACAATGCAAGATGGTTTCCAGCGAGACTTTAAAATACTTGATTTGGTCTTTTATTTTTTTGGTTTTTTTGGTGGGGTCGTCTTTTTGTCGAAAATAAGTTAATCCTGTAGTTGGGATCTGAGCTGACTTCACCGTATCTATGCACTTAAGTTCACACCCAATCGGAACTGTTTGCCATATCTGCAGTAGCTTAATTCATGAGCTCAATCAAAGACACTAGTTGAATTCTGCATCGTTAGCCAAAAGATTCATTTCTATTTCACTATAAGTAAGTATTTTAACAATCGTACCGTATATAATAAAGCTATTATAACAAAAAGAATTTTAACAATAATCAATAGCAATAAGCTTAAAAAAAAAACTGAAAAACAGAAGAAGAAGAAGACCTAACAGTTCACATAGTATCTTTTAACCAGTCAAAAATTTGTTCGTTTAGTTCTTATGAAGTATAAATAAAATGCAAATTGTATAACTCCTAGTGTCTTTGCTTGAATGTACTATTTTTTTTTTAATGTTTTTGTGTATTTTTATTTTATTTATTTTTTTGTTTTTTGTTTTTGTTGTTGTTTGTATTGCATTGTCACCGAACTGACTGCACTCTGTCTAGTTAACATAATTCACTAGTAGTTTGCAAGAGTTAACAATTTGTCATTGCCTTGTTAATGAAGATAAGCATATTTGTACATATAAATGTACATTTAGGTTATATTTTGAATGTAACCTGCACGTGGCACAAAAACTCCATCTGTATAATTGTGGGCGCCAACTATTTGGAATAGTTGCCAATCAACGACATACATATAATTTTTTTTGTTTGTTTTTTGTTTTTTTTTGTTTTTTGTAACTTTAAATATCTGTGAATGTTTGCTTTGCTTTTTGTTTTCAGTATTCTGGATTTGTTTTGCTATTTAGATTCCGCAGAACTAAGTACATATTCTCTCTCTCTCTCTCTCTCTAGCTATCCCTGTCTCTCTCGCGAACTCCATCCGAATAAAGTTGTTTTGGTGTTTAACATACATTGTTGAGCATAGAGAAAGTAGTTTTACTCAAACATGGTCATCGATGAAGTTGGCACCACTTCCAGCAGCAGCTGAAAGAACAGTGTTACCTTATCTGCAAAAACACAAAAAAAAAGAAGAAAGAAAGATATAGTATCTATATATATATATATACATATTCAACTCAGTCTACTCACTCATAAAGCGAGGCGTCATGCCCAGTTTGACGAAGGGCACATAAAATATGAGGCCCGC
Source organism: Drosophila planitibia (assembly GCA_035043785.1). NCBI lineage: Eukaryota > Metazoa > Arthropoda > Insecta > Diptera > Drosophilidae > Drosophila > Drosophila planitibia. The sequence goes on from JAWNMS010000041.1 coordinate 6,050,314, forward strand.
AAAGATGAAGAGCAATGCATACAAGTATTCAATGCGAGGCGTCTCAATGATGGGCGCTGCAACGAGATACACGGATATGACCAAGACCACAACGGGAATGATAATTGGCACTTTGTATGGCCGTGGATGGTTGGGTTTGGTGTATCGCATCACGATAAGTGCCAGCATCGCGCCACCATAGAATATCCACGCGGTGAAGCTGAAGAAATCAATCAGCGAATCAATTGTGCCATGCAGCACCATTGCTGAGGCAATTAGCGACTGTTGAAAGACAAATGGGGCATAATTAATTGGATACAATTATTTAGTAAGGTTTCAAATCAAAATTCTTCTACATTTAGAAGCTGCTCGTTGCTCGTCAACAGCGACTATGAGTTTTCAAAATGATTCTTTTAAATAGCTTATAGCATCGGCTATAATTAAGTATTTTTGAGAAAATAAATATTAGTCATCTAGTCATAGCTGATAGATACCCTGTAAAACAGGTATAATTCTCGCTGAATTCTTTTTTACAGAAGTTTTACATTCGTTTTTTATTCGTTTCTTCTTTTTAACAACATATTTCTTAATATTGAAATCATTTCTAAAAAAAATAGAAAAAAAACACTTCTGCATTTTTAAGAAATTTAGAACATAATTCTAATTTCTAAGGTGATTTTCATTTTAAGACGATTTAAGACGATAGCAAGGCGATTTTATTCTGAATGTAAATGCTTGTATTTCAAGATGCTTTTTGCTACATTTACTCTTAACATTTATAATAGCAACTTTTTTAAACAACTATTGAAAATGTTATATAGTAGTACTATATGGACGATATTTTTAAAAAATAGAAATGCCAAGAGTTAAATCCCAAAACATCCTTTGTGAAATGCAGAAAATAATAATGAAATTTGCTTTCTCGGCTGCTATGTTTGAGTTTAGTGGTTGTCCGCTTTAAATAACGATTTTGAAAACCTTTTTGGTCATGGATGTGGTGGACTTATACAGCATTTTCAGTTAGAACCAACGAGAACTTAAATAATTTGAACAGTGTTTTTTTTGTAATTAGTTCAGCAACCAATTTGACTATTTGCGTGTTGTACTTGCACTATTTATATGGCCATGAGTGTAGGTGTGTGTGTCTATTGTGTTCTGAGCACTTACGTGGAATATGAGGCCAGGAGCCGGAGTCAGGCGACGCACATGTACATAGGACAAAATGTCGAGCAGATGTCCCTCTCGACTAGCTGCAAAGCAAAGACTACAGTAGACAGAAAGGTTTAGAAATAATGCACACATAAGAATGACAAAGAGGGAAGAAGGGAGAGTTTGGGAGGATGAGACAGGGAGTGACAGAGAGAGAGAGAGAGAGAGAGAGGAGGGAGAAAGGGAGAAAGGGAAGAGATATAGAAAGCTGGAATATGTAACGTACCGTCCTGCGGCAAAGAGCGTACCGTTAGCACTACCAAATGTACTGATAGTGACGCTCAGTGGCATAAGCCAGGCGAGGACGCCCAGGATGCGATTGCCAAAGGTGACAGCGACCGCCTCAGACTCAATCATCTCCTGCGCGGACATTGCCGCCAGATATGATATATTGATGAGCGCATAGCACAGTGTCACCAGCGGTATGCCAATCATAATTGAGCGCGGCAAATTCTTGCTGGGATTCTGAATCTCCTCGGTGACATAGTTGAGATTGTTCCAGCCATCGTATGCCCAGAGGCCAGTGTAAAATGCTGTCGCAATCGCGCCAATGCTTGGCATCGGCCCATTAAATGCATTCGACAGATGCTGCGTACTTCCCTGGCAGAGCTTCCAAATGCCGCCGCATATAACAATGACGACGGCAACCAATTTGGCCGCCGTGAATATATTCTGCACCGCCATGCCCAAATTGACGCTGTAGCAATTCACAAACAATATCATTACTGTGAAAACAAAAACAAAAACAAAAACAATAAAAAGAAAAAAGAAAAAAAAGAAAAATAGAAAAAAAAGAAAAAACAAAAGGATAGAAAGGATGGAAAGAAATGAACCAAAATTAGTTTCGTTTTCGTGCTGGGCAAGAATTGAATGGGTATCGCTTACCAATTGCGACCAGTGCAACCATTTTGACAACACCCCTGGGTGGATCGCATTCCGTCACAAAGGCCTCAACCGCATACTGTGCAAATGATAAGCATATTATAGCCATTTGAGATGGCTTCAACACCAATGTCGATACCCATGAGAATAGAAACGCCGGCGCCGGTCCATAAGCGTCCATAAAGTACGCCCATTCCGCACCAGACGAGGTGTTCATTGTGCCAAGTTCAGCGTATGCCAGAGCGCCTAAAATGGTATACAAAATATCAAAATATTTATAAGAAACTAATAAAAATAATATATTGTGTTTTAATGGGATTCTTAATGGGAATAACAAAGTTGAGCAACTCAGAAGTGAACTTATCCGACTTTTCTAGAACTAAAGACTCACTCATAATCGTATTAATTTACATTTATGTAGATTATTTGATATACCATCATTTTATTTGAATAACCGTTTTGTGTTTGCTGAACTATATAATATATACTATAACTTCAGCATGTATTTAGCTGGCTCCAGCTCAAGTGCTTTGAAGTGAGTCATAATCAATGCACTGGAAATGTCGCTATTTTATTTCATATTCCCCGAACATATTTGGGATGATAGCTGGCTAGCGGCACCAGGTCTTGGACAATGACTTAGGCAAATAATAATAGCAGACTTAGAAGTGGCCCGAATCCTAAATGATACGATATACGGATTATACAGAGATATAAACTATGAAGATTGAAACTATGACTCTCTTTGTCTCGTGTAGAACTGTTTGACTTGATTTATTCGTGCGCTTGATAAACTTGATCGGAATGCATTTAGTTCTTGATAAGTGTAATTTGCCAACGATGACAACGAATGATGAATAACGTATGATGTACTTACCCAACAATGAGAGGACGCCACAGGCAAGCCAAATTACGAAGCTAACTCCAACGGAACCGGTGCGAACCAGTAAACCAGAGGGTGACACAAATATTCCAGACCCTGAAAATAGTGCAAGTTCCACAATTGATCAAATCCATTGGAAACCATTGTGAATATGAATGTGAATGAATGTGAATGAGATGAGTAAGTGGCATAGGCATTTTTAATAGACAGCAGCTGCTCAGCTTTTCCTCGCTTTGCTCTGCTTTGTTTGCCCTTTTGCGTCAGCAATATGTAAGTGCGTGTATATATATATACATATATATATATACATATGTATATGTATTGATTCGTCGCAGACTTCCGGCTGTCCGGAAGCTTTGAACCCACGCATCAGCGGGAAACGTCATCAGCTGAAAGCTTTTTTGCACAGGCCACACGAGTGTGTCCATTAAAAGCTTCACAGCCGCTTTCACTTAAAAACTGAAAAATAGTACCAATAAGGTACGTACATACATACATACATACATACATATATACATATATATACATATATATATATATATATATATATATATATATACATACATACATTCAGTGGCGAGGTCTGAGCAGGGGGAGTTGGGCGCGTCTGGTTAAGTTTAAGGATTGCGTGTTGAACTTGAAGATTGCGTGAGCCAAACAATGACATCGTCTAAGGGCAAATATGCGGATGGTTTCATTTTTAGTTTTAAACTAATGCAGTATATATATATACATACATATATACATATGACGTATATGCACGTGTCATATAATATTTGAGTTGGATTGCTATCCAAACAAATAAAGATTGCGGCAAGTATTCATCACAAATAAGTTTATTGATATAAAAAAAAAGCATGTGAGAATGCTCCAGCAGAAAGATATTCGACTTAAAGATACTCTGTCTAGGTTCTAAATAGATCTAATTTGGGTACTTTCTAAAGTCAAAGCTTTGCAATTTTTGCAGATAAACTAAAAACGGGTTTTTCTTCAAAAATAAAGTGTGGATTATTCAATGGAAGGTGCTAACAAGGCCTAAGCCAACTCATAAAGAAATTTTTTCAGTTCCATCGAAAACAAAATAATTTTAGTTGTCACAATTTTTGGTGATAAATTAACACGCTTTTTCGTGAAATATTATCTATATGTATACATTAACTTATCTCTTTTGTGCTGTGAGATATATATTTGTGTGATAAATATTGTTAACAAATTATAAATATTTAAAGTTGGCCTTAGTTTACATTTTCCTTTCTGTGAATCCAACTGTGGAAAAGAATCCATGAGATCGACGAGACGAAACAGATATATATATATATATATATATATATATATAAATATACATACATACATATAAATAAATATATATATATATATATATATCTGTTTCGTCTCTTATATTCAATCTTTTGAGTACTTAAGAACCTATTTAAGTTAGTCGACATATATTAAGTATACGTCACTTACACTATGCTAAATGCTTTTCTAAAGATCATTGAAAACATATTTTAATATCTGTTTTTCTCCATAGAAAGTGGGACGCAGTCAAGAATAAGCACAAGCATTGCCCAAAAAGCTTAGCTTGGCACAGGGTATTTACTGCAGACTATTTTTGACATAAACATGGACCTGATTTTGTTGGCTCATTAATATTTGTGAGATTATATTGGATTATAGAAGTTGAAGCAACTTTCAAGAATTTCGCATTTTCGGATATATGAGACAACTGCCGACATATACAGAAATATATAGAGAAATACATGGTACAAATGTTTCTAAATTTATGCACTGATACATATATTTTTTCCTTTTTTGGGGCAAACGTGCCTCCAGATGATGATTTTGTTCAGCGCAATCGGGAATTACAAAAACAAGTTCTTGACGCAATTCTTGACGACCGAAATGTGATTTGTGTGTCACATTTGCTCGTTGCTTTTTCGCATATGCACACCCAACATACCCTGTAAAATTTGTGGTACTTAGCAACGAGTGTTCAGCGCTTAGTCGTTGATATATTAATTCGATATACCTATAAAAAGTTGTACTTACCTATCATAGTTCCGACAATTAAAGCCACCCCACTGAAGAGGCCCAGCCTAAAAAACAAAAACAAAGGGAAAGAAAAGATTTAACAGTTTGATAAAGAAAGGGTAATTTGCTAAGGTCTATTAAACGCAATATTTATAAATCGATTAGAGCGTTTCGGTTATATGACAGTTATTTTCGATAAGGACCATATTGATAAATATCAATAATCAAAGAATTTTCATATGGATTTTTAGCTGGATTGTGGTAAATGTATATATAACTTCGGTTCTTACCTTCTCTCGAGGTGAACAGTGTCGTTCTGCGTTGAGCCATTCCTCTCCAGCGGCTTCCGCATCCGCCCGGTCCCTGATGAGTCGGTCTCTGTCGCTTCGGGCCCTTCTGTCCCAAGAGACCCATTGGCACACATTGTCCCATTGCTCGTTGCTTTTGTTGGCACATTATGTCCTACACGGTATCATTTAAGAGTCGCACGTGGCAAATCACAGAACAAAATGCAATCACAGATTAGTTCAAACAATAACAGAATACAAAAAAAAATCTCGTTACAGCCAAAATTATCAAAAAAAAAAAGAAAAAAAACCAACACTGTTTAAACATAGGGATATCATCGGCGACTAGCTAAATGAGTGTCTTTTTCAGACAGATAAACAAAATTTCTGCACAGTGTGGCTATTTTCGATATAAATACACACATATGTACATACATACATACATACGTACATAAGTACATACGTACATAGACATGTATTAGGCACATTTTTGGTTTTTAGCCTTGGCTAACGAATGCCTTACGCATTGGGCGGTATCATCATCAATAGCGGCACCCACTAACATATATACACACACACACGCACACACACACGCACACATACGCAGACACACACGCAGACACAGACACAAACACACACACACACACAAAAGACACCCACACAGAGAGAGACAGAGAGAGATACATTAACCCACCTCTATTATCTGCTGTATTATTTTTGCATGCGTTTTTTTGCAAGCAAAATAGTTGTGATATTTTATCGCGCATGGCATGGACGGATAAAAAATAGCCAAAATTATTTCGCCGCGAATTTCAACTCCCAGCGAAGAACGAATACAACGGAACGAAAAACGAATCTGTATCAGAAGTTGAATGCTGCTGAGGCGGCAAAAGCGCGTGCTCAATGGGCGATTAATCGATGGCAACTGTTGGAAGAGCTTGCTGGCGCCCCATCAAATACCGTTGATAAGCTAACGATGCGAGCCGAAGGCAAAAAGTCCGAATGCCGAACGGCAAGATGCTGCTGAGCAAAGATCTAGGCTCTCTCTCTCTCTCTCGCTCTCTCTGTGTCGGTCGGGCTCGCCGAGCTGGTGCTGTGCGCCGTCGGGCCCTGTGTACGTGATACGAATGCCGGCTACAATTTGGTATATATATATATGTGTGTGTGTGTGCAGTTTTCGTCGCGCTATATTTACGAGTCGTGAATTCCGAGTCCTCGTTCGTTAATTTATTTCATTTTTCGGCTAAAATCAGAAAATGTTTTGAGATTTTCGGCTTTTCTTGACTTTGCCGTTCTCCTTTGCAACTTGTTATAGATTTTTATAGCGCTGCTGCTGCTTGGCTGCCGCTGTTGTAGAAAAATATTATGCAGACACAAGTTTAATGAAATTTAGTGAGGCGAAGGTGAACATATTTCTCACAATATATTTATTTAATTCTCTGTCTCTGCCTCTCTATGCCGCCTCTATTTATAACAGTTTTTTTTTTTTGGCAATATGTACAGGTATGTGTATCTATGTAAATATGTTGACCACCATCGGAATTAAATATATTTTTTTAGTTGGTGGCCATTTTATTGTTGTTTCTTTTGTCTGTCTGCGATGTTAGAGTTTCTGTAGTCGCCTCGCCTAGTTCGTCGCTCAATCAAAACTGCAGCAGCAAGCATCAGGCATCAGGCATCAGGCAGCAGGCAGTGGCGTGTAAAGCATGGACCCCAACTCTGAGTTTTCCAATTAACAAATTTCCCACTCTCTCCGACTCTCCCACTCTCTCTCTCTCTCTCCCACTATATCTCTCTCTCTCTCTCTCTCTCGCTCACTCTGTCCAATGAATGGGGCATCAAGTACCTCAAATGATTTTCATCTTATGTGTATCTCAATTGTCAGCATATATAATAGAGACATTCCCCCAGTTTAATGGTCATGTGTTGCCGTTACTTAGTCCATCGATTATCGACGATACGTCACAGAATTTGAGCAATCGACAAACTATCTTGAACTTTGCACCTCGCTTGCTAGTTGCCAACAAATGTGGCATGTTCTTTTGGGGGATGTGCTTCACAGATCAATGTTCTTCTATTGATGGTGACCCAATTGTAGCTTTGGACTGTATTTTGCTCAACAGCAAAACAGAAAATAACTGAGTCTGTCTCACTCCTGTGTGTAGCTACAGACTAGAGTATATCTATACTCCCTCACAAATCTGTGCATACATACATATATACAATAAATAGCGAAAGTTTACAAACATATATATGTATGTATTTATGTGCACATACATACATAATATATGCGCAGCAACTAATTCAAATATAAGCATAGGAAAACGAACTTTTGTGTATTATTGTAAATATTATCATATACCCTATACACAAGCAGAATATAAACAAGGCACACAATACAGTTCTGCAAATGTACTTAACGAGCAATTATACATATATACAGATAATCAACATAGCCATAGCATGTAAACTGTTAATAAAGATTATATTTTTTTCTTTTTACGGATCCCTTATCCAAAATGGAGGAATTTGAAACCAATATCAATTTATATTTACTTTCACTCCGTTCAATACTAAGAAAATTGAAAATTAATATATATCTTTGGTGAATCTTTGATTAACTTAAATGGAAATATATTAATGACTTTCTTTTTGTTTAAGTTGCAGTTTTTTTAGAGAAGAATCAGTATAGCCGCTGACCTCAATACACAGGGTAGCTCATAGTCGCGTCCTCTCATCTTATTTCTCTGTCGATATTCATTGTCAATGTTTCTGTCATAAAAGTCACGCGGAATTTATACAACACTTTTTTGACGTATGAACAACACTAATACTTTTCCTAAGTGTTAGCTATACAGTGTTAAATATTGGATATTGGCTTCATCGCGAAAAGGATGGGAAAAGCCGAAGTCTATGTCGAAATTAGAAAAAAATATTTATTTAAATCTGCTGAATTGATGGAGACAATCTCGATGAGATAAACAGTAAACAAATATAAATATTAATAGAAATACTAAATTCACGCAGTTTTATCTACGGGATTGAAAACAAAAACAAAATAATAAAAAACTGGGGAGAAGAAAAACGATTTTTTTTTCATTTTTATAAGAAATGTTCTTTTAGCACCTAAACATGCTAGAATTTTGCGAATGATCCCTAAAACAAAAACAGTCAAGAATGAAGAGAAGAGAACCGATTTTATTTTATATATTTTAAAAGGAAATGTTCTTTTAGCGCCTAAGCAGCTACAAGTCCGATTCTTTTTTAATTCTCGAAACAAAGAAATTTTTTTGATGTGAAAAAGAGTTGATTTTAAATTGGCTTTCTTCTTTCTTTCATAAAATTGACGTTTTTTTTTTCCAACGCCACTGTCAGATAGCTGATCCTATCTAAAATCAGCACAACTTCATCAACGAGCGACACAGTGGCAGACGATCTGATTCGCACGTAGACATAAAGACAAATACACAGTGCGAGAGGTATGTGTGTGTGTGTGTGTGTGTGTGTATGTATGTGCATGTATAGATGTAGAGCTATGAATGTGTGTATGTGTGACGCTGGTTAGTCGGTCGCACGATCGGTTGTTTTTTGTTCTTTCGTTAATTATTTAAGCAACTCAACTAGCGAAATAAGTAATTTTCCGACTGCACAATGCTCTGTACTCAGCCTAAAAAACGTTGAGCTGTTTTCGTGATTCCTAAACTAAAATATGTATATAAATATATATTTACACATATATCCTTTTTTGCATTTTGTTTTTTTTTTCTAGTTTATGGGTTGAATATTGGCCGATGTGCAAGTTGCATATACCCTTTATTCACATTTGGCAAGTAAACTGCTGGAGTTATGCAGATGTCACACACACACACACATACATAACAGTTTTTACTGGACATTGGACAGCGGCTGATTTTGTTTTGGTGTTTTGGTGCTTGACATTAAGTGCTGGTATTAACTAACCTAATATCTATGCGAAACTGAGCTTCTCTCTCTCTCCCTCTCTCTTTCTCTCTGTCTACCTCCAGTTTCCCTCCACTTTCCATGCTGTGACGCAAAAAATCGCACTTGGCGTCGACTGCGAGCGTTAGCGTCAAAGTCAGCGGCGCGACGTCGGCAGTGACAGCGACAGCGGCAGCGACAACGACAAAAACGAGCGGAACGGCGTCTTCATCAAATGACTAATAATCACGCGCTGACCGCTGCTTCTTCTTTTTTTTTTTGGCTTTTTTTTGTGTTTTGCTAATGCAAATGAAAATTTCAAATATGAAAGGCATTGTGAGATGGGTTAGCACTGCTAAGCGGACGCGGGGCACTATTATTGGCATGTGTCCAAATTAAAATAAATGCTTATATATTTCTTTTTTTTTGTAATTGTTTCTAAATATTTTAGATTTACTATGTGTTGGTGGCCCATTAAACTTCAAGTCGAGAGCGCAGAGAGGGTGAAAATTACCTTTATCTGTGGCACAAAGTATGTACTTAAAAGCAAACAAAAAAGAGGAAAAACCGAATGCATGTATGTACATTTGTGTATGTATGTGTACATCATGGTTGCATGCACAAGCGTGTCAATTTAATTTATGTGCAAATGTGTCAGTCATGATGTATGTACACGTGTGCTTGTTTGTACATCAGTGTTGACAAAATTCAATGCGCGAAAATAGCTGTTAATTGATATTTCTATCAAAACAAATAGCACAATAAAGAACAATAACAAAAACAATCTCAACTGCTTTTAATATTGACTTAAAAAAAAGGTTTCTGCCACACTTTGCTTGATTGTTTATTTAATTATTTTTTGTCGCATTCCGCATTAAAACATTTGATCATTCGCCAGACTTAGCCATAAGAAAAAGCTAAATTGGCATCACTAATTTATGCCTGTAAAAACGGAGACGGAAAAGTTTTACATTTAAATTGATATCGCAAGGGAAACGATGAAATCTATTGATTAGAATAGTGTAAAGAGTTCTAAGTGGCCTGTAGGGAATATGATATGAAATATTATTGCTTTCTAGTCGATCCTTGGAGCCTCACTCAGACTGAATGTAAGTATTTATTAGGATAATATCGGGCGTATTGTATTATTACAGAAACACTATACCATATACAAACGTCGATATTTGAATACAAGTACAAATTTTTACTCGGTCGGCTTCTATGCCTTCGTCTCGAATAGCCCTTGGCTCCGCTCGTTGATATTGGATACTGTCGAAATAATTTGTTCCTTAATTGAAATGTATCGTTTTCTGTTTATTTTGCATTTGCCTCTCCGCAATTAACGAGAGCTCGGCATTGTAACACAGCTGCGCTCAAAACAATAGAATGTCTTGGAAAGACGTAGTTAAAAAAATATAGTTCAAAAATGTTGAAAACTGTGTTTGAACACAAGCAATAAATACTGAATACTTAAGTAAGCATTAAAAAGTGAAAATACTATAAGCTTTGTAACAGCAAAAATATTAAACAATTTAAATTTATCACAAATGAGCCAATCAAAATTACAGAAATGGAATAATAGTTCTCAGAAAAAGTACTTTCGTAATTGAAAATTTAATAGTATTTGAAATCAGTGCCAGATGAGAAACCAATCATTTGTTCACTTACAGCTGGAATTGACTTTTTCTTCATATTGCAAAAATAAGGCCATATTTTTATATGAGTCATATAATATAGGAGCATTTCAATTATTTTGACCGCAGCTGTACATGCATGTGTGTATGTATGTGTGTACCGCTAGTGCAGCAATTGCAAAGTCAATGTCAAGTTTGCTTAGCAAAATGGTGGGTGGATGGGGGAGGGTGGTGGGGTGGGAGGGGGGTCTTATTGGTGTGGCTGTTATATGAGAAATGCAAATTGCTTACTGGCAATAAACTGCAGTTGCGTGTTTCTTTTATTATTATTATTTTTTATTGTCTTATTGCCTTTCTTCTTGTGTCACCCTGCTTTTATTTTGATTGTTGCTCTTCTAGTTGAACCCGATTTGATTTTGCATCGATCTTTGAGATTCAAATTTGTAGATTTGGCATTTTCAGATAAATGGCATTTTCTCCACAGTTCGAGAAAAATCGATAAATATCAATATTCAATTAATATCTACACGTCTGTGTATGTTAAATATTAATATGCAATTTATAAACATGATTTATTTTTCACTTGTTCACCAACTCACTAAAAAACAGCACACGTGTTAAATTCCAGGTGCACAATTTCTACAGAGAACACAAAGAACAACTTTTAAAAGTCGCCAGTTTTTTTTACTTCCCATTTAATTTGAACAGGCATCAATAATTAACTGTACATCCATTTACATTTATATATAGTCATAAAGACTCGACATTTTACATATATGTGTGCCTGTGTGTGTGTGTGTGTGTGTGCATCTGTATATGCATTCCCAGGCTGGAATATGTATTTGCATTGGTATTTGTAGTGCTGTCGATAGACGGAATTTGCTAAGGTTACATTGACGTATACACACACATGCACACATAGACACATACACACATACACTCATAGACACATGTATACAGTTGCCCATTTGCCCGATTCAAAGCTTATTTCGTTTACCGTAATCTTGTCGGATTGCCAGCTTTGGGCACTTTTCGTCTGCTTTTGCATCCTGTTCTGCAAATCTTGCATTTTGTCTGTTTGACACTTGTCATATCGTTATCGCCATCGCTATCGATCTGGTCGTCATTATTTATATATATACATTTTTTATTTATTTTTTTAAGTATTTTTGCCGACGCGTCAGTGCGCCTTTCAATTTAACTCAATTGATTTTTATTTGGCTCGTGACGCACCAACTTCATAGCAAGCTCGCCGATGCCCTCACAGCACCAACCCCCCTCCCACCAATTGATGATGATGATAATGATGCTGATGCTGGTGATGATGATGTTGACGCTAATGATCAGCCATAATAATTACAAAGCGATAAATTCATTTGCTGAGCAATTCACAGCCCAGCTGCTGAGATCCAAAGACACTCGTAAATTGAAAATTCTAGCTGTGCGACTGTAAAATACAGAAAAAGAGAAATGAAAAAAATGGAAAAGCCAATTTCGTCGCTTAATTTATTAAGAAATTTACATTTGAAAAGCAACACATAACCTGTTATCCCTCAGCAAAAAAAATGAACTGGTAAACTTTTTTTTTGTCCAAGAAAAGTTATCGTTTGCCTAACGCGAGTGAATTAAACAAATTTGTATTTTATTTTTTCGTATTTCGGGACGCACGCGAATATTTTTGTGAAATTGTTTCTCCCTTGTTGCTGTTGTTTCTGTGCTGCCCAGCTATAAATAGATTACACAAGTCTGACACGAATCAACCGAAAAAATAAGACAGCGAGAGAGTTAGAGCGAGACAGAGATTGAGAAAGCGGGGTGGTTGGTGGAGGGTTAACAGAATTGGGGTTGAGCCATCTGTCGGCAGGATGTTCAACTCAATTCTTGGTTGCGGTACAGCAACAGCACAGCAGATACTTAAATAGGCAGTGTATGCGTGTGTGTGAGTGTGTGAGTGTGTGTGAGTGTGTGTGTGTGTGAGTGTGTGTGTATAAGGGCGTCGAGGTTGATGGAGGAATAAATTTTAGGGGCTCGTCGCAACAGCCTCGACTTTGTGCCCTTGTCCGAGGGACATATTGCCGCAGCATGCACTCTTTTTGGCTTAGGTCAGACAAGGCGAACACTCTACGATTTGTGGTCCTCTCGCACTGCTGACAGCATTGAGCACATGAACAACGTGTTGATGCATATATATATATAAATACATACAAATATATACGCATTCATTTGTTTATATACATATTTATTTATTGTCAACTAACGTCAGTGGACACAAAAAAATACAAGTAAAAAACAAGTTGATTAAATTTGTAATACATTTTAAATTGTATAGGAATTTGTAAAAATTAACAAAAATGAAAAACCCAATCAGACCACAAAATAGTTAGTGAAAAATTACACTTTAAAAATTTAAGAATAAAGTTTATAAAATCTCTTAGGCAATTTAAATTTGTGTGTATATATTATATTCATATATATTATATTTTTATATTATATTTATTTCTATTCAGTTCCATAGCTAAATGCATCCATGTTTTAGTTGTAAATCGTGTCTTTTGTTGTGACTTTTCATTCATTGAGAACAAAGTTGTTTAAGGACTCCTTTTCACTTGATAACATTTAATTTTCTGGCCACAGTTGCTACACGTGGCACACACACACACACACACACACACACTCAAAAGCCTATATACATACATACATAAATATATATACACATATACACACACACATAATATATATGTATCTATATATGTAGACACTTTTAATCAGGGTAAGGACTCTTGGCCACCTGTTCTCTGCACACACAAAAAGGCACTAAAACCGGCTACCAGCAATATATATACACACTCACACACACTCACACACACACACACATAATAAATAAAAATATATTCCACACATACACACACTCCGACACACGCACACACACACACACAACCACGTACAGAGTGACAGCATGGGCAGAGATTAAGCTAAAAAGCTTTCGCTTGACGCATGCGCCTAATTGGATGTCCTTGTCATGACATCCTGACTGAAACTGAGACTGAGACTGAGACTGAGTAGTCGTAAGCAAGGCTAATAGCACGTCGCAGGCTGCTTTAGTGCTGCGCACTTTCACTGTCCCATTGCCGCAGACGACCAGGAGCAGGAGCCACCCCAAAGTGTAGCCGAGCTGCTCTCAGCCGAGCAAAGCAGAGCAGAGCAAAGCAGAGCAATGCGATGCCAGCCCGAAAGGATGTCCCATGCCTAAGTTCTACGTGCCGGCTGCTGTCCTATTGCCCTCTCCTCTGCTCTTCTATCCCCGGCTGTTGTTTTGCGTTGCGTTGTTGCTGCTACCAGTTAAGCCTAGACAACAAAAAAAAAGGGTCGCTCCAAGGTCCTTGAGCTGCCTGAGTGCTCCACTGATGAGCAGAGTACTCCAAAACAGACAAACTTCAAACTTCAGCCTGCCCTATATGAACATGCAAACAATTCATTAAAGAGGAATGTTTTATTTGGAAAAACAATTAACTGAATGGTTGTTTTTTTTCGCTTGTTTTTTTTTCAAATTATTGCAAGTCATTTAAGATATAAGATTACGATAAATATGCTCATAAATCATACTGATTTGAGGAGTGTTCAAATACATAAACTTGCATAAACTACCTATTATTATTTGTTTGACAAACAAACACAAAATGATAAAGTGCTTTGCATTCTATATTCTATACCCATTGATTAGATGCGCATTTGATCGTTTTTGAGTTCCTAATTTAAAATATTGGTTATTTTCTCTGCTGCTCTCAACTTAAGATTCCAAGCCCGAAAAAAGATTGGTTCTTTTACGTTCAAGCCGAAGCTTCTGGAAGTTGGACTTGCCTCGATCCAGAATAATTCAGCTTTCTATTAAAAAATGCAACCATAGATTTGTATCGTTTCCAACAACCCACATTTAAATGTATTATATTTCAATCAAAATTGCATTAATTTGCTTATTTTTATGGAAGGATTGGCTGTTACTCAGAGCTTTGATTTGATTCTATTTTTCGTTGTGGTTTTCTAACATCGACCTTGACTTGTTGTTGGCCACAGTGGCACCTGCTTATTTTCATTCAGTTGGTTGGCTCTGTTGAAAACAACGCACGGCAAATAGTTGTGGCTTATATAATGCGCATATTGGCTTACTCTCGGTGGTAATACGATGCCTGTTATTAAAACCAGGCGACAGTAAACAGACCGCAAGCCACAAGCTACTAATTGCAAAAGTTGTTCAAAACTAAAGAAACAAACAAGCACAAAGCGCAATAACAAGTGACAACCATCCAAATATTATATATATCTATATATGTATGTGTGTATGTATGTATGTCTGTACACGTGCATATATGTACAACTTGAAGTTTATCAATTTTGAGTTGAACTGTTAAAGCTGTTCATCAAACACATATCTCTAACAGAGATAAGTCAAAGTATTTTATCTCTAAGTTGCTGTCAAAAATGAATATATAAATAATTTAACAAAAAAGATTTGTTTTATAATATGAAAGTAGTCACAAGTAAGTAGTAAAGTCAATCAATATTTGTAATCAATTTATTTATAAAATATAGTTAAGGAGCAATAAAAACAGTTTTCAACGTTATCGAAAAATTGCACACATTTGGACAAATGACTCTTTTGAAGATTGTCTGCAATATTGCATTGAACACCCATTTGCCAAAGTGGGCGACGCATTTTCAGAGATTTTTTAAAATTAATTTCAAGACGATCGAATGTTAAAGAAATTGAAGCACTTAACAGTTTTTCGAATATTTTCCGATCTTGTGGCAGAAACGTGGCAAACATTTAAATGCCATAAAAATACTATTTAAATATTTAGTGGCGCAGACTTAACAATGAACACCGATCAATCAGTCACTCAGTCTATCAGTCAGTAAGCCCATCAGTTAGTCAGTCACTCAGTCAATCAGTCAATCAATCAGTTATTCACTCACAGCAACCGCAATTTAATATCTTCTGCGCAGTGCATTTCATGGAAGGATTCAATTATATAAAACTATTACTTATATATTTAGTTGCTTGGATCTAACAATGATCTCAATCAATCAGTCAGTCAGTCAGTCAGTCAATCAGTCGAGCGACATCAATTTTATATGTGCTGCGCAGATCGACAAATTCCTTGGCTGCCTTTTTGGGGTACAGTTGAAGCCAAACACTGAGACTGATGCCGCCAACAATGTTGCTGTGAACTGTTGCGTAACACGTTGCACAGCAAGTGGTTGGCTCTGAAATCACGGCTAAATGTACATACATCTGTGTACCTCTGTACGTAAGTATGTACGTATGCTTGTGCATATGCACAGACATTCCGGCGCAAAAGCTAAAGCAATGTATAAGCACAATGCATTACAATTAACATTGCGAACGACATACACACACACACATACACACAGACACACATTACATACTCATACATATTTGCTGTACATATATAAATGTGCACATTTGTACATAACATACATACATACATACATACATACATAAGTACATATTAGCTTATGTGCAGTTTTAAATTCATGTTGTTGCCTTAGATGCTGGTACTTATAGCAGTTTCTGTGTATGTGTGTGTGTGTGTGTGTGGGTGGTGTTGGGTGTGGTGTGGCAAGGGCACGGAAACAGTGACCCCGTTGTGTGGGTGTTGTGGCCACTGTTGCACGCATCGCGTGTCGCTTACAATTGCATTAGGCTTAACCAAACAGCTGTTCCACAGGCACACACACACACACCTTACGGCTTATGTACATGTACATTATTTTATGTAGTACATACACACACACACACACACACATGGTCGCACAGTCAATGCACGAACATTCGTCCGCCAAATATTTACCCGGTATTTTTTGTGGCGTATTTCGCGCATGCGCTCGATTAGCACTTTGACTCGGGCGTTTTGTGATTATCTCAGCCCATTTAGGGTTTTTACTTTACTTGCTTATTTACTTGTGTTTTCATTTTATTTGTATTATTTTTGTTGTGCACGCCTTTGCCCAGACAACAGCTTAACCAGCTTAACAATGGATCAACTCAAACAAACATAACGCATACGCACAGTTTTAACTTCATTTATTTTTACTCATTTTTTCTACTCTCTTTTGCAACTGCACTGTAACGGCACTTAGCACGCGACTTAAAAAAAAAATGCACACTAATTTGCAAGCAAGCAAGAAAAAAAATATGAAGATAATTCAGAGCCAAAGCCGAACTTGACTGCAGTGACATCATATCAGTAGTTGGTAGTTGAAGTAGTTGAAGTAGTTGAAGTAGTTGTAGTAGTTGTAGTATAAGAGTTCCACCCACACTCACCATCGGCATAAATATGATTTGTGTTGCTTGGTTGGACATGCTGATACATGACTTGTTGCAGTGCACCACTTTCATGTCACTTTAAACACTACAAGAGAATGAAAGCGGACGCGTCTGGCTCTCAGTATTTATACATAAGGCGTCGCTGCGTCGGCTGCCTCTTCTGCCTCCGTTGCCTCTGTTGCCTCTGCTGCCACACTGTTGTGTCGCCACGTCGTACTACGAATAAACGATGCTACACTCAACGACAAAATTAACGCCTACACTGAAATGTAACTGCGCAAATTACGCTTTGAAACGTTGAAGTTGCATCACATTTATGAATGCACATCGTATTCTAAAGTCATATACTTTAATTGTATATTCAGTTTTTGCACTTAGACCGTATCTATTAATCAATAATGCAATCACCATTAGATACGTAAAACCCATTTGTTTGACTATAATTGACTCAAAGCAAATCCGACGTTAATGAAAAAGCCCTCATTTGAAGTTTTGTATTTAGATTAAATGAAATTTGTTAACATAAAATTTAAATATGAACGTAACTAAAAAATACTCTTTTGACCTATTCCAGATACCATTATCGCCACAAGCTAATCAAACTGTACAGTTGCATGCCTCCTATAAATTTCATATATAAATATATATATAATCTTAAATTGATTAGTGTCTGCATTTTATGCTTATAAGTATGCTAAATTTTGTATACTTCTGCTTGAACATATATATTGACTTAAGTGTATATATTGTTTTCTGCTATTATCAGTATCGATTTTGCTGCACAGTGTTGGCACTTGCTTCTGAGCAGCTTTACCCAGTTACTTATTGCTCTTTTCCTCGGCGAGCTTTCGCCTGCCCTTCAAATCGAACTGCCAAACTGAGAGAGGCAAATAGCGAGCGAAAAAGGTGCGTAAAAAAGACACACACATAGATAGAGAGAGAGAGAGAGGTGATATGGAGGGGGAGAGAGAGATAGAGAGAGAGAGAGAGAGAGAGAAGAGTCGTATCGTAAGCTAGCCACCAAGGGGATTGATTATATGCATATTCAAGTAGCGGGAGGTGTTTTGCATCTGGGTTCTGAACACCACTTGAAGCTTTTGCTAGCTGATCGACAGAACACTTTTACATACATAGCACAATACATATGTATATATGTATATGAACAAAATGCATGCATGTAACTCATAAATACTTTTCAAAAACGATGCTTGAACTTAAATCACGCCTAGCAGGAGTCGTTGTCATAATATCCACAGCAAGACAACGAGTTGTAACGGTGTTTGTATCATAACTCAACTTCAAATTTATATTAATGAAACGACGACTTTGCAAACAGTAAAAGGCGAGAACAGCGGCAATGTCGGCCTGACTGAACTCAATATATCCTTTAGCTTTCAGAGAAACAATGAGGCAAAATATGAGTTTTTGTGTGAAGAATTTTTTTTTTCATTTTCCAAAAAATACTTACCAATAGTGTAGTGAAGTAAATTTGACATTTTGGTCGGAAAGGTCAAAAAATGTCCGACAAACGGTTGCACCCAACTTGTGTGTTGTTCATCCGATTTATTCTAGAGCTTCGCAAATGAAAATTCATTGAAGACTGTACAGAATTTGTTTGTGAAGCCCCCATACGATTGACAAGAATTCCGAATTAAGCTGACGAAAAGCCACTAAATACCTCGTATCATATTTGAGTGAGCAACTGTTTGTATGTTTGAATGTTTGAATGTATGTATGTGTGAATGTACAAAGGCGCGGAATATTTACAGTGTCAATCAAATTCCGTGCTTGGCAGCCGCGAATATGAGAAGTCTTTGGTTGCATTATTGGCTTACTCAAAATGCCATTGAATTCAACTGGAGTTTTGTGTAAAAAATTAAGTGAAATATACAAACATAAATTCAGAAATTAAATTGCCCAGAATACAAGTGGAAATTCGCTAACTTTTTGGTGCCTAGGTATATTCTAAAAAAAACAGCGTTTTTCTTTTCAGTGTATATTTTCTAAAATGTAGAAAAAATGTCTAACTTCCACGATGTTTTTCGTATATGTATACACACACAGAAAATCGAACATACGATTTTTTTTGCTCACAATATTTTAATAATACATTAGTATTTTCAGATTTCGGCTTGAATTTATACATTTTAATAATGGGATTGTCGATTTAGGACTTTTCTGATTTAAAAAAAAAGGAAATTTGTTAATTCTTGAAAGCGATTTTCTAACATTCGGGGAATATTATTATTTTACACAATGGATGGCAATGTACATACACATATACATATGTAAGCATAAATGCTAATTTATGTTATACTTGACATTTATTTTAGATTGTATGTACTGAGAGGGATAAAGCTGACGATATTTTTAAAACTGAGACATTAATTTGGACATAAATCTGTATTCAGTTATGCACCCAATGAAAACCGATAAAGGCGTAGTCATATTTAAATATAATAAATTCTTATTTATTTATTTTTTAATTCGATATCCTTAAATTTGTAATATTCATTTTAAAATAAAATGTTGGAGACGTTTCCCAGTAAGCCACTTTCCAAGTTCAGTAAGTGTAGCTCTTGCGGGAGATATAGACTTTTATCGTTTTTGGGGTCGGGAGTGGGCGTGATCCCAAATTATTTTCCAGATTTTTGAGGGGTGTACCAATATAGCTCTCAATTTGATGACTCTATCTTTCAAATTGTGTGAGATGTGTGGTCTTATCGATTTACACTAACAGGTGCATCGGTTTGGGCAGGTGATAATATGCCAAATTTGATGGCCCTAATTCCAAAATGGCGGAAGAAATAGCCATAACAAATTTTTTAAGGGCAGGGGCGGCGGAGGTGAGCGTGCCGATCTTTGATAGACATCGCCAACAACCTACCACCTAAATTTGGTGACTGTATAAATAAAAAATTAAAGAAACTAATAACTTGAATGAAATGTTGAAATCAAATGATTCGTGTACTCTTTGCCAAGATCAATTGAAATTCTGAGGTGCTTTTTGATTTCATCTCATCGGTTGTAAAGTGTGACCGTAAATATTTTCAGCTCTACTTGCTTCATCAAAAATATTAGACAGATATATTACAGTCAACTTAATAAGGTCTTATAAATGCATTTTGTTTCTCAATGAAAGAAATTACAAGACAAAACAATTATTTCTGCTCAACCTCAAATTATGCGGAATAGTAATTAACCAATATATGAAATGTAAAAAAAAATACCAAATACTACCAAAGATGACTGCCACACTGTTGGTGATGGTTACATTTGCTTGCGAACAGTAGTATCAGTATAAGTAATCGTTATCGCCATCGCTTTCGCAATTTCTTATCGATGTCGCTGCCTATGTAAATGTAAATACATATATGTGAATGTTGTAATAGCAAGAAAAAGAATAGAACAAGCAGGAGACAGTGCAAGGTGAAAGCAAACAAAAACCAGCAGCAGCCAACGGTGCATAAATGGGTAACTTTGTGAGCAGACAAAACGCAGACGTCGAGGAAGCCGACCACATCATCAACAATGCCTACAAATATCCACCTCGCATGGGCAGCTTCTTTGGCACCCATTTTATAATGGGCGGTGAGCGCTTTGACACGCCCCAGCCCGAATCCTATTTGTTTGGCGAAAATGTCGATCTCAATTTTCTGGGCACGCGACCGACGGCCTTTCCCTACCCACCGCCGCAGGCGAATGAGCCAACCAAAACGCTCAAGAGTCTGGTCAACATACGCAAGGAATCCGTGCGCTTTGTCCGCATTCCATTTGAAAAGATGGCAGCCTACGCAGACGTTGAGTTGCTAAAGGAAAACCGTAAGAAGAAGGCTAAGGAAATCAGCAGTGCATCCATCGAGCAGGTCGATGGCAATGTACTCTGCAATATGGTCAGCCTGGATGATGATTCAGAGTCAGCGCTGCCAAATTATTGCTACAATGTTGAATTCATATTCGATTCGGATGCCAAGTGTTCGATAACCATTTACTATTTTTGTGCGGAAGATGTGAGTCCCAGCGGTGTTACGATGACGCCACGCGAAGGCTACTCGATCACATCGGACACGTACCACTACGAGAAGGGCATCAATCAGTTCTTCTCGCAGCCCAGCCACGTATTCAATCCGATGATGATACCCGAGGATGATCTCCTCTACAGTTCCGGCCGCGAGCAATTCCCGGTCGCCATACACTGTGTCGTCGATGAGGGCAACGATGAGTGTCGCCAGTCGCATACAACCATTTGCGTTATCGATCATCATCCGGAGACAAACAGCTATGTGCTGCGTGCGCTCAAACAGAAGATATATGTGGATGGCCTATGCTACCTGCTGCAGGAGATCTATGGCATTGAGAACAAGGCGGTGAACAAGACCTCGCTGGACGAGGATATCGACGATCATGGCAGTGAGTGTGTCATCTGCATGAGCGAGACAAGGGACACACTCATACTGCCATGCCGCCATCTCTGTCTCTGCAACTCTTGTGCCGACTCTCTACGCTACCAGGCCAACAACTGCCCCATCTGCCGTGCTCCATTCCGTGCCCTCTTGCAAATACGTGCTGTTCAGAAGGGCATCAGCACCCATGTGCTGCACCAGAATACGCCAACCTCGGCCGCTGGCGAGCACACTCCCCTCGATGTCCCACCCGGCTATATACCCGTCTCGCTCATTGAGGCACTCAACGGACCGCCCCAGTATGTGGCTCGTGCCAGGTATGATTTGAATAAGCAACAAAAATGGGCGGCCATCTGCGGGTTGCCAAAAATTCATATTCATCCATGCAAATCATGTTATCCTCTTGTCAATTTATTATAAAGAAGGAAGGCAGTCAAAACATAAGGAAAGCAAAAACAGTTGTTATACAACAACTCCATTTCCGACAGATCGGTCCAAGTCAAAGTTATATATACATTTATATATATTCTTGATCTGTCTGTTTGTATGAACTAGCTAGAAACCCAAAATTCGGAATATAAGTTCTCGTAAGCCATAATATACTATATATAGTAATGTCTGCTTAATGGCAATACGCAAATCAAGTTTATTTGATGATTGCGAAAAGAAGTAAATGACGCAAAGGCAAAGATAAAGCTAACAACTCATATACCATATATCCCGACAAACGATTGATAAAATTTCATTAAGATCGGATAAGAAACGCTGACTTGATTAGCCAGCACGTATTTTCATATTGAACAAACTAATTTCAGCAGGAGTACTGTGTTCAGGATATCTTCTATCTTGTCCATTATATAATTGATTAACTCATTTACTGAAATCATCATTTTCTTAAATCAGCTAAACATATAACAATTTAGGTAACATACAAAAATATTATTTCATCCTTTCAACCTGGTCCCATTTTTTGATCCCATCTCGGAAGCCTTAGACCCCAAAGCTCTTATGATTTAATCCAATCAATCCAAGTCAATCAATAGTAAACTTAAGTGATTTCTATAATGGTAAATATCCCAAGTAGCTGCTACTAATCAATAAATGATGTGCACTTGATCCGATGATGCACTTGTTTGTGCAGCTTTATGATTCACTTCTAATGTAATCTTACAGCCACTTATAGCTTATTGGGTTTATTATCAATTTATGGCTTGAAGTTATGGCTATGCTGAAGTTAGGGGAAAGACCTGCCTTTGGTCAGCGATATACATTTAATTGCAATAAAAATTAATGAATAGTTACAAATTGAAGAATTGTTAGTTATTTAAGCCAAATGTTAAATTTGTATCCCTTAGGTCCAGTGAGAATGATGTGCCGGAGAGCGCTACGGTAGCCGCCTCAACGATGACCACTGAAGACATTAAGACAACGTCACCAATCAAATCGAGTAGCCAACGCCGGCCCAAGATCAAGAAGAATGCTTCGACCTGCACCACCACCAATGAGGTGGGCACTTTGACCAACCAAACTGGGGCTGGTTCCACACAGTCCGTTGTTGAAATTGAAAATGATCCCAAGAAGACCCCAAGCACCTGCACCTCACCCAAATCACCCTCAACACCAACGCCAACACTCAGCTGTTCGCCGGAGAAGCAGGAGATGCACATTGTTAATGAACGCCATAATGGGCTCAAGTACCAGAAACGTAGCACTGGCAATCATGACGACGATGAGGATAGCGAGAATGAGAAATTGTCTCCGCTGCTATCGCAGGGTAGCCGTGTCAAGCATACATCCACCAAATCACTTAAGCAGGTTGTGGAGAGCCTTAGCGGCAGCGGTGACGAGGACAATATGGTAACCGACAGAGATGACATCGATGCCGCTGTCAGCGGCAGCATTGGCAGCGGCGATGTTAACCAACAGGAAGACAAAGGCTCCAGAAAGAGTAGCTCACTAAAGCGATCATCACATCGGCCGGAACTATCGGATGCCGGTTCACCGGCCAACGAACCCGGCTTATTGGCGGCCAACTTAAGTGCCGAAGACTCGGACTACTATACACCCGAAGACACACAAAACACCATACTTAGTCCATTGTGTCCCGCTGAGCGGGCAAAGAGCGGCGATCCCTTGTGTGGCACTTGCGGGGTCGCTAGCCATGCCAACAGCGAGATGAGCATGCTCAGCGCTGCTGGTGTGAGTTATAGCACAGCCATGAAAAAGAATCAGAATCTGCAAAAGAAATCCACATCAGTGGGCAATATTGTTGGACCAAGTGCAGCAGCACCTGTTTGCAGCGGCGTTGTCGAACTAAAGAGCAACAATGTCAGCTCACTGCCGGGTAAGCCACACACTCTCACACATTTCGCTCATTTCCATTAAATAGAGTAAATAGTTGTGAATCTCTTTGATTTCGCAGATATGCTGGATAGTCCCGTTAGCGGCAATTCGGCGTCCACACGCAGCTCCAGTGACAGCTACTCATCCAGTTCATCGACCAAACAGTTGCTCAGCTCCAATACAACCACAGCTGCTGCCAACATTATTGTAGATGACAAGACTGCACTTCAGAATGCAGTTAATGTTTAAATCAAAACAAAATCCGTGAATACTCTAAGCGGTATGCATGTGTATATATTTACATCTACGTACATGTAAATATATATGTATGTATTTAAAATACATATATATATAATGGGTTATCAGTGCATGTGGACGCGCCTAATATAAGTTAAAAGAATGAACGCCTCCTCCTATTGTGCTATAAATTAGAGAGGAGCAAATACATACGCATATTTACCCAATTTCAAGTATACAATCTTAATTATTATAAAATAAATAAGCATTTTATTTTCGTTAAGCATAAGCAACGGTTTTAGTATAATAAAAACAATGCGAATGGTGTACAACATTCCAAATGCATGCGGCTTACACACGACTTCAGCTATTATACGCATATAATTAAATAAAAAAAGGGCTTCTACACATTAATAAAGTATTCAAATAGCAATAATCACAGCTCAGTTGAAATACATTGGCTACGATATTGCCGCATATATATATATATATATATATATATATATATATATATATACTATATATAAGTCTGGTAAAATAAAGTAAAGTAAAAAGAAAAAAACATTTATTTAAAACAACTGCACAACATATTCACTTTATCCACATGCAAATCACGGATTTTTCTCATTATAAAAACTTAAAAATATTTATTAATCACTTTTGTAATACAGGAGATATGAATATATCGAGTCTACTCTAATATACGTTATCTATCTCTACTGATTAATTTATTTGCATTATTTTAGCAAAGGATTTTATTATCATTTTCGTTTTGCTTTTATTTTATTTCTTCGCTCGCCATTTGACACTTAAACTTGCCGCACAATATCGAAAAAATCTGGCCACACTGACAAATCATCGGCAGTGCGACGTTTTATTTATCGAAAGCTACAAAGTTTCATTGCAATTGCACCTCAATTGTATATTTTATGAATTAGGAAAAATATTCCTTTATCGCAATTGCGTAATTAATATATTAATCGTTTCATGTACTTTCTTAAGTTAATAAATATATTAAGCACACATTACGTTAACGTAATCGTTCGAGTCTTTGACCGTTTAAAAGCATACGAATAGATTTGCTCTGTGCATGCGAATATCTAAATATATCGATACGTTAGAAACATTGCAATTATATCGACTTATTTCCGTACACTGCCATCTTTAGAGGTCACATTTAGACAACGTTTTGTTTACTTTCGCAATAATAATATTCACCTAGATTGAAACATATATGATTAAGTGACATTTCAACCACAATCGAGTGTAAAGCACAGCAGCAACTAAAAAGGGTATGTAAAACGACCAAACCCATATATCCTTAAACTCAATCTTGTACCCGTTGCCATTTCCGTACTCGTTCTCGTTCCCGCTTCCGCTCCCGCTCCTGATTGACGAGTGTGTTCTGTGTCCCGTGGGTTGAAGTTCAGTTTCCTGAGGGCACTGTCATAAATTCATATAACTGTAGCATTGTTTGTTTGTTGACTGCGCCACTTATCGTGCCATTGATTTTTGTGAGGGTAATGAATAATTTATTTGATATTCCATAAATACATAAATCGTCTTGCTTCAAATAAAATCCCGGGTCCCGATAAGCCAAGAACTAGCTCAAAACAAATTAATTTTTTATTGCGAATTTGTATAGAAAAATTGTGGGCCAAATGATTGCGCTAAATTATGAAATATTCAATACATTCAAACAAATTATTACTGTACATTACACGTAATGGCTATACATACTGGAAATTTAGCTAAGCACATTTTGCTAATCGCGCTCATTATTCGCTAACGCTATTTTGGCGCAGTACAGTCGAACCTCGCTACAGTGAAGTCGCACAGCACATGCAAATCATTTGCAGCTTCCTTTGTACTTGATATCAATTCTATGGCAACGTTCGACTGTATAACAAATTTATATTTGACTAAAATTTAGTTTAAAAGCAAAAAAAAAAAAAAATTTTATATATATATATGTATATCCAAACGAAAGTATATAGACTTATTTTCCAATATCAGGGAGCAAAACGGTCGGTCAAGGAAGTCGGGGGAATGTCCGGGTATTCTAATCCTAAATCTCTGCGCTGTATATGAGGACACTCCAAGAAGTGAATTCACTTGGCCTTCGCAGCAGCAGCATTTGCCAGCGTTCGAGATTTACGCTTTTTCAACTTGGTCTTCACCTTGCGCACCAGGCTGACCGTGTCCAGGGAGAAGCCCGCCGTTGATTTGTTCGCCTGCAGCGTGTTCGCATTGCGATATTGCAGAATGTTGTCGGCGGGACCGTTGCAGCTGCCCTTGATAATCAGTCCGCCATTGTGCATGTGTGTGTGCCCCATGTGGCCATGGGTGTGGCTGTGGGTGTGGGCGTGGGCATGTCGTATTCGCCTGGAAACGCCAGCAGCGCCAACGGGTGCCGCATGATTAACCGTTGATTGCTGTACGGCTGTGACGACAATGCCACCAGTCTTAAACTTGCTAGTTGTGCGTTGCATGCCACTTGCCGTGGCAGAGACGGAGCCAGCATTATGATGATGATGCTGCTGATGGTGGTCGCTGCTCTTGTAGATCAAGCGCTGCATCTGTGTCATCTGATGATTGGCATTGGCATTGGCATTTGTTGCATTGGTATTGGCATTGGCTTGTGTGGCACCACCACCAGCGCTGGCATGCGTCCGGGAGAATCGCGTCACCAGCTGTGTCGTCTCGGCAATCTTGATCATGCTCGATTTGCGCTTACCCTTGCCGCTCACACTAGATATATTCATGTGGACGACATCGTTGCCGCCGCCGCCACCGCCGCCAACGGTTTTCACATTTTTTTG
Organism: Drosophila planitibia; assembly: GCA_035043785.1. NCBI lineage: Eukaryota > Metazoa > Arthropoda > Insecta > Diptera > Drosophilidae > Drosophila > Drosophila planitibia. Next base: position 6,077,309 of record JAWNMS010000041.1, read on the forward strand.
GCTTGCAGCCACGCATCAGAATCTGCGGCGGCTCCTGTGCATCCAGCTTGGCACTGTTGCCGCCCATCAGTCGTGCATTTGATGTCTGCATTTTGCTCTTGTGCTCCTGCTGCCACATTAGCAGCTTTTGCGAGCAGGCACTAAATAAGAGAAAGAAGAAAAGAATTAAAGTCGAGCTAATCCAACTCGATCGCAGCACATATATATATATATATATATATATAGCTTTATATTGGAGAATTTGGACATTTGGCCGTGTTTGAGTTAGAGAAGTTTGACGTTGACATTGACCTACTTGAACAAATCCACCTGCTCCAACTTGCGTGACCTGCGTGGCGCACCCATATAGGCGGGTGGCAATGTGGCTGAAACTGTCGACGCTGTTGCTCCTGCACCCGTACCGGCACCGGCACCCGCTCCCGTTGTTGCTAACGGATCCTTGTTGCTGCCGGCAAACATGTTGCGAGTTTGTGCACCGCCAGCGTTGCGAAGTGCTGCTGCTGCAGTTGCCATTACGTTTGCCACATGGGCGTGGGTCTGGGATTGATGACCCTTGTACCAGGCCAGCGGTCTGCCATCATTGTCACCGTTGGCACCCGTCCAAATCTTTTTCTTCAGCGACAATTTCAGATGTAAATCGTCGGCATTGGCATGTCGCTGCTGGCCAAGTGGTATAAAGTTGCTGGGCACACTGCTGCAGGGTAGCCATGGATTTCATTAGACAAACTAATCTATAGTCTATAGTTGTGGGCAAGACTTACCGTCGCGGTGGCGCCTTGTGGATCTTCACGGACGGCTTGGCATCGTTAATAAAGAAATTGGGCCTGGCATGTCCGCTATCCTGGTTGAGATTATGCCAGGAGTACGTACGTCGGGCGCCAGTGGCATTGCTCTGGCTATGCAGCTGAAGGCCACCCTGCTGCTCGGGCGCTGTCCGTGGCGTCAGCTTGTAAACTTCCAGCTTTTTAACACCGCCGCCAGCGCTACTCTTCGAGGGCGTGGTCACAATCAATTCGGGCGGCATATGTGCCGGCTTGGGCTTCTGCACCACCATATCGCCGATTTCCTCTATATATCGCCGCTGCAGCTCACTCTGGAGCAAAGTGTGACGCAGCGGAGCCACCGCTCCAAACGCCACATTGCCTGTGGGCAGCAGCTCCTCATCGTCTGTCGAGAAATGCAAATCAGAGCCCGGATCTGTTGTGGGCAAATCAAGTGCGGTGCGCACCACTTCGCCGCGCTTCTTCAGTGGCTTACTGCGAACCCGTTGACGTCGATTCTAAACAAAAAAAGTTTTCATATTATTTAGAAATTTTTTAAATAAATATATATATATAGCTCTTCAGACTTTGCTATCGGACCACAACCTTAACCATTTGTTGGCAAGTTAAACTAATTAAGAATTTCTGTATATTTGTACTGAGCTATTTTTATACTCTGTTATCAAAGGTATGAAAGCATATTGGCTTATTAAACTGTAAAATCTTAAAGCCAGAATCAGCAAATTTGGTTACTATTTCTGATTTACGACGTCATTCGACTATCGGCATCGACCACGCCACTTTCCCTGAGATTGGTAAGAAAATTTCTTCACCGCCACCAAAAATCGCAAAAGCCAAAATCTGCCGCAATTTTAGAAATTGAGTTATCCAATTTGAAAAGCATATTTATGATTATTCAATGGTCGAGACACAGCCACGACAGGCACAAGAAAGTTCTTTGCTACCTGTAATAATCAGAGTATTCCGTAGTCGATAACGCCCGACTCCAACCCACTCAACTGTTTGCAAGAGCAGGTTTCTGTTGCTTAAAAGTTGTGGATTGGAACTGTATTAGAAGTATCTATTCCATACAAGCCGAAGAGCACTCTTCGACTTAGCATACTTTACGTGTTTAGTGTGTGTGGTGGTGGTGGTGGTGCACTGTGCATCTTGTGTCTAGCTACCTTCTTGCTGCGAAAAATAAAAATGCGTCGATTGGCCAGCCAAAGTCGCAGATTGCGATTGATGCGCGTCTTGCGGTTGAATGCACGCGTTTTGCTGTTTTCTGTGGGCATGTGCTTCTTTTTGGGCTTTTGGCGCTTGCGGGTTTGAGTTGGATGCTGCTTCTTTGGTTTGGTGGGCTGATTGGTCTCCGTCGTGCTGGCATCTGTCAATACATCCGAGGACTGGGATCCATTGCTGCCATTGGAACAATCTGAGGCCGGCAACTTTGTTGTGATCTGTGTGTGTTGGCGTGTCTCGCCACTTGCCGGCTTCTCATTGAGACTGCCGCTGGGTGAACGGGGTCCAATGCCACCGGCAGTCGTACGCTTTGTACCGGTCACCTTGCCATCCAAATCATGACGACGACGCTTCAGGCGCGCCAGTGCCTTGAACTTACGCTGGAGCACCGGTGAAAAGTAGATTTGGTCCAAGACATGCATCACCTTGTGCATGCGACGCACTCGAAACTACAGGTGAAGTGTGTGAGGTGGGAGGTTGGAGGTGCACTTTTTCTGGACGGACTACAAATAATAACGACATTGACCACTTACCTTCCGAATCTCATGCATGACCTCGGGCGAACTGGGCGGCGCACGTATTGGCGCACAGCAAGGACCTTCCAGATCTGAGGCAGTGATCGAATGTTTGCCCTCATTATCAGAACTGGAACTGCAGTTGCCCTCGTCGCTGCGTTGCAAAAGTATTAGAAGCAAATTATGAGTTATGTTGGGGGGAACAGTTTGGAAAGAGAAGTTGTGTTAATGTGGTAGTGGGTAGTAACAGTCAGAAAGATAAACCATCGACCATATTAAGAGTCGAGTCGAGCTACAAAACATTGTTCGCAGTACTTTCCATTTATGATCTAAGTGAAAGTTAAACCGATTATTCAACATTTCAGCCAATCTATAAATGTTTATTCATTTATCTGTAAGATGTTTTTCGATCAAGCCAGAAAATAAAAACAAATGTGTGCAATTTAAAGAAAAAACACTCGAAACGTGCAAAGTTTTTAGCATTCCTTTTTATATCTAATTTAAAAGAACAAATATCTTTAAACGCACCAAGAAATTTCTAAATAACGTCGATATATTCCCATTAAATGTTATGTTATATACAAATTAGATGTTATTGACATATTAATCATTGTAGTAATTTTCTTGGCTCATATAATATATAAAAATAACAACAACTAATTTATACATACGGCAGAATTTATGACAAATATCTTATTTGTCGAACGGATGCTCACAACCGATAAATAATTGTATATGCATTAAAACTAAACAACTAAAAATAAAATCTATATCTATGGGACGAGTAAGTGAACATCTGAAAATACAGGCACACAGACAAATACATACATACATTACACACATACACACATACATATTTATATCTTATTTTATAGAATGGAATGGTCGGGGGGGGGTTAGTTGGATAAATCCTACCTGGAGTAATCCGAAAGCGGTATGTTTAACGGTTCATCAGCGCTAGATCCTTCGCGCATCAGTCTTTCGATTATTTTGGAGCGTAGTCTTTCCTGTTGTTTGAGTAAATTTAAAATCTATTTTTAATGTTAATGCATTAGGATTAGTGAACTTTAATAAATTATGCCGAACAAAAAGAATATTATTCAAATGAATTAAGTGTATTAGAATATATTAAATTGGCAAAGCTGGCTGAAAACATATAAAAATCATGTAAACAATAATAGCCACTAACTACGACAATTGTTTTTATTCAGTCAAATATTATACAGTGTACTGCATGTTGTCAAAGGCGAGCTACAAAACGTACTACTTAAGTAATAATAATAAATAATAATAAAATAATATTAACGACAATTACTCATGTGCCTTACGGTGCTCTGTTGCCTGTGCTTATATGCTAAACATACATTATATATTAAACATATACACATACATATACATGTATGTATATACAAATATACACATGTATTTTTGTAGTGAAACAAATTTGTTAGAATTTAGATATATCGATTTAATACATTTAGTGCTGATGACTACTAAACTAGGACGTATTCAAAAAAAAAATGAGAAAACCAGCGATTAGCGATAGAGAGCATTTAAATTCAGAACTTTGGCAACAATACTAATATGATATAGATGCATAGATGCATATGTATTTGAAATCTCTGCTGAGCGTAGTCTCTTCTCCATTTTGTATTATGTATTTTATATGGCGAGTAATCAGCACAACAGCAGCACACAACAACAATTTACAAATATACCCAAACATTCAATAAAAAGCGATTTGCTGGCGGTTTGTGTAGGGATGGTTGTCTGTCTGTCTGTCTGTTCGTCTGTCTGTCTGTCTATATGCATATGTATGTATGTGTTATGTGAGTGAAGGAACACATTCTTAGGATACACTTTTCTCCACAGAACGTTTCACTTTCAATTTATCGCTTAGTATACATCCCTGATCGGCCATTTTTTGTAATTTTAATGCTTTCTGTTCGCGTTTCTCGCGTTTTCTTATCTTTTTAATTTGCTTAAATAATTTAGCATGTCGCTTTACTTTGTTCGGGTTTTCATCACAATAGTCCAATAACGTCTCACAAAATGCGCGTCCCATGTGCTCATAATCCTGCAAAATCCCAGTTAAAACACTGCTCGTGCTCGTGCCAGCTAATTAACTAAAATATTACCTGTGTGTTGAAGTGGGTGCCTTTGCGCGAGCCGAGCACAGAGCCGCCAAAGGATGCCTCAATCGTATAGCTATTCGTGATGCCCAGCATCCAAACAACAATGCGTCCAGTGCCTTCCTTGCTCCTCTGTATCTTAAACTTACAGCTTTCGAAGGAGAACTGTCACAAAATGTACAAAAATATGCATAAATTTCAATTAAACAGATGAGTGCATGGAGGGAATGAGAAACACACCCGATCGGCACTGTTCTTGTGCAGCATCAATGGGAAGACCTGCTCCGTGAGCCTCTTCTCCGGATTACGCTTGTTCTCACAACCATATATGAATATGTTATGCTTGCGTGAATGTGCGTGCATATCACAATACATGGCCACACCACATTCTTCAATCAGTCTGGAATTGAGTAGAATTTGTAGATCTCTTGATTACTACTACTACTACTATATTTATCGACCGGCCGCCTACCTTCTAATCATGGCTTTTGTATACCAAATTGATGGATATGTCTCTCGTATGACAGTTCGATATTGACGATTCAGGTCCTTGCCAGTTAGCGAGTTGCGTGTGTTGCCGACAATGACTCCGTCCGGATTTAGCATCGGCACCAGTTTAAAGATAAATTTGTGACGCAGTCGCTTCGCAACTGTCGTATCGCCCGTTATAAAGTCCATAAGACCCTTCATCATCCACGACGATGGCGTCTCGCTGGGATGCACGCGTGCCGATACCACAATTGATTTCTTACGCTGTCAGTTAATGGAGCACAAATGCAGTTACAAAATTAGATCGATTTAAATTTGGTAATATTTACAAATTCTCATAGATCGATTTCGATCGCAAGTGTTGATATATATTAGAAGCAAGGTATCAAACCGAACCGAATTTATGTTGCAATGTTATCAAAATTTAGGTATTTTGCCAAACTTTTTTACTGCATCGGTTACGTATTGGTACCTTGATTTATACGGTACGCTACCGGTACGGTACTGGTGTACTGCTAGTCGAACGTAACCCAATGCGAAATACTCTGACTCCAGTGCAATACCAGCTAATTACAGGTGACCAGAAACTTATTGCTTTTGAGCCAAACGAAAATATAAAAACTTGGCAAATATAATATAGCTATTGAGATACAAATGGGTCGACTGCAAGCCTTTCCTTGATGTTATGCTGAACCTGAACCAATTAAAAACTGATGAAAGTATGTAACAGGCAGAAGGACGCATCTCCGACCCCATAATCTGCATTTATTCTTGATTAGCTTCAACACCTGAGTTGAACTAGCCTTGCCAGTCTGTATGAATAATCTGATTTCAGAGATCTAAATACTTCAAATGTGGAATATAAGTTATCGTATACCAGCTTGAACACAAACAGTATTTAAGTATTTACAAGTGTAAGTCAGACGATTTTTATCTTATCTAATCATCATAGTTTATCTTTTTATTATTATTATTTATTTAAGTTACTTAGAATTGTTGTGCAATTTTTGCACTTTTTAAAGAACTTGAGCTGACTAAAATAATAAAATTATTAAACTAAAAACCGAAAAGAATGCTACAAAACGAGAACGTTAACTGAAACTTGAGCTGTGCAAGCGTATATATAGTAATCGTTTAAAGTTTCAACCGATTGAGATTTGAGATTTATTATGTGTAAAATAGTTTAACTTACACGCATGTTGTCCTCGTTGCTGGATGGTGCCGTGACTGTCAGATAATAGACATTATTGCCAGCTAGTGTGCGGCAGAGAAGGCGCAGTTTGCAAAACTTTGATTTGACGGGATGACGCTGTATCTCCATGAGATAATCCTGCAATCAAACGGATTACGTTAATAATGGTAGACAAATAAATTTGAGAATTGTCAACTCTACCTGCAAATCGCTGTAGGTGTACGGATAGCTATGGGCAAAATACACTGTATCATCGTCATGGTCAAACTCAATGGTGAAAGTCAGCGTGTAGCTTGAGTTATCCTCGTCCTCTTCATTGGCATTGTTGCTGCTGCTTTGAATTGGGATATGTGGGACATGTGGGATATGATGTTGAGCCCAATGCTGATTGATATGTACACTTACTCGTCATCGTTGCGGTAATATGATATGTTATTGCCACATCTCCGCCAGCCCTCGTTCTTGTCTTTGGCACCCAGTGTGGAGTACATGACCGGTCGCATGCCATCGTTATAAAGACTATCCGACTTAACCAGATTGACAATGGAGAAACGATAGAGCATGTTGCGGCGAGTGCGACGAACGCGAAAATAGAACCACTGTTTGGAACGGCTGGTGTAGAGATCGGGTCGCAAGTAGAGCTCATAGTAGGTGGGTGTGATCTGCACAGCCTTCGCCAGGTTGCCGGACTCAAAACGCGACTCAAACTCCAGGCTATCGTACTCCTCGGCGTTCATGGGATGGCAGTTGGTCACAAATTTGGCACCGCCCACCGCCGAGCGACTAAACTGCATTTGTGATGGATCATCGGGAAGAGATGGAGATTGAAAAGATGTCTTCTCATTAATAATTATCTCTGGACAGGGCCTCGCATTGGGCATTTCAAAGGTGCTCGTATTGGTGCCTGTATTGGTGCTCGAATTGGTGCTAGTGGTACCCGTATGAGTTACCCCAACATCAAAGCTTGACGCTTGCAACGCTTCAGTGCCTCGACGGCGATTCCTTGCAACAGCTGCCACCGCTGCCGCCATGCTCACACAAGGCAATGCCAATGTTTTTTTATCATCGTTTGTTGCTGCTGCGACGGTTGTATTTAATTCTACTTATATAAAAACAAAAGTAAAACAAATTCTCTTTCTCAATGTGGAATTAGATGCCTGCACGAGCCAAATCTTCTGAATCTGTAGCTTGGTCTGGTCACAATTAAGGAGTGTACAAAAAACTATGATTATAATTATAAAAAAAAATAAATAAAAATTTAAGTTCGTTTTTTCGTTGGATTTGCCAGTTCTGAAACATACTTCTGCTGTGCAATATTAAAGCGGAAATGCAGATATTGATGTGGAAACGCCCTTATAGGGTATACATGAGCATAACTTGCTGGTCGTGTGGACTTCTTGTTATGGTTTCCAACACTTCATGTTGTTAACTTGTCTGACCATCTATCCTAGATTAGTGCCGGCCAAGCCAAGCTTTTGCTCGAGCTTTCACATGTACACAAGAGAGCCTTTGTGCATTCATGCGCTACGCTTGCATTTATAATGGAGAGCTTTTTATTGCTCAGCACACACACACACTATTGTAATTGGCCGAAACTAAAATATCATATTAGTGAATGGGAAATGCACACAGTGATTTCGACTCGTGCTGATCTCTAATTAACACTTTCATTGTTCATTACATGTGGCAAGCCTCAAGAGGCTCTCATCTCCCACTAGCGTTTCCGTATCTGATACGGACCCAGAGCTGGTAGTTGGACGCTTGTCAGCGCCACCGGCCAGACGATCAATTGGAACTTCACCCTTCGTTGCCGTGCCACCATCCGCACTGCTCTTTTTATGGATGGATTGGTGTGGACCACTTTCTAGAGCAACCTCCAAACGAGTTATGTTCGTTTTGGGAAGTTTGATTGGGGAAACGGCATATTTTATATTTTGTACCTTGCTTGAGGTGGAGCTGCCGGCGAATGTTGAGGGTTTCTCGTCGTGATCGATAATCTTCTCGATTATCGCTTTCGATACCTTCTTGCCAAACTGACTGAGCACGTAGTGGGGCGAGGCCGGCTTGTACTCGGTGCTATTGTTCTTCCAAATATCATCAATTTCGCTGGCATCCTTGCTGGTTGACTTGCTGTCTCCTTTGCTAACGTCCGAATCATTGATGGGAATTGCGAATCGTTTCTTCTTGGCATCGATAAGACTTTGGATGGCTAATCTCTCAATCGCCTCCCTTCCTTCCCCACTCGTATCGCAGTCATCGTCGTCGTCATCATCATCATCATCATCATCATCATCGTCATCATCCTGAGAGTTGCTCGTGGAGCGATCATCCAGACTATTTATGATCTTAGAAATTCTATTCATCTGGCCTTTTCCACCACCATGTTGATTCACCCTGCGATTGATGGGCACAGTATCATTTCTAGAATCCGAAGAGTCATCCGAATCCTCGCTGGACTTGTCCTCTGTCTTCGCTTTGGTATTTGCCTTTCCCTGTTAGGTTGTTGAAAGTCAATTTAATTAGCTTTCCGCCCAAATGCCCCAAAAACCTTATCGCTGCCCTCCCAACTCTGTTCTGTGTGTGTGTGTGTGGGTGTGACTGTGCCGACAGTGCATGCTTTAAAGTATCACAAGAAATATTGATGATGATTGCGATGATGATGAGTACTCACATAGTTAACAGCACTTATGGGACAATAGGTAAAGACAACGATGCCATTCTCCTCACCAACTGGACGCGGCTTCAGCTCATTGCCCGTTGGCACATTTAGCGGTTCAGGCTGCGCGGGCACATAGGGAATGTGTATAATACGATCCCCAATCACCTAAAAAGTGAAACACAGAAATACAGAATTCGAATTCAATTCAGTCAGAACGTATGTGTGTCAGCTTTAAAGGACTAAAAGAACATTCATCTTCGTATGTATTTACATATGTCCAAAAGAGATTCGAAATCGATATTTATCGAATGACGCATCCCATAGTCGAGAGGGCGGACTGACTAGTAGATAACCTGTACGCAGTTATCATCACGCATTTGAAGATGCCTAATAGTTTCTGATGAATCTCCTTGGATCTGAATCACGAAAGAACTGTTGTAACGGTTATATATAAGCATTTATCGATTTTATCTGCTGGCATCAAGATTTTCATTCGAAGTTTGTTATCTTATGTTTTTGTACGTTTTAAACAAAATTGTTTATACAGTAGTTCAAGTTGAATTTAAGCTTTTTCGTTTTATTAAGCAAGTTTTAGTTGGAAACTTAATGTACCACACTAGTGTACTTATATTGTATTAGAAAGGGTGACATTCCTGTCTACGACTATCTTGCCAATCCCAACTAAAAACTCTTATTTCGTCAAATTTAAATTTATTAATTTTTCTTATAATTTTAAAGAAACCTCTGTTATACATATTTGCATATACGAATATGGATAAATGGAATCACCAATGTGTCAATGACATTTTCAATCCTGGTTAAAGAGACTGAAGCATTCATGCTTATAATTGATATAACGGCATAGAATATTGCATGTGACCTATATATATTTAATATTTATTTACTTAGTCGCCAAGCAAAAACTTTCTAAGAAAACCAGTATACTAAGCTCCAAAAAATACATGGCAGAGGAAACAAAAGTTTCCAATAACGACACCCGACACGTTGGGGCAATTTGATATGCCTACCCCGAGACAAGAGACAACGAATGGGAGGGACAATGCTGCTTTATCGAAAAGTTATCTCTTCCCACCTACTCAGAGCAGTTCGAATATGCAAATGTACACAAACATATGGGCATACACTGAGCCACTCACCTGGCATTCTACCGGCCATCTGGGGGCCTGCTGTGAGCAGTCATTGTCCTTGTCCTTAGGCAGTGCGAATAGATCGCGTGGTTCCTTTAATCGTGCAATTGGTCTTAATGTTTTTTCATCCGTGTTAACAACCAATTGATTTGTTTTCAGACCCTTCGATAGGAAACTGCCGAGGAAGCCTGCTAAAATAGAGATTAAAATTAAACTTAAATATATTTAAATATACAATATGAATTTTTTTAGAAATAAATAATGTACTCGAACTCAAAAATGGCCCAAATACTCCAAAGCATTTTATCTGCAGCTTTCAACTCCGTTTGGGTTGATTTCTTTCAGTGTACTCTGACTTGGTACCTTTGCATACAAATAATTCATTCTCCGTTTTGAATAACAAAAAACATAAAAAGAGTATTAAAAATATATTGCGCAAATATCTGGTAAGGAACAGAAGGAGACATCGATTTTTTTGCGCTTGAGCTTGACTCACTGAATTTCGTTTTTTATTTTGTATATATCTTAATTATATACGTAGCTTATTTCGACGAATTTTTGTCAATATCAAAAAGCCATATGTGGGCTATTTGAAACGGAACAATAACTATTCTTGCAAATGAATGAGGCCGCACAACCAATGCCTAAAGATAATCAACAACTAAGAATGTAACATACAAAATTAGAACCCTTTGAAATTGGAAATTGATGTAAGCTAACACTAAGGCAGAGTTCCATATAGAGTATAGGAAATTTGTGAAATTCTACGGTTTTTTTTAGGACTGAAAAATGATACGATCATTTTGAAAGTTAAACGTTGGAAGCAGTGTAATACATGCAGCCATGTCTTTCAAATGAATGAAATAAATCTAGCTCGAGACACAGTAAAATTGATGTGTATATAAATCGTATACAATATTCAGCTTTAAAGTACTATTCTAAGTATTTTTTGAGAATGTTGACGTTGCGCTGTGCGCTAGAAAGCAATAAAAAAAAATACTTCGATTAATGGGTAAAACGGATTGAGCAGTTTGACTGTCTCAAAAAAGAGCTCTAGCAAACAAATAAACAAATTGACAAATTCATGTTGATGGTTAATATCTAAAGTACGAACTCTCGCGAGTTGTGTTTTTTGATTTTCGAATTTTGGTATACTCGTACATTGCGGAGCCGGTCGAAACGGATGCATAATATATAATATACACAAATATCTGTATGTCATTGGAGCATCTGTTGAGATTTGGGCTAATGTACATACACATGAAAGACTAGTTGTTTTCGAAAAATAAAAAGATTGATTATCCCATTGCGGCAAGTGCGAGCGTGTTTATGGACTTAACATGTTGACAAACACTGGATCAAAATCTACTAAATCATTAGCAGCCAACATATATCAGCGCGGGCATTTATACTTTGGCATCCCGACAATAATTTTCATTTTTTTTTCTCGTTATCCCCAAGTGGCTTACCAGCTGAATTCTAGCACACAAAAAGCGTTTGCAGTTGAAAAATGTAACAAATGGCAAACGGCAAACGGCAAAACAAATGCAACTGTTTGTTGGCCAAAATTCTGATAAACACAAAAGAGACGAGAACCGCTACAATTTTGAAACGATGTGTATGGCCGACAGTCTTTATGCCCACGTAAAAGACGCAATACGATTTTTTTTTTTGATTTTTTTAAATTTTGTTAAAAACAAAAATCAACTAAAAAAAACAGAACAAAAAGAGACACTTCGTAGGTGGGCACTTCGTAAATCGAGTTGCTATATCGGCTGATTTGATTTGTTATTATTGTCGTCGGGCGACGTTGCTGGTTGCGCGTTTTGTTGTTGACTAAAACCGAAAATCGAGTGAATGAATGTGAATGTATGAATATGTTGAATCTTTTCACGCCACAACGTCGACGTCGACGTCAATACATGCAGCTCACCGCTTGCCACTTGGCGTCTCAGCTCCTGCCCCGGCCCACCTCCCCTGACCACTTCGTTCGTGCCGCAGCCATGGGCTAAGAAAACGAGAGGCGTCGGCGACGACAGTGGCAGCAAATATTATTTATGGCGATGACAGAGATAGAAATACCGAAACTGCAAAGCTTTCACTTCGCACTTGCACATTTGGCTAGTTGTGGGCGAGCTTTGACACTACCGCGGCAAACATTGCGAAGCTTTTGGCTCGCACTTGAACTTAAAAAGAGGCATTGAAACTAGAATGCGATGCAGAGATCTCAGATGAATACAGCGAAAGTGTGCTTCAATTTCAAGAGGAGCTAAAATGAAGATAACACCAGACTGAACATATTAAAAAAAAAGAAGCAAAACAAAAAAAGTATCGCGTAATTATTGGTAAATTCTATAAACGCATTTTGTGCTTGACATGACTGAAAAATATTCAAATTGTTTAATTCGCACACAAATCACGCTGACTTAAATTATAATTACGTTCAACTGCAAATGACATGGATTTATTCGCCTTTGTTTAATAGTATGTTTATATATGATGGTCGAAAACATAAAAATATGTATAAAGACTCATTAAACTGCAGTCATCTGTTCGGAATATAAAATAATACAACACATGGACAATAAACTGTGTCGATCTAAAGATGTCAGTTTGTCCGTCGGACAGACGTCTGAACGAGCACGTCGATCTCAGGCAAGAGATAAAAACTGCATATTAAAAGGAATGAGCGTCCCCGACAAGGAGATACCCTGTAGGCAACAGTTGCGCTCCTGCTTTTTTAAGCAACACACAAATACAAATTTTCCACTAGATTTTTCACTATTTAAAAAATTTCGATAACATATCGATATTTATTGATTATTCTGGAGAAGCTATCGTAAATAAAAAGAGAGGCTTTCAGTATATATGCTGAAGAATGAGATTTCTTCTGATATTGGTGTTCCCCATTAAGAAGTCTCTGAGGTAGACACATACAGACACACCGACGGAAATTGGTACAGGGTATGCAGAAACTAGGTCGAGCGTAGACTTCTGTCCGCCACAGTGTTTGGAAATTTCAGAATTGTAAAAATAAAAACGTTTTCACAAAGTTGCATATTCATAAGAGCAGAGTCGACATAGGCAATTTTATTTTTATCATTTTGAGAAAAGACATTGCATTTGGGATGAGTTACATTTCAAAATAGAGCTGGTCACAGTGCCGTATTAGCCCATTTAAAATGTCTGATTTATTTTGGGAGTTGTAAATATCATATGCTCTATTCGAATATTAAGTATACGGTTTTGAATCGCTCTCATAAAATATGACAAGTTGCGGCGCCAAGAAATAAGTAAAGCCAAAGAGACAACGATTTTATTGAGAAATTCTTTTAATCACAGTCAGTCTCTCTATTTCTCACTCTTTCTCTGTCTCTCTCTCTCTCTCTCTCTCTCTCTCTCTCTCTCTCTCTTAGATGCATTGAATTCATGAATTAAATTGTTGAATGTTTAAATGCGCAGGCGACTAATTGCAATGGCATATTCAAGAATCAATGACATGATCTTTTTTGTCGGTGTGTCTATCAAATACTCGAACAATCCCTTTACTTAAGGCATTTTGTTTACAAACTTGGCGAAACATTCGGTCAATGCCTTGCAAGGTGTTTAAATTCCAAATAAACATATAGATTCGAAATACGGCGCATTTAAGTTCTTTGTTTGTACAAGCATTTTCATGGCATTTCTAAATGGCTATCAACTTTATCGAACATTATGTGCCATTCACACATACATTGTATGTTCAATGACTAACCCAACAACGGCAAATATATGCCTTTGCTGTCCGCAGTGCTTTAATATAATAATATTGGTACAGAGTTCAAGAACATGAAACAATTTTGGTCAGTTGGGTTATCCTATCTTGCTAGCAAGCTATGTGGTTCTCATTTGTGCTTAGCATTTGTCGGCTAATGAATATTTAATATACACATACATTTAGTAAAGCGAAATAACAATCGACATCAATTTAGTAATTGTGTTAATAGCATTGTTTGCCGTTGTCATAACAGCGAGAACAGAATGGTGCAATGTCGAAAGCATATCTCAACTTGACTTAACGCTAATTCCCTGCATCTTTATCTTGATCTTTATTTTAGCACAGTTTTTGCCGTCTAGGACATAATCAACGACTAAATGTGAATCATCACCCAACCACATCGAGCACGGTGCCTAATCAGTTTTCCTAGAACAACGACTTTTTAAACTGCTACACCGGACATACATTGATTATTATCCGGTACAGTTTCCAGCAAAAGCAGCAATTAAATCGTGGTACCCTTAGACAATCAATTCGTAGAGCCAAACACAAAAAACCATTAGATAATTAAATGTAAGTATATATATATTATTATATCTCCCTCTCTCTCTCTATAATCTCAGTTAGTCTATGAATTATATTTTGTAAGGCTAAATTAAAATGTATATGGCACAAAAGATTTAATCTGTTAATATGAAAACGGCAATTGCTCAACAATTTTAATTTGCTAAAAATTATTTTTAAAATTTAATTTTTTTAAATTAAAAGTTTTCGAAAACTCTAAATAATAAGATTAATTATGTTACCCAAAGCATAAAATCTGGAGAAATGAAATTTGCTCCGATCTATTTGGGCATTTATAGATACAACCATGTACAGGCTAAAATAAATTCTGTGTAATTAATGGAAAGAAAGCCCAACTGCACTTGTTGCGCTCGACAAATCCAATAAAAGTAGAGTTCATTAAAGGTACGATATATGAAAACAAGCTTTAAATGAGCTAGGAAAGCCAGTTAGAAGCAATATATTTGGTCTTAAAACTGTTAGCGTCAAACTATGACTTGTGTTAACAATTCTCCGACAAAAATTATAAAACACAACAAGATTATTCTCAAAGCTATTAATAATTGATTCTAGAGTTAAATGTATAAAAAACATGCTTCACTTGTTTTGTAAAATAAATCACCATGGTCCAACGGGGGATGGGGAAACTAAACTAAAAATGAACTAAAAGCTGCTCATTAAACGTAATTCATACACAATTATTGAGCTTCACACACTTAATTTGCATCGAAGCTACTCGTATGTAGTACTTATGTGCATGTGTGCATTTGTGTAAATATGTGTTCATTAGATACATTTTACCTCCACTGGAAGTTGTTAGTGTGCAGGCGGGAAACAGCTGGGCCTGCAGAAACTGCACGCGACCGCCGCCGAATCCATTGAAGTCCATCATACACTAGCTGCGCCTGAAACACCCTGTTCCGACTTGTGGTGCTTCTTTTTGACTTTGTCGGTCAGATCATATTAAATGTGAGTCACTGAACAAACAAAAAATAAATAAATAAAACGTCGAATGCTGCTGCACGGTTGCCGCTTCATTCATATTATTATTATTATTATTATTCTTATTTGTATTATTATTATTTTGAGCAGTTGAGGTTGGCAAAGGCAGCTCCGTTTAAACTCCGTTTTGGCTCCGCTTGGCTTATGCAATAGCCTCTAACTCATTTTCACAGCGCGCTTATTAGCAACATTTTATGCGGCGTTTCGTCGCGTTGTACAAAATCAACTGAGCCGCTCTGAGCCGTTGACGTCGCACTCGAGCCCAAACTGTTATAAACAAATAAACAAAACTAGTCGCTAGTCGCTATCGCTGTCCGTAATGCCAAGAGGAACACTGCAAGGTAGTCCTGCCATGAATTCAACTCACGCTCAAATTCAAACAATGCCAAATAAAATGCAACCACCCTTGATACGGCAGCGGGTTGTGTCAAAGACTACAAAGCTACATAAAAAAATCAAATAAGAAAATCACATTTGGCTGACCCGATCAGTAGGCCAAAGGAAAAGGCAGCGTCAATTGATACTATCAATTAATTAGTCACAAATGTTTTTGTATTTTTTATGATGGAATGTGCGACTGCGGTGCTCTTTATACCCTGTACGCCGTACTACAATGGGTATAACGAACTGGTGCCAAAGCATGCTACTGACAGAAGAAAGCAATTCCGTATCAATTCATAAATGTATTTATATATTCCAGATGGGTTCAGTTTAAAAACAGTTCTGGTATGCCATACGCATATTATTATATATTATATATATATTATATATTTCAAAGATATATGCTTTGTTATACGGTAAAATAGACCTTAACATTATGTTGATTATCAACAGAACTTGAATAAAGACAGCAATCGTGGCAAACTAATAGGATATAAAGGGTAAATTACTGACGAGATCCATCCACAAAGAGCAAGATCTATCTTGTTTCTGCTATCGCTGTTGATTCTTTTGTTGTTGCTGTTGCTGTTGCTCTGTTGGACACATACCAAACAGGTGTCATGAAATTTGTCAGCGTCAGGCAAGCGTCCCAGCATCGCATTATGTCACCAAGAGCAGGCGGCAATGATCTTGATCACAATATTTATGTGTTTTCTATTTTGGCAAGTCGCCGTGACTCTCAAGGTAAAACGAAAATCCCGTCCACTATCCTCCCTCACTCATTCACTAACCCGCCCGACACTGATTAGATCTTGCCCCATGCATTTGTTTTGACTATACAACCGTATTTTTAACACAAAATACTTATAAATGTAAATTGCAATTAAAACATTTGTTCACGATATTTTATACAATGCGGCTGAATTTTCTACTTGCTACCCCAGCAAATTGGTCAAATTTTACCAATTTACGATTTATATGAACAAAACTTGCCACGATGCCAAAGATTATAAGAACAACAAGAACAACAATGTATGCATATATTTTGTTATTCGAACAATGTCTTCTAATATTTTGTGCGCCTTGGCAAACATGAGATCATATAGTTGTTCTGAATGAAATTCACCAAAAACCCCTTCTTTAGTAATAGGTCCAACCATGTTGTAAAAGTTAATGACTTACGCAAGAAATCAAAAACAATACCAGAGCTAGAAGTCGACTCACCCTTCGCGTAGTCAGCCAATCTCAGTGAGCATTCCAAGTCGTTGCATTGGAAATTGGCGCTGAGTGCATTGTTGGAACTAGTGTCGACATCTGGGGCAGCAACAACGATTTTGGGACTGTTACTCGTAGCATCATAATCGCTAAAGGCAGAGCTTGAGCCGAGCGATACGTTGTCAGTCAGTAACGGAGACGATGGTAATGCCATCAATCTGGGATTTCGGGCATTGTGCAAGAGCAGGCGGCGTCTAGTGGCTTCTATGGATGCGATTTCCACTGTTGTGAGACAAATCTGACGGTTTCCATGGCCAATCTGTGCCATCGACAAGCAGCTAAACCCTGCTGCTGCTGCTGCTGCTCGACTCTGGGCCAGAGCCTGAGTCGTCGACGTTGGCGTAACGGATACTGATGTTACCTGCATGCTCAACAGGCTGGGACATACAGAAAACAGCAAATATAACGCGTCGTTGTCGATATTGTTGATTTCGTGTTTATTTATATCTAATATTTATTGGCGTTTTATATCTGTTATTTAGCACTTGCTTCAATCGAAAGAAGAAAAAACAAACAAAAAAACGGGAGAAAAAAAAACGAACTAAATTGTTAGTTGTGGCTGCCACATGCGTCGCTATTTAAAACACCAACGCCGACAGTCAGGGAGCACTTGGCTGCCAGCGACAGACTCGTGTCTGAAGCAACTGACAGACTGCTTGAATTTGGCCTAGTGGCGATGGCTTTCTGTTGCAGAGTTACAAAGTAAAAACCACGGTATTAAAATTATTGCCTGCCCTGCCCTGCCTACTCCCAAACTTTTGCCGATTCTGTGCAAGGCACCGCAAAAAAATGGTTGTTTTTCTTTATTTGTATACCCTCTATTTATATATATCCAAAAAAACAGGTGAATGGGGTAGAGTTACATGTTGGCATGTAACAGGCAGAAGCTAACATTTGCCACAAAAAAAAAAAGAGATATATATATATATATATGTGTGTATATATATACGTCGTTAGATATGTATATATAGAAATGTGTGTCCTAACAACCTATAGTCTTTACGGGATGAACGCAAAAGTATACTAAAAGTATAAGCTTGCTTAAGGTATTGCCATAAGCTGTTTCCCAGCAAAGCTGTTTTAAATGAATTGTACACATAACTTTGGTACATCGTGTTGCCAACAAAATATTTAAAACTGCAGGGGAACAGACAGAAGTAGACGTCTCCGAACTCAAAAGGAAGCTAAACTGAGTCGATCTAGCTAACTGCTCATTGTAACAGAATTATTTCACCCAAATCGATACTCCAATATCCAACGTTTTCTTAAAACCCGAAGTCATTAAAAACTTGACAATGTAATTTTGTATATAAGATTTGAGACTTTGGATATTCATCAGCAACGACTTGAAGAATACGAAAATTATTTGCACGTAATTCTTATGTCCTGTATTCAGTATATTTGAGCTCAGGTTGTAGGGTAACAAGCAGTCAATAACTTTTGACTTGATCATTCTTCATTTCGCATAGATGCGAAGGAGACCACCCCCAAAAGGGAGCCTCGACTAAATTGAAGGACGCCTGGTCGCCATTGTGATTAACATAAATTGCGCACGACATGAGTCAAATACGGCGCAAACATGTGTGTGTAATATGAAAAGAGCGAATAGAGAAAAGAGAGCATTACTCCAAAACTCTCTGTGAACTTTGAAATTGTTTTTGAAATTTGAAAAGTTGTATTCGTAGTAGTCGTGCTCGTCGGTAAGCTCGACTGCTCGCTCTGCAATTACCGTTTAAGTCGCTGGTTCAATAATTGCAGGAGCCGCTTGGCATCTCGAGTGGGTTTGGCCCAGGGGTGCACTCAGAGAAAAACTCGGTTCGAAAGTCAAGTGAAACTACGCATGAAATCTCTACTGTTTTGTTCGTTCTTAAATAATTATGTTATTCTATTTTTTTTTTTTGTTTCATTTATGTTGAAACTACGAAAATCCTCAAAATTTCGACCTAAGCTAAACCCAAACGTTTGTCGTTGATTTGCAGACGTGTAGTGTTCATTTGCCAATGTGCTTAGCAAACTAAGTGAAGCAATACCCTGTACGCGGTAGATTGTAGAAATTTACGGGCATATTACATGCAGATGGAGCATCTTTGACCCCATCAAGTATCCATAGATATATGCATTATGTGATCGGGAAGACGAGCTGCTGACTCGATTAGAAGCGCATCTCTCTTCGGATTGAGACTATACGAGTATGTGTATGTAATTTGTTTTCCTGTCCAAGTGACTTATACGCGCTTTGTTTTGCGAAATATTGAAATACAAGCTATAGACAAAAATAGTTCAAATTGCTTTGGCGTCGTCCAACCAAATTGCTTACATAGATATATATATATATCGTTTCGATGCTAAAATGTTCTTTTAATTATTCATTCGACCAATTAAACAGCTTATTTCGAACGAAAATCATATGCTAAGCCAAAAAAAATATATATATACATATACAATTTAACAAATGACTTTCTGCAATTATGAAATGATCTCTACACATAACACTTTATTTTGCCGACTGACTGACTGTCTGACTGATTGACGATAAACGCAAAGCCAAAACCGTAAAAGCTAACGAACAGAAATTTTCACAGCAGATTTGTTAATGAAGTATATACATATATCTGTGTATATATGGGATAGGACTAAGTCAGTGCAATATTTAGTATTTGTTTTCCATTGCACGATGTCCGCTTCTAGAGATCATGCTAAACATTGTTTTAAATCGATCGTTCTCAAGAAACTAAATACATTCCAGAATCAACAAATTTACAGCTGTGATTGTTTTGGGATTGGTGCAATTTCCAAACAAAAGTAGCTGCATTAACCCCTTACCAATAAATAATAATAATTATATACCAGTTTCTCAGAAAATAATAACAAAGTTCTGCGAACAGTTTGGCTCATGAATCATTTCTAGTCAACAGTCAATCAGTTAACACAGACAAATGTAATAATAAACTGTTTCTCAGAACGAAATGGAAAATTAATGTTCTAGAGAAAAGTATTTTAGGTAATTTTGGCGCGTGCCAGCATACAGTATACATTTTATTAGACATATGCAAGCCAAATGCCACCAGCAAATTATTTATGCAAACCACAAAGAAATAAAAATTTAAGCCAACATGCTTCAATTAATTTGGCTTACACTGCCATTTTTATTTAATAATATATATATCTAATTATGTATATATATATATCTGGCGCCAAAGACAAAGAAAAGAAAGAAAAATAAATTTTACTCGTAGTTTGTTGATGTTATTTTCTTTCAGTAACTAGTAGAATTTTCAAAATTTTAAGAATATGCGATAAATACATTCTACATTTGTATATCCATCCCGACCCTACGTTAGCAGATTGAATGCATTTCAAACTATGTACATTTTTGTCATCTCTTCGAAATACGAAAATACTTATAAATGTTCCAGTAAGCATAATCGACTTTGAGTTGGCCTATACCAATCTATCCATCTATCTATGAAGTACAGTAACATTATTTAAAAATATATGCAACTTCAATTATATCCATTAAAATTTATTTAAAACTTTAATATTTAGAGATACCATGAAAGCCAGGAAAGGGCTGGCAAATTTCCGCTCTTTACTGTGTATAATGTGCTCTTTCATTTATTTTGGTGTGGGACTGAAGGCAACGGAGGTGAACATTGCCGTTAAGTGTATATTAGGATCCTTGAAGGACGAGAACTATAGCTTTAAAAGTGTGTAAGATATGTGGTGTTATCGATTGGCAATTATCGATGTTATCGATTTCCGGCGTTGGATCCAAATTTCAGCACTTTATCTGAAGCGTGCATACGAGAATATACATATATATATATATATTCCAAGTTTAAAGTCGTTAGATTCAAGAATGCCAATGGAGGAAAAAAACAGAAGATGCAGGCAGGGCATCTCGCAGTCAGACACTCTCGAATATCCTCTTGCAGTTTCAGTTAGCAGCATTTAGCCAGGTTACAAAATTATTTGCATGCTGTTCTGTTTGGTTGTCATATTTCTATACAAATTGACGACGTCTCTCTGTGTGCTTTTTGTGCCTGTCATTTGCTGTTATGCTGAATGGTTTTGTGTATTTTTAGATGCGGCCCGCTTCCTTTACCCTGTCAGCTGTATTGAGGAGCGCGGCAGCCAAGCCAAGCTAAGCCAAGACCATGACAGGGGGCGGGGCATGCGATGGCCAACAACACACAAAATGTGATTTGTTATTGATATGCATTTAGAACCAGTGCCCAAAATACAACACAAAATATTAAATAATGGAGCTGGCGTTATTTTTGGGCCAACTTTTGGCAGTAGCGTCAACCGGAAATCAAATCAAAACGAACCAAAAGCCTGGATTAAATAGGCATTGCCTGTACTCGAATTTGTTTAGACGCATGGATATATTTAGATAAATGAGATTATGCTGCAACCCAATTAGCATAGTGTAAACACTCAAGATGGGTTCAATTTAGCAACAACTAGAGAGTATCTATATATAGATAGATAATGTAGATTTAGGCACTTCCGACTTACCATCGCACTGCTTCTGGTGCTGCGTCTCAATGTTTGCATGCGCTGAACTTGCCACCCAATTGTCCCTGGCGGACTTCTGCATTGTTGCGCTGATCCGGCTTGTTGTCCACGATGTCAACCCAACTTAACCTTACCGATAATACACTTCCTGTATTTAATTGCTGGACGAGTGCAAAATGTTTTTGGAAACGCTTTCCGCACAAATTTTGTTCAATGTTGAAATGCGTCTTTATAACAATAAGATTTTCAAAATATGCTATATGTGTATATGTACTAAAACGATATTAACAAGCCAACCAAATGAACATGCATGGCACACTTCATGATTTATTTCGCAATTATGACAGATGACAGAAACAAATAATAATACAAATGTTAAAATGTCAGGCTAAATTTGTAAACGATTAAATTGGTAAATATTTATGTGTCTCGCAGATGTAGAGATGATATCGTTAGACAGCAGGACCATATCGACAACATGGATTCCATGAATCCCTGCTCAGATTCACATTCAGGAGGATGTTCTGTCCAATAACCTTTTGCTTACCAATGTGGACGTTTCGAAAGCCGATGGCAGAGTCTTCTTGTGCTTATCGTGTAATTTGTATCCTATTCCAATTCTACATCCAACTCCATCGTGCCTTCATATATCTATGTATCTGCATACATAAGCACATGTACATATTTACATTTGTAGGTGCAAACAAATGTTGTTCAGTTAAAGTTCAAAGTTCAATGCTTTGCTAACGACACGCACAGCACTTCATTCAGAATGCAAAACGCAACTTTGCTTATTGAGTGAAGTCCTGTCACCTACTCGTCCACCAAGCATGAAAGGCAACTGCACCCAACTAAATCCGTACTCGGCACACACATCCAAACTCTATATATATATATATATGTATCATATGCATGTGTACGAGTACGTCACTGTTTGGACATGATTTTGGGCTTTAAATTTAATAGTTATATTATAAGACTTGAGGGAACAAATAAATGCTTTCCATATAGTCTATATACGATAGTAGAAGTGCGAGGAACACATAGTAGTAGTATTTATATAGAGTCGGCTAAAATAAATGTAAGCAAAGCAACTAGTTTGTCATATGAACGAACATCGAAGAAATAAGCACAGATCCTTTAATGCGTAACACATTTCAGATATGTTAATGATAAATAGTTTTTCAGGTATTTCCCAACACTGCGAATGGGATTGAAGAAAATTGCCACTTAGTGATTCATTGCATGAGTTAGTCTTTTGTGTGTCCTCGTGTTGGGCTAGTGCATGCTGATATAGTAGATTTGATATTGCAGGCAATATGGCTTTTTGTGGTTTCGTTGTCATTGGGTACAGAAATAGGCGTAAACCTATTAATAGATGTCGGCTACGTCAGCGGGCCAACTTTTGAACCGATTCCCATGTTTGATCAATAGCAGCAACAGCAATAGCAACAATAGCACTACTATTAGCAACCGTCCGTCCAATAAATAGCAACTAGCAAATACTTACGGACTTAGCGCTGACGACACAGTTACTAAAACAAGTCTTCGAACTGTGGAACAGCAATCAATTAAATTGTTCTCATATTCAAGCATACCGCATTAATATCAATCTCGTTTCGACCCTGTTTCAGTTGATAACTAACTGCCTATAAAAAAAAACCCAAAAAAAAAACAAATAAACAACACTGCCAATTATCAACTGACAATACAACAAGAACAACAACTGAGCAGGCGCAAAAATGGGCCGCAAAATAACCGTGGCGGTAACAACGCTAAATCAATGGGCTCTGGACTTTGAGGGAAATATGGCCCGAATATTGCAGTCCATATTGGAGGCCAAGGATATGGGTGCCAGCTATCGAACTGGTCCCGAGCTGGAGGTGTGGTAAGTGCCACTTGTATGTACATACTTATTACGTAACATTATTATTTACATTTGACTGCCTCTCTACAGTGGCTACAGCTGTGAGGATCACTTTCTGGAGCCCGATACGTTTCTGCACTCATGGGAGACGCTCTTGGAGATCATGATGTCACCATTTTGGTTAGTTTAAGTTGTAGAAATATGCATCTGTTGCTCTGCTAACATCTTTGATTGATTTGAATAGCGAGAATATGCTCGTGGATGTGGGCATGCCAGTGATGCATCAGAATGTTGCCTACAATTGCCGCGTAGTGTTCTTCAACCGGCAGCTGCTGTTGATCCGGCCCAAGATGGCCATGTGCGACGATGGCAATTATCGGGAGTCGCGCTGGTTTACTGCCTGGACGAAAGCGCTACAAGTGGAAGACTACTATCTGCCCCGGTTAATCACACAGCATACGGGTCAGGAGACAGTGCCATTTGGCGATGCTGTAATCGCGACACGTGACACTTGCCTTGGCTACGAAATCTGCGAGGAGCTGTGGAATGTGCGCAGCAAACACATTGAGATGTCCCTAGCGGGCGTTGAGATAATTGTCAATGGCTCCGGCAGTTATATGGAACTGCGCAAAGCCCACATTACCAACGATCTGATCCGGAATGCAAGCTTCAAGGCCGGCGGTGCATATCTATTTAGCAATTTGCGCGGTTGCGATGGCCAGCGAGTGTATTTCAATGGTTGCTCAGCCATTGCGCTCAACGGTGAGATATTGGCGCGGGGCAAACAATTTGCATTGCAAGATGTTGAGGTGACGCTGGCCACCATCGATCTGGAGGAGATTCGAGCGTATCGTGTGAGTCTACGTTCGCGCTGCTCGTTAGCCGCTGGTGCACTGGCGTATCCGCGTATTCGTTGCGACTTTGAGATGTCCACGCACAATGATATATTTAAGACATCGACGCCACCGGTACAGGTCCCAAGTCATACGCCCGAAGAGGAGATCGCACTGGGACCGGCCTGCTGGTTGTGGGACTATCTGCGTCGTTCCGGCCAGGGTGGCTATTTTCTGCCGCTCAGCGGTGGTGTCGATTCCAGCAGCTCGGCGACCATTGTGCACTCCATGTGCCGTCAGATTGTGCACGCTGTGCAGCATGGTGATGCGCAGGTTCTGTATGATATACGTAAAATCCTCGCCGACACGGACTATACGCCGGATAATCCAGCAGCCTTGTGCAATCGCCTGCTGGTCACTTGTTTTATGGGCAGCGTCAACAGCAGCAAGGAGACGAGACGCCGTGCATCCCAATTGGCCAGCCAACTGGGCAGCTATCACATTGAGATCAGCATTGATTCGGCCGTGAATGCACTGCTGGGCATATTCAATGCAGTTACTGGACTAACGCCAGTCTTTCGCACCCAGGGTGGCTGTGCCAGGCAGAATCTGGCATTGCAAAATATTCAGTCACGCATACGCATGGTGCTCGCATATATCTTTGCCCAATTGATGTTGTGGGTGCGCAATCGACCTGGTGGTCTGCTGGTGCTCGGCTCCGCAAATGTGGATGAATCGCTGCGTGGATATATGACCAAGTATGACTGCTCATCGGCTGATATCAATCCCATTGGTGGCATTTCCAAGACGGATCTGCGACGTTTTCTGGCCTATGCCAAGGACAAGTGAGTAGTCAAAGTCAAATCAATCAATTGAGGGATTATTATAATTGTTGAATATTTTGCAGATATAATTTGCCAGTTTTGGAGTCAATTATCGAGGCACCGCCCACCGCCGAACTGGAACCGTTGCAGGAGAACGGAGAACTGGTGCAAACCGATGAGCAAGATATGGGCATGAGCTATGCCGAGTTGAGTCAATATGGACGCTTGCGTAAACAATTCTTTTGCGGACCCTACAGCATGTTCTGCAAGCTAATGGCCACCTGGAAGGGCGATCTTACGCCAAAGGAGGTGGCCGATAAAGTGAAGCATTTCTTTCGCTGTTACGCCATTAATCGGCATAAAATGACCGTACTGACACCGTCAGTCCACGCGGAAAGCTATAGTCCCGATGACAATCGTTTCGATCATCGCCCGTTCCTCTATCGGGCCAACTGGAGTTGGCAGTTCAAGGCCATCGATGATGAGATCGATAAGTTGCAGCCCATTTACACGCCCTCCTCAACACAGTTGAGGCCGAACAGCGATGACCTGCTGCTCTCGCATGACATCAGTACGCAGCGTTCCTCGCATATGGATGACTCCAAGCACTCGTCGCCGCTATCGTGTGCGTCTCTCGATGTTGGTGTTAGCACGGCTGGACTGCCCCATATGGATATTCCGCCTGCATTGGGCAAAAGGCCAAGCGGCTACTCCAAGGTGCATGTGAATGTGCTTGGCAAGATTAAGGATCGCACTGGTATACCAGTCTAAGATTGTTTTCGATCCTTGCATAACTCCTGTGCCGGTTGGCACATTAAGTGTCTTATACCCGTATCGTACATTTATTATTTGTTTTTTTTATTAGATATACAATTGTAAACTTTAGATACATTTGCCATATGAGCGGATATTTACCACAATGCTGTTGTAAACGCCGCTTATATAAGACAATTAGATAAGATTAGATTTCTAGTCATAGCGTAGTGCATCTTCATTGAATTTTTAATAGAAATGTCTACATGCATTCATAGTACAAGCAAGCAAACCTAGTGCCCTTATTTCATTAGCAATTAGAAAAGCTTTCATACAAATAGATTGAACAAAAAAAACTGTACGAACTATGACTAATGTGCTTAATCCAAATTTTGAAATAAACTTTATCTGAATATTCTATTTGTTTTATTTATGCGGAATGGTATTGCGTAAGACTTCAGAGAATTATTCGAATATAAAGCACGATAAGCGATTATAATTTTACTTTTCGTTTTTAATTTTTGCCAGCTTATGAAAAATACACGTTCTTCAAAATATCTCGAAAACGTTTTAGAAAAATCGTATTCGCTGCAATTCGTGTTCTAAAAATATAAGTTTTATTTATGTTCTTTTCAATTTTTTTAACTACTTAATAGGCCAAATACTTTCATGAATGAACAAACGCATTCATGCTTAAAAAAGTGCAGCTATACATTAATATATGTATTTTATTATATTAAAAAATCGAAGACTATCAAGAGAAAACATTAACATCAAATAAGTAAATAAGACAACGTTATTTTACTTGTGTCAAGTATGCATTTATTTATAATCAGTACACATAAATATGTTATATCTAGGCTTATCTCGGCTCGCCAGACCTTCGAAGGTGCACGCACTCGTCGTAGACTTATGTTCGCCACTGTACATACAAATACACATGTTCCGCAAAACCCCGTTTGATAACTGTCGAGATAAGTGAGTGTAATTTAAAATATATACGGGCGTACAAACGTAACAAACATACATACATACATACATAAATACATACATACATACATGTGTGTGAATGCGATTATTCGTATAAGAGCAAATAGTTTAATGCAACACTAAACAGTGGACGGGCTCCAATTGGCGTAGATGCCTACGTATTTACATATATAACACAATATGTGCACACGTACATAAATACATACAAACATACACAGATTTATGTGTGTACATGTGTATATTGTGCTACAAATTTGTATCACTTTATAACCGCAGCTGTACGTGTATTTATGTCTTAATGTTTGTACAAATAGTGTATGTAGACTTGTACACAAATACATGCCCGAGTTAATATAATCATTGAACATTTTGCCACATATCAAGAGCGATTTCAGAAGCGTTGGCTTACATCGCTTTTGCAAGTCTTTATCAAAAACGATTATCAGCCGGCGCGTCGTCCATTTAGTTATAACGCAGTCAGTTGCGTACATCATATGGAGGCGAGCACTCCGTGAATATCACAACAATAATCATGTGCACCGCTGCTAACCAAAGCCAACGATTCGCTATATTGGACTGCGATGGTGGTAGTGATGATGCTTGGGCATTACTCCTGCTCCTTCATGCTGAAAAGTGTGGACATCTTCAGGTACTGGCAGTGACAACCACCGGCTGTGGCAATACAACCTGTGAGAACGCCGCTCGCAACATGAAACGCATTCTGACAGCTTGCTCCAGAGATGATGTGAGTATATGCATACATAGAAGGGTAGCACATGGAAGCTGCTGCCCCCCACCATCCCTTAATCATAACTTTACACAGGCGCATTCGTTTTAATTACAATGTATGAAATGTATAACAAATTACAATTCGATTAATTCCAATTAATTACAGCTGACCTGATATTCGACTTTTCATTGTATATAAAATTCATATTGCACTCTTGCAAAGGGTATTTAAATTTTATAATCATTTCATGAAAATCGGTGCATATTCCAAAACTGTAAAGGTATGCGAGATTCTTAAAATAGTTTCTATGGTTTTCCATACTTTCCCCGTTGTAACTCTCTATCTCTATATGATCAGTTTGAGCAATCATTCCTTCGAAAATCAATTAAATTTGAATTAATAACAACGAGTATGTTGGCGTATAATAGAAGTAGTAGTTATGTGGATGGTAATTGTAATCATTTGCTATATGTGTGACAACTATCGCTTGATCTTTTTTATCGGTTAGATTCCCATTTATCTGGGCGCTGTTGATCCGCTTGTGGGTAACATCAATGCGGACAAGAAGTATTTCCATGGGCGCGATGGATTCGGTGACTGCCTGGACGCTGATAACTGTGAAAATGTGTCCAGTTTTGTACAGCCACAGCATGCTGTGACAGCTATACGGGAACTGTGCGAGAAACGACCGCAACAGATCACAATTATTGCAGTGGGGCCACTTACCAATTTGGCATTGGGCTTCGCTATGTATGGTGAGCAGTTTGGACAGAACATCAAAGATGTTTACATAATGGGCGGCAATTATCAGGGCGTGGGGAATTCATCACGCTCTGCCGAGTTTAATTTTCACTCCGATCCGGAGGCAGCACATGCAGTGCTGTTGAAGTGTCGCTGTCCAATCACCATACTTCCATGGGAACCGTGCACCAAGGAGCGTTTCAACATATCTGTTGTGAGTAAACGAGTTCAAACGAACTCTTTGGCTAACATACTTACATGGATATATATGTGTATGTGTATGTGTTCTATCCTATTTTTCAGAATTGGCGGCTGGAAGAATTTGGTAAACAAACTGCTGCCATCAAGCACAATGCCATCGATATTCTCACACGGGTAGAATACGCACAATGGATGCCCCTACAGCAGTATGGATTCGATAATTGGAATCCTTGTGATGCTTTGCTGGTGGCTGTCTGGCTCTTTGAAAAGGAATTTGTGAAGAAGTCCAGCACTTGGCATGCCACCGTCGATCTTACAGGCACCCACACTCGTGGCCAAATGGTGCTTGATCATTTAAAAGAGTGTGAAAAGTTTCCAGAAAATGTGCGCATTATTGAGCTGGTCGATGACGAATTCTTTAAGCATATCATCGAATGGGCAGCTGGCTTGAACAATGCATTAGACTCAAAATAATGTCAATATATATTGTGGAGCAAATGTGCACCCATTAGTAATTACTACTTACCTTGTCTAGTATATGGGTTTTTTTTTAATTATGTAGTTTTATCAAATTAAAATCTTGAGTTTATTTCAAACTGTTGATATTTTGCGGGCATCGCACTTATCGATAATAAATTAATCGATTTCCAACCACTAGTGATAACAGTAACTAGTTACTCGTAAATACGTGGGTCGTGTAACGGTGGTGAGTAAATATCGTGCATCTCTAATACCTGATTCTGGCCGTCATAGTGGTCGTTTTCGTGTCGTCAAGACGCATGCAATTTGTTTTTATATTATTTTTCCAAGTGATTTCGGGCCTGGTGCTGCTCATAATTGTTATTCATTATATTTATTATATAATAAATGCAATTACCGGCGAATTTCGAAATTATTCAGTGTCACGACGAAGACGAACGAGCACAACACCCACAATAAGACGGCCCAGCGCAGCGTTTGTCGACCCAGACCCAATTGAAACAACAAAAACGATCAGAACAACAAAGGGTTCAGATCCCCTAAGGAAATCTTGCCCCACTCTTTCGACAGGAAAAGCAATGCAAACAAACGATGATGCAAAGTTTATTAAAAAGTGAGTCCACTTGCCACTCAGAATAAAAACTAAGCGCAATATGCGTACATACATATTTATAGACATATATAAATATATATATATATATATACGTACATATATATATATATAAAATGATGTTTGTGTATTTGTGCATGTATGAACTTAAGAGTAAAGTAGAAGCAGACCAAAATCGAAACCCACTCACCTTGTCGAATGACTAAAATATTTGCTACCACTGTTGTTATTATCGATTTTTTCGCTTGCCTTAACCGTTGGTGCCCTACGTAAGTACATACATACAAACATATGTACGTATGTATGTGTGCGGATACAACTAAATGTCTTCAAACATAAGCAAACATTCTTGATCCATATTTAATATATATACCGCAATTAACCCGTAGAATCGCGGGAACGATGAAAACTTATCATGCATTCTCGCATTAAAACTCATTGTGAGTTAACAAACTAAAATATTAAAAAAAATAAATAAATAAGAAGTTGCATTCAACAGCTTTCCACTCATTTTCCGACAATGATAGACTTTACAACAGTCGGTGACTCACGTATTGATTAAGAAAACTGGGGCAAAGTTTGAAAAAAACAATATATATACGAGAACCTACTTACAGTCAAACTTTCATATAGTGAACTTCTATATTCATTGAGCAACAATTTTTGAGGCAGCATTCAACTATTTTTAAAACCCGTACATATAAAAATGAGTAAAGATTTTTTGTAGAAACACCTTGCCCACACTAAGCCTAAGCCGTTAATCGATGTTGTCATTGTAAAACCACTTTGTATTACAGACGCTGGAAAGGGGGTTGCATTGAACCGCATCCCACGGATAAGGCGCTAATTGTCAATTACCAGCTGGAGGCGACCGTCTTTGGAGAACCCAACAATCCTATGATTGAGGAGAAAAAGGTTTGTTTGTTTTTTTTTACTATTTATAACCGAATAGTAATGAATACATTTTTTTTGAATATTCATATTTAAATCAATTACAGAACTGTCAGAAAATCATACGCTTGCGTTCGCTGACTGCCAAAACGGATCCAGCTGCCCTGGCTCGAGAAGTGGTGGACAAATGTGAACTTATACACAAATCGCAGTTAAACGATGTGGAACAAATTATTTTCTATCTAAAGAACCGCAAAGATAATACAAGCAATGGTGAGTGCCACATAAATACCTTTTAGAAAGAAAAAAAATCGGAATCCATTACATGCAGATATTGCAGACAATCCCCATACAAATAGCCGAAGATCGGCGGCGCTGCACACATCGCAAACGCGTTCTGCGGCACGATCTCATAGCAGCGTTGCGGCCATACCCAGCAGCGGCATGGGAACGGGTTCGAACGGGCCTACAACAGTACCCATACCAACGGCGGATGTGTCCATTAACAACATTGACGAGTATGTGGAGCTGCTGTATGAGGAGCTAAGTGAGCGAGTACGCGGTTCAGCCATGATACTGCAGATGGCTCGCAATCCCGATAATCTGGAAGAGTTGGAGAAAAATGGTAAGCACTTTTAATTTTATCCTCTTTTACTTATCGAAAACTCATCGACTGTCAACTTGTTGTGTTTTTGTAGAGGCCTGCCTCAGCGCTCTGTCCCGGGTATTGCGCGAAGATTGGCGTAAAAGCTTGGATCTATCCACGAACATAATATATATATTCTTTTGTTTCTCTACGTACACCAAGTTCCATCCTCTTATTGTGCAGTATAAAGTAAGTGCAAAGTGCAAGTTAAGTTTTTACATAAATCTAATTGTAATCTGATCACCGTTAACAGATAGGATCGCTTTGCATGGATGTCATCGACTATGAGCTGCGGCGTTACGAAACTATGCGTAATGAACTGGATACCCGCAAGCAGCCGAATGGATCGGCGCCATTGTCGGCCAAGGCAAGCAAAGAGAAGCTGAATCGTAGCACTGACGACGCCCTCGACATTATGAACGAAGAGAAACCGAAGGAGGTGTGTGAAGAAAACGGTATATAAAGTGTGTTCACAAAATAATTCAAATATTTGGATATTTTTGTCAGATGGAGCCACCACGTCGCCGTATACCAGAACTGAAACAGCGTCCCAAATCGGGTAATTGGAGCAGCTTTCACGGAACCATGTCCTCTTCGCTAATAAGAAGTCAAATACTCAACAGCAGCTATCATGAGGCGCTCTCTGCCGGGACCAATTCAAATCCTAATGCAAATGCTGTGGAACCCGTATGTCCGGTTGAGTTGAAAGCGCAAAGTAACGAGTCTCTCGATCAAAACGATCCTAAAGTGAAGAAAGAAGAAATTGATCGGCTGAACAAACAGCTTAAGATATTTGCCAAGAAACAAGAACAATTGCTTCGCGTTGCCTTTTATCTATTGTTGAACATGGCCGAAAACGTCAAACTAGAAGAGAAAATGCGGCGAAAGAATATTGTTAAGATGCTGGTTAAGGCGCTGGATCGCCAAAACATTGATTTGCTTATGTTGGTCAGCACGTTTCTGAAAAAGCTGTCCATTGTTGGCGACAACAAGGACGAGATGTACGCATTGAACATTGTCTCGAAGCTACCGCGTCTCTTTCAAAACGCGCACACAGATCTGGTGCAGGTTACACTTAAGCTAGTCTTTAATTTGTCGTTTGATGCAACGCTTCGACGGAAAATGGTTGGTGCTGGTTATCTGCCTATGCTGGTTATGTTTATAAACGACGAAAAGCACCACGGCATTGCCGTTAAAATTCTGTACCACATGAGCCTCGACGACAAGGTGAAGTCGATGTTCACGCACACGGAGTGCGTACAAATGGCCACCGATGCCATCATAGTGAATCTCAATGTAAAAGTCGATTTGGATCTCATAGCGCTCTGCATCAATTTATCATTGAATCGACGCAATGCACAGATTATGGTTGAAGGCCAGCGGTTGCACAGTCTCATGGATCGCGCCTTCAAATATCAGGATGCACTATTGATGAAACTACTGCGCAATCTATCACAGCACGAGTCGCTTCAACTACAATTCATCGACTACGTGGGTGATCTGGCCCGTATTCTGGCCATCTGCGATGATGAGTCATTCATTGTGGAGTGTTTGGGTATATTAGGCAATCTAGCGTTGACTGACTTGGACTACTCGCAAATACTACAGAATTTCCAATTAATACCCTGGATACGACAACTGCTGGTGCCCTGCGCTAGAATGGATGATCTGGTGCTCGACACTATCGTCTATCTGGGCACATGCGCCTGTGATGAGCTTTGTGCGCTCCTCTTTTTGTCGTGCCAAGGTCGTTATATCAGCTATTGAATTGCTAAAGGCCAAGCAGGAAGATGATGAAATTGTTCTACAGATCATTTATGTGTTCCAGCAGATTCTGCGTCACGAAAGCACGCGCGAGTATATGATCAAGGAAACCGAATCGCCAGCTTATCTCATTGATCTTATGCATGACAAGAATGAAGAGATTCGGAAGGTGTGCGACTATTGTCTCGACATCATTGCAATTAGCGATACCGAATGGGCAAAGCGTATCAAGGTGAAGCTATATTATCTCCGATCCCTGATAAATACATTTTAACTAAATACTTTCCCTATTCCCTATTGTGTTGATTGATACTATGCAGCTTGAAAAGTTCCGTAATCACAACTCGCAGTGGCTGTGCATGGTTGAGTCGCAGCAGGATCGCGACAATGAACAAGACTACGTAGACAATAGTGAAAACGATAATGATATAGATACATATATACGATCTGAGCACTTAGACAATTGCGATCTCTACAACAGCTCGAACATCAACGAGGCCGACAACGACACAAACAGCAACAATAGCAACAATCCAGGGAGTCCTGCCATGTCCACTTACGGCAGGCCTGTTAGCACGTAAGTAATGCAGTGCGCTTAAAGTCTGTCTGTTCAAATGGAAAATTGACGAAAACTAATCTTTCCACACAGCTACCGGCGCAGTCAGGATCTTGATGATGAACTATACAACATGACCTCAAGCTCCAAGTCACAAGGCTCCAGCCAAGGCGGCAATGATAGCAGTTATAGGTTTAAGTCCAACAAGTCGCTAGACGCTGAGGGCTTACATGATGATCTGGCATAGTCAGATAGATGTTAATGACTTTAATTACATCGCGAAATTCGGCAGCATGATGATTAGAAAGAGTTACGTTATTTAAGCTTCTAGTTTCGCGGCGTTTATGTGTAGTAGTTGTATAATACATGTATGCTGACCTATTCTCTTGCATACATACATACATACCATACATATATATATATATATATATATGATCTATTTTCACGCTTATTAGTCAAAGATGTTACATAATTACATATATCGACGAGACAGCTTTGTACTCAAGTCACTTGCAAACATTTGCGCACAGGCTACATGTGTATTACTTATAGATGCCTTGTATTATTGTTTTAATTGTTTAGTTTGTTCTATTGTGTTTGTATGTGCAATAATAGTACGAAAAGTATTATAATTATTTCTTTTTATTATTTTATTTATTTAATTTTTAACACATAAATATGAATACAACAAATTCAATCTGGTTTTTTATTCTTATGCTGTGGGAGTACAATAGACGCCTGAATAATTAATCACCACATATATAAAGACGCTTCGAATGCTTTAAGCTAGCGTCATTATAATAACCTTAATGACATTTAAATTGATATGGAGGTAGATTATTCATTTGTCTCTATTTGTCTTAAAGACGGAACGACAGCGATTTTTTTCTTTCCTATTTCAATGTGCGGGTCATTGAAGTAGACATCTCCGACCCACCGTAAAGTATATATATATAAATATATATGTTCTAAGTCGGAAGACATTATTATGTGCGTTTGCCTTTTTCTATTTAATCTAGTCTCATTTGTTAGCTGCAATTGAGATAATCTGAATAATCAATTAAACAGACCGCTGCTTAAAAATTATAATGGCTACGCCATACCATAATTTGTCTAAAGTATAATTAAATAATATTAATTTTTCATGGTCAATCAGACCGTTTGCCAAATTTTGTTTATATTTATCTATCTCCTTAAAAAAGTACACAATTACACATTAAAATGGGAGCCTCTGTACAGTTTAAATTTACACACAATTGTTTACCCATTTTTATATGTACAGGGTATAGTTTACACAAGATACATTTCGATGAACTATTCAACTAATTAGATAAGAGACGAGGTAAATATCTGCTGCAGTATCTGCGGCAATTTGGTCAGGTCCATGCATACGTAACTCTGTCCAGCTGGCATATCGGTTTTGATTCTTAAAGAAATAATTCAGTTACATAAATCATATATATGTATATGCATATAAATATGCTATTAGTACTTACTCGTCGGCCTCCTCAGCCAGACTTCAATGAATATGACATAGCCCTTGATCTTGGGCTCACCGCGCTTAAGGGCGGACGCTAGATCCTTGGGTGAAATGCCGTAGCGCGCCAAGTTAGCATCGCTAAGAACAACGACGATGCCATTATCGCAGTCAGGCTCGGCGCCCAGCGTGGAGCAAGCCTCTCGTGCCGCTTTCACGGTGCTGTCACCGGACCAGCAAAATTGCGAATGAGCGTGCATCATGCGTATTACCTCAAAACGCTCCTTGTCATTTTTGGGTGGACTACCCACATTGACAAAGGGCAGCTCCCAGCCTTCGCCGCTGTGGCCGATAATATCATAGACAATTTTTTTCTCATAGCCCTCGAATGCTTCCATGACCATGACCACAGCCTCCAATTGACGATCTAGCCTTCCATCATAGCCATTGAATCTGGGAAATAGTTAGTGTAGAAGCTATAAGCGGTCTATGGTAACTAAATGGTTGGATTACTGTTCTTACCTATACATAGATCCCGAGACATCAACGACAAGTTTCAGCCGATTGGGCTTTTCCTGGACGTGATCTGCCCAGGGATTCGCCTCGGCGCGTCGCCTGTAAATGTTCTTCTCGCCGGTGATGCCCTCAATGAGACGTGTATCATCAAGTTCGCCATGAGTTTGATACTTTTCCCATTGGCGCTCCTTACTCTTTGTCTGCATCGCCTCCAAAATGGCCTTGAGCTGTTTTACTTGCCTGTGGCTGGGCTCGCTGAACTGCGCATACAATTTATGATCATGGGCAGACATTTTGATCTCTTGCAGCTTCTGCTCGAAGGCTTTGCGGTTCATTTCGCGTGCCGCCCGTTTGATTTCCTCGGGAATATCAGCTTTCTCCTCATCGCTCAACTGGTGTACCTTGTGCCCCTTATCCAGGCGAAAGGGTCCACCTTTTCCGCCGAGACCCGCGGTATCCCGACCACCGCTGCCGCCCGCCCACGTATTGCCGCCAACATGAGGTTCATTTTTGGGATCCAATTTGCCAAATTTGGGTCCAGAGACGCCCAGACCACTGTGACGGTTCACAGTTAACTGGAGCTGCTTTTGCTGGCGCAGTGACTGCAGTTCGTTCTTTGCATATGCCTCAATTGGCAGACCATGCTTGGCCAGCACCTGAGTAACTTGCAGCAATGCCTCCGGCTGGTAGCGATCAAAGTCAAGCACATTACCCACCAACTCGGACATGCTCTCTTCCGGATAACGCTCCAAGTGTTTCACAATGCTCACAACTTCCCGCGTCGAGTATGGATAGTTGAGTAGCCCCTCATCAGCCAGGCTGCGAAGCTCACCAAATGCATTGACTAGCATTCTAAGTGTATTGATGGGCACATTCGGTCCATATCGTTGCAAGAGATAGATCTCCGATTCGGGAGTGGGATTGTCGATGGCATGGCAGCTGAAGACGTCGCCGAGCGCCGCAAAGAAATCGTTACCCAAAAATGGAAAGCCTGGCCGATTTGCCAGCACAATAAGCCGAAAATCGGCGTGCGTCTCAATGCAATTGGGTGTCGTTGCAGCTGCCCCATGTGGCACAATACGTCGCCCATCTGAAAGCACCATCTCACCGCTCTCAACCAGAGTACGCAGAATGCAGGTAACATTGACGGGCGCCTTGTCCGCTTCGTCAATGACCAGTACATCGCCAGCTTTAACCGCCTTGACTAGTGCGCTGTCACCGTAGACCACTTTGCCATCGCGTAGCGACGATTGCACCGTCAGGCTGTGCACTGTGGTATCCCTGTGTAGCTGTAAATATTCGCGCGGCCGGCGCATCAGCTCGAGCAGGCGATCGATGAGCTTGTTCTTGCCAACGCCCTGATTGCCCACCAACAGCAAATGCTCGCCGATTAGATAGTCTTGGAGCAGGCGCTCCAACAGCATTACATGCTGCGGCATCTCGTAGAACAGTGTGCTGGGCACCTTTGATTGCTGCGCCAGTGACATCTCGACCAATTGCATTTGCGTTTCGCCAATTTGCAGCTTGTTGTCCATCTCGCTGATTTCTCGGCGCTTGTCATCGTTATGGACACTTGGAGCTATGCCTGCCTGGAGCATTGCCTGCTCCAAGGCTGTACGCGATAACGAGGGCATAAACTTCATCAGGAACGTGTGCTGCAGTATTTCGTGAACGTTGTTCAGACTGCTTGTGGGATATGCGGCCAGGCGTCGGCCCACTTTCAGCAGCTGACGCGTTGACAACGTCCCAGCTAAACCCTCAAGCAGTGGATCGGTCGAACTGCGTAATATTTGTGCCAGTGCCAGCAGCTGTTTCATCTCTGGCTGGACATGACCACACAGTTGCACAAGTAGCGCATGCTCTTCACTCTGCTGCAGTGGTCGCAGCTCCTGATAGAGAAACATGCTCAGCAATTCCGGTGTCAGCCAGCTGGGCGTACCAGTACCCCGCTTTGGTGGCTCACCCAATGCAATGATGCGAAAGGACTCGGGTATTGCAAGCAGTCCACGTTGAGTTAGCTCATTTTGATCAAGTCCCTGATCCACGAGTGCCTGATAGCGATCCGCACGAATTAAAGTGGTTCCATCACATAACTGTATCTCGCGATCATGGATTATGCTGTCAGTAGTAAATTAATACAAAAAAAAGTAACATTTTGAAATTATACTCTTTTTGTTTGGGTGGGTTATTGAATTTTTGAAAAAGGGGCATTTACCGTTGCAGCACTGACGCCGTGCTCTTGTGGAGTCTGTGAAGGCCATTGAGTATGGCCACCGAACCAGTTTTCGCTGCGCGTATTAATGGCGAGTCCCGCCAGATGGTGTCGCCCTCGGCATTTGTTATGCGCTGCTGCACCAGATCGCGCGAGGTCATGTCCTCATATAGCATCATCGGTTCAGGAGATTGATGCAATATGCGCAGCAGCTGATTTATTATTGTCATCTTGCCAACGCCCTTCTCGCCAAGCAGACAGACATCGCCAACGGCATAGGATTGGAGCAGCGTAGCGAGCACTTGCCGCTGATGCGGCAAATCTACAAAGTTACTCTTTGATGGCGCAGCCGAACCACTGGGCAAATGTAATTGTACACCATCGAGTTGCACATGGACGATGCCATCCGGCAGCTGCTTGCTGGTAATACGTTCCACTTTAGGACTGGGTATGCGCTTAACTTGCAGGCTCGTAAACAATTCATTAACACGCTGTTGCTGTTGTGGCGTTAGCATGGATTGATAGGGATACAGAATGGATATCGCATCTTGCAGGCTAAGCGTTGGATTTGCTTCCTAAGTGAGGGACGTATAGAATAAATGAGTGAAGTATTTAGCAGTGACGACCTGATTTTACCATCATTTGAACGCCTTGGCGAAGATTATGTAACGGAAAGTCAGGGAGCTGGAGTGCATCGTCAGCTGTTTGGAGGGTCAACGCAAAGGTCAGCACTTGTTTCAACTTTGGGGCGGGCACAGCAGGCGCTAGCTGCTGCAGTTCCTCGAACAGTTCCTGAAAAGTGCAGTGCAGAATGTTTCGCGATTGGAAACGTGAACGTAACGGTGGATCCAGCGGCGTGCCCTTATACTTCTGTATTGGAAGTCCAAGTGCCACTATGCGAAAGTGTTCGGAGACACGCAACAATCCCCAGTCTTCCAGCTGTTGTTGGCTGTGCGTCTGCCAGTTGTGAACAGTATTTTAAAGTATTGTTTATCAGTTAACTTGGCTTACACAAACACACACACACACACCTCTAGCAATTTGTCATAGCGTTCCGGCGCCATGAGAAATTTACCACTTTCCAAATGCATTTCACGATTCTCCAGTAGATTGTTCAATACCGGCAGCACATTGCGTTCAGCATGCTCCACGCCATCGAGGACCAGAACTCGTCCGTGTAGAGCCGCCCGCACTGCGGCCTGATCATGGTATAGGGCTGTCTTATTGTGAATCTCACGTCGTTGCTTGAGATCGCTCTCGGTGGTGTCGCGACTGAGCGCCACGTATTCCAGTTCACGATCCGTCACTTCTAGGAACTGCATGACCAGATGTCGCCTCATTGGTCCTGGCGCGCCCAGCAAAAACATGTCCTGCTTCAGTGAGTCTTTCTGCAGCATCCATCGCAGATGGTGCAGAGCCGTCTGGGTCAGCTGTAGAGTTCCATCCGGTGCGTAATTTACTATGAATATCAACTCATTGTATAGATATATACATATTGGATATTGGATAGTTAAACGAACTTTGATCTCTCAATCTCAACTAAGCTTTACCATATTTATGGGGCACCAAATGTGGCTCCTTGGGCTGTACCAAGTGCATTGTTACATCACCAATCGTTATCTGACTACAATCCAGATCTTTGGCATCCCTGCTGCCTGATATGGCCCAGCCCCGTGTCCAGCCATTCCAGCAGCCTGTGTGACGCAACAGGTTACCGCTGCGAGATTGCAAATTTGAAAGCATGGCAGCGCCTCACAGTGGATTACAGATGTCAAATGAGCGAAGAACAATCGTTGCCGATTATAAGTCAAGACGTCTGACTTTGTTTATTTAAATATATTTAAAATACATACGCTTAACAGATGATTAGCAAGTGATAACACTACAACAGCGTTGCCACTGCGTTAGCTTTATACGAAATAATATCTTGCAGTGTTGTAAGTCAAACTTTTTTCCGTTAGATGTGGGGAAAAAAGTCTAAGGCATCAAACCAACATTTGCGACCCCATAAGGTATATACTATCAGGCTATACTGTAACTGACATTGGGAAAATTATCATCATTGGTCCACTATATTATATATGTAGATCCAATAGCAACAGAGTACTTAGTTTTTCTGGTCTTCATTTATTTGCCTTAAAACTTTATAAAACGATTGATAGTTGATTGTGATTTTATTACCACTAATTGCTTATAAAAAATTTCAGTTTTAATGAAATGCTGAAATTATTCAGCATATTGATTATTGTGGCGTTCAATTCTAATAAAAGAGTATCAGTTTGTAATATACATATTATATTGTCTAGAGTTTATATTGATTTATGTTCAGGGGAAGTCGCTTCGATTCCAATGCAGCCAACACAACCTGCTTGGCTCCAGTCAAAAATATGGAGATTCAGAAATGGGAACTATTTACTATTGGTCTTGACGTTGGAATCTATATGTGGGTTCGAACCCACACCAGACTTCTTGGCTCTGCACTGCTGGCAAGACGGCTCAAGTCTGGAGAACTGTTGTCAGAGACACTGAGGCAAAGTTTAAAGACACAAAAGGCTTTCGCCCCAGATAAATCACTAACTTTGCACCAAAATAAATTAAATTTCATGTTAATACTGGATATCATCTAAAAGTTTGAAATTATTCACATATTGAAGTATATCAGAGAACGTTGAGAAAAGAAGATGATTATTATTGCTTAACAATTTGTGGCGACCTATGAGATCCTGACGCATATTTCCACATATCTCCGCATATCCGTATGTCCTTAGCTCTAAGGGGAATGTTGATGACAACGCAACAAGGGAAGACAAAATTATGCTTGTTATATTGTTATGCCAACTATTTCATATTTTTACATCAAATATCCAGATAGTTTAATAATCTGTGTCGCTGAAGGAAATTAATAATTATAAATCCTAAAAGTTGCAATATAAATGTAAATTGTGAAGAACAAAAATGAATTACACAAAGAAGCGTCGCATAATAATAATAAAAAGGTATACTAAATATGTATAATTTTTGCAGGCTCCCTCAAGTTACAAATTTTAAATACTGGCTTTCTATAAAAAAAAAAATAATTAACATATATTTTTAATATGCTGAATATAAAATATATTTTTTTTACGAGTAATTTGGAACTGATCGAAGACTCAAACTATAATGGAAAAAAGTTTAAAACTGCTGTGAAATTGTACCTACAATAGACAACATACTTTTGCAACTGGACGTCAGTAAAATAAACAGACAGTACAATAAGCAATTGAAAGCACGCGCAATGAATGCATTTATCGAAAAGCTCGATTGTGCCAAATTATTGCAAACGATATCAGCAAACTCTACGTTGCCAGAACGAACAAATAAATGCTTATCGAAATTAATCGATTACCCAAAATGTTTGCAAGCGATATCAACTATATATCAATTATATATTATTAACATTAATCGATTCTTTGACATCTGTGTTGCATTCGCTGCTGTGATGGTAGACAAGGACTTGGACAGCGGTAATATCATCTGCAATCCGGATAAGCTGCCGTTGGGCGACTTGAAGCTCACGCTAAACGACACCGATGGCATCCGTCGGCAAGTGCCTGCACTTGTAAGTATATAATTTAGAGTAACCATATCATGCATTTTTGCCAAGATTACGAATTGTGAAATACAAATCTAACACAGGATCTGCACTGGCTGACGCGGGACAAGCCATTTAACTCATATGTCTGTATACTTAGTTCGTATGGGCGCACCAAATCTGGCGCCGCATTGGAAGAATGGCATCATATCGCCGCCAGTTGTCTGGAAGATTTCGAGTTTCTACTGCATCTGAGGCATCACGAGTAAGTGCTAGTTCCGAACGAGACTTCATGCCAAAATGAAATGTTCTTCCTGCTGCAGGTTTTGGTCGTATATGCTGTACGACGAAGCGGCAATGACTGCCGTTGTGACATTTCTGCAGCGCGCCAATCCCTACTATAGAAAGGAAGTCGAAAGCAGTACAATAGGGGAACATGATGCAGCCCTGACCAATGCAAAGTCACTTTACGCCGAACTGCTTAATCGGGCGGTGCGTATAGTTATGCGACTACTAACTGCACAGGAATCGGCAACAGAGTGGATAACACCAGAGCACCACAGTTCCTTACTGTATGACAACTATTTAATGTCCGTGCCGGTGCTTTGCGATCTGGTTATTGCAGTTGGCGATGCCGATGCGAATAATTTAAAGATTCTCGAACAGACCTTTGAGACAGTGATACGAATTCAGCCAGACTATTTGAAAGATTTGCAGGAGGGATTGGCTTTCTATGAGAATGCCTTCCTTAGCATGCAAATTCAAGTGGATAACGAGGGCTGTGAGGGCGCCGGTGGCGGCACACTTTTGGATCCCGATGCGGAAACCCCCTATGACGATGTTGTGCTATTTGCCTTGGATTGCGCCTATACGCTGCGCATGCTCATCCAGCTGTGCCCGGAGCTGCTGGAAGCGTGTGAGCAGCTCAAACTTGTACAGATGTAAGAGAGAGTGTTTGTTATTGGTTGTACACATCATAATCATGATTCCATTCTCCATTTATATTCAGCATTGCCAACTTCTATGATCTGACCATTCCACTGCTGTATAGAAACATTTATCTCATTAATGCACAGGCGAGTTCATTGTGCTGGTTAAATGAGGCACGCCAGCAATTCCTAAACGTTGTGCGGCGCATAACCCATGCACAGTTACAGTCTGGACACGGCAAACAGCTGGTGGAGCTGTTACAGGAATGCCTCTCAGCACAGACCTTTGTGATCGACTATCAGCGCCAGTATCCGGTGGAGGAGGACATTGCTATACTATTGGAGCGCTGTCCGAACATGTGAGTGACTTAACTCCACACCACAATCGTTGCATACTTATTTTCTACTTCGTAAACAATACAGCAAGAACTACAAGGTGGATTTTATAATAGCTGGCTACCAGAAGACACTTGGCTCGTGCACCAGCGGCGTCATTGCCCAGAAACAAATACCCTGCAGTCTTAAATCTAATGATGAGGAATATGGAGAGGCTAAGGCATTGCGTGCCCCAGCTGCGCTGCCAGCGGCTGCAGCAACAGGAAATAGTAGTACCGCTCGCGACATTGATCTGGAAGTGTTCGCTGTGCTGGATGTACTGCCCGATTTGGGCATGGGGTTCATTCGCCGGTTATTGCCGCGCTACGACAACAGCGAACAAGCGATTGCTGCTATACTGGATGACAATCTGCCGCCCGATCTGGTGCACATGGCTCGCCAGGAGGCATTCATACCAGCCGATCCGCAGGACAAATTGCAACGGGAAACCGGTGTGCGGCATTACAATGTGCATGACGGTGACAAGTACGATGTTCTCACACAGGATAATCCGCAGTGCATTATCAAGCAGGGTAAGGGCCTGCCCGGAGCAGCACAGAATGCCGAGCAGCTGCTGGATGACAAGCGCGATATTGGCCAATTGAAGAAGCGCTATGAGCAATATTCGTTAGTAGAGGAAACGCCACATGAAACTGGCGCCGAATACGATGACGACTACGATGATAGCTATGAGGCATTGAATTACGGACAAGCGCCGCCGGTTCAGAGCTTGCTGCGTGCCAAACTGCAGCAGGCATCGGCTGCTAGCAGTGCCTACGAAGCGCAGGATGAATCCGAAGATGATCAGGATGATGATTACGAGATGGCGGGTGGCGATGATGAGCGCAAAGGTACCCAAAATGCAAACGCAAACAACAAACGCAACGACTTCTGTGAGAATCCAGAATTAACACGCGCACGCTATCAACAACGCCAAATGACCAAATACGGTCAGCGGGCCCAGGCCAATGTGGAGGGCGCGCCCAAGGGACAGGGTCAGACACAGCAAACCACGCGCAATCGCAGCCAAAAGGAGACGCAAAAATCGTCGCGCGCCAATCACAATCGCAAGGCTGGTGCCGCCTTCAAGCGCAGCAAGGGCATGATGTCCTAATTGCAACAATCTGTGCTTAATCCATTCATATGTACGTTCCATCACATTTGCTAGTTTTTGTAATTTGTTTAAGACCAAATTAAATTGTCTAGATGTACTGTATGTGCGGTTGGAAGTATCACTCGCGACTATAAAAATTTAAATAAAATTTTCAGAAACATAAATTGTTAATTTGTTTTGTGACATATTGCGTTTAATTCATCGATTAATATTCCTATACATGGCTTTCTTTAATGTACAAAGATTATTAGTTAATGTGTTTTATATTTAAACATTTTTGGGTTGATTTCGTAACTTTATTTAATGCGTGTTTATTTCACAAAAATCTCGTCGTCGCCTTAAATAAAATTATATTTGGCTTAATCTTTTGTGGAGTACAAAATAAAATGTTATCTATGCTTGAGCATCTTCATAATTAGTAGGCAGTCGAGTATGTGGAATGCAGCTCCTCTTCCTCATCGCTTGCCTCTTTGTCACTTTCAGGAAACGGTTTGCAAGTGCTAATTAATTCTTTCAAGCGCATTTCCACATGCTCATCAATGTACGACGGAATGTGTTG
Source organism: Drosophila planitibia (assembly GCA_035043785.1). Taxonomy (NCBI): domain Eukaryota; kingdom Metazoa; phylum Arthropoda; class Insecta; order Diptera; family Drosophilidae; genus Drosophila; species Drosophila planitibia. The sequence goes on from JAWNMS010000041.1 coordinate 6,121,586, forward strand.
AAGTACAAAACTTTTTAAGTCGTTGCCTTTCTCGTCGTATACATTATCCACGAAAATCGTTGAGTGGAAGGCAAAATCGACAATGGCAGTAAACACACGACATGGCTTTCCTTGCTGGCGATAGAAGAATTGGTTGCGTACCAGTCTTTTTGCCTCCTCAGACCACAGGCGCTCCAAATTGAAGGGTGTCAGTCCAGTGATGCGCAGATCGTTGGCCTCAAAGCTACCGTTTGTAAATTGCTCCGCACATTCGAGCAAATCCGATTTATCTATCAACACCAGATCAGAGCCCACATCCAGTTGTTTGAATGTAACGCGATTTCGAGCATGCACTTCTAACACCACCACACGTTGATACAGCTTGTTATGTTTCACCACGCACAAGTCACCAGGCTGGGGATCTAGATATCGCCGTTGGTTCTTCAACTCCTCATAGTGCAACTGAATTCTTTCGCCCAGCTCGGTAACAGGTATATTAAGAAAATATTTAGTGACCTTGAAGTTAGTTGACCGTACACTAAGTTGGGATGGCGAAAAGCTCTGTAAAAATAAGTACATTTAAAAATAATTTTGTATAATGATGAAATTATAACTAATTGTTGGTATCTATTAAAAGTTTGAATTCTTTGTAAGTTTCAGCAATAAGTTGTGAACATATTTGATGTCTTCGTAATTAGAAAGAACTTTAAGAGCTTTAAAAATTAGTGTAAGGCCAATCAGACAACAATCTTACGATCTTATTTTATTCATAGAACTTTATTGCCTATTTTTGACATTATTTCATTTGTCTCTGTTAATTAAACGCAAAACAGAAGCCAGAAGCGCCAGAAGGGTTTGGCTATGTGTTAATCACAAATAAACCAATTAGAGTGATCACTGCATGGATATTATTAACTTACCATTAGCATATGGAAA